>OY728163.1:1677242806-1678492806 GCA_963277665.1 Viscum album | reverse complement strand
TAATAAAATTAAATTTCAATGATTATAATTTTTTAACACTATTAGAATTATTAAAAATGAGTATTCACATTAAAATTTTACCACCCAAAATGAGTACACATAGACAATTTGTAAGTGATAACCTCTTAACATTATTTTATATTTTTCATATTCATTTGCCTCATCCTAAATATAATTTATCACATTTATGATATTTTTATGAAATAATTATTCTTCTGTAAAATTGATAATATCACTTAAAATAAAATATTCTTACTCATTCAGCCATTGAAACAAGTTCTTTTTTGGGTCGGTTTCACCAGCTACATGAGTGATGTTATAATATTTATGCAATAAATGATTAAAGAAACTAATATAATTGTAATATTATGTAATAATTATAAATTTAGGATTTTTTCAATTATTATTTGATAATTAAAAATATTTTATGAAAATTTAAATAAAATTAAACAATAATGGTTAGTTTTTACATTGAAAAACATTCTTATCAAGGAATGTTCTTAAAAAAGTAACTATTACATATCACATTTAAATATTTTTTTCTATAATGAAATTGATTCATTTACATAAAACACACACACAAATATATATATATATATATTTATATTTATATTTATATTTTTTAACCTTATCGTTGTGAATTTTTACTATTACAAAGATACCTAAGCGGTTTTTCAGATTAATAATAGAACGACTCCAAAACGACCAACATGAAGCATACATATTTGGTAAATAAATGAAATAATAAAATAAATTAATTATAATGAATACAATTATGGTATTTGAGATGAAAAATGTTCTAAATAAATTAAATAATTTATATGATAATATTTTTCATGAGTTTAAATAATGTACAAACTGTGTCGGGCCTCAGGGTAAGGGATTTTTCTATAAATTCTTTTTTAAAGTATTCCATCAACAAAATAATTCTATGTCCACGGTCTTTAGATTATTTCAATAATTCTCTTATATATACTAAAATTAAGTTTCAAGTTCATTTCCAAATATATTTGACCTTCATTAAAGATTTTTTAAATATAACCTTTTTAAATTTTTATATAAGGATCATTTTTACATTTTTAAAAATGTTAATAATAAATGTTTTTTAAAATTTACTACATGACCACCCTTTCCTATTTTCATAACATTTATTTTTTATAAATATTCATCTACATTCTTTAATTTTCATCTAAGTTAAATTCAATCCCCATAATTTGTTAAATTTTACATTTTAAATCATTCTCAAAGAATTGTAAATTTCTATTTATTCTAATGGGATAACTAAATGTTCTTATACATATGGGTGCATATGATTTATTTTATCATTTTTATGATAAAAGCGTAATAAACTATGTGTTTTATTCATGTTAGAGTTTCTGGTTATTTTATATGATAAAATTTATGTCTTATATATCCCTCCAATTCATTGGGTAATGTGGATGGAGTCAACTAGATAACTACTACTATGGAGGTGAAACAGAGATGATATTAGCATAACATAAGTTACTCCTATGAAATTTTTTTAATTAACCTTATATATCATTTCATTCTAAAGGTGATTGAATGAATGAGATTATTGAGATGTATCAATTAATCTGAATGATTATTATTTTTGATCTATGCTTCTTATGAAATGTTTTATATATTAAATTGGGAGAACAAGTTGGATTCAGGACTAAGTATGTCATTATTTGAGTTAAATGTTTATTAACCAAAAAAGAAAATATTATTAGGGGTTTTTATGTTTCTGAAAGGACTAATGGATTTCCTTTCCTTTTATATCTCATACGAAGTTCTAGTTTTTGCATACTATGTTCTAAAATGATCTATATAGTTACTAAGGATGTGTAGGTACATTACCGAAATTTTTCTTACAAAAAATATTATTTTTTAATGAATCAGGTTTTTGAAAAAACAAGATTGTTTGATTATGAAACTATTTTATGTGGAAAAGAGTATATAGTGTGATAGCGTTACCTATGTAATGTTATACATTTATAATTCTCTTAAACTATAAACCTAGAAGATAATGGGAATGTATGAAGTTTAAAAATATTTTCTAGCAAACTCATAATAATAGGTTGATTATGCACTGGTTGTTATACCAGATCAATGCTCTCATTTCTCGCCAAAAATCCATAGAGATGTAGAGGTCCATAATGAAACCTGAAAGGAAGTGATACCCAGAGTGGGTGGACTATTTTTCTCCACAATTATATTATTAAAACCAATGATTCACTTAATTCCATAATAATGGTCACCTAGATAAACATATGTCTGACATTCCCTCTCAATGGGGAAAAATTTTAGAAACCTTAAATCAAGAAGTTGTAGCGAAACATCAATTCATTGTCCAAAATATGGAAGAATTCTATTACATCTAACTAATACATATTCTTCTAGGGAAAATCACCAGTGGGGAGTCTCTATGAAAATTGTTCTTATACTGTTTTATCTCCACCATATATTGGATTAGTGTCACTGACTTCTCTAAGTGAATGAAGTGATAGAATGAATTTTTTTCTGACTTCATTTCATAGTAGAATGGATTGACATTCTCCATCGATGTCCAAATTCAACATGAATATTTTTTTATCCTCACAGAGAATTTATGGGATGAGTTAGTTCTAATGTGCATCTCCCTAATGTATCAAGGTGGATTTATGGAATACACCAATAGAGATAAATTTTATTATGAAGAGATGTAGTACAATAAGAAAAGGTATCTCCCATTACCTTTCACTAAAGTAAAAACTCCATCAAGGGAATAAATATATATATATATTATAAATAATAAATACCCTCATTTGATCTAGCTCTTGGAGGACCCATAAAAAATCTTTCTTTGGAAAAATCTGAAATAGGTGTAGTTGATTGGGGTCCTCATAAGGGATGTGTCTCCATCCTTATTTTAGAACAATAAAATAGGGGTTAATCCTTTAAATATGAACACTTCATATTACTATTTACCTAGAAAATTGGGATGAACATTATCAATATCTGGGAGATCAAGATGATATAAGGGGATGATTTTAATAACTGTTCAAAGTACTTCCCTTCCATAGAATCCTTGGAAACCCCATTAAAGTGTGTTTTGTCTTCAAAGACTCGATCAGGGACAATATAGACCATGGTGTATTTAAACTGGGTGATCTTATGGTTCTTGATGCATGTGTCACTTCTACCCTTGATGATGATGAAGATTCTAGGGAATGATAAAATTTCTTTAACTATAGTGTGTAGAATTTAGAAGACTATAAACCTAATAGTTGATCACTTGACCTCATCAGAGAATTTATTATTTATTGAATTTACCATACCCCTAAATTTTTATCTCACTTTCACTAATGGATATATCAACCTCACATCCCTTTAAATCTGGGAAGATCCAATGTCATCCATACATGGTTGATCAGAAACCACTACAGATTCCCAAGAAAATATGAACCAATTTTAAATCCATGCCATTTTGATTGGATGGATTTTCTATAACACATATTATTTTTTATTAATTCCCATATGAATAGAAAGATTATTCATTCTAAAATTATCTCAGGTTAGTGGATCATTATGTGGGGATCATTGATTAAGAACCCCCTTTGGCTTCCCTCATGTTATACTGTTGATCTTGAGGAAATCTAAATATACCCACTAGAGTGAAAATGGAAAGGTAATTGTCCCTAAAAACATTTTCTACACTCTTGATAGTGGGAAAAAAGAACTTATTATGTTATAAAAATATAGTACCTCCATAATATAATCCTCGAATATAGATCTATAACCTATTCGATTGGTGGACTGTCTGGCTCAACCATATCTATCCAATGCTCAGCCACTACTATCCAGCCATAAATATAAGAATTTGGTAAATACTAGTGAGGTACCATCACCTCAACCAACCAAACCCTCTATTCTTCCAATTGAGAAATGAACACTGGGGGGAAACATAGTCCCCTGGATCGGAATTATGATGTTATCAAACCCATAATCGGAATCTGAACCTGACACTCAATCATGCATGTTCTCCTCCTATCAAAGGATCTCAATGAGGTCCTAATAATGGCCTTGAAATCCCCCCCTTGAGTTTGGGACTGAGGTAATCATCACTGATATCAACCATGAAGAGGAAACTAAGAAAAAATATTACCATGCCTCTATATCCTTCACTGGGGGAGATGAGGGTGTGATCATTTAATGGGAACATACTCTGTATCTTTGTATCAAGTAAGAAAAATGTTGTTGATTATTATCATGGATTAGGGAAACTAGATCTAGGATCAACATTATCCCAACTCATGTTATCAAAAAGATAGTATTCATTGATCTAGATCTAACCTCATCCAACCTAATGGATCAAGTATTTGAATATGTCTAGAAGAAGATAATTTTCAAGACCTAACAAAAAAAACTAATTTAGTGATTTGGTATGAAACCATGAAATTACATTTTTCTCTCAAAATACCAATTTCAACTCCATATTTGTAAATACATGGATTCACATTAATATATTATTATTCCCATTGTATCACCAATACCTTAAATACTACCACAAAATTAATAATGGGATCTCAATAGGGATGGAGCTCCCCTTTTACTCATGTGAAGTGAGCTACATTAATGATTGGTATTGTAAAACATAAGTAAAATAACTCAATGTAGAAGGAACTAAATCTATCAATGCTCTCAATGAATTGAAACGTTTCTCATTAAATCCCTAAGAATAATATAATTTTAGTTTAATTATTCCCATACACTATCAAGAAGTTACAACCCTACAACTCAAAAACTAATTTATCTTGACAAATAAAATAAAATTCACCAAGATATCCCATTTATCATATGAAGTATATGTTTTTATAAAGGAAAAAATTACCAAGTTCACTCTATAATGGAATCTATTACCAATTGTTTATGATCAGAAACATTATTTAATCTATCAGAGATGAGGATTGACTCACCAGAGATGAAATATGACACATTTTTTGATATAATAGGGGAAACTCACTAGACAATACATCATGGAATATGATATATAGGAATAATTTTCAGCATCTCATTTAACCATGTGTATTGAAATATTCTTCAAAATATTTTCCCCTTCTGCAAGATAATTATCCCACACTATAATAACATATGATAAAGGTTTCATCTCCCCCCTCAAGTCATCATGATTATAATTAATATGACTTTGATGAAGTCCCTCCTAAAATTGATGAAAGAGTTCTCACATCCTTCAATGAGTTTATAAAATTGATCCTCAACATTGTGGTATATTTAAGGAAAAAAATTATTAGTTCATCCTTTCCTCTTGATGAACAATAGTAGTGTCTTGAATTCTTGGAATATAACTATTTTTTATTCCCTTAGAACTACAAGAAGATGTCAGGGATAAATAATCAAGTCATCTTATTCCATAATTTCATGTCTATTGACCATCTTAGATTCCAACATGTTTTAAAAAAGTTGAATCCCTCCAATAGTGTCGTGGTTTAGTCTAATGTTGATATGTTAATCAAAACAATCTACATTAAGAGAGTTTAGTTCCCTGAGTATCTAGAAAATCATTATAATCATTAAAAATAATGGATATATTATAGTTTATATCAACTACTTAGATCTGAATCATCACTTATTAAAGGATGACTTCCATGTCAGAATCTTCGAGTTACTAATCGAAAAAACCACCTTCTTTCTGTCCCTCTACTTCAGTTATCAAATCCTCTAAATATGGTAAAATCAAAATGACCCCAAAATATAAAGAGGGATCCACATTCAAAAAACCTCAAAGAATATATTATTACCAAGTTATTACTTTTGGATTGAAGAATTATGGAAGAACCTACCATAGGTATATCCTTCAAATCATTAAACCTCTCCATCAAATAATGGTGGAGGGATATGTGGATGAATTGATTGTCAAACTCCCTAAATTCCATGACTATATAAATTATATTGAGAATGTTTTCAATATTATATGTATCCAACACATAAGAAGAACCCATTTAAGTGTGAACTTATAGCTACCTGTAGAAATTTCCATTTAATTTTTTTTGATATAGTGTAATCGAGATAGACATATATATGAAAAGTTCCATTGTTTTAAATCCACCTACATGAAATTTGTGAGAGATTTGAGGCCTCCATGGAAATATAGCTAAATTTTGTGTTTAACACCTATCGAAAATGTATATTTAATCCATTTTATTATATAATAATTAATGTTACCACCTCTAATTGTGATGAATAATTAGAACTTGTGATCATCGATAGAATGATGTATTTATTTCAGCGTCTAATTCTGATGATGCTTATCATGGGGAAACCCTTGGTTCTTTATCTGATCACCTATAATGAACCCTCATCATCCTCCTGGATCAAAATAAAAGTAAATAAAAGTAAAAAATTCTATATTATTTCATTCACATGTTGTGGGATAGTGAGACCAAATATTCTCTCATTAAGAAGAATTAATTTTCCATTGCCTTGGAAATCTATAATATTCTTTATTTCTTTATTATCATAAGATCTATTCGATATCTTATATCAACCCAAAAAAGTAAATCCTTAACCATCCATGTTTACTATATGATTGGTATAATGGGAAACAATTGTTCATTGTCTTGACAATAATTTCATGATGAATTTTTCATCCACATGACACGTAATAAAGTGACCACTCCAGTTACTCCAAATTAAGAAGGATGAGAGGTGAATTAACTCACTTATAGTTCTTCCTAGATCAGGCATTCAAATTTCCCAATAATAAAATAAGAATCATATTAATGAATCAATTTATATTTTACCTACAACATGGAACACTACCTTTTAGTAGATTTTGGAGAGAGTAGATCTACTGATGTGTTGTGAATTTCATACTCTATGATATCCTCACATCGTAGTAATTCCTCTAAAGATGTAGATTTTATTGGATTTTTTATCCATTAAATTCAATAAAAGTAAGTCCATCTAGTGTTTTAAGGGGTTCATGTGGGGACAAGTGGGGTTCACCAATATAGATTAAATTTCTCCCATCAGATCTAAATGATGGGTTACATATGGACAACAATTCTTCATGATTGATAGGAATTAAAAAGGAAGTATCATGCATTCCAGATTCATTCCAACTTCATGTATTAACATCTAGATCTTATCCACACCACTATGTAATCATGACCATTATTTACATTAGTAATTGATTTTATGGGCTTATATCCACCAAATAAACCTGATATTGTAATATTATCCTCACTTCTATTAATTTCCTTATAAATTTGTACGAATCCATATACATCATTGAGGAAAATACCCAATCCATGAATGAGTTTGTGAATTACAACACCATTCATGAATTTGGGATCTCTCCAATCATTCTCATAGACAAAAAACCGATTTATAATTAACAAATATGATGAATATATACACCAAATACAATATTCAGTACAACCACACTTGATATTATCACGCGATAGTGAGTGGATAGATTTATGAATTCCACAAAAAAATCTCTAAAATTCAATTGATAATGATAGAATAAAACAAAAATACGTGTAATAAAAAACTCCCCATTTGTCTATGGGTATATTGAGAAATGAATCATACTTCCACCACGAATACTCTTTACTCCATCTTGTTTGGAACAAATGTAGTGTTACCAATTAAGGATAACCATTAATAGTCAAAATGTTTTTTTAAAATCATTTAACTCTCAAAAAAATTTCCCAAGTCCTCATAGATGATTTGGATTCCCTTGAAGATAATTGTATCTATGAATTAAAACTATTCAGGTCCTTAAAAATAGAGTGGCACGAGTGTTCAATAGGTTCCTCTTTCTCTCCTTACTCCAAGGTGACTTGATTCTAACTATAATAATGCTAATGATACTAAGATAAAAACCACAAAATTTAATTCCCAATGGGAGGATTCATTCACCATTCATATGTTTTACTCCAATAGTGTGTACTCACTAATCGCAACAGATGGAGAGAAAATCACACCTCCTACCATTGAATGTATTATCAAAAAATACTTTGAAAAAATCAATTTCATGTTCACATAGAATTACTAAAATATGTTAAACTTCACATTCACAGTCCATACTTGCAAAGCCCCGACCCCAGAATCCCAGAGGTAGTGCATTACTTATTAAATTGGAGATATTAAACGGAATTATATCCTGAAAAGACAATCATTTTAGTATTCTTGAAGAAACTAGATAATTACATGTAACCCATATTACATTGGAAAAGGTAAAAATACAATACATAACAAAAACTAAAAACTTCATCCATAAGAATAAAATAAATGGTCTCCACCACATAACTTGTTGAAGGTAATGAAATGAAAGAGGTGAGCTCAAATGCTCAGCAAGGGTTACAAAATAACAGAATCATGAATCTACAATAACTGAATTAGAATGAAATTAGCATAGTCAATATGTCATAGTCAATATTTCATGGTGAATAAATGAAAAATACATGCCATTAATAAACTGAGAATTGAACTTCATCCAAATATTTTTTCATAGTGAAAACCTCAAGGATAGTAAAAACTAAAAATGAAAAAATAGATATGATTTTTAATTGGATGTAATGTATCTGTCACATGATACCACTATAAAACCAAAATGGTTTCATTTTTAGGGTAGATATGTGTCTGATATTTGGAAACAAACTCGAAGGGTTAATCACCAACAGATTTTCCTCATGAGACCTATTAATGAATTGAGGGTCTATAGCAGGCCCCACCCACCACTAAAAGTTAAAATAATACATTATATATTGATTTTATACAATTAAAATAATCCCCCTCAATATTAGTATAGTGTAGAGGATACAGATTCAACAATATTTTCATAGTTAAAACAATATTTCAAATAAACACTATATTTAAAAGGGTATACGACATAAGACAGTAATCATTTCCATGAAACCATAATATGGATTATTATAAATTTAAAATTAAAAATTAAAAATGATCTAAAATGTGTAGTGGATTCACCACATAAGAAATATTTGGTGCACAATACCAAGTAAATGACAATGAAATAGAAATTGAGACAAAGTCCCTTACCACGTTGTAATCAATCGATTCGTATGACCAAAAACAAAAAACCATCAAATTAATGAAATAATACCATGAATATAAATATAATCATTATAATATATATCAAATTTGATTACATAATACACCATATGAAATAAATAAGTGGTGGACAATGGAAATCTCCCAAAATTGAAAGTGAGATAAGAAACCCCTTATGTTATGCCTGAATATGTTCTTCGATTGATCTTAATGTCCTCTATAATCCATTTTAGCTGCATTAATTAATAATTACAGAACCTCCTCAACATTTAATTGATTTATTCTAACCTTATTAGGTTCATTCGTAGTGTTTTCTATGGGTTTAAGAGGTTCAATTTTATTGTTTTGGGAGCATATTCTTCCTTGTTTTTCATTGTAAAGTCCTGGTTCTAGCTACCACCCAGAGGTTCCCCTTACCCAGTTGGTCAAAAAAACTCAAGTAAATTTCCCCAAATGCCAGAGGCTACTGACTAGAAGTGAGGTCCTCGGTTTTGATAGTGGATAAACTATTCCATCATTAGAAGAGTAATACAGTGGAAAGAAACAGATAACAATAGTGGAAGTTGTAATAATACCATACAACTGGGAAAAACGAAAGAATTCTAGTAAATAAACAACTACATTATATATATAAATAATTATGCCTGATATATATGTTTATTAAATCATAAAAATAAGTCATAATTCTAGAATATTGTACTAAATAAATGTATAAAGAAAACAAATAAACTCCAGTAGCATCACAAGCCTCAGGTTGGTCCCATGCTCTCCCACTCTACACCAATCGTGTAACTGAAGTAGAAGGGTTATTTCCATTATCTATATCTATAATAATATAATATATTTGGGCCCAAAAGTATTACCCAAACAGGGTGTGAGATGAATCCCAGTAGGAAACCACCCAAATATCTGTGCCTAATAGTCAGTCAAAATATATGGCAGGCAATAAGAAAAATGAAGCAGTAAACAAAGAGGTACTAAAAGGTAAGTAGTCCTATAGTTTCAATTTAATTAATTTTCATATATCAAGTAAGAAACTAATCAAAAACAAGTATCCCTCTGTAAATTACTCACTGCCTAACCCATCATGTTCAATCAGTATAACACAAGAAACCCTCAAGGATGTACTCACAGACTAACTCCTATGGTTAAGCTTTGGTAAAGACTCTATGAGGAAGAACTCACCGTCAATTCCCCACATGGTCTTGTATAGGTAACAATAGACACTCTAAATAAGAACACAACATATAATTCCTCTAATGGTCTCGCAATATGGAACTACAGACACTTTGAGGGAGCACAAATTCCTTCCCCCCTATGGTCTTGCAATGTAAAAGTAAACGGACACTCTGGAGAATCCCTCAGCATCCATTCCCCCTATGGTCTACTACACAAGGTTCACGCAGCCCTGTGTAAGTCAATTGTGCACAAAGATTTTCAATAGCCAATGTAAACCTTAAGAACTACTTGGCTAAAAGCTTTCAAGAACTACTTGGATAAATAGCTACAAGCATATAACAACATAAAATCAAATCACTCCATCCTAACAACACTAGGCATGGAAAACAAGCATCCTAACAAGAAATTTCAGACCCAACGGCCAATATCAAAGCCAAAATGGGAAAGCACATCCATAGAAAGTTAAGAAACTCTATTTATAATCAAAACCCCTTACTCAAGAAAAATGTTCATGGAAGAAATTAACATGGTTAAATTCCATAAACACGAAATACCCTAAACTAGGGTATTGAGAACTTTTGCACATATAAATCAGCAGCAACCTATGTAAAGGCACAAACCATCTACCTAGACATTGTATGATCGATATACTTCAGTGTCAGTCCTTGAATTGACCTAGAATGCAGTATATCTACCAAAACATCTAAAACATATAACCAATGATATCTCATAAAAGGATATAAAATCATGTAACGAGTCTCTAGAAAAAGGAAGAACTCACTGTGGAAATTCCAATCCAATTGAGTGTGGTTGATTTGGAGTACAAATGATCGATCAGGGGCTTGAAGAACAATTGTGTCTCCCAGTCATTCCTAGATGAGACAGAGGATGAAGAAGATGTTTCTATCAATTAGACGGGACCCTGGTCTGTTTAATAAATTAAAAAAGAAAAGTACATGGGTTGACCCCTAAAAGTACACAGCATGTATATACCTTTATCGGGCCCCACTTTAGGTGGTCCTACCATGTTGTCACATGGTTGTGTATATGGTCATGACATGGCCAGACACGGTCTGGACTCGGTGCCTGAGAACATGGTGTGTAAAAGGAAGTACAAGATGTGTACTCATAAAATGTTATTTCTTCCCATTTTCCTCAAAAATAACATGAAAAGAAAGTTCACACATGAAAAGAAGATCCAGGATCATATAAAAATCCCCCCTTAAATAAAGTTTTCCTCAAATTTTCCAAAGAAGTTGGCAATGAAGAAGATATCTTGAATAGATTAGGCCACTGCAATCGTACAATGGTCTCCATCTCCCATGTTGTGTCTGGTACTTGCCCGTGCTGCCATAACACCCGTACCAGAGGAACTGATCGGTCACAGAGAACATTCATGTTGTGATCAAAAATCTAGATAGGATGATCTTCAAATGAGGCTTCCACCTACAAATCATCCTCCTCTGGTTAAAAAAAATACATGGGTTTGAGAAGTGACGTCAGAGCTATGAAATGTGGAAGACATTGTGTATAGCTCGGTACCTCTAAGGTAACTGCAACTGATAGATAGCCAGTCTGACTCTCTCAAAAACTTCAAACGGACTGATGTATCTCAGTGAAAGATTACCCTTTATACTAATCATTCGTTGTCCCAACCTCAGTTTGACATGTTGTAAAGCTTTATCTCTGACCTCAAACTCCGGAGGACATCTCTGTCGATCAACATAAGGCTTATCTTGTGATTGTGCAGTAGCCATAATCTTCCGAATCAACTCTATATGTTTTGTAGTCTCCATGAAAAGATGAGGTATCAGCATAGCTACCTCTCATACTTCCATCCAACATATGGTTGATCAGCATGGCCAACAGTACAAATCCTCAAAAGGAGCCATCTAAATAGTTGATTGAAAAATATTATTATAGGAAAACTCTACAAGAGGTATATGTTTCTCTCAAGAACCTCCAAAATCTAGGACACATGCTCATAGTATGTCCTCTAGCACCAAAATTGTATCCTTGTATTGTCCATCTGAATGGGTATGGTAAGCCATACTCGAAAGTACCTATATACCCAACACCCTCTAGAGTCCCTGCTAGACCCGAGATGAAAGACATGCATCCCTATCTGAAATGATGGAGTATGGAACCCCATGTAAATGTATAATCTCCTGAAAGTACAATATTCCCAGATCATCAACTAAAAAGGTCTCCTTAATCGACAAGAAGTGTGAAACCTTCATGAGTCAGTCAACGATAACCCAGACTGCATCCTTCCATCGTTTTGGCCTTGGTAAGTCAGTCATAAAATCCTTTATGTTATCATTCCCCTTCCAATCGGAAATGGTTAACTACTACAAAAGCCCTACTATTTGCTGATACTCCACCTTCACCTGTTGACAGATGAAACACATTATGAGATACCCAAAAACATCTCTCTTCATACTTTTCCACCAATACTGATGATTTATATTTCGATACATCTTGGTGACACCACGATAAACTACCCCATCTGAGGAATTAAAGTCCTGCATCAACTCCTCGAGTATGTCTGATAACACCCATATTCACCCATTAAAACACAGGATCTCATCCTCTCTTATGGTCCATCCAAGAATAGTGTCCTTCTTTGATACACTCCCCTATAGGACTAGGCCTTCCGAATCTGATAGTTGCCTCATTCACACTCAATCAAGTAGATTAGAGGTAACATCCATAAAAGAAAGAAATGTATGCCCCTATCTATCATGAACCTCCAAATTCATCTCAGAGAACATATCCATAAGTTGCCACTCACTATTGTCCTCATGAACTTCTTATATTGGATTTATCCAGATCAATGCATTATCCACTACATTGCCTTTCTCGGGCATGTAGGCAGGCTCAATGTCAAAGGACTGAAGGTATTTAACCCACCTTCACTACCTAAAGTTCATATCACACTGAGTAAAGATATACATGAGACTTTTAAGGTCGGTGAGAACCGAAAAATTCTCTCCCAATTGATAATGTCTCCAAAAAAGAAAATCATGCACAACTGTAGCCAACACGAGATCATGTGTCGGGTAATTCCTCTCATGTGGCCTCAACTATTGAGACGCGTACGCAATGACTACTTCCCGCTGCATAAGTAGTTCTCCCAGCCCGATACCTAAGGCATAAAAGTATATAGTATAGCTCTTTCCCCATTCTAGAAAAACTAGTATCGGTGCTAAATTCATCCTTCCTTTCATCTCCGAAAAGGTTGACTCGCAAGGATTTGTCCTCAGGTACTTCGCACCCTTCTTATTCAGGCCCATCAGTGGCATTGGTAAGCATGAGAATTTTTACCATATGAAACCTTGGTCGTATCCATCCAACCCTAGAGAACTCTGCACCTCAAAGACATTATTTTAATTCTCCTAGGAAACTATTGCTCTCACTTTTTTCTAGGTTTACTGATACTTCTGTCTCTAAGATAACATGACCCAAGAAGTGAATTTGGTCCATCCAAAAGTGACATTTAGTGAGATTAGCATATAACTGATGCTCTATTAGTGTAACCAAAATGATCTCATGATGAGTGGTATGGTCATGTTTAGTGTGAGACTACACTAAGATATCATCCATGAAGACTACCACGAAATAATCCAAGTATGGATGAAACACATGGTTCATCAGTGCCATGAAAATTGCAGGCTCAATCATGAGACCGAACAGAATAACCACATACTTTTATAGACCATACATTCTCTAAAAGGCTATAAGATATATATCTGGCAGTCTAACGTGAAACTAATGATAACCAAATCTCAAGTAAACCTTGGAGAACACACAGGATCCTCGAATATGAAGAAAGATATCATCAATCCTCGGCAAGGGATAATGGTTCTTGATTATAATTGGTTAATCCTCCAATAATCCACACAAAGTTTCTGGGTACCATCTGACATTTTCGTAAGTTCGAAAGGCGAACCACAAGGAGAAGTGATGGGTCTGATGGAACCCTTCTCCAGTAACTCCTCTAACTGCTTCTTGAACTCTTGTAACTAAGGTGTAGCCATAATATAAAAAGGAATGGACACCGATACCTCTCCTGGAACAAGCTCAAAATAAAATTCCACCTCTCACTCGGGAGGCAAACCTGAAAAGTCCTCTAAAAAGTCATCCCTGAAAAAATCGACCGCTAGAGGAAATTCCAACTATGAATTCCCCTGGTCAACCAGGTATAGATTAGAAATATGGACTGTAAATAATCCATATCCATGATTCTTGGGTCTTTCTCTGCTTACCAGAACATCCAATTCAACCTTATGTAAAAAGGGTTCACCCTCTGGTGACATAAAACTTACCCTATGGTGATAGAAATAAACAACTGCCTAGAAGGTAACTAACTAGTCCATCCCAAGAATGATGTCATATCCCATCATCTTTAAGACATAAAGGTCCCAAGTGAAGTGAAATCCACCAACATCAATAGGGTACTCTTTTCATTAATGTACACTACCCCTTCTTGTCCCCAACGGAGTGTCCAGCATCAAGACATTAACAGAAGTAAGGATACAAGGCCCAAGGCTCTCCATAATATAAACAAATATGAAACTATGGGAAGCCCCTGTATAAAAAAGTGTAGAAGCTAAAATTGAGGCATCTAGGATCGTACCTCAAACTGTAGAGGGTCTGGGATCCTTCTCTTGTTGGGTCTTCTCCACTACCAACGTATGACCTGCATTGTGGCCAAGTGACCCTACCTGACCACCTTGAGTTAATCCAACCTGTTGTTGTGGAAAGACATCCTTCTGGATCCCATGACCGTAACCTCCACCTTAGCCTGAATGGACAGAAGAACTCCAGTTTCCAGACTGATGGGAAACTGGTGGTGCTACTTCAGTACGAGGAGTCGAAATAGAACCTCTATCACAAGCAGTTGTTGAGAAAAACTGATAGAACCGCTGAATATGACCGATCATTCTACAATATCGGCCCTCCACTGGGTATCTCAAGAAATGTGGCCTCATATGCCTTCTCTTCCCATAATTCTAGCACACCACCTAGCTACTAGATGATGTATCCCGCTTCCTCAGATCCCCATGCATAGACTCCATGAGGAACTTCCTGTAGTCAGTAGGAGGGGTACCAACTCCAGATGTCAAGCCGCCCTGGCCAACAGCCCCATAATCCCTCGGGTTGCACCTTGTGATCATCTCTTGGTTGACTATATAAGTAATTGAAGACAACATGAAGATATCCACCTGTGATCGGATGTCATGCCTGATACTATCCTCAATCTTTTTTTCAGAAATAACTCTTCACCTCATGATATGGGTGTGAAGCACTTCATCTCTATGAACCTAGACGAATACTCCACAACTGAAAGAGTACCATGCTCCAGACTCATGAACTATCGTACTCAATCAGCCCTCAAAGTCTCCCGGTAGATGTAATCATAGAAGGAATGATAAAACACTTCCCAAGCCATAACATAATGTCATCACTCCTGTGAAATCACATCCCACCATCTCTTAGTGGAATCCCGAAGCATATAAGTAGATATCTTTACAATCCTCCCTAGAGAAGTCTCCAGATGCTCGAAGATCCAAAGCATAGCCTCAAACCAGGATTTTGTAGCCTGAGGTCCTCCATCCCATGTGAAGGTGGGAGGATGTTTCTGTTGAAAAACCCACATCAAATCATCCATAGACAGGGCAGGAGGAGGTTCTCCCTAGAAGGTCTTCATAAACCTCATGAACCCTTATCAGAACTGTGCATCAGCCCCTATATCCGAGATAACGGTAGGTTCCAAGACAGGCACGACATGAGGGTCTGCTAGTAGTTCCTGACCAGCTATGTCCGATGTGTGATATTTTCCCTGTGTCTGGCGTAAAACCAGAGGATGACGTGGTGGAATAACTGTACGAGGTTAATCACACAACATAGTTCAACATTATCATGGACTAAAACATATAATTGAAAGAAAAGAATATGATATAAAAAAACTAATGTTTTTTAAAACAGGGATACACTGTGTTTATGACCATTACACAGTGTGTTCCTTTAAGCCTTCACATGGGTGTGACTTCCTGCCAACCTCAGTCGTGTAACACCCCATACACACAGCATGGTCTCCCAAGACCTGGTGTGAACTTGAATCATTTTCCCATGCCCGAGTTTGTCTACAAGACTAACCCACATGGTTCTCCTAGAGCAATACTAGACGGCATGTTTTTTCTAGACACGGTGTTTACTATAAAGAACTTCACTTACCTGTGTTGTTAGTCACATGGCCGGTTAAATGGCTAACTCTACACTGCATGTTTTTTCCAAACATGTGGGGTAATAACTACCCATAATCCACCTATGTAGTTGGTCACATGGCTGGAGACATGGTCTATACAACATGGTGTGTATGTTTGGTTCACAGTGTGTGCCACCAGTCATTTCCCAACCCCATGCCTCTACCCACATAGGAAGTAAAATGGTTAGAGACTACACAGCGTGTACATAATGTACACAGTGTGTACTTAGTAAAAATAATTCCTTTTTGAATATAAGGATACATGGCATGAATTAATCAATAAACAATGTGTATTCTATGTTTTTCTAGACAGTAAGCCTCAGAAACTACTCTAGAACCCATAAAACACTAAATCAAACCTTAAAGTGCCAAATTCGAATCCGTGAGGGACCATAACACCTCAAGAACAAAAGTTTCATGTTCATTCAAACTAAACCTTACACAATCCAATACCCTATAAAATAGTAGGTATTTTATCAAGGAATTTATCACAACAGCATGAATATCTAGCACAACATCTATCACCACAACATGCAATCAGTATTGTACCATAAATGGCAATGTAAGAATGCATGACATGTAATCTTTAAAAAGTTATTATATGATGCATGATATGTAATACCCTCATGTCATTGGGATGAAATAGAAATAGAACCACAACACTATGAACAATAACATCCCAAAACATGTGAATCACCCAACGACGAAATAAAATTAATTTTAATATTTTCAAAACTAAAAAAATGACATAATTGAGGTAAATTAGATTTTTCCTATACATGAGTTAGCTTATCTCAGGACCAGATTATTACCGAGTACCTATTCCTTCTTATCCCTAGATATAGGCTCCAAATAGTAAGTCAAGAAGAAAAGAATCCCTTTGACACCACTTTGTAATTTCTCGATTCTGGGTGCCACCTAGAGTTGCCCCCTACCTGATTGGTCACATGGCCTCAAGCCGATTTTCCCACATTCTAGAGGATGTTGACTTGTAGTGAGGGCCTTGGGAGTGATAGTGAGGAAATATTTCTTCAATGGTAGAGTAATGTATCCGAAATAAATAGATAACAATAGAACAAGTAGTAATAATACCATAAAATAGTGAACAACAAATGAATGATAGTAAATAAACAAAAACCAAATATATATATATATATATATATATATATATGCATGATAAAAATGTCTAGGAAACCATATAAACAAGTCACAATGCTAGAATACAGTACTAAAATAAAGTACAAAGAAAAAAAATAAACTCCAACAGAATCCCAAGCCTCTTCTTGGTCCCATGCTCTCTAGATCCACATCAATCTTGTACCTAAAGAATATGGGTTCTTACCCTTATCTGTTCCTGTAGAAATATAATATGTTTCGGCCCAAAATCATGACCCAAAAAGGGTGTCAGATTAATCCCATTAAACAACCACCCAAAAAATTTGTGCCTGAAAGTCACTAAATATATATGGTAGGAAATAAGCAAAATGAAGTAGTAAACAAGGATGTACTCAAATGTAAACAATCTTATAGTTTCAATTGCATTCATTTTCATATATTAAGTAAGTGGATAATAAAAAACAAGTAACCCTCTAGGAAGTACTCATAGACAAACCCCTATGGTTCAACCATTTAAACACATGCAACCCTCTAAGAAGTACTCATAGTCTAAACCCTCTGGTTCAACTTTAGAAAAGTCTCTATGATTAAGCACTCACCATTAATTCCCCACGTAGTGTTGTATCAGTAACTATAGTCACTCTGAGGAAGCACTCAATGTCCAATTCACCATGTGTTCTCGCAATGTGGAACTAAAAACACTCTGAGTGAGCACAAATTCCATCCCCCCTATATTCTCACAATGTAAAAGTAAACAAACACTCTAAAGAAACCCTCAGCGTCCATTCCCCCTATGGTCTACTAAAATAGGTTCCCACAGCCCTATGTAAGTCAATTGTGCACAATAATGTTTAATAGCCTAATAAAACCTTACGAACTACATGGATAATATCTTTCAAGAACTAAATGGATAAATAACTACAAGAATATAATAACATCAGATAAAATCACACCATCTTAACAACACTAGGCATAGAAAACAGGCATCCTAAAAAGAAATTTGAGACCCAACGGACAATATCAAATCAAACATGGGAAAACACATCCATATCAAGGTATAAAACCATATTCACAATAAAAAACCCATACTCAAGAAAACAAATCATGGAAGACATTAACATGGTTAAATTCCCTAAACACTCAATACCCTACACTAGGTTATTGGGCACTTATGTACATATAATTCAACGACAACCAACAGAAAGGCACAAACCACCTATCTCGACATTGTATGATTGATATACTCTATCTTCAGCCGTTCAATCAACCTAGAAAGTGGTAGATCTATAAAAACATCTACAATGTTCAAATAAATTTATCTCATGAAAAGAAATAAATCAAGGGAAAAGGCTCTAGATGAAGTAAGAACTCTCTGTGGAAATTCATATGCAATTGATGGTGATTGATTTGGAGAATAGATGATCGATTGGGGGCTTAGAGAATCGTCACTCCTAGATGAGATGAAGCCAGAAGAAGATTTTTTTGTCAATTAGACGTGAACCTGGGCCATTTAATCATTAAAAAAGAAAAGTACATGGAATTTCATTTAAAATTATATGATGTGTATATGTCTTTATCAGTCCATGATTTAGGTGGTCCTACCACGTCGTCACATGGTCTTGTACACGGCTGTGACACGGCCAGGCACGGCCTGGACTTAGTGCCAGAGTACATGGCATGTAAAATGATGTACACAGTATGTACTCCTAAAACATTCTTTCTTCCAATTTCCCTAAAAACAACTTGAAAATAAAATTCATACCTAAAAAGAAGATATGGGTTCTTACATTCATGATCAGTTTACTTATATTCATGAATGAAATTTTGTTTGAAATGTGTATAGACATCGAGAATTGTTAATATATATTATTAGTGACATTACAGGGATATTAATGATCTTATAATTATTTGGGTAATATACCATGATGATGACTCATTAGATAAAACTTGATGATAAAATCTTGGATTAACTTGATGGTTTTGGGCATAATGACCTGGTTTGGTATTATTATTTTATATTTTGAGTGTGTAAAGATTAAAAAAATACATAATATAAAATAAAAAAATTCTGATTGGTTTCGAACATTAATATGGTCCGATCACTAGTATTGAATACATAAATGCAAATTGAAAACTCGTCTTCCTTTAACGTGATAAATTAACACATCTTAAATGGTGCTTTCATTTATATTATAAATGGAGGGAAAATAAGAGATGATGATGGAATATTCAATTATCATAACAAAATTATAGTAAACATAAGGTACTACATTTTTTATAGAATTTGGATGAGGATAAGTGGGAATAGAAAAATAACAAAGGAATTTGGAAAAAACAAATGAATTGAAAAGAGAAATTTTCCTCTTCATTCTATCTTCCTTTGAAAGCCTCTTTGAGGGTGAGGATTTGGTATTTTGAGGATTCTAAGGGCTGTTGGACATAAGGGAGGAAATTAGGGAGATATTTGAGTAGAATTTAGGCATGGATTAAAGCTTGAGAGGTGTTAATAAATGAGGGTGTGAAGGGTTTTATTTTTAGTGCACGAGAGGAGGGTTTTCTTAATATTATATTCATTAATTTATTATTTCTCCATAAGACAATAAATAGTTGGATTCCATGACCTATAATAGTAATAAGTGCATGTGATTTGTAGATATGGGTGATTACATCCATCATGATGCTATGAATAGTATATTTAAATTTTAATGTATTTATACGGTAAATTAATATATTTTACTATTAACCCAAAAATCAAGTATCTCAGAAAAATCCAAAAAAATCACCCTAAAAAAATTTTTATGTGTAGAATTCAAAAATGAACAGTATTTTTTGAAAATAATTTTCTATATATTATTAATTTACTTTTGAAATAAAATCATAATTTCTTAAAAAATAACAATTTGAAATATTTTACTCCTTTTTAACACCTTGAAAAATCAATCAACGTCTAATTACCTTATAACCTTAAGAAAATTAAATAATAATATTATTTATTACTCATAAGGGTCATATTACAATTCGTATTACAATTCATAATGGTATGTTACTATTCATAAAAAAACATGTTTCTTCTATCAGACTCCAAATAACATACATATTATAACTGTATGTGAACATTTTTTAAAATTCCAAACAAAAAAAAGAAAATTTGAATATAATGGATATGTTATGACTTTCTCTTGTAAATAACCAACTATTGTTTCATATAGAATTAGTGTTGCATCAAATAAATACTATCTATTGAATATAATGTACTTAAGAGAAAGATACCATAAATGTTTCTTGGTGTTATATTATTTCAACCATTGGAAATTTTTCCCTAAAAATTTTTCATGTATAAATCCCTTAAAAATATGTGGGTGGTTCTTCTTCATAACATCCTCAGGTTCCCACGTTGTTTTCTCCATAATATGGTGTCTCCCAAGAACCTTTACTAACATATTTGTCCAGTTTCTCAATACTTTCCCCCTTGTATCTAGAATCTCGATAGGCTATTCACAGTATGAAAAATCAGGTTCTTGTTCAATTTCACCATAGGTGAGTACATGTGTTGTTTCTGGCCTGTATTTCTTTAACAATGACATGCGGAACACATTAGGATATTTGTAGAGACTTTGTGGAATTTTTAAATGGCAAGATACAGGTCTGATTTTTTCCAGAATTTCAAATGGTCTGATGCTCCTGGGGCTTAGTTTCCCTTTCTTACAGAAACATAAGACACCCTTTTATGGAGATAGTTTTATAATGACATGATCTCCTACATAAAATTCAAAATCCTTTACCTAGTTTTCAGTATAAACCTTTTTCCTACTTTTGTATGCTTTAATATGGGCCTAAATTTTCCGTACCTTTACTGTTGTCTCTTTGATAAGTTCTAGGCCTAAAAGTTTTCTCTCTCCAACTTCATCCAAACAAGTTGAAGTTTGAAACCTATTTCTATATGATTGTTTATATGGCACCATTTTAATTCTTGAATGGGTACTATTATTGTATAAAAATTAAACCAAAGGAATGTACTGATCCCACATACCTTGAAAGTCAAGACAGAATGATCTCAACATGTCTTCTAGTGTTTGAACAGTCCTTTCAAACTGTTTGTCAGTTTTGGAGTTATAAGTAGTACTCATATGAACCTTTGTATCCAAATACTTCTGTATAATTTTCTATACTTTTCATGTAAATCGGCGATCTCGATCAGACAAAATTGATAGAGGTGCACCATGAAGTCTCACAACTTCATTAATATAATGTCTTATCAGGTTCTCAAGTGGTAAATCGTCTCTTATATCAGGGAAATGTTCTTATTTTGTGAGATGGTCAACAATTACCCATATTTAATCCTTCCTTCTTGGTGACCTTGGTAGTATTGTGACAAATCTATCATAATGTCTTCCCACTTCCAAATAGTAATTGGTATAGGATGCATGACCCCTATAGGATGTTGTCTCTCTTCCCTCACCAGTTGATAAACTAGACATCTTGACACATAGTCATCAATTTTTCACTTCTTTTTATCCCACCAAAAATTCTCTATCACATATCTATACATCTTAGTGATACTATGGTGTATAGAAAAATTTTACCTATGAGCATCATTTAATAGTTCATTTTTTATCTCAGGTATAGATGGAACACCTAACCTCTTCCCAATTTTCAGAACTCCTTCCTCATACACGAATTTTTCCTATCTTCTATCCTTAATAGAATTAATTTTCTTTTATAGATTATCATCATCAGATTGAGAGCTTTTTATATTCTCTAGTAAAGATGGATTTGTAATCATTTTATATAGGAAAGATGTTTCCCCATATATAACAATTCCCATATCCATCTTTAGTAGATCTATGAATATAGATTCTCTCTCTCTCCTCATTTGGGTCAGAAGTCCATGATTGTTCATGCTTAATTGATTCTCCACCTTATTTACCTTTATTGTGAATTATTGTATTGAACAATCATAATCCTTGAGAAACTCAACCCATATCCTTTTCATCATATTGATTTCTTTCTATGTAATAGTGTATTTAAATATTTTTTGATCTATATATATCTCACATCTTTCACTATAGAGATAATGTCACCAAATTTTTAGAGAAGATATTTTGGAAACTAACTCAAGATCATGAGTTGGTTAATTTTTTCATGAGTCTTCAAATAACATGATGCATAAGCAATAAATCTATAATTTCATATAAGGATGAAACTGAGTCCATTATTTTTTGCATCAACGTATATCACAAATCCATCATTTCTACATTAAAGAGTCAAAACTGTAGCATTGACAAATCTTATTTTCAATTCGTTGAATAATTCAGTACATTATTTAATCCATAAAAACTTAACCTCTTTACGTGTGATCTTGGTTAGTGGGTTATCTCATCGTGTGAAATTATGAATTAAATGTTGATAGTAACCTGCTAAAGCAATAAAACTACATACCTCAGTTATGTTCATTGGTTTGGACCATTCTAGGATTCCCATAATCATTGTAGGATCAATTAGGATTCTATACATAGAGACAATATGTGCAAGAAAATAATCTGATTCAATCCATAATTCATACATTCTAAACTTCCCATATAATTCATTTCTTTTAAGATTCATCAAAATAATATGCAAGTGATTATCATGGTCAATATATATTTTGGATTATACCATGATATCATCGATAAATACCACAAAAATGTTATCATGATATTCCCTAAAAATATATTCTTTAGATCCATGAAAACAGAGGGTTCATTAGTGAGTCCAAAAGGAATTACTGTAAACTAATAGTGCACATACTAGGTTTGAAATATTGTCTTTGGAATATCTTTCTTCCTCACAAACAACTGATGATATCCAGATCGAAGGCCAACCTTTAAAAAATATTGGGCTCTATGATGTTTATAAAATAAATCATCAATGCATGGAATATGATACTTGTTCATTATTTTAATCGCATTGATTTCCCTAAAATCAATGCATAGCCTCATGGATACTTATTACTTCTCGACAAAGAGGATAGTGGCTCCCCATGGAGAAACACAAGGTCAAATAAATCCTTTTTCTCTCAATTACTCTAGTTTTTTCTTTATCTCCACTAATTCCAAAATGGTCATTCTATAGGGAGACTTTAACATTGGTCTTGCACCAGGAATTATATCAACAAATAACTCAACTTTCTACTATAAAGATGTCCATTTAAATCCTCTAAAAATATGTCAGTGTAGTCTTTAACTATATTTACATCTTCAATTTGAAGATTTATTTCCTTACCCATAGATATTATTTTCCATTTCTCTCCAAGAACTGCATTCAACATAGCTACCGTGGGTGGATCTAGATAAGAAACAGATGGTGAGGATTATTTTCTAAATATAAGTGATTTTACACTATTTTAAAAAATTGTAACTTCCTTGTTCTTGCAATAGACATTCACATCATAATTTGGCATAAAATTCATACCGATAATTATATAAAATTACATCATTATTATGATGATAAGGTTAGAAACTAAATCACATTTATGTGTCAATATCTGGACTGATCGACACATCTTGGTTGCAATGATGCATCACCTAGGAGTTTTGAAAAATAACTCCTTTATTAAGTAAAATTAGATATGAATAATTTTATTTGAGAACTAAGAAGATATAAATGAATGGTTTTATCGAGAATCAAATAAATAATTGGCTAAGATTGAGGAAACAACTAAAGTACCTGCCACCACAACATTAGGAACTTCAACCTCTGTGTTTGTAATTATTGTGATTTCCCTTTCCCTAGTGGACTTTTTTTAAGAATGTTTCATTGGATCATAAAACACTCATTTACATATTGTCCCATATCTCTAAAATTGTATAATTGAAACTCATTGACTTGTCTCTTCTCCTTTCATTCATTAGATCGGTGACCCTTTTCTCCAAAATTATAGCAAAATTCTATGACTTTCAATCATTTCCCAGGATTATTTTTTCCACAGTTCTCACACTGTGTAAATTGCATCATTACCTTATTCTGTATTGTGGATTTATATTTTCCATGTTTATTATAATTCTTCTTCTTATCTTGATTTACCTTGAACAGATTTGATCTAGAAAATTCATTCTCTGTTTTGATGGCACTTAATACAATTTCATTATATGATGAAAATGTTTGAGATTATAGTGCCCTTTGAATACATGGATTAAGACCTTCAATGAAATGATCACTCTTTTCTTTTGAATCATATACATAATCTATTTCATGCCTAGATAGTCTTGGAAAGATAGATTCAGAATCCGCAAAACAATCTTCTTCCCTTTGCTTTAGGCTAATGAATTTATTATTTATTTCAGTTATTTGTTCAGAAGAGAAATATTTCTCGAATAATATTTCTTTAAAGGTTATGCATTTCATATCATATATTTATTCTTCATCTGTGGTATTCTAGAACAAGGACCACCATTGATCATCATCACCATTGTGGAAATACACTGCCAGTACTAAATTTTCATTTTCATTGAATATTAATGCCATAAATATCTTTTAAAGGGACATTATCCACTTGTTAGTTACAACCATATTAGTAGTCCCACTAAAATATGTGGGATTCTTCTATATTAAGTAATCTAGTATAGTTGTAGCTTGTTTATTCATCACAGCATGAGTAAGTTGTCTAAATATGGTCATGAGCTGATCTTCTCCAACATTTACTTTGTTGACTTTCTTAGTGGTTCAATCCCTATATTTTCCACAAGTATTGTTTCCCATTATTATATTAGGTTCCATCACTAAACAATGAAATACACTGAATTAAATCATAGTTCATAATTTCTAACTAGACAATACTTAAGATAATCTGAAAATTTATGCACATCTAATCTCTTAATCATAAACATTGTTTAAATATACATTAAATCCTTCATAATGGTTTGAAAAGAAAAATTGAATTATCATAAGAATATCCTTTATTATTGTCAAACAGGGATTGTAGTAAGGTCCATTTTTGAGTACATGGATACCCCAGGTCAAGCCTGAAACTCATTGTAAGAGTTTTCACTCTTAAGTACATTTGATCTAAAACCATATCTACTTGTAGTATCGAGACAAATATGTTTTTGATATAAAGATCCACATAATCTATTATTTACCAAAATACCAGGATATTCTTCTCTACTTATCCTTAAAATATATCTTAGGGGTTTCTTACATAATCTATGTTTTATAAATCTAGTTTCTTTGTTTGTTACTAAACATCCTTTGATACCAACTACAATGCCCCGACCCTAGAAGACCAGATCTGGTGCATTACTTATTAAATTGGAATGATTAAATGGAATGAAATCCCAAAGGAATGATTTGTTTATTAGTCTTGAACAAATTACCAACATGTAACCCATATTACATTTGGAAAGTTAAAAAAATACAATACATAACAAAAATTAAAACTACATCCACAAGAAATCAATAAATGGTATCCTCCTCAGAACCTTTTGAAGGTAAAAAAGCTATAGTGGTGAGATCAAATGATTAGTAATGGAAAAAAATATTATAATCATTAATATAAAATAACTGAATCATAAACAAATTGTCATAGTCAATATGGCATGGTGAATAAATGAAAACACACGCCATTAATAAACAGAAAACGAAACTGCATCCATAGATTTTGTCATAGTGAAAAGATCATGGATATTAATAACTAAAAATGAATAAATAGATATGATTATTAATTTTACATCATGTATCTAGAACATGATACCACTAAACCATAGAAATGGTTTATGTTTGTGGGTAGAAACCCATCTGATTTTTGGAAATAAACTCGACTAGTTTGTCGCCAACTGATTTGTCTCGTGAGACTTATCATGCATCAAGGGGATATAACGAGAACTTCGTACAACTTAAAGTCCAAATTATTCTTTATAAATAGACATAATACAAGTATAATATGAATTCTCAATATCTTTATAATTTATAGGATATAGATTCTTCAATATTTCCATAATTAAAACAATATTCCAAATAAACACCGTATTAAAATGGTTATACAACAGAAGACAATAGTTATGTCCATGAAACCAGAATATGGATATATAATATATTTAAAATTTCAAATGAAAAATGATCTCAAATTGGTAGTGTATACACCACATAAGATAGATTAGGTGCACAGTACCATGTCAATTACAATGAAATGAAAATTGAGACAAAGTCCCTTACCACATTGTAATCAATCGAGTTGTATGACCAAAGATTAATAACCACAAAATGAATCAAAAAATACCATGAATATAAATATAATGATGATAATATATATGAAATGGAAGTACCCAATACACCCCATGAAAGATATAAGTGGTGAATAATGGAAATCTCACAGAATTAAAAGTGAGATAAGATACCCCTTACATTATACCCGAATAAATTCTTAGATTGATCTTAATGACCAGAATAATGAAATTTAGATTCATTAATTAATAATTACAAAACCTCCTATACATTTAATATATTTATTTTAACCTTATTAGGTTCATTCATGTCCTGTTTTATGGATTTAGGATGTTTACTTTTATTGTTTTAGAAGCATTTTTTTCCGTGGTTTTCATGATCAGTTTAATTGTATTCAGGAATGGAAGTTCATTTGAAATATGGATAAAAATACAGAATTTCTAATATATATTATTAGTGACATTAAAGAGACAAAATTTATCTTATAATTATATTCTTTATATACCATGAGTATGACTCATTTGATAAAATTTAATGATAAACACTTGGATTAACTTGGCAGTTTTGTGAATAATGAACTTGTTTTTTATTAATATTTTATATTATGACTATGTAAGGATTCTGGAACATTTCATAAGATAAAATACATATATTCTTATTTTTTTCTGAAATTATAAATGTTTCATGACAATTATTGAAGATAGTAATGAAAATTGAAAACTTGTCTTCCTTGAACGTGATAAATTAACGCATCTCAGATGGTGCTTTCATTTATAGTATAAAAGGAGGGAAAAGAAAAGATGATGATGGTATATTAAATCATCATAAGAAACATTCCAGTACATATAAGGTAATATATTTTTTATAACATTTGGCTGAGAAGAGGTGTCAATAGAAAACATAACAAAGGAACTTGAAATGAAAACAAAAGAATTGAAAAGAGGAATTTTCCTCTTAAATCTATCTTCCTTTGAGAGCCTCTTTGAGTGCCTCTTTAGGGGAGTGAATCTATCTTCCTTTGAGAGCCTCTTTATGGAGATATTTGAGCATTATTTAGACAATTCATGAAGTTTGAGAGGGGTGAATAAATGAAGGTGTAAGGGTGGTATTTATACTGGAGGTGAGGAGAGTTTTCTTAATATTATATTCATTAATTTATTATTTCTCCACAAGATAAGAAATAGTGGGGATTCCAAGATCTATAATAGTAATAAGAGCATGTGAGTTCTAT
Source organism: Viscum album (assembly GCA_963277665.1). Taxonomy (NCBI): domain Eukaryota; kingdom Viridiplantae; phylum Streptophyta; class Magnoliopsida; order Santalales; family Viscaceae; genus Viscum; species Viscum album. The sequence continues at coordinate 1,678,464,730 of OY728163.1, read as the reverse complement.
ATTTAGGTTCTTAAATCACTAATGATTCTAGAAATAATGGATTTATATTATAATTTATTTATACGGTAAATTAATATATTTTACTATTCACAAAAAAATCCTGTATTTCAGAAAAAACCAAAAAATTCACCCTAACCATTTTCTGACATGTAGAATAAAAAACGAATTCCATTTTTTTGAAAATAATTTTCTAAATATTACTAATTTAATTTTAAAATAAGAACATAATTTATTCAAAAATTGCAATTTTAATCTTATAACTCTTTTTTAACACCTTGAAAAATTAATCAACATAGCACAACCATATAACCTTAAGAAAATAAAATAATAATATGATTTGCTATTTAGAAGGGTCATATTATTATTCATATTACTATTCATAAGTTTATATTATTATTAATTAAAAAAAGTTGGTTCTATCAGACTCCAAATAACTTACTGATCACTACTGTAGAAGGACATTTTTGGAAATTCAAAACACAAAAGAAGAAAATGTTTGTTTAATGGATAGGTTATGACTTTCTCCTATAAAAAAAGTATTTATTTACAGAGAAATAATGCTTCATGTAATATAGGATATCTAATGAATATAATGTATTTAATAGAAATGTACCATAATATTTTGGGGGTGTTATAATACTGCATTACCATAAATTACATTCCACTTTATTATGGGTTGAAAGACATTAAACTGCATAAGATAGGTCTGTTTAGAACAAATTTAAAAATCTAAAAACAAAACCTCAATAAAAGATGTCAAACTACATATTCATGGTCTGTATTAAATGAAATTAAATTTTATAACTTCGTTGTATGAGATTAAGTACATTAAACTTCATTGTATAAGTCCATTCTAGATGACTTAAAACTGCTCAGACATGGTTCACATTGAAAAAAAACATAAATTTCATGGAATATGGTCCAATATATATGAAATGAATCTACATATAAAATCATCCCCACTGTATGAAATTAAACTGCATGATCAATTTCATGATTGGGGGATATTAAATTTCACTAACCAGGGTCCTAGATCTATGACCATAAATTACTTAATTGATGACTTTCTAATAAATTATTAAATTAAAAAACTAGGTTATCATAATTTCCTAAATGGAAATTCCATTATTTAGTTTTGGAATCAAATCGAACCATTCCTCAAGAACTATGCATGGATTAATTCGGACTTCATTGGATTTATAGTTTTCCCTAGATTTCATACCCCAATACCAACTGTTATTTATATCCCTTTCAATGTCTTGTTGATCAATACCCCTATATCAGGTTCTCTATTCTATAGATATCATTCATATTTGAAGATGGGTCTACCCATTTTGAGTACCAGTACACCCATGCAATTTTCAAAATATAAGGTGATGTAACATCTTGAGAGATGAAATCTAGATAAACATCCTCTTCATTACGCCTTTAAACTGTAGATACTCCTTGATTTGGATCCTCATAATATTTCATGGATAAATAGAATCCCATTTAGTGATATCATATTTCTAAAAAGGACCACATCTAATCCATGGATTATGTAATATAGGATTCTCAGTCGCAATATGGAATGTCTCATATTTTGAAAACACAATCAATGGTTTATACTCATTTTATTGCTTATATTTCTAATGATTAGGTATTGTAACCTATGTTTTAAACATGTTAAATAGTCATCCATAACCTATCTTCACCCCCACATTAATTATTCAAATCTTTGAGTTCACAATTTACCTTGAATCCACATTCCTTCATTATCATGGAATAAAATTCCCTTATAATTACCTTTATTATGAACTCATTCAAATTTTAAGAAATAATATTTTTTTAGGTCTTTCCCCAAACCAATTCTCCATTTTTATGGGTTCCATAAGTTTTTGATGTGGTTTTTTGACCCTACAATATTCACTCATATTGCGTTCTCTCATGTGATGTTGGTGATCTTCATCTACTCCTTGGTTCCCACATGAAGCATAACATATGTGGGATTAGTTGTTTTAAAATATTATTTACCAAAATGATTGAGGAATGCCCTGATTATGAGAAAGTATCTCTCATTATCCTACTAGCATGACATTAAACTACACATCCCCTCTAACCGCTTCTGAGGTTATCTATATATCATTGGGCATTCAATTCATATCATGTTTCTTGTTCCCTTCGTGTTATATAGAAAATATTTCCATATTTTTAGTCTTAGATGCCTAAATTTAAAAAACACTACTTATTTTTCATTACCATATAATTTTAAACTACTTGTTAAATTTCTTCATTGTAAGACACCAAACTACAAAGTTTACTCCTCATTGACTGACTCAAAACTATGTGATACTCTAGATCCTCATTCAATAGGATACCCCCATTTAGTGTTGGTCTCCTAACAATACACCTTATAGAAGTATGTGTAACCTTATTCCAACCATACCAGAGATTTAGTGACATTAGGACCTCCTATTTTGGGTCTATCAAAGGAATCTATACTCATTCCACTCATTGCTCCAATTATTGTGACTTTAATGGTCCTTATTTGGATATCCCCTATTTTTCACTAGAGAACAAATAATTTTTAACCTTATTCTATACATACTTCAAATATGTGAAAAATATCTTACCCATATAACTATATTTGGGTTTATTCATACTCCATGGGATACTCTACAATTCTTGTAATTCCACTCTCCATATAAACTACATGTCTAAAACAACGTCTTATCCATATAGGTACTAGAAACCCCTTTTTGAAGCCTTAAATTCCTCAAAAACATCAAGGAAATGACACATTAAAAAATTTATGGTCCTAGAATCACAACCAAAAACTTTTTGTACACCTAAGAAAGGTTTTAAATTTTAGTATTGGGCTCCCCAAACCAGATCAGGTTTTCTTCACATTTCATTTCATATATTTTACATTAACCTAGGTCTAATTTTCAAGTCTATAAACTGAAAATAATAACATTTGATGTTCTATGGACTTAAATCTCCAAAAAACATCTTTGATTCTCATTACATTAAATGAGTAACCATTCCATTGATCATTTATGATATTATCATGTGGGATTTCCAACTCACACCATGTTAAACCCTTTCTACTTTTTATATGGGAAATATAACCATTCTTCCAAGATCTAGCACAAAAAACCTTGTGTACCCATTTTATAGAATGATCTTCAGTAGACTTATATTCAAATTCATGTAAGTTTTTTCCCCTATTACTTCTGGATGGTTCATCTCACCCATTGTCCAATTTGTGCTACATTAATCCCCAGCAACCTTCTATAAATGTTTTTTACGATCATAATCTTTATCAATCAACAATTTATCTATAATGAACATAAAATTTTTGGGGAACTAAGAAAAAAGTCCCAATATACCAAAATCCTATATAAGTTGACCGAAGTAAAATTTAAGGCTCCACCTTCTAATTCATCCCCTTTTACAACTTTTAAAATAGTGAGAGTAAAAATTAACAAGGATCAAACCTCATCGGGCTTATTGTTTGGCCCCAAAAAAATAATTCCTATTCTATTTGTACCCACTAGTCTAAAAACATTTATAGAGATTCTCCCCCACCCCACCCCCTTAGTCATTGCCTTTCAAATTTAGATGACATATCATCTCATCCATATCTCATGACTTTAAATGGTACAGGCATGGTCCTAGTTTCAAAACATTAAATTTCATTCCCTTCAGTCTGTGAACAACATATTTCCTTCTAAAAAATAGAGGTTATTTATATTAGAATTGGGATCCTCATTTCAAATCATGTTTTCCCCATCCTAATTTCACATATGATAATTATTCCTCAAGTTTGAGTTCTATTTCCTTAATCTAATAATAAATATGGATGATTTTATATAAACATAAATCTCATCAAACCTCAAGTCCAACATCAATGACCGTAAACTAGAAACTCGTACATTTAGGAATGATGATCTTAGTTAGTGGGATTTTTTAAATTTATGTCAAGAATATCCATATTCTCTTTCTATATAGTAATCCTCACCTTCAGTCTGATTATTATGACCATAAAATATATAAACCCCCTAGAAGTAGTTCATACTAGAATTTGGTACTCTAATTAACATCAGTTTTTTTATACCCATGTTAGGTAAATGATCATACCATTTGGTTTAACATAGATGAACATAAACTATACAACCTTATGGATTAACCTATTTCACCCTAAGGAATTATCAAAACATTCTTATATCTCTTGTGGGTTTGTAACCCTTTTATACCTAGTTCCCCCAATTGATATGCCATATGTTTGACAGTGTATCCCTAGGGTTCTCGAACCTCTCCATGGTATTTTTCTTCAATATCCACACTCTTTATCTTAAATTTTTGAATTTATCCATCAATATTTGATGTTTAAATGAATTTTTTTGGTGATGGAACAATTCCACCAAGGCCCACCTCCCATCCAAAGAATTTCTCTAGGTGGATTTCAGCATCAACATGATAGGTATCATTATTTAAATACATGTTCAGTGGTTTAAACTAATATTATTTACACTTTTATTTGTGATAAATAAATGGGATCCATTTTTTGAATGTGATAAATGATCATCCATATCCTATTTGTCTATTCCATTACAATTCCATTTTTGGAAGGAATAATTTACATAATTTTACTACCCTCTACTCAAGTACATTCTTAAAACCCTAAGTGTTACCATATTAGACCTTTTTGTTTGTTAGATGGATGATTCATGTTTTGGGCCACCTTACCTATTGAATTCACCATCTTTATAGGATCTCGTAATGGTTGATGTTTCATTTTGACCCTAACCTATCCATCCCTATAAATAACTCTCATATGTATTTTTTTTCTTACATTCCCCTATATTTATCAAATATGGGAAGACTCGTGTAATAAAAGAATATTTATATATTTTATCTTATTATAAATATTTAGATACCCCCTTCATTCTCCCACGATATGATGTTAATTTAAAAGGTATCATACCCATCACAAGAATTAAATCTAATGGATATCTTTTTCCTTACTCCAGAGGATAACCCCTACATGGAATTATTCTCCAAACATATACCACCTTTTGTGTTGTTCATCAACCATACCCAATGAAGAACTATATTTGGCCCGATTATTATTCTATGGGAAGCATAGTGACATCCAAAAACCTCATCTTAGGCCCATCCACAAACATCGATACATCCCTCCTAGATACCTAAAATTATTATACAACTAAATTTGATCCACCTTCCACACCCAACATTAGGATGGTTCTACATTCCATATATATAATCTATATCTTTGTGAGAAAAATTTCATGGTTATGATTTGGGGATGACTTCATACCTAATTCTTCTCAGGTCTTATTTCATTACCATAAAAGCATTTACACCTTTCCCCTATGCACGATAAAGATTTATACATAAGGATTCTATAACCAATAACTATGTTTGGTTTGATTATTATTCTATGATATATGTAGTGAAATTGTGATAGCATATTCTAGGCCCAACCACATAACATTAATTTTCTACTACATCATACTAGTTCCTTATAACGTTATCAAGTTCCCTTTCTACCCACCAACCACTAAGATGATATCTCTTTTCTAGGGATATGGTCCATAGCATATGACCATAAACTATTTCCCATTATTTTCAATGATGTATGACCATAAAAATTATATTCACCTTTTTCCAAGCACTATGACCTTAAAGTACGTCCCCCTAACTCTAATGTGGTCCTAACGGTTGTAAAGTCGTAATATCATACCGGATTCACATTTCCTGTACCCATCTTTATTTTATCTCATCAAATATTCATTACAATACAAATTTAAGAGGCATACCCATGTAGTCTAGAAATCATGGCCTAAAACTCCAAAAAACATCTTAGTCCAGGAACCATGAACATAAATTATGTTCGCTTGTCCTTGAGGGGGTCCAAAATATCCTCAGGCTGAAAAATCATACTTTTGGATCTAAGGAGTTTCATTGATGTTTTTTGAGTCTGGTTTTTGTTGTTTTTCAATCCACACTTGGTTAATAAGGGAGTTTTTTAGGAAAGTGGTTTTACAGTACAAGTTGACTAGAGTGTTGAAGGTGTAGTTGATTCCTTGTGTTTGCAAAATTTTTGGTATCAAAATCAAGAATATGGAGAAAGATTCAGGATAGGTAGTTTTCTTGGGTTAACTAATCTCAAATATGGTAAATTAATTTGTTTTGTAATTAATGGGTATCAGAAGGACTGATTTTCACAAAAGGTTGTGCATCACTATGTTATAGAGCTTCGTGAAGGTATAGAACTTTTCGAATGTGTGATGGAAATATGGTTTCATTTGTGACTACAACAAGAATCACGAGTGTGTGATGAGTTGATAGTGTTCTTAATGACGACGAGAATGTTTTAGAATGGGTGAAATTTCACAGGAGCATCATGAATGAGGGATCTTCAGAAACATGATTTTAGAGGTTGAAGAAAAATCATTTGGAAGTGTGGGAGCTTAATGAAGGGATGGGTATATAAATAGGTGGATATCCCCACTTCATTTTACATGAAAATTTTTGGATAAAAGAATTATTTGATTTAAATTTATGAAGTCTGAAATCAACATTAATCAGGAATTCATTTTGAGCCTGAGAATCATGAAAAGACTACCATAATCTTGTACAATTCTTATGTATCTTTGAAAAATGAGTTTCTTGCAAACTGGTTGTTTTGTGATAACTAGTATTCTAAGAATTCAATTTCCTTTTCAAAAGTTGTGAACTTCAACAAAGATATTTATGAAAGATCTTCTAAAAATTATTTTTGAACATTTTTTTAAGTGATGATCTATTTCAAGTGCATGAACTTGTGAATATATTGCATGTAGGGTCTCCTACAAGTCATAGAAAAATACTTAAATACTAATATAATAAGGTGAAATTCAATTAATTAAAAATAGTACGAATTCACCCAAATAAATGAATGAGGGGCAGTTGATTGAAGTGTTTTTAGGGTGGTAGTGTGTTATCCCAAAAATCATGTAATGGAAGGGTTCCTATAACAAATTGAATGTGTCTAAAATTCAATATTCCACAAATATTGAAGATTAGTGGATTTAGGTATGACATAAAAACTATCGGTGTATGCTCCTTGGACTATTCCTTCATGCTAAATGAAGTAAAATTATTGTTATGTTACTGTGCATGTGAATATGTGATTAATATGTGCTTCTATCAGAATGGTTTAACAAGTTTCTACCAATTTGTGATCAATACATTTTTCTTTAAAATAAAATTTTGACACATTAATTCACCCATATACTCTCAAGTTGTTCCATGGTCCTACAAGTGGTGTCAGAGGGTATAGGTTTTTAGAGTTAAATATGTCCTTTTTTGTATACATGGTTAATTTTGTGAATGTTAGGGGGTCCCCTTATTTGATGTAACCAAATTCAGTATTTTTAATAATGGGATGATATCTCATCTAAGATCCCTTGGGATGGTAGTTATTTTTCCTTTCCTCTAGGGATTCATCTCACTATTGAAATAGGTCTATTTATGATCAAAATAGATAGGAAAATTCTTGATGCATATGCAAAGCACAAAATTCTATTACATGAGATCTATCTAATAAAATTTATTTTAATGTGATGAGTTTAATTTTTTCCAAGTCTATATAGGAAAAACTGGAAAATATATATGAATGCCACAAAAAATGGGATGGAGGCCAAAATCCATTTTTTTACAATAGGTTCAATGATCAGAAAAATCTTCGTTATGAAAATTTAGATACCTTTTTTAATCGAATTATTTATATTGTTTAGGATATTTGATTACATGGTGAAGATATTAATGATATTGACATTGCGAGTATGATTTTGAGAAGGATTCCACCTCTATACAATCCAAAAGTGTCATCACATGAGAAAATGGATCTATCTAAACTTTCACATGATGATATGATAAATATCTTATTAGATTATGAAATGTTATTCAAACCATGAGATTAAAATACTCACGTAATCAAGGAAATTAAATTCAAATCCTCGTAAATACATGGTTTTTCTGAGATTATGTTAATGAAGATAATGATAAATATGAACTTCTTTCTATTTTTTCATGAAATTCATGGGAGTTAAATGGATATTTGAAGGAAATATTCCAATGGAATTTTTTTTATGCAGTGATGTTGGGAACATTACCTCTAGGTGAAAATGGATGTTTGATGATGAGTAAAGTGAAGGAGTAATTATGAATACATCATAGAAAATGTTTCCAAAGAAAATGGAGACTTCAATTCATAAATAAAATTACACAGAAATAGTTTCTCCTATAAATAAGAACAAGAAGATAATTACATTTTATAGGATAAAGATACCAAGTTAAAATCTGAAACCCATGTATCCAAGATGGACACTACTGATATGGAGGAACCATAAAAAGAAAATTTAAATTATTTTATTAGTGTTTTTTATCTCAAGGTAGAACTTGAGGATGCTCTTGATAAACATTACATTCATGGAATGAGAAATAGAAATATGAGAGTTGTTATTTAGAATTCATCAAAGTATGTTGATTATATTGTGGTATAAATTGACTGACTGGATGTGTGGGTACAAGAACATTTAACAAATCTTGAAATCTCAGAAGAAGTTGTGTAATTAAAGCTCTATATTTAAGAGTAGGAAAAAATAATTAATGACCACACATAAATACTATAAGAGAAGACTAGTAATATTGAAGTACATGAACAAAAAAAATTTACTCTAAGGATTAAATACAAAACTAAATCAAATTCAAGGGAAACAAATAAAAAAATTATTTGGATGATTCTTTGATTCTGGTCTATTAAAATAAGGTAAAAATGTTTATAAATGAGTAAGGAAGTCCTTGAATGATCTGATATCCAAAAGTTTGGGAAAAAGTATAATTTTATGTGATTTAGAATCATAAAATGCTAGAAATAGGATGAGCCAAAATAAAAGGATGTAGAAAGTTGAACATATCACAAAGGCACCCTTAGTCCCAAAATAATGCTTCAAACCTAATAGAAAAGATATATGAATATAGTCCACAATAAACTATAATGGATCACCAGTCATGAATCATTATAATAGAAGGGTACATGAGGAGGAATGGAAGGGAGAATACATTTACTCTTATGAAATATAAATTGTGTGGCTTTCTAAGACATAATAAGTAATATTGTGAAGAGGCAAGGAGCTACCCAAATGGGGAAACACCAGGAAGTCAAAAGGGAGAATGAGGCAACATCCTTCATCATATATAAAATAGTTTCTATGGATATTGTTTCATTATTCTAACTATGGAAAAAAAGTTTTTCATTACATGAAGAGGAAATATGGAACATTACCTTCCAAACTCAAAGAAAAGTAAATTCCCTACAACCAAGAAAAATATTTCTTGAAAATAGTTATTCTCCTCTATAAGAAGAATATGAGTATGATGAATCCGTGAATATTGAAACGTTATTGGAATAAACAACTTTAGAATCTACTCAACCAAGTACCTCCTGGAAGTGAAATAAGAAGATCGAGAAATCCAAGCTTGTGGAAATTGCTCTTAAAGATATAAAGAATAGTATCACATGAATAGTTATAAATGGGTGCTCCTCCCATATGATTGGAAATGAATATTTATTAATGTAACTCCCTAACCCCAGTTACCCATTTTCGGTTCATTATTACATAACATTGGAATGATCACAAAAGATCAAGTCTCAAAATACAGATTAGTTTATTATCCTTAGAATAACTAGATACATTCATAAAGTTTAAATTACATCATAAAGTGAAAACTACAACAACATCTTGTATCCACACTCATATCCCCTCATTCTGTCCCTACAGGTCATTCATAAAATACTTATTCACATCCTAGGAAAAATAATATATATAAAGGGGTGATCTCATATGCCTAGTATGGATAACAATATAGCGAAAACATTCATAAATAATCATAAACATTTAAGGCAATGTATAACTAGAACAAAAGCCACTTAAAATTGAACTTCTGCATAATATGGAAGAAATAAAAGAAATAATTCCATTTACTTATTCACATGGATATTCTACTAATCGAATAATCACATGAAATATCAATAACCACTTTCATAATGATGGAATGCATAATGCCAGACTATCATAACCACATAGTCAAGGCTTTTTGCCAAGACTACAAACAAGATTTTGTCAAGGCCTTGTGACAGAACACTATTTTGTCTCATTATACTTACCGATGAATCGAGGAGCTATAGCGGGCTCCACCCGTCACTTATTAAGTCCAATTCAGTCCTCATATGAACAGTTTTAAACATAACATAAACATTCGTATTAAAATTAGAATACGAAATGTCAATACTTTCTCCATAAAACATGAATGGTATAAAAATAACACAACCATAGTAAAACATATCACAAAACCTTAAATAAAATATGGAAGTTCTGTATCATAATAAATCAACTTCTAATAAGCTTAAAATCTATCAAAGGATGTTGACATAGATGAAATAAACACTATTTGAGGGAAATATCTCTTTTTTGAAATCATTTAAAAGTCATATAATTATAAAAAATTTACTTTGAAAATATCATTATAAACTTGTAAAGGAAGTTTCGACTATTTTATAATGGAATAAAATAGCCGCACCCGCCGTAAAAGTTAAAAAAAACATTCTTACCTTAATTTTGTTGAAAAGGTTAAAAAGGAACTTATTTGGAAAAACACGGAAAGATTACTTTATAAACATATTACAAAAAGTAAACAAGGTTATAAATTACTTTAACCCTTAGTCTTTAAAATATTAAGAATGATTTGAAATACATTTTTAAGAAATATGGATGTGGATGATAAGGAGGTCCCAGTAGAAAGTTACGTATAAACAACCTTAGATAATGAAGATATTGTGAAATAAACCCTTAACTTGTAGTTTTCCTTGGTTGAGGGTAGGTTAAACTCCTGTATAATGATTAAATAATTGTTATTAAATTAAAAAAGAATCATATACATTAATATGATATCATATATGATCTTTTAACATTTCTTTATTAATAATATCTTAGTATTATCGTCGTTTCAGGTGTTAACTTACTCGTTTTCTTTTACATGGTTTGTTACATAAGTCATGTTTGTTATAGAGTGGTTGTGTATTATTTGTATACAGAATTATATCAAGTACTTAAACATTATTTTTAATTATCAAGTGAGAATTAGACTTGCATGGATACGATGGGGAATGAATCTCATCATGTTCGTGGCGACGGTAGTCCGTACGTACGCACGAGTGACAATATCATTCTTTTGATATTAAAACAATATATAATTGGATGGTATATCATATATACAGAATAATTATCATTTTATATTTATTATTTACATCAATTACACATCATTATCATACCCATCCAAATAATAATTTTTTGAATAACAATTACACCACGACATGGAGACGGTAAGCTGTACGTACGCACGTATGGTGAAATGTCATTAAAAGGATGGATAGAATAATGAATATGGTTTTACTATATTTATAATAACCTCACAGTATATATAATATACTGGATTTATTCTTTTATAACTGTAATAAAAATGAAGGAAGAAGTTGAAGAAGAAAGGAACATGAAAGAGGGTGGTGAAAAAATTACCTCTTCTTCAGGTTCTTCCTTTTAATTTGATCAAAAGGGATCCTTAGGTTGGTTTTCTGATCAAACTGAAGCTCTAGGTTTAAGTAAGGGAATTTTAGAGAATATTTGGGCAGGTTATGGCCGAAACAAAAGGCTTTGAAGCTGTGAATTAGAGGGAAGGGGAAGTTCCTTTTTATAAGAGGGATTAGGGGAACCTTAGGAAACGCTAGAAATATTATTTTATAATAAATTAATATTCAGCTTATAATAACTTCAAAGTGGATTATTTAACGTTTAAGGTGGGGATAGGTCGAAAAAAACTCAAAAATAGGTTTTTGACAGGTTTGGGTCACTATATTAACTTTATCTTTTTATTTAACTCTTAGTTAAATAGTTTGACATTTACCATGTCTCTTTGTATTTTTATATTATATAGTAAATAAACTTACTATAAACATCCAAGAGACCTCATAGTGGTCCATTAATAATAAAACTATCATTATATAAGTCCTTTGGATAAACCTTATATTTTTAAGAATAGAATATCAATTAAAAATATAATATTTCTTTTAAAAACTCATTTATGTCTGTTTTGACAATATTTAATAATTGATATCTTTTAATGTCTTAACAACTTTATTAATTCAAAAAAAATTCATTTAAGAAATCTTAAATTTCAAATTAAAAAATAAAATTTATTTATGTCATCGAAACTATCAAATTATATTTATTTTAACATTTATAATAATAATTATTTGATTCCTTCATTAATAAGGAAAATATTGCATCATTATTGTGTGATAAATAAAATTAAGTATTAAATGTCTAAAAATTATAAATAAAATAAAATTATGTATGAAATCTTTTTAGATTTATAATGAATATTTATAGTTGAAAATATAACATAAATAACTCTATGTAAAAATTGTTTTTCTAAAATATATATGCTTATGTCATTTTTTGTATTTACTTTAACTTAATTAATATAAAGTGTCATTATAACTTACAAGTGGATCCATGGGGTCCCAAAATAGACCCAAATATGCCCATGGTCGGACATGTATCAACAAATAGGGTTAGGACATGTTTTAGGGTAATTTATTATTAATATTATATTATTTTTTACCCTTATTTGCCGGATTTACCCTTTAACCATGGTAAATAAAATATTACCGAAGTAATTATTCACAATGTCTGAAAATTAAAGTTACCTATTTACAAAATTTGGGACTCTTGATTCTAAATATGGAATTCATTTTTCTAAATTCAAAACACAGAAGTGGCAGAAATTAATTTAAAATAAATTTCCGTTGTCAAAACAAAAAGCGTGTTTTTAAGAAATAATAACTATCAAAAGATTGACACTTGTTTATGTCCGGTTTAAATGTGAAATTATGTCCAATGACCAACATTGTATTAAATGGTAAAAATATATTCTAAATATACATTAAAATCACTCAGATGCATAATTTATCACTATTAATTATTTCGATTAAAAAAGTTATTTTTAATTAAAATTTAATAATTTTCACTATTCATCAAAATATGAAAGTTATCTGAAAAGTACCAAAAATTCACCCTAAGATAATTTTGATATTCTAAATCCGAAAATGAATTCCATTTTGAAAGATAAAATATATAAAATTTCAAAAAGTGGGTATTGGTATTCATAACAGCTAGTTGGATTGGTTGTGGTGTGTGTTAGAACTCGAAGTTGCGTACAACACACGCTACTGTATTTTTCAAAGAGAAGCATACCATGGAAGATTGGGGTGTAACATTCTCCCATACTTCAAATAATTTCATCCTTGAAATTTCTAGAATACTACCACACGAAAAGACTTGGGTGGTTCTTCATCATAAGTTCCTTGGGGTCCCACGTTGCCTCTTCCATCTTATGGTTTCTCCATAGAACTTTTACCAGATGAGTCATCCGGTTTCTTAGTACTTGTTCTCTCGTATCAAGAATATTGACAGGCTCTTCAAATTAAGACAAATTGGGTTCGAGTTCTAATTCCTCATAGGTGAGTACATGCATTGGGTCAGGTATGTATTTTCTCAACAGTGATATGTGGAACACATCGTGAACTTTGGAGAGACATGGCGGCATTTCCAAATGGTAAGCTACAGCCCCAATTCGTTCTAGAATTTAGAATGGTCCGATGTACTTGGGACTCAATTTTCTCTTCTTACCAAAATGTATAACACCCTTCCTTGGATATACCTTCAAGATAAAATGATCTCCTACCTCAAATTCCAAATCCTTCCTTCAGTTGTCAGCATAGCTCTTCTGCCTACTTTGAGCAGCTTTTATGTGGTTTTAGATCACCTTCACATTTTCAATCGTTTCCCCCACCAGTTTTGGGCTAATGAGTTTTCTTTCACCAACATAATCCCAACAGGTTGGTGTGCGACATATCATTCTTCATAATGCTTCATATGGTGTCATCTGAATACTAGAATGAAAGCTATTATTATAGGAAAGTTTTACCAGAGGTAAATATTGATCCCACATACCCTAAAAGTCAAGTGATCATGATCTCAACATGACTTATAAGGTGTGAATAATCCGTTCTAATTGTCCATATGTTTTAGGGTGGTAAGCAGTGCTCAAACGAAGTTCAGTATCCAAGGCCTTCTGAAGAATCTTCCAAAATATTGAAGTAAAACGGGGATCACGATCAGAAACAATTAATAAGGGTATTCCATGAAGTCTTACAACTTCATTAATAGATTTTCTTGCTAGACGTTCAAGTGGTAAATCTTCCCTTAAATCAAGAAAATGTGTTGACTTGGTAAGATGATCAACAATGACCCATATTGCATCATTCCTTCTAGGAGTCTTTGGTAGTCCCATAACAAATTCCATCCTAATATTATCCCATTTCCACTCAGGTATAGGAAGAGGTTGCAATGATCCTCTAGGGTGTTACCTTCCAGCTTTCACTTATTGACACACCATACATCCTGACACAGAATTTGAAATATCCCTCTTCATGTTGTCCCACAAAAAATTTTCCTTCAAATCTCTATACATCTTGGTGCTCCCATGGTGTATAGAGAAATTGGAACTATGAGCATCATCCAATAATTCTCTTTTTATATCAGGTATATTGGGAACACAATGTCTCTTCCCAAATTTCAAAATTCCATCTTCAAACACAAAGTCACTCAATCTCCCATCATTCACAGCTTTAATCCTCTTTTTAAACTCTTCATCATCGGTCTGAGAACTCTTTATCCTTTCTAGTAAAGATGGTTTGGAAACCATTGGAAAAAGAATTGATGTTTCACCTTCCATGGTGATTCCTATATCCATCTTTACTAGATCCATGAAAATAGGATCCCTTTCAACTCTCATCTTGTTCAAAACTCCATGATTATTTCTACTCAAAGCATCTACCACATTTTTTTCCTTTCCTGGGTGGTAGTTTATATTGAAATCATAATCATTGAGTAGTTCAAGCCATCTCCTTTTCCTCTTGTTGAGTTGTTTCTGTGAGAAAATATACTTCAAACTATTTTGATCGGTATATATCTCAAATTTTTTACCATAGAGATAATGTCTCTATATCTTCAAAGCAAAGATTACAGGAGCTAACTCATGGTCATAAGTAGGATAGTTTTTCTCATGAAGTTTTACCTATCATGATGCATAGGCAATAACTTTATCATTCTACATAAGGACACAACCAAGTCCTTTCTTAGATGCATCACTATAAATAACGAACCCATCATTCCCTGATGGTAGAGTCAATATAGTAGAATTGACTAATATTATCTTCAGTTCTTCAAAACATTCTTCACACTCTTTTTTTCCAAACAAATTTAACCCCTTTACGTGTGATCATCGTTAATGGGTTAGCCACTCGAGAAAAATTCTGGACGAAACGTCGATAATAACCTGCTAAACCAATAAAACTGTGTACCTCAGTTATAATCATCAGTGTTGGCCATTATTGAATTTCCTTCGTCTTAGAAGGATCAACAGAGATTCCATCTTTGGAGACAATATGGCCAAGAAAATAAATCTCATGAAGCCAGAATTCACACTTTCTAAACTTCCCTTATAACTCAAGTCTTCTTAGAGTCATCAGGATAATGCCCAAGTGATTTTCATGATCTTCGTAGAATTTGGAAAATACTAAGATATCATCAATAAATACCACCAAAAATCATTGAGATATTCCTTGAAAACTCTATTAATTAGATCCATGAACACAGAGGGTGCATTAGTCATCCAAAAAGGCATTACTGTAAACTCGTAATGCCCGTACCTGGTTCGAAATGCTGTCTTCGGAATGTCTTCCTTCTTCACACACAACTTATGGTATCCAGATCGAAGGTCAATCTATGAAAAGTATTGAGCCCCATGTAGTTTTTCAAATAAATCATCAATGTGCAGTAGGGGTACTTGTTCTTTATTTTTATAGCATTGATTTCCCTGTAGTTGATACATAACCTCATAGATCCATATTTCTTCTTAACTAAAAAGACAGGGGATCCCCATGGAGAAACACTACGATGAATAAATACCTTATTACTCAATTCCTCTAGTTATTTCTTTAGTTCAACTAATTCCACAGTGTCCATTATATAAGGCGTCTTCAATATGGGCCTTGATTCCAAAATTAAATCAATGAAAAACTGAATTTCTCATTCTGTAGGTTGTCCAGGTAAATCTTCTGGAAACTCATTTAAATATTATATCACAATAGGTACATCCTCTATTTGAACATTCCATTCCTCACCCATAGTTATTTCATTCTCTTCCCCACGGATAATTGAATTTAGTTGAGCTACTGGGGGTGGATCAAGATAAGAATCAGGTGGTGACGATTCTGCTATAAAGATAAGGAGTTCTTTATCATCATCATCAAAAATCACAACCTCCTTTTTTCTTACAATAAATTTTGGCATCATGGTCTGAAAGCCAGTACATACTAAGAATTATATAAAATTCAATCATGGTAATAATGATGAGATTAGTAGATAAAGAACAGTTATATGCCCTAATGGGGACACGTCCATAGAAGTTTGAGAAATGATAATTCTCTTAGGAGTTTTAGCTGACAACCCCCTTGTTAGATCTAATTGGAAATATCTACTTTTTTTGGAAAAATGGGAAGATATGAAACAATGTGATGATCCAGAATCAAATATTTCATTTTCTAAGCTTGAGGAAACCATTAAATTACTTGCCACCACGTCTTTCGGAACTTCTACCTCAGTAGTAGTGATAGCATAAGCTTGGCCTTGATCCATTGGCCTTTTCTGAGGTAATTTCCCCTGATGCTTGGGACATTCATTTGAAAAATGTCCCATCTCCTTGCGGGTATATTATTGAACATCGATAGCTTCTTTCTTCCCCTTGCAATCACAAGCTTGGTGGCCTTTTTTACCACACTTGTAACAGACTCCCATTCTTTTCAAGAAAGTACTGGGGTGTTTCTTCCCACATTTACTATGGGATGGATAATCAACGTTTCCCTTCTTCCCCTTATTTCAATTTCTAGAGTGGTTAGCAAATCTCTTCTTCTCTTTCTTTTCTTTAAAGCGGTAAGACATAGAGAATTCTTTTTCGGTCTTGATAGTACATGAGACAATATCTTCGTAAAATGAGAAGGTTTGTGTAACTAATGCATGGCAGAGAAATGGTTTTAACCCATCAACTAAATGATCAATATTAATTCATGGGTTATGTATATAATTTGTCACATACCTTGCTAACCTTGTAAAGTTAGCCTCATACTTTGCGACATTCTCATCCTCCTTTTGTCTCAGACTCAGAAATTGCCTTTCCATATCTGCTCGATGGTCACAAGGAAATTATTTTTCTAAGAAAAGCTCTTTCAACTCCTTCCATTCCATATTTGATATTTCATCATCTTTATTTGTGTTTTGAATCAATGACCACAATTGATCAGCATCCCCAGTGAGGCGGTAAACTGTCATGATAACGTTTTCCCTTTCACTACTGCCCAAGGCATGGAATATTTTCTCTAAAGAAATTATCCATTTCTCAGCTACTAGTGGATTTGTACTCCCATTAAATATTTGTGGTTATTTACTCATGTAGCGAACTAACATTGATCCTCCACACTGTGGATATGGGTGCTCTATATGGGTAAGGTTATTATTCATAACCTGAGTGAGTTGTCCCAGTATGGTGATTAGCTGATCAGCTCCATTTGCATCACCAAATCCACTATAATTATCTTGAGTAGGATGAAAATACCTATATGGAGTCCGTGCATTGATACGGTTTCCATTTCATCCACTATGCGCCATTTCTAAACAATGGCATGAACTAGATTAGTTTATGAATCGAAATACATAAATCCAAACTTGTAAAACACTTAACATAAATGGAACAGTTTGTAGATATAATCCATAATCATAAAAATGTTTTCTTTAAAGAAGTATATACTCATAAACCCTTCATAATGGATTGTAAAGAAAAAGATAATTATCCTAAGCATATCCCCTGGGAGTGTCGTAACGAAGAGTGAAAAAAGTCTCGTTGTCATGTACCAGTTCCCGTTCGAGTCTAGCTCAAAGTGGTGTTTTCGGGTTTTACCCCTAGGTACATCTGTGCCAGATCCATCTCTACCTGATCATATCCAGATAGGGTTGTATTTCTCATAAAACTCAAAAAATCTCTACAATACCAAAATTCTAGGATGTTCTTCTATAATAATCCTCCAAGTCCATCTTAGGTATATGTTCTCTAATCATAGTTTATCTAAATCTAGTTTCCAAGGTTTTTACTAAACTTAACTGATACAAACTATAAAGCCCCAACCCTAGTTACCCAGATTCGGTGCATTATTACATAACATTGGTATGATCACAAAAGGTCAAGTCTCAAAAGGCCGATTAGTTTAGTATCCTTGGAATAACTAGATACATTCATAAAGATTACATTACATTATAATGTGAAAACTACAACAACATCTTGTCTCCACACTCAAAACCCCTCATAATATCACTACAGGTCATTCATAAAATACTTCTTCATATCCTTGGAAAATAAAACATAGAAATGGGTGAGCTTAGATGCCCAGTAAGGACAACAGTATAGAGGAAAGATTCATAAATAAGCATAAACATTTAAGGCAATGTATAACTAAAACAAAAGCCTTTTAAACTTGAACTTCAGCATAATATGGTAGAAATAAAATGAAATAATTCCATTTACTGATTCACATGGATATTCTACTAAACAAATAATTGCATGCAATATCAATAACCACTTTCATAATGATGGAATGAATAATTCCAGACTATCATAACCACATAGTCAAGGCCTTGTGCCAAGAATACAAATAAGATTTTGTCAAGGCCTTGGGCCAAGACACTAGTTTGTCTCATGAGACCTACTGATTCATCGAGGAGCTATAGAGGGCTCCACCCATCACTTATTAATTCCAATTCATTCCTCAGATGAACAGGTTTAAATATAACATAAACATTCATATTAAAATTAGCATACGAAATGTCATTACTTTCTCCATAAACCATGAATGGTATAAAAATAAAACATCCACAGTCAAACATATCACAAAACCTTAAATACAATATGGATGTTTTGTATAATAATAAATTAACTTCAAATAAGCTTAAAATCTATCAAAGAATATTGACATAGATGAAATGAAAACTATTTGAGAGAAATATTTCTTTTTTGAAATCATTTAAAAGTCAGATAATTATAAAAAATTTACTTTGAAAATATCCTTATAATCTTTTAATGGATGTTGTGATGATTATATAATGGTGTAAAATAGTTGCACCCACCGTATAAGTTAAAAAACATTCTTACCTTAATTTTGTCGAAAATGTAAAAAAGGACCTTGTTTGGAAAATGATGGAAATATTCCTCTATAAACATATTATAAAAATTCATCAAGGGAAAACATGACATTAACCCATAGTCTATAAAATAGTAAGAATTATTTGAAATACATTTTTCAGAAACATGTATGTGGATGATAAATAGGTCCCATTAGATAATTACGTATAAACAACCTCAGATAATGAAGAGATTGTGAAATAAACCCTTACCTTGTACTTTTCCGTAGTTGAGGGTAGGTTAACCACCTGTATAATGGTTAAATAATTTGTATTAAATTATACAATAATGATATAAATTAATATGATATCATATATGATCTTTTAACATTTCCTTGTTAATAAAATCTTAGTATTATAGTCGTTTCGGGTGTTAACTTACTCGTTTTCTTTTTGTTACATAAGTCATGTTTGTTATGGATAGGTTGTATCTTATTCATATACAGAATTATATCAGGTCCATAAACATTATTTTTAATCATCAAATGAGAATTATACTTGCATGGATAGGATGGGGAATGAATCTCATCTCGTTCGTGGAGACGGTAGTCTGTACGTACGTACAGCGACAATATCATTCTTTTGATATTAAAATAATATATAATTGGATGGTATATAATATATACAGAATAATTATAATGATATATTTATTATTTAAATCAATGAAACATAATTATCATACCCATCCAAATAATAATTTTTTGAATAACAATTACACCACGACGTGGAGACGGTAAGCCCTACGTACGCACGTATGGAGAAATGTCATTCAAAGGATGGACAGAATACGGAATGTGGTTGTACGATATTGATAATAACATAATAGTATATATAAGATATTGTAGTAACTATTTTATAATGGTAAAAACAGAGATAGAAGAAGTTGAATAAGAAAGGAACTTGAAAGAGGGTAGTGAAAACATTACCTCTTCTTCGGGTTCTTCTTTTTGATTTGATCAAAAGGGATCCTTTGGATGGCTTTCTGATCAAACTGAAGCCTCTAGGTTGAAGTGAGGGAATTTGAGAGAATATTTGGTCAGGGTTTGGCCAATCCAAAAGGCTTTGAAGGTGTGAATTAGAGGGAAGGTGAAGTGACCTTTTAAAAGAGTGGTGAGGGGTACCTTAGGAAATGCAAGAAATATTATTTTATAATAAATTCATATTCAGTTTATAATGGATCAAAAGTGTATTATTTAAATTTTAAGGTGGGGGTAGGTAAAAAAAACTCAACCAATAGGTTTTCGGTAGGTGTGGGGCACTATATTAACTTTATCTTTTTGATTTAACTCTTAGTTAAATAGTTTGACAATTACCATGTCTCTTTGTATTTTTATATTATATAGTCAATAAACATACTATAAACATCCAAGAGAAAACAAAGGGGTCCATTAATAACAAATAAGTCATTATATAAGTCCTTTGGCCAAACCATAGTTTTTTAGGATTAGAATATCAATTAATAATATAATATTTGATTTAAAAACTTATTTATGTAAATTTTGACAATATTTAATAATTTATTTTGGTTAAAGTAGTAAAAACTTTATTAATTCGAAAAAAATTAATTTAAGAAATCCTAACATGTCATATTAACCAATTAAATTTTTTTATTTCATCAAAACATTCAAATTTTCTCTATTTTAACATTTATCAAACTAATTATTTGATTCTTTCATTAATAAGGAAAATACTGCATCATTATTTTGTCATAAATAATTTTAATTATTAAATATATAAAAATTATAAATAAAATGCTATTATGTAGGAAATATTTTTATATTACTAATTAATATATATAGTCTACAATATAAGATATATAACTCTATGTAAAAATTGTTTTTCTAAAAGATATATTCTTATGTCATTTTTGTTTTTACTTTAACTTAATTAATTGAAAGTGTCATTATCACTTACAGGTGGAACCATGGGGTCCCAAAATCGACCCAAATATGCCCATAGTCGTAAATGTATCAACCAATAGGGTTAGGACAGATTTTAGGGTAATCTATTATTATAATAATATTTTTTTTACCCTTATTTACCGGATTTACCCTTTTACCATGGTAAATAAAATATTGACCGAAGTAATTTTTCAAAATGTCTAAAAATAAAATTTACCTATTTACCCAATTTGGACCTCATGATTCTAATTATGGAATCCATTTTTTTAAATTCAAACTCAGAAGTGGCAGAAATTAATTTAAAATTAATTCCCGCTATCAAAACAAAAAGTGTGTTTTTAAGAAATAATAACTATCAAAAGATTGACACTTGTTTATGTCTGGTTTAAATGTGAAATTACATCAAATGACAAACATTGTATTAAATGGTAAAAATATATTCTAAATTTACATTAAAATCACTCAAATTCATAATTTATCACTATTAATTATTTCGATTAAAAAAGTTGTTTTTAATTAAAATTTAGTAATTTTCATTATTCATCAAAATATGAAAGTTATTCGAAAAGTACCAAAAATTCACCCTAAGATAATTTTGATATTTAGAATCTCAAAATGAAGTCCATTTTGAAATATTAAATGTATAAAATTTCAAAATATTGGTAGTACTATTAATAACGACTAATTTGATTGGTTGTGGTGTGTGTTAGAACTCAAAGTTGCGTACAACACACCCTACTATATTAGTCAAAGATATGCATACCGTGGAAGCATGGGTTATTACAATTAATTGCTATAAAGTAAAATGTTAATGGAGTAGTGGGGTTAAGAAATTATGGTGCTTTAAATAACAATGGTAGTATATATATACAAAACATGAAAATGATGAGCTTATGAAAACTAGTGTTCTATATGTGGATGGTTAGTGTCATAATTTACTAAGTGTATATCATCTTTGTGACTTGGGATTGATAGTTACTTTTAATCAAAATAAGGTAAAAAAATAAATATGGATAATTCTCTCATGAAAGGATGAAAACTTATGGAAGTGTATACTGGGTTGATAGTAAAGAGAACTTTTGTTACATAGTAGTTGAAGAAGGAAACAACTTCTAGCATTAGAGGCTGGGTCACATTAATCAAAAGATCATGGAAAAGACATATAATATTAATATAGTGTTTGATCATTTCAAACTGAAGTGTGAATAAGAAAATACACTTTATATTTGCATGTGATGAAAGATGTTTGGGATTTCAAATCAGTTTATGAACAAAAGGGATTAAATGCTTCTTGATCCCATCCATACTTATGTATGTGCTCCAATAAGTGTAGAAAGAACGTATGGAGAAAGGTAATTCATTATTTTTATTGAATATTATATTATAATGGAATGTTTAATAATTATGAAGAGTAAAGAACAAGTTCATGATTTCATGAAGAGTTATTATTTAATTTTTGAGAATGAAATCGGTTACCCAATCAAAATTCTACAATCTGACAAAGGAGGAGAATAAACATCCATTGAATATAAAAATTACCTAAAAAATATGGAATAAATCATTAGGTGGTTATAGTGAGAACCCCATATAAAAATGAAGTTATTGAACGTAAAAATTTGTATGTGAACAATATGGCTAGAACTATGATGATTGGAGATCGTATTTCTCATCATTACTTGGAAGAGTATATTCTCTATGTAAACTTAAAATCAAATAAGGGTTTTTATCAGAGAAAATAAGACACCATATGAGTTATGGTTTGGAAAGATGCCTTATCTAATGTATTTTCATGTTTTTAGAAGTAAATATTTCCTCTAAAACATATTAAGCAATCAAGTAAAGTGTGGTGATGTTGTAAATGAGGGAATAATCCTTGGATATTCAATGAAGTGAAATTCCAAAAAACATTATAATAATCATCTTGAAAGAATCATGGAATGTAGTTATTTCCTGATCATTAATGATAAAAACATAAATACCTTGGAGATTTAATATTCTGATATGATAGAATATGTAAAAGAAAGAGTATAAGGGATCAAATCAAATACAGATATAGAATAATGTTTAAAAAATAATTAGGGCTCATGAATAAATGATGATTCAAAATAAGAATTAGTATAGGAATCCATGGCGGAAGAAACCTCATCAGAGCCTCATAATAGAAATATAAGTGTCAGAAGTGATCAATCTTCTATTATTGGGGCTTGGAATACATTGATAGAGACAATGAGGATGACGAATGAAGCACATTATGCTCTGTTATCATGTTCAGAACCAACCTCATTTGAAGAATCAATGAAGGATTAATCATGGGTCAAGACCATGAATGAAAAATTGGATCATATTCACAAGAAAAAAGACATGGGATATTTTTAAGAGACCTAAAAATAAAAATGTGATTATAAAAAAATGTATCATTAAAATCAAACAATATTAGAATGGAAATTTTATCTGAAATAAATTGTGATTGGTTTGTAATGGAAATGCACAGATTGAAACTGTTGATGTTGAAGAAACATTTCCTCCAGTGGAAATACTGGTGTCAATTAGGTTATTCATTTCCATGGGAGTTTAAAGAACATACAATGTTAATCACATGGATGTCAAAATAGAATTCTTAAATGGTGATCTTGAAGAATAATTCTTCATTGAATAATAAGTGTATTTTCTTATTGGTAATGACGAAATTAATTTTTATACATTAATTAATACACTCTATGGTATGAAGTAGGCCACATGAATTGGGTATTATTTACTATATTTTTTTGAATAGTATTGAATTTAAAATAGGAGGTGTTGACTAAGATATTTGTATTAACAATTCTCAAAAAGATCTATTTAGGGTGCTTGTGTGTGTGGATTATATTATTATTTTTTTCAAATAAAGAAGGGATCATCGGGATAATTTGATAAATCACGTGAAATTATAATTTCAAATTTTTATGATTGTTGAACTCACATATTTCATGGGGATGAAAAGGATTTGAATGAAGAATTACATCTTTATTTCATTGGATAAATATAAAAGAGATATTCTGAATAAATTCAACATTTGTGACTTGAAATAATTTTTGACATTGATTTTGGTTGGGAAAAAAACATGGAAATCATGAGAATGGGATATATTTAGATCCCATCTTGTATTGAAGAATCATTGTATAGTTATTATAATTGACTATAAATGGCCAGATATTTTCTTTGCAACTTGTTTATTAGCTCTCTTTCAAAGTAATCTGAAGGAAGAGAGTTTTTAAGTACTTAAAAGAATCTTGAGATATATTCAAGGTAATATCAATTTTAGATAATAATTTTACACATGAAGAGACAATGAATTATTGTAATTTTCTAATACTGATTGGGATAGATATGGTAGATATAAATTAAACATGTGGTGGAGCTTTCTTAATTAAAAATAAATGTGTGGGATCATTGAGCAACAAAATATGATAGAAATTCTCTTAGTACGATTGAAGATGGGTATATTTCTTCTCTAAAGTCTTGAACCCATCTATTGTAGATGATACAACAACAAATTGATATTTCTAATGAGGTGAAACAGCTAATGGTGATTCATTATAGTAATAATAGAATAATCAATATTACAAAGAATATGTTTCATAACTCCCATACAAATCTTATTGAAATCATATATCACTTCATTAGGGAAAAAATTTAATCAGGTGTGATTAAAATGGGGAATTTTAGAAATAATGACCTATTGGATTATATTTTGATATTCCCATTGGTGGAAAAAAATGTTTGAGAAACATTGGTTGAATCATAGTGTTCATGTACCTCTCATTTCATGATGATGTCATGGTTTTTTCCCTATCCCAATTTATGATAGTTTTTTTAAACATTTAGTTGAATTAATGTAGGTTTATGGGGGATATATGATCCTATGGGATTATTTTTTGAGTTCTATAAGTGAATGTACCATTTATTTGGGTTCATTTCCAAAGGGGGGAATAGATAAATTCAACATTTTAAATGTTTTCTAGTTGCCATATTTTTTCCAACCATGTAATGCTTCAGTGAGATGATGAGAATTAAGTGTCCTTAGGAGACAGTATGCAATGATTATATGATACTATGATAATTTGGCATGATGAGTATGAAAAGAATCTATGACATGAATAGAATATGATGTGATGTGATGGGAATTAGGGTTTTTAAATATATACTTTATTTTTAAGAGCATAGCTTGGATATATTTAAACATTCCAAATCTTGATAACCCTATTCATGTTTCACCTATTGTTTTCTACATATATATTTTCTCACATATAATTAGATTGTTGTATTTGTTGTTTATCTCCTTTTAGGTTTTGATAGCCGATAGTGCTTTGTTGAATTTTTCTATAGATTACCAACAAACTCAACAGATAGATATTTTGAAACATGACATTTCATTTTTTTCAATGGAGTATAGTTTTAATTTTTTTCATCCCATGCTTGGTTGATTGGGGAGTTTCTAGGGAATGTAAAGTTTACTAGAGTATTAAAGGTGGAATCATTTCACAGTGTTTTTGAAATTTTTTGGATCAAAATAAGGATGATGTTACAAGCTTCATGAAAGGTAGTTTTCTAGAGTTAAATCTTCTCAAATATGGTAATGGAATAAGTTTTGTGATGATGAACTTTTGTGAATATTGAGCTTCAAAAAATATTGAGATTTTTTATGTTATGGATCATCACGAAGGTATGGATCTTAAGAACTGTGTGATAGAAAGATAAGGTTACTACTAACTATGGTAAGCAACGCGAATGAATGACATGTTGAACGTATTCTTCGTGACTATGATATTGTTCGCATATGGATGATATTTCACTAGAGATTAATAAAGGAGCTTCATAAACATGATTTTTTTGGTTCATGAAAAATCCATTGGATGCATTGGAGATTCATGAAGGGATATGCTTATAAATTGGAGGATATCCCTTCTTCATTTTTCATATTATTTTTTGGGAAAAGACAAAATTATTTTGAATACATGAAAGTTGATTTATTTGTGAATAAGGTGTTCATTATGAGCCTAAGAACCATGAAAAAATTATCTTAGTCTTGTCCAATGCTTTGATATATTATAAAAATGTGTTTTTTAATGATTGGTTATTTCATGAATGATTATTGTTCCACAGAGTAAATTTTCTTTGCAAAGGTGGTGAGCTTTGTGAAAGAGCTTCACGAATAATTGTGTTGAAAATTTGGTTTAATTTAACAGTGAATTCATGTGTATCGAATAAGGACTACGGTGCAAGAAGAGTCTCATGCTAGTCAGAGACAAAGACTAAAATTTCAATCTGCTAAAGTGACCTTCTTGTTTTTATACTGAGTAATACTTCACCCAAATCAAAAAGATAGGGTGATTTATTGGTATTTTTTTGAGCGAGGGAATGTGATATCCCACAAATCTTATAACGGCAGTGTGTCTTCCACATAGTGATTATGTATGAACCATAGTGTTTCATAACATGTGATGATTATTGTATTTAGTTATGAGCACCACACTATTAGTGTATTCCCCTTGGACTATCCCTTTGGGGTGAAACGTGTAAAAACTTTTGTGTTGTCTCTATGTATTTGAATTTTAAATTACTGTAGGATTCCATCTGAAAAGTTTAACAATTTCCTACCAATGTGGGAATATTAACCTTCTCATTAAAAGAAGAAGTTTACACCTGAATTCACCCCACAACTCTTATAGTGTTATAGTGTCCTACGAATACTTGATTCACCTTTACCCTATTTTTCTATAGTTCATCTCACCACATGGAAAATTTTTTATAACACTAAACTTTAGTAAACCCTCGATATTGATAACATGATAATAACAAAACTACCCATTGTCAAATTTTAATGACCCTAAAATTTAGTAACTCATTGGTCCTAGATTTATGAACTTAAATTGAATTCAATCTGTCAGAAATAGATTATTTTAAGATTTTAATCCCTTGTTATACCTTGATACCCTCCTAATATTGTAGTTGAACCCTATTCTAATGTCCTGCATAAATGGAATTTACATTTTCTACACTATCGTTCATACATTACTTTCAGATATGTCCCATAAACATTATTGGTTCATGATGGAATATCACTACATTTAATTGAACCATTCTTGAGAATACCGAATATTTATATATGAACTTTTATCTCTTAATATACATCTACATCAACATTAACACCAAAAATTAAACCTTGATGGTGATGGAAAAATTCTACAAAATCCATCCCCTCATCCAGGATACACACCCTACAAGAATCATTATTATTTTATCAAAATATTATCATCAATGTTGATGGAACAATGATAAAAAATCTAACTTCTAATCTATGTTACACATCTTATAGGAAACATCGTCAATAGTAATGTTGTGGAATCCCTATTTCTAATGTAGTGTAGAATTATCCTTAACCTATCTTCTACTTTAATCTATCAATTAGAACCCTCAGTTTCACAATTTACCTTTCAAAACTTTCCTTCTCTCAAGTGGAATTCTAACACTCTTGGTGTTTGAAAATGTGCTTTTTTCACATTGATAGAGAATCAGTAATTAGAATCATACCAACCCAGTTTATTTATCCCAATGGGTTTCTAGTGGTGTTTGGAATGACTTTATGATCCTGACCCATCCATTAATGTCTATAACTCTCATGTAATAAGCAATTCTTCTAATTTTCTATTATTTCTAAAATGGAGAATGACTCTCATTGGGCTATATATTTTAAGATTATTTTCCTATTAATATGATCAAGATTTACTATTCAATAACATAGGGAGTGTGAACAAGTAAAAAAATTTATTACTTGATAAAAATGAGGAGGTACATATATATATTAGAGAATATCCTTTATCAAAATATATCACCTTGTGTCTGTGTCTAGTCTATTGCATACTAGAGATTGACTAACCTTTATTGGGATGAGTCGATATCTTTCAATGGCTTGGCTAGTTCATTTATCTAGGTTATCTCAATAATGAAACCATAAAGTGTAAGGATATTGTATTTTATTGAACTAGAGTGTGTGAAGGGACACATTGGGTGTACATTTCTCTCCACTATTCCATCAATTAATCCACCAATTTTTACTACCATTATTTGTAATGACATGAAGATTTATAAATTAAATCCTTTTTCTGAATGAAGAAATTTCTTGTTAACCAATTTTGTTATAGAAAACACAAGTACCACATTGGTTATTTTTGTACCATTATATAATACACCATATTAAAAATATCGTTAATCGTTATATCCATTGATAATATATCTTTTTTATAATGATTATTAATATTATTTTATTAAGGGATATGTTAAAGAACAATTGACATAGAAGGAATGAGTGATGGCCTCGACATGTAGGATCGTACCATGTGAATCCCATTTATGATAGATTCTAAGAGAGATATTATCAATAGAATTTTTCCTTGACTAGTACCAATACTAGATTTAACAATAGACTCATGAGTGAAACTGTTTACTAGAAAATTTTAAACTCAACGAGATCATGACCAAAACCATGTTCACTGAACGACCCCATGAAAATCTCACCATCACATACCAAACCATTAAGGAATTTGTTGGTGTTATAAATGTATTAGTATCTAGAACCTGAGAGTATGAATTTATATATTTTATTTTTAAGAAAATAATGATTATATTTATCCCTTTTTTATATTACTTTTCAAATGATTAAATAATGTGTTTGAATAAAATTATATTTTGATGTGAAAAAACACAAATTATATTTTGGGAATATATAGTTTCAATAGAGACACTTTCTTATGAATTATAGAATATTTTAAATAAATAGGAATTTAATAAAATTATGTTATTAAATAATACTTTTTAAATACAAATAATAATATAATTATACAAAGTCAAATGTAATTTTTATAATGGTTAGAAAAATATTATTATTAAAAACTATAATATTCAATAAATGTGGATTTTTCATTTAAAAGTGTAAATTCCCATATTTACATAATTATTTGGATAAGATAAATATTATTTTTTAAATCATCAAATCTAAATTAGTAAATGGTTATTTTTTCATAATTTTCAGAGATAGTCAAATTCGTGGATCAAAATTAAATGAATTATAAATAAATGGTATGTATTATGACATAATAATATCCCAAAAGTGATGTAATAAATACTATAAATATTATACACAACAAAAATAATTTTTTCAAGTGAAGATATTTTTTTATGTTATTTAATTAATTTTATAAACTTTTAATGAATCTTCCAAAGTCTAAAATATATTTTAATATTTTAAAATAAATTTTTTATAAACATGACTTACTTACATATCACAAACTGGAATTATTTTAATTTTTTCATTTAATAAACATGTAAAATAATTAAAATCACTTTTATTTGGTAGAATCCATGGGAAATACATTTTAAGGTCTGTTATTTTATTACATTATCATATTGAGTCCAAAACATGTGTTTGGAAATTGATAAAGAATTCTTCTCTATTTCTAGATATAAACACGGGCATCCTACCTGTCATCCTCAGCCATGACTCTTATAGAAGAGTTTTATTATTTCATTCCCTCTCTGAAATACCCAAACGGTTGCATTATGCTCTTAATAGGCTCCTATAAATCTTTTAGAATCCCTTTCTCATGGTAAGGGATCCCCTCTTTATCCTCTTTATTCAAGCACATTGTATGTCGTGCCAATTGAATTCCAATTTTTCAATTTGTGATATGTTTTTTACACATTCCAATTACTCTCGTCATGATTAAAAATTATTTATATACCCCTTTTTATCTCATTCACCACTCTATAAACCATTATATACAGCCTTTATGATGCCATAATTATCATGTGATTTTCCATACCAAATATTTCTGTAGTGAATACTCATCTCTATTTAAACTCAATAGTAATCATTTATTTGTAACATTCCTTAATTTAATGGCTATTTAAATTTATATAACATGAAATCCAAAATATTATGGTTAAATTTTATTAAATACACAAATTTTTGGTATGATCTATGTTGAATAATTATGCAAGTACGTGATATGAATGTAACGGGTGGTCCCCAAATTATGTAGACCTCCAATGAATTGGGTAATGTTTTTATCTCAATATATGCCTTGTATGGTGATAATGAGGTTTTAAAAAGAAAATTATGTTATTTTTTATTCATGGTTCTCCTTTATTTTGGTTTATGATGTTTTTTTTAATTTTCCACATTCTTATGTTGCATTTTTTCTATTATATTGTATCATGTCTCATTATTAATGATTGTGATTCTTTATCATATTATGTTATATTGAAATTTATTTCGATTAAAATTTACATCATTAACATATGTTATTCCCATTTCTCTAATTTTTAGGATTTATGGCTCACCTCTTTCTTATGTATCCCTCTGGCAATCTCATGCAATTTAAAAAGATCCAAGGAATATAAAGGCATATTTTAGAGTTTTTAAATAATGGTTTTCTTCCCATGTTTCAAGTTGATGTTCTATGTACCTAATTTTTCATGTACACTAGTCCTAGATATCTTATAAGTTTATATTAAGTGTATCTTAATGTAAAAAAAATCATAAAATAATGTGTTATAAAATATGGGTTTTCATATTATTTAACTTCGCCAACATGCTCTATCACCGAAGGATGATTTTCACAAGGAATTCCCCCTCACATAAATATAATAATATAAAAATTATTCAAACAATTATTTTCACTAAACTATAAATTCATGATTTTTTAAATTCCCCCCCATGGAAGTCTGATTTCCAAACTCAGTTTCTAGAAGATTGAGTCATGTGAAGTCAAGGATTTAAATTACAAGACTTCCATGAAAATATGGGTTCCACGAAAAGAATTCACATTTCTCAATTAGATTTAGGATATCATGGTCCAATATTATCCCCTTTAACCTACTTATAGGAATGGTTTTTAACTTATTTTCAGGAAAAAGGCATGATATGCGAATTCCTGAAGGTGATAATTGCATAAAAATAGTATTTGTCACTGAATTATATCTTTTCTTTCACCTTTAGACCCCATTATAGGGGAATTGTTTGGAATCGAAAAACAAATTTGGGGTAATTTGTGTGAAATGATTATTAAATATGTAATTTCAATAGAAAATTATAATATTCATGTAAATAAAAGTTGTACAAGACTATTTCCAAAGCACATTACAACTCCAATTTTCATAAATTCTCAAAAGATTCATAATGTAATTCCAAAGTGCTACAAAACTACAAACTTATCAGATTGAAGATATATTTATTGAGTGACCAACTAATATTCTTTCGGGATTATAAGTACCCCTTTTCCATTTTGATGAGACAACCATTGGTTTTCTATTCTAATTCTATCAACTCTTACAATATAAACATACATTAATCACACAACTTAGAAAATCACCATGGAATCCCATAGGTTATGATTTTGTGTTTAATTTCCTCACATAATTCTTTTAATTAATTTTATTGTGTTTTATATTATATCATAGAAATATCTTCCACTAAGAACACAGTTCATGCTAGAGGCTTATTCCCCATGAAGCTCCCAATATGAAAAATATCAACTATGGATATCCATGAAACCAATTTTTTTAGAGAACTAAGTCTCAAAAAAATCTAATATTTAAAAAACCTAATTTTTTGGAATCCTATTCTTGGGATCCCCACATTAAGCCACATTTCACCAAACAATGTTTCACAATATTTAAGTGTATATGGGACTCATATCCCCTAGATATTTTTCCATCTTGAAAAGACAATATGCGTAACTAGTATCATAAAATTACATGTTAGATCTTTTTACACCAATAAATGGATGAGAAATATCTATTCCATTTTATCATAAGAATATAAACAATCCTCCACATAACCTTAACACTAATCTGAGATATGGATCATCCATTAATATTGATCCCCAGCATAGGCTAGCCAGTAAATCATATGTCTAATCTTCACTCATACACTCTCTATTCTCGAATAGCATCCTGGGACTCCTGAAAATTGTACATCCCAATTATCCTACCTTAACTAAAGTATAAAACCTATTTAAGCCTTTTTTGGAATCCAAAATCATAAAACCCACACTATATATTGATTTCACTACTTTTTTACTCAATAATTATTACCGAATGATGTTAAAATGCATGGTACTTTCCAAAAATGTGAACATAAACTAATATCCTCAAAAAATGTCTGTTTTGATTACTACGTTATAATTGGTTACGTATTATGCCTCTCTGAGTTCCCATCCGAATATTACCCCAATTCAATCTCCCCATCATTATGTGGTGTCTCTAAATCATTATCATCATTCTAGATCATATTGATCCTCTCAAAAAACTGTACACATGTCTCAAAAAGACTTAATGATATTAGAAAACCACACTAGAGATAAATATATTTATTCCCTTATGTAATGAGAATATTGTCTTCCATCCCCGCTGGATTTTTACATCTTCCTTCCCTTACATTAATATAATATATGGATCCTTCCCTATAAGATATTAACTTGTGTCAGACCTTATGTGATGAGCGTATGTGAATCCAAACCCACTAGATTTTCCACTACTTCCCACACTTAGGTGATTAGAATAAGTGGATTCTTTATTCATTTTATGCACACAATAGGTTCTATATGGATAAGTAGTAAAACCCCCACCTGATGCATCAAAATCCCATCGCTGGTTCATGGGCTCGAGGGTGTTAGGTAGTGAGACTCAGATGTCTTATTTGATGAGAGTAAGAACTCTATATGAATTGAATAGTATCTCCTAATCATTTCCTTATGATATTATACAAATATTCTTTCCTCATGTGATGATCATGATATGCTTTACTTTATGACCCTAAGATTCATATGTGTCAAGTATAGGATCCCTTCTACATTTTTATAGGTGAAATTACTAAGATTATTTTCTTACATGATGATAATGACATACTTAATGTTACAAGATTAATAATAATATTTGATTAAAATAAGATCACTTTATCCTCCTCTTAGGTAATGAACCTAACATTCTTCCTTAACAATGTAAAAATAATATGATGACTTTTGTAATGATAATAGGATACCTCGAATGGAAAGATACATACACCCTATGTGATGATCCTAATCTCTATTGTGTGATAACAATAAGATTATTCTAGTGGTGTTACATGGAAACCTTATTGGATGAGATTATGATTCCATGTTTAATGATAATTTGAGGCCTTATATGACAAGTATGAGCTGCCTTTGGTGATAATATAGTGTTTCATTCAGAAAATATTCTTTTATTCCATGTGTGATAAGTATATGTTTCCATGTGTGGTGATAATAGGACAAATCAGTTGACAGAATTAAGATAAACTATATAGAAAACACAGAATTCCCTCATAGAATATTCTAAGGAAGATATTTACATATTCCCTGGAACTCAAAACATTCTTTATAGTGATAGATAAATATACCTATATAACTAACGTTTTTCACCAAACTAAGGCACCCAGTTAAGTAATTAACCATTTTCCACATGAATATTCCACTGGGAATAAGAGTCACAATGATATTTAAAATCTATGAGGGATACCCAGAGAAGTCATGGAACTTAATATATGAATGTATATAATGGAAAACATCACATAATCCCTTTAATATCAAGTATATGACATCATCGATCTAGGTGTTTATAGGATTATTTCTTTTTGAATAAATAAATACAATACCAACAGGATCACAACCATTTAAGGCATGGTCTTGCTTGGGTGGTTGGGTGGAAAATGTAAAAGAATAGTTTCCTTTGATCCAATTTTAGAAAACATTCCAAATATAGGTGGTAATTTTGTACTTTACTATGACACATTGTATGTTCCTCAATTGAAAGGATGGGAGGTCAGGTGCATCTCATGAAACAGGGGGCATTATTGCATACACTAGGACTCTGTTACATATTTATGATATGTTCACGAATCCTTCCCAAATATTAATATGGGAATTCTTACCACTATTCTAGGTATTAGATCGAAACCATGTTTTAATGAGAATTTATATATATTATAGTATAATTATATTCTTCTTGTTTGTTTTTTGATTAAAATATGGTTTAAATCTTCTGAGTTCTGTACTATAGAACTCATTTCTTTCAAAGGATGTGGTAGGTGATGTGGTATTGGGATCAGGCATATGGAAGTGTATTCCTACATATACCTATAAATGGAATAATAGATAATATATTCTAGTTCCACTTAATGATACAAGTTTTTCCTTTTAAGGTTTTATGATAAAAACCATTGTGGTGCGTTTTAAGTTTGCATGACAAGAACCACTGTGGTACTGTTCATTATTGTAGATCCATGACTTGATGAAGTTATTAATATGTATGTGAATCCATGTCCTATGGGGTATTGGGAATGATCTATATAGAGGTGTCTTACATATCATGGTTTATAGCAATCAATGACTATATATTTTGAGTTGAACAATTTTAGTTTATGTGATATCACTTTACCATGATGTTTAAGGTCATATGGTAAGGATTACTAGGTGAAATGAAGATAAAAAATTTTTTTGTAGGGTTTATTCATAAGTAAACTTTTTTGGTTCATCTTTTCTTTTGATAATAACATAAAATAAGTTATGGGTAGGACTTACCACTGACAAGAGTCCCAAGTTAATGCATTTTAATATTTCTTATAAGGGATGACCATATTATAAAAGGGGAGACAATAGTAGCATGAGTGGGGCTTATTCATGGGGTTTCCCTAAATGGTGCATCTTATTAGTTGAGAACTATATAGGAGAAGGTATTTATAAGGATAAAACCTTGTAACAATTTCCTCTATGGGTATTTATCCCCAATTCAAATTAGTAAGGTACATTGGAAAGGATGCGTCTCCATATAGTATGAGGCTTATATATGGGTCTCTACCACATATTTACTGGTCACAAAATGAGTGATAGATATTGACCTTTACTAAATTACATCTGTAATTTCATTGAATAAATCCACACCATTTTAACACTTGCAAAAATATTACATCGTTTCTAGAATCTCAAGAATATTTTGGATTTAATTTAAAAAAAGGGATTAATTCATGATCTTTTGATGTTTTTATCCCTTATGAAATTATTTGAATAAATATGAAATTTAATTCTCAATGTATTGTTAATTTTACTCCCTATATATTGTCCATTTTTTCAAATATCAATGAATTTCAAAGTTAAAATGCATAATAATTGGATTTATATAGGGACACATATGGGAATTGGGAAAAATTTTCTAACTACATATGTAACTAAACCATGTAAGAGGATTTGATGATTGAAAAATACATACATGTATGGGATTTAAGCAATGTTGTCCTCTTTATATAAGGATTCACATATGTAAAAATTGGATGTTTTATCACCAACATATGGGATTTTTGGTTAAGTAAAGATTAATTCTATCTATACAGGATTCCTCTACAATAGATAATGAAGAATTGCATGTACATCAATCCAATTCCATGGGGTTCGGCATCAACATTAATACACCCAATAATATTCATCCATGTTAAATATGAAATGTTAAATCAATATAACCAAATGGAGGATAACTTATTCCAGATAAGGAAGTATGCAAAAAACTTTATGGATACATGAACAGTAAAAAATATTTGGGGTGTAATTAGAAACTAGAATACCATGAGGATCATAATAATTCGAATAAAGTAAATGGAAGAAAATAAATTTTTAATGATTATTCAAGACTATTTAAAGAGGTGTAATCTAATTATAGGGGAAATGTTTTGGTTATTTTGGATTCATATAAGATCACATATGCATGAAAATCCAAAAGAAATAAAAAATTCAGGGGAGCTGATATAATCGTCTGATGATAAACCTATATGTGTATATTTTTAGTAGATATTAAAGGACAGCTTCTATTAATTCTTTTTTTATTCATTTAATCTTTTTTAATTTCTATGAAGTTTATTTTCATTAGTGAATAAAGTATTATTATCTTTTAAATTTATTATCTTCTAATTTTCCATATATAGTTATCTAATCCTAGGGATGTAAAATGGATATTCCCATTATATAAACATCTTAGGAAAGGTAATTCCAATGATAATAGTGATTTTATCCTGGTTTGGATATTCATAGGTATTTGGGTAGTTAGATAACTTTTCTAGAAGGATTAAAAACAATATAGAGGTACTGATTTAATGATTATGAAATAATAGTTGTTTGACTTGCATTCTTGAGTTGTTCATTTAAAAATTAAATTGGAATATTTCAAAAGAAAAGAAAAATGTGGATGTTCAAATGGTTTAAATTAGTGCATATTTTCTAATTCTCAAAGGCGATTTTAATATCACATTTCAATTTTTCTAAAATACAATTTTCATTGATTTTATTCAATTAAATTACTCATACTTTTCACACCAACATGATCCCAAAAAATATTATCTTAAAAAAACAAAAAT
Organism: Viscum album; assembly: GCA_963277665.1. Classification (NCBI taxonomy): domain Eukaryota; kingdom Viridiplantae; phylum Streptophyta; class Magnoliopsida; order Santalales; family Viscaceae; genus Viscum; species Viscum album. The sequence goes on along the minus strand of OY728163.1, from coordinate 1,678,427,912 downwards.
TTTGTGTACATAATCTAAAACCTCCCGTAGAGATAGCCTTGGGTTTTATTACTAAATTTCTTATTGGGTTTTAATTTTTTTAGTGGGACCTATGATAAATACCATCCTTCACTTGGATTTATTATATGTTAGTTTTCCTATGTTTAATAAATTTTATTTCAAATGAAAAAATGTCTTAACACCAATTTTTCACATTTACTTCATAAAATTGACTGAATATATCATTATAGAGTTTGGTATAATATAATTGTTAAAAAAAATACACCTATGTAATCCTTGTTTGTAAAGATACCACAAAAGATAAAATCAGAGCATTAACTACTTCCATTAACACATCTAGATGATACATGTATATCCTTGAAATAACCATGGATAACAAAATAAAACATAATGAATTAAATTTAACTTATAAATAGAATCAAAATCATGGTTAATATATAGATTCACCTACTACATCTGAAATCAATTCAACATCTATACACCATTAGCCAAAATTAAATGGAATTTTAGGAGAATATCCACATGGACACATTTTGAGATTTAGTTATGTTTTGTTAATATGAAGCCATATTGATTAAATGTACTACATTTAAGACATTGGGATTTTACTTTTCTTTTGATGGAGTAGATAAATATTGGTTTTTCTAATTACACTCAACTCTTATTTTAAACTCGGATGAATTGATGATAACTTTTCCGTAAAAAATTACTCTATGTGTCTTGAATTGCTCCAATCAAAAAACAAAATATATGGTATTAAGAAAACTCAAGGATAATAATTTCAATAATACTGGTAAATTTTCAAAAAAAAATTACTTCCCCCCACTAACATATTAGTGAAAAAAATTTAATTCAATCATTTTATAAATGATTGTGCCTTTCATAATGGAGTATGATTGGTACTACTACAAGGGGGTCCCTATTAGACAAAACATCAGCTGCTTCTAAGACCATGTTTGTAAACTTAGACCTAAATCCCCATGAAATTATAATTATAATATTTTTACATATTAAATCTACTCAACAAATCTAGACTTCTAATTCTACAAATAAAAGTTTTATTAGTCAACTAAATGATATTAAAACTAGGCTGAGATCCATTATACATTCCAAATATACCGACCACAGCCCAAACCAGAAAATAACATTACATTTAATGTTCAATATGAAATTTATGTGCCTAATAGAACATTTAATTGGTTAATTTACAGAAATTCAGTAATTATATAATAACAATAATGTTATTTATCTAGGAATACCCTTTCTATTCAACCAAAAAATATTTTTTTAACATAAGAAAAATAGGTACATTCATCTTAAAGATAGATTTATATAGTGTAAATAAGGAATATAATATTCCAAGAATAATTAACTAACTCTTAACCAATATACTTTAATAAAAATTCAATTTTCAATAGAAATTTCATTCATTCTACTAAAATATTTCACAAGATAGTCACTAACCATATAGAAAAATTGAGGAAACAATAAAAACCATTTTAAAAATAATAATAAAATTTATGAAAATAAAAATAAACTATGAGGTAGAAATATTATATGATGAGTACATTAATTTTCCAAATGGGATAACCGGCTAGTGATATTGGTAAAATAAGTAATCATATCTATGGTGGATTTACTTCAAAACCTCAATATAATGCCTAATATAAAAGGAAAGAAAATATGAGTGTCATGAAACATATGAGTGGTACTAAAATGAAAACCCCCATAATTTTAATTCCAACACTACACCTAAACCCAGACATGATTATTTGAGTTACAAACAATCTTCTCCTAGCTTAGAACCTAATGAAGAAGATAAAAATGATGTTGAAATTTTTGAAATTACTAAACCTTCTTATAAATATTTAGTTGTGTCATAAGATGAGGTTTTCCTTGAAAATATCAAGAATGAATAGATAATAATGATAAGAAAATATATTCCCAAAAATAGTGTTCCAAATATCAAGAATAATATAAACCACCACTTCCTAATTCTAGTGTTACACTCACAATCAATAATCCTATTTACATAAAATTTGAAAAATAAATTTAGGAAAACAATGGAAAAGTTTTGGAAAATATTCCACTACTTTATGTTGTGAATCAAATTATATTGTATAAAAAATTAAATGAGTTGTGTTCTCACAAAAGATAATTAATGTGGGAAAAATGATTCAACATAGGATGGAATGTTTCCTCATTGATCAAACATTTCTTACTCATAAAATGAAAATATCCATGAACCTTTACCATTATTTTCACTAAAATATAAATGAAATGAAATTATTTCATGTTATGTATAAAAAATTTTGTAAATGTGATGCCTCATTAAGTCTACTCAAACATAAATGAGGGAAAACTAAATCCTACTATATTTCCTATCCAATTACCCAAATAGAGGGAAAATATATAATGTTATTGAAGGTGTTTTGGTACAAGTCAGGAACATGATTTTCCTTGTTGAAATGTTTATCTTGGATATGAGAGATAATAGATTTAGTACTCATGCACTTCTTATTTATTAGATACCCTTTCTCAAAACAAACAATGAAATAATCAATGTCCATAAAGGAACCTTATCACTGGGATTTAGAGGGCATACTATTCAATTAAATATTTCCAATCTATATAACACCCCAATCAGATTCATTAATCTCCTTAAGTTAAAATAAATTATTATTTTCTAGTATTTTTTTCCATGTTTTACATGGGATAAAACTTCAGTAGTTTAAATTGAAAATAATACTTTGATTTCTTTTTAATTTTACTTGCATAAGGATGAGTATTATTATTTTGAATAGATATTTAACATAAGATCATTTTTTTTATATTCATTCATGTTTCACATGTCCTTTTGGAAATATTTCCGATAGAATAATTTTTTTTGTTTTTTTAATCTCCCAAAAAAATTCAAATATGTTTAATGAGTATTTTATATTAATTATTAGAAAACTATATAAGTGTTTTCATGGATGATTTATTTTTTTATGTATCTTCATTTTAGAGTTATTTTGATATGATTATTTAATATCCTTGAAACATTTATTGAAAAAAATCGTGTTTTAAATTATGAAAAATGAAATTTCATGGTAGATAAAGTAATATTACTTCTACATGTAGTGTGAAAATATGAAATTAAAGTTGATCAACCTAAGGTGCATATAATTTCATAATTTTCATACTTAAAACTCAGAGAGATGTGAGATATTTTCTTTTCCATGCTAGTTTCTATAGAATATTCCTAAAAAATTATAAAAAACAATATATCTTATGTCAATATAGATTAAAAATAAAACTCAATGTGTATTTGTTAAAGGTTTTAATAAATCCTTTAAGGATCTAAAACAAAAGTTATTATTCCCACCAATCATCTGAATCCCAAAAATGGGACCATCCTTTTGAGTGAATAATGGATGTCTTTAATTCTTCATGTGGATCATTTTTATGTTAAAATATACATAAGAAAAATAAGGACATAACTTATAACTCAAGTACTCTAGATTAATCCCAATTAAATTTTATAACCACTATGAAAGAGATGTTGGATAATTTTGTTTCCTTAACTATTTTTAAATATAACTAATTGGGATATGAATACATTGTTTTTACTAAACATTCTATAATTATATTTTTTATGATGAAAACTAAGGTAAAATGAAGTCTCTTGAAATTAATCTTATTATTATAATAGTTTTATGTTGAAATAAATGATAATAAATGAGGTTAAAATATTTTGGTTTACCATTTAAGTCAATTTCAGAAAAAAAAAATCAGATAATGTTAAAATCATTCCACTCATTATGAAAACATCCCCTTCTGAGGAATTGTATCCTATTAAGATTCAGTGACTATGCATTCTTCATATTTGGAATGTATTATATTCTTATGAATTCCCCCATTTTTTATAGAAACATTTCTACGTTTTTTTATTCAATAAAATACCTTCGGTATGATCCTTACTTATTAAAAGTTGGTTGAGATCAAAATATAAGGACGCTAATTCTGAATTTTAAGGTTCTGTTTATCATGAATTTTTATCCAACATTCAGTTTGGGAGGCCATTTTCAACCACAATTAACTTCAATGAAATTTATGGATTTTGGTTTATTTACGTACACCATTTTTATATTTTCTTTTTTATTTTATAGATATTGAAAAAAGTTTTGAATACAATGAAACAATTTCAAGAGTAATGAGATGCCTCAAAACCCCTCTTATTTTGTTATTTGTTTGATATATAGGGTATGGGATTCATGGGACCATTTCAACATTTATTCCAATATATTTACATATTTATTATTTTAATTATGTATCATAATGGGTAGAATCTACTCCCTTAAGAACTAATAATGGAAGAGTTGTAAAAAAAATTAAAGGGAATATTTTCATGATTTTGAGTTCAAAATTTATTAATAACTAATAAAGGGACTAAAATATATGAAAGTTCATTGAAATATATTTTGAATAAAAATGGATTCTATCATAGGGTTTTTACACCCTATCACCCCCAAACAAATTTAATAGTTTATGTTTCAAATAGATAAATAAAGTAAATTTTAGAAAAAACCCATATACCCAAATAGAAAAGATTAGTGTTTCTTAATAGATTGTTCTATTTAGGCTTATAGAACTTATTTTAAAAATACATTATGAATTTGAAATTTTTATACATCTTTATGGATAATATTTTCACATGAATATTGAGGAATAACATGAAGCCTTGTAGATTATTAAAACATTTAACCAGAATCTATTTTTATCTTGGAAGGAAATAAAATTTTTTCTCTGAGATATTTAAGAAATAACAAACAATTCATAAAAAAAATATATGTTTTATATTTATAAAAACAATTATTTTTTATTTGAATTTATCCTCAATAAAGTGTTCATATAAGGAGATAAAGTGTTGATTATTTTTCAAGACTGAAGATGCTTTTAGGTATGTTTTATTCTTAATAGTATAAATCATTCCAAAATAAACATGTTTTCCTTTTAGTGTTGTATAAATAAAATAAATATACTAGTAAAAATTACTGATAGTAAATGAGAACCAATAAAATCTATTTAAAGAGGGATTTCTAGATCTTCTAAGAGAGGGAGTGGCTTTCAAGAAGCAAGGTTCAATAAAACATAATATTTTGTCCCTCCTGGATACTTTTCTTTGTTATGTACATTATGTATGAAGGAGTGTGTTTTAAACTATAGAAAAATATTAAGATACTTCCCATGTATTTGGGAAAACAATAATGGAGTTGGTTGTTTAGTGATTATCCATTAAATATGATGATTCTATAACTAGTTACTAAGTAAAATGCAATTGATGAATGTGTGAAATTATTGTCAATAACATGTTTCATTAAGGGATAGGAAGAAGGGTTCTATATATTGGACTTTTTTATACGAGAAAACATGTGTATATATAATTAAAAGATTAAAAATTAATATATTAAAGGTATATTTCATGAATTTTAGAAAAACCATCCATCTATTATCAAGTATGTTGGATATTGAAATCATTTTTAATACATCATGGATGAAGGTTTTAAATGGAATAATTGAAGGCTGAGAAAATAAGGTAATGGATATTATAGAAATACATTATGATGAGTATTTAAGTAATGTATGTAATTAGTAATGGTACAAAATATATCTGGTATGGTTTGATAAATCCCCAAAGGTATTATGAGTTGATTTGAAGATTTTGGGAAGGCCTTGATATTTTATATAGAATTCTTGAGTTGATTTGATTAAATTTTAATTTTCTAGTTCTTTAAAATGGAAGTGTAATATCATATGAAAATTCAGCAATATATGTAGTGTCTAAATGATAAAATTCATTTTCTCGGGATACAGATGACTTAGTATAGTAAAACATCAGTGAGGATTACCATTACATATACAATAGGTTATTGTATGAAATAATAGTTATGTAATATGGGTATGCCTCAATGTAAGATGGAAAAGTCCATAATAAACATTAAGTAAATATGATAAAACCATCATGTATAAAATGGAAACTCACAATAGATGGTTAGAACATATTAAAGAATACATGTATGATAAAACTATCATATAATATGGAAAATTTGTAAGATACATTATCTATGTGAGATGTTGAGATATTATGAGATGTGGATATTGTATGATACATTTCACATAAGATACTACCTCTATGTAAGATACTATAATCCTCTAAGTTACATTAGTTTTCTAAGAAATTTCAACACATAAGATATGCTCCATATGACATCTTATAAGAAATTAGATAATTTCATAAAAGAATACTATGAAGAAGAAATAAAATGGGATGATACAAGAGTTTATCTTTCATGTTAAAAACATCATTAATCTTAGAGAATTACAAATATGTGCTTGCGATAAATTAAAATGATAAGAGATTATATTTTATGTTTATTAGTCTAATATGAAATTTATATTAGTTTTGTGGGAAGATATCATCAGACAAGCTAAGATTCCATGCCATAAGTATTGTTGTAGTAATGTTTTATACATCCATTTAGTAATAGGTTTATATTCTTTTTTAATGAAACATTTTCTAAAAAATAATATTATTACTTTTATAGATAAATATTTAGATATATTCATTTGAGTGGAAGAATAAAATAATAAGGAAGAAAATTTTATTTTCAAAAAACTCATAGATAAACCCGTGTGAAAATCAATTTGAAATAAAAGAAATGGAGATCAAGGGAAAAATAAATGTGGGTATAAATAATTGTTTTCCTTATATAATAACATGGAAATATTTTGATTTATGGGAATATGAAAGTTAACCAAAAACATTAATTTGAACCTATATATCTATATATTGTATTGAAAAAATTTAATATAATAAGTGATATATATATATGCCATGTGTGTTAAATTACTGGGTGAAGCTGATAAAACTATATTTCTCAAGAAAGAAGAAGATATTTTTTGAGACTTTTTGGAGAAAAACAAAATTATGGTATCAAAGGAAATGTATGAATGGGTAGAATAAGTATGCTTCACAAACCATTGTCTGATACATTGTGTGTCATAGAATTTCGAGAAGAAAAAAAATTAATAGATGCAACATGTAGTGAGTAAGAGAAGACCTAATTATTTAATTTTTTATCATGAGGAAAAGTTATAGTGATGTGATATTCATTTTATATTCTATTGGAACTAATTTCTAGGGTTTTATTTCATGAATACTGATTTTGTGATTTATAGTAGACATATATTATATATATTTTTAGGCTATGATGAAATTAATGAAAACATTTAATGTTTAATTTTTGAAGAATTTATGGTTGTCAAATACTCTAATATTGAGGAAGTGTATGATTTTTTGGATTAATTGGAATCCGTAGATATATTTTTTAATTTAATTAAAATTGAATTAAATAAGTTGTGAAAAAACATTTAGATTCTAGTATAGAAAAGATAAATGGGATGTAGCTTATTTTCACATGTATAATGTATTTAACATAGTCACCCATATAATATGGTTTCTAGGTATAATATGATTTCTTTCCAACTTCATTTTATTGATGATAAAATTATAATAGAGAATTTATACCTTAGATATCCCCAAAATACTATGCAGTTGGATTGATTATAGTGTCTAAATGCTGTAAAAAATATGTTCCATGGATTATTGGTATCTTATATTAAATATAGGTTTATGGTATTTGATATAAGAAAATATCTATTTTTATTAACCAAAAATAGAGATTCAAAGTAAAAAAGTGTGAAATTATTAAAATAAGGAAGTATAATTAGGTAAAATATTGAAAACATGTGATTCACCCCCCCCCCACCCTCTTGTGTTACTGTAATGATCTACACATATATACCATCAGTATCATAACCTATTTTCCCTATGATCAGATCTATGGGTTAACAGACCAAGGTTCTTTATAAAAATATTAAGTCCTAGATTTGATATGTTATCAAATTAACATTTAAAAAGAATCATATTTTAATCCAAGTAGAACTCACATAGAGGTTATATCCAAGAAATTTAAAAATATGAAGAATGAATAGGAAATAATAAAATGAAATTTATCAAATAATAATGTGAAATAACCACTAAAAATGTAGTTGGTGAAATAATTTTCTTTATATATCTGTTAGTTATTATTCGTCTAGTAAAAAAACACAAGTATTGAAGAAGAAAATTTCAATTAATCAATAAGAGTTCTTTATTTTGAAATAAACCATTTCATAAAGAAGTTATTATAGATATTTTCACTAATATATTTTCATAAATATGCATAAAAATGTTGAAAACTCATTTATAGAAAATGAAGTTTACTATATGGGAGATGCATAAACGAAAAAGGTGGGTGGATGTTACGCCATCACAAAATATGAGAAATATAAGGAAGAATATTTCACACTTTTCAAAGAAATATTTTCTATTTATGGTGATAAATTTCAAATACTTGTTAGTGAAAAATATTTTATTGAGAATGTTGTCAATAAGGTGATACATGCATTTTAAAATTTATATATAGTCTCAATATATGTCAAAACTAAACAAGTTTAAATAAAAAAAAGGTGAAAATATCTTAACAAGATATTTATAAAATCAAATAAATTTCATGAGGATTATATTGTAAAGATAAATAAATAATTGAAGATAGACTAAAATTATTTTTGTCTGAGAAGAAGAAATTCAAACTAAGGTTCCTTGAACTATAATTAAAATTGAAAATATGGAAGAGGTCAAACCAAGAACATACTATGCTATTGGGAAATGAATTTATTCCAAAAAAAGATTATTTATTGAAATAATTTAAATAATTCCACAGATAATTGGAATAAAATCTATGAATAATCCCAAGAATATCCCATAACTAACCCTTAGAAAACAGTAACACACTATCCTATTATTTGTGGTTGTACTGAATCTATTTTTATGAAGAATATAGGAATAAAGTAAAAAACAATACAAGTATGGAGGAATAAAAATTCTAAAAAATACCTTAATATATTAAGGGTGGATATGACTGTTACTAAGTAAGTTATATCCCTAATAAAAGTCTCAAATAATGGTGAAAGTTCTCAAAAATAACAAGCACATAAATCTTGGGAGACTACATGTTCAAGAATAATGATGATGTTTGTTGGACATTGTTGGTTCTTAAAAAGGTTTGAAAACATGGAAACTGATTAATATAATATCATTTAATTAAATGTATGTGTTAATAGTCCTGATTATATAAGTATCAAATATGAATCAATAAATAAACATGTTAGTTTGAAAGGAATTTCACGTAATTAGAGAAATATACATATAATAAAACATTTTAAAGGCTTTTATAAATTATCTAAGATATTTAAAAAAAATTCATGTTATTAGGAATATTATATTAATATACCATTACAAAAATAAATATCATTTTGAAAAAATGAGAAGGCCACAACTTTAGGTCATGAATCAATGAAAATATGAAAGCAATGCTGCCATAGAAAGTATATCAATAAAAAAGAAATTTGAAACAACCAATCCCAAGATATTTTTTAATAATTATATATATTGGGATCTCACAAAAAAAGATAACATGCTTACATAGTGGTAGGAAAGGCCAAATTATATACCTAATCAAAATTTACATGAACATCAAGTTGAAAGGTGGACAGATGGAATCTACATGGAATCAGTCATACTGAGAAATAGATAATAGAATTGGAATGGTAGTTGACACTTCAAGAGAAGTGGATGAGAGGTTACCCAAAAATTTAATATAAGGTTGAAAAAAAGGTTGTATGAATTCATAATATGGTAGTGTACGTGGATTTTATATTTATAGTAATACCCTCAGGTTATAAATGAATGCTATGTTTGATTGCGTATACAACACACAACACCGAGTTTAAACAAGTCACGAAATATTTTTATTTTACGACCATTATAACATACCTATTTAATTTTAGGGAATGAATAGAAGTTACTCAATTATTAAATATACAAATATATGTCATAATCAATAAAAAATCACTCAATTTTTAGTAAAGTGGTTTTATTCAAAAACATATGAATACTTCAAAAATGGTTTCTATTAATTTTTTTGAAAAAATATAATAATTAATTTCTATAAAATTTAAATTTATTTTAATGAAAAATAATTTTATTTTTTGAACTAAAAAATAAAAATTACCATTGGGAAAGTTTTTAGCCTTTTTCTAAACAGATTGATTTTCTATATAATAGTAAAAATACAATTTTTGTTGAAAATTTTATTATTGATTCAATCATTTACATAGTAAAATTTTATTTTAAAATGGTTTCAAACTAAAATTATTTTTTTATATTATTTAAATATTTATTTATTTCATCGTAATAGATTTTATGGATGAATTTTATCTAAAAACGTTTTTATACATAAAAATACATTTTTTAGAAAAAACTGTTTTTCATTGAATTTTTCATTTTAATTTAAATTAATTTTTTCCACTTATATAAATTTAATCTTGGATAATATATTTAATATTTTGAATCAGGAAGTCCAAATTTGGTAATAATTTCCCTTTTATTTTTTTCTTAATGAGTAGTAACCATAGTAAAAAAAATTACTAGGGTATATGTAAAATGGGTTGATTAGGGTGAAAACTAATGTTATAAGGCATAAAATTCAACAAAACCATTGAATTTATTTAATTGAATGCTTATATTTCATCTACAGACATCCAAAATTTCAAAATATGATATTTTTCATTTATCTTTGACTTTGGATTTTAAATTATTTAATTAAAAGATAAATTAAAAAACATCATTTCTTTATTTTAATATCTATACTATTATGTGGTAGGGATAAAAATAAATTATGTTTAGTTATAAATAGTTATTTAAAAGTTGAATTAATTTTTTTTATCACTTTAATTTATCTATAATTTTTTCTAATTAGATTATTACCTTCAATTCTTACGTACACTAACATGGTGCTTCTGAAAGAAGTAGAAAAACAAAATAAATGATTTTAAAAATTCAAAAAGTAATATTCTTGGGTGATTTAAAGTATCCAACAAATTTCAGAGATAAATATAACATATTATATTTTTCTGATGGGTTTATATTTTAATTAAATTTTTATCATGTTGTTTTCAATGTAAAATTATGTTAATAGTTCATAGAGTGACATTAATATTATTTTATGTTAAATTATATTTTATTAAATCATTTAATTATTATAAATAGAATTGAAATAGTATAGTTAGGATATTAAATAGACTAAAATCTCATCTATTCGCCATTTTTAGTCAATTTTTCACATTATAAGTAAAATTATAACCCTTTAATATTCAAAAACATTATCATATTTATGGTTAAAAAGGGTTACTAAGTGGTTAAAACAAAAATAAAGTTTGATATGATATATAAACCTATAAAAATATTTTTATGATTATATTAAAACCATATACTCTATAAAATTGAATCCATGTCATTAGGGAAAAAATTTCATGAGTTAGACACATATTATATTGTAATATTTTATGTATTTTCAAATATTATATTAATGATATTTTTAATAAACAATATTTTTCAAAATGATTTAAAATTCATTAAAAATATATATTCATTAATTTGAATGTTATATTGTTTAAAATATCAAAAACAATCCATTTATTAGTCAATTTATTTTTATATTACCTTCCTTGACCCCTAAATAATAAAAAACATTGATATCATGATAATTTTTAAAAGGGTTAACGATAGTTAAAACTAAGAGATCAGGGTTAAAAAATAACTTAATCTTGTGAAAATATAATTACTAAGATATTTTAGACTCATAATAATCATATATTCTAAATATATCATTTTTTCTAAATTAATATGAAAATTTATTTATATTAATTTAGTACATTATGTAATTCCAAGAGTTCCCCTTCCCTCAATTAGAAAAGGGAATCTCTTCTCCTCTCTTCCTTACAAATTTTTGGCCTTCTATCTTGACCAAACTCTACCAAATTATCTTATAAAATTCTATATTAATGAAATATAGGTATTGGTATTCTTAATATTCCATTTTAATGGTAATTGATAAGGAATCTAAATGATGCCTACTGAAAAAGAGTTAATCATATTACCCAACCTCGATTAATTTATTTCTTCTTTTACCTCATATAAATCCATGGTATACATTCTAAAGTAATTGATTAAGTGTATTAAATATTATTAATTATTATTATTAAGTAAAAAAATATAATACCCCATAATCCCATCCATTTTAAAATGAAAGTGTTGATTGTGTCAACATGTGGAATACAGCCTCCATGAAGCATTGTGAGCCGTTTTTCATTTATTATTTACATATATGGTAATAATGATATACTTAATTATTATATAATATATATATATTATATGAAAATAATCTTTTAAATATGAATTATTATTTACCGTTCTTTTTGATCTTCCCATTGGAAATTTAAAAACATCATTCATGAATACATACGATATACCCTCTCCAAGAATAATGCAAATCATTTTTCTATATATACCCTTTATAGATGATAATAAAAATATATATTTAATATATATTATATTTATATCAAGATTTATATTTTAGATATTATTTAACCCTGATAAATTTTTATGTAGTTGAACTACTGAACTAAAACTCACATTAAAAATGATGCAGTTTACACCTAGAAATGACGATTTTGATAAGGAATTCTAAATAATTGTGTGTTTAATTGTCATAAGTTGATCATATATGGAATTATAAGTTCTAAAATGATATTTTTATATTATAATAATAAATTTTAATTTTTTATATTATTTTAGATTTCATTTTATGAAAATAAATATTTACGTAAGGGATTTGTGATTCAATATAATTTTATTCATGATTATTTATTCTTGAATTTACATTGAAGGAAATTTTATGCTCATTTTCTAATAAAACCCTTAAATTTTTCTTCTACTATATTTTTACCTAGAGACTACATTTTTCATTTCCTTTTGCTCTCATTAATTATACAAGAGATCAAAATAATGATCTAAAATAAAATTGAACTTTTATTATTATTTGGTCCTCAGTACTTTTCTTCCATGTCCATGTTTTCTTTAAAATATTCTCATTAATATTATTTATAATATCTAGTGATTATTTAAAGCCATTTTTAACCTTGTTTTTATTTTTATAAAATCGATTGAAATAAATCTTCTTTTCCTTTTTCGAATAAGTTACATTTTACTTTAACCAAAAAATTTAAATAAATAATTGTTTTAATGTGCAATGGTTGAACGCAATTTTTCATTGTCATGATCACTCAATGATTTAAAGATTAATTATAAAATTTACATGATTCATTTCAACTAAAAAATTCAATAATATTTTCGATATTTTTATATTTTAAAGAAGTGATTTCAATATAAAAAGATTATTTTCCTCAAAAAAATATTCTAAGTGATATTTTAAAGGAATTTTTTCAAGATAACATCCTTTTATGTTACATAATATTTTTTGGTGATATGATCCAATTATATCATCCTAATTATTTATTCAAATGTTTTATGGTTATGATAATGATATTTTTATGAGACATGGTTATTTTTTACGTGTATTGTTGTGATGAAATGTTAAAATTTTTATGACACCTATTACCTATCCATGGGTTACAATATATGATGAATTATTTATGATCTTATGAGATGTATATGAATTGATTATTATTATATAATATGTGGTAATATAAATTTATATCCCTCTAATTCATTATGTTAATATGGATATCTCATGAGATAATAAGGACTTGAATGGAGAGTCAAACCAGCCCACTAAGGGATTCAATTCTCTATGATAGTCTTAGGAAAGTGTCTGGTATAAGGATAAGATAGAATAAAGAGTGAACCTAATCCAATATGATAATATTTCCAATGGTCCTTTTTTAGGAAAATGATTTTATGTTGTTATATTTATACCGCAAACTTATTCATTATTCCAATGTTATTCTATCATGGATCGTGTTTTTTGATTCCTTTATGATTCATGTATTATGATCTTCTTATATTTATAACTTAATTCAAGATTACGATGTAGATATGTTGGGTTTGGATTTAAAATATAAAACTTTATTCACATACCCTTATACTATTGTTATTAATTTATCATTTATATCTCTATTTCATACCATTTTTAGGCATCTAATCACACCATTTATATATTTCACTTCCCTGGGTTATAAATAAATGTTTTGTGTAGGGTATTTCTAATAAGAGTACTATATGGAAACATATTTGTAGGAGATATTTATGATCATTCATGAAATAAGAAAATTGTGTATTTAGTGTCCAAATACACTAAACCAATATAGTTCTAGTGTCTACTGTAATGATATGTAATGAATATTCATCTATGAATATTTAGTATCTATGTATGAAAAGTATGGGTCATTATAATAGATATCATAGCAGGGTTTAGTAAATATTAATGATTAGTATTAGATAAATTTTTTGAAAACCTTGGGGATAAGTTTGACGTATTAGATAGCATCCTAAAGTTTTGGTAAGGAATATATTATATTGTTTATTATATATATATCCCTTTAAAGATTCTATAATTGGACATAGTATTGGAAAATATTCATCAATGGGTAATAACCCCAAAAAAGAGTTGGTTGGTTATATCATGACTATTATATTTGGGTATTCTAAGTGTACCCTTACTAAACACCTTGATTGACACTATCGAGGGATATCATGGGGTAAACACACATTTGTCTTATAAAACATTGTGAATGATTTGAATATATACTAAGAAAGGATATCTTACAATAAGTATATGGTTCCACATGCTTAAAATTGGGTTCTGTGATTCATACATCCTATGAATTATCATTCATGATTATATAATTTCTCACTATGAATAATGTTTCTCACTCTATAATTTTTGGTTTTACTCAGTGGATAGAATCATGTGGGTTAATCTTAACATAGATTGACATAGATAATGGAATAATTATCTTCATGAAAAAATATGTAAAGACCCGGAAATTTCAAGGAAAATTTTTTATTAATTTTCTTGGGAATTTTACAAGAACGCAGTTTCTGACGGTGCCTGATTCTGATGCCCGGTGTGCCCGGAATTAATTTCCGAAGTTTGGCTCGGGTGCGTTCAGTGAACGAGCGAGTGAGAATTTCTATCTTTTGAACCCGTTCCCGGAATCGAATTCTGAGGGCACCGATGGAACCACAGCGCCGGTAATTACTTAGGAACTCCTATTCCGGAGTTGCATTTACACGAGTGTTGACAATAAAAATTGTGGAAGTTTATTTTATAACTACAGAACAATTTTTATTAACTTACTCTAAGTGTTAGCTCATGGTGGAAGTTGGGTAACCACCCAACCTCCCTTGGGAGGTTATGAGGGTGGTGGGGCCCACACGAACCCCACCTCTTCATATTCTCTAAAACCACTCAACTCCCACTTAAATGATTTTAACTTAGTTATAACTTATGTCTTAAATGAGTTGATTTTAATGTGGTGAGTTGTGTGACTCTTTTGAATTTCAAACACTTGAATTTCAAAAGCCATGTGAAGTTAATTAAATAAGTGGAGAACTTATTTTCTTTGGTTGGGTTGTGTTGTTTGAGAGCTTTTGGAAAGAAGGCTTAGAAGTCTTGAAGTTTCTTTATCCTCTTGACAAAGAACGCGAAGAACAATTGGACATCGACGAAGAACGCCACGTTCTCGGGAACCGTCTTCCGCGACACCATACCTGCAATACCGATGACGTCTTCTTCCGCGACATCTCTTTTCACGACGCCGAATCTCGTCACCTCTTAAATCAAGGTAGGGGTTTTAACTTTTTAAAGTTATGTGGATCTCTCCATCGAACATGAAGGTTTATATTTGTCGGGCCTCGATTCCAAATATTTTTATTTAATTTAAAAGATTGTGAAAGTTTATCATTCATTAAAGGCCGATTGTTAGCAAATAACGCGAGGGGTCCGGACCGCACGAACACGGCCGACCCTCCTCCTTTCATGTTGATTTTGTTGTGGATTGAAATGGGTGTGGCGCGGTGTCGTCGCACTGCGCAGGATCATGTGGCAAGAAACGCACGGCGCCGTCGCGCCGCGTCGTTAAATAATGCAAGGACGCGACGCCGTCGCGCCGCGTCGAAGAAAGTTGAAGGCGCCGCGGCCGGAGAGGGGTCGCGGTGGAGGGGCGCGGTGCCGTCGCACCGCGCCGGACAACGAAGGTCGCGGCCGGTTCCGGGCCGCGGCGGAACGAGAAGACCGGCGGCCAGCCGGGCCGCCGGTGTCGGAAGCCGAAAGGGGGACCGGCCTTGCCGGTCCCGTTGAGGAAGAACCGGCGGCCAGGTCGGGCCGACCGAAATGGAGAAAACCGGGGGAAATAATTTTCCTTGGCCAGCCTTAATGGACCCCCCATTATGAGGGGGGCTGGTTTCACAAAGGGGGGGCAGGCTGCCCCCCGTTTTCTCGAAGGCAGGCCCCCACGTGAGGGGGGCCGTTTTTCTTTAGGCGCGGCAGGTTGCCGCGCCGCCAGCTGAGGAAAGGCGGGGGCTTTGCCCCCCGTGTGCGGCACACAAACGGCGCCCAGGCCGCGCCGCCGTGCCGGCCCGCGCAGCCGCGCCGGACCGCGCCGCCACACCTGGCCGGGTTTTCCGAGCCGGGCCAGGTCGTCGGGCCGGGTTGGCCCGGGCCCAGACCCCTAGTTTCGGACCACTTTTGGTCAAATGCCCGTATCTTGGGCTACGGGCCTCCAAACGACTCGCCGTCAGCGGCAACGCGATCCTTGGATCGAGCCGGTGGTTTCGGTATACTATACTCAATGTGCACCTTCTTTTCGGGAGCCTACGTGGTTAAAACTCCATAGTTAAGCGTGCTTGGCCAAGAGTAGTGATCAGGATGGGTGACCTCCTGGAAGGTTTCCCAGGGTGGGTGTGAGACGGAAAGGCCAATAACTAACAGATCGGGTGTCCGATTTACACGCCGTTTGTTTCGTTGAATTCCTCTTGATGAGACGGATCTTTTGGCATACTCCGCCCGAGGTTTGGACGCAGGTGGAGTACGGTCGGGTTGGTTTTGCCTTAAAAACCAACCGGGCCCCTGGAACGAAAAAGCCAATAACTCTCAGACCGGGCGTCCGATTGACGCGCCGTCTGTTGCGTTGAGTTCCTGTTGATGATACGGAACTTTTGGCATTCTCCGCCCGAGCTTTGGATGCAAATGGATAGTGGCCGGGTTGGATCGCACAGAAATCCAACCGGGCCCCTGGAATGGAAAAGATGATACCTTTCTGACAGAACGTCCGTTTGATGAACCGTCAGCGGCGTTGGTGATCTCGTTGAGAAACGGTCCCTATGAGTATACCCTATGAGAGTTCGGGGTACAGTTGAGATATGGTCGGTTTTGGTTCGCTCACGAAACCAACCGAGCCCCTGGGACGAAAAGGCTAATAACTCACAGACCGGGCGTCCGATTGACGCGCCGTCTATTGTGTTGAGACCCCTATGACGAGGCGGTCCTTTGAGATACTTCTTTGTGGGACATTGAGATACTTGGAGTATCGACCTGTAGCTCGTGGAGCGGACCCTCCCAGTGACGAGCGTGCGGAGTACGGAGACCGTGTAACTAGCTGAGACCTGACGACTGCTTGACCGACTCGACTTGGAGTGAGTCGACTAGCCGAGTGGACGGAGCACTACTTTCTGAGGTGCAGACCCATGGCGGACGGAGCACTACCTGTGTGACAGTGCAGACCCGCGGTACTCATCTGGAGAGTACCTCAGCAGGCTACTAGGGGGTGTGCACTACTGTGTTTGGGTAACATACCTCGGTGGGAAGCACTACTGTGTCTGGGTGGCTGACCCGCAGTACTCGACAGGAGGAGTACTTCAGGAGTCTTAGGTTAGTGAGCAGTACCTCGGAGTCGTGACATTACCACTGTACACTCTAGAGTCGGAGCTCTTCAGCAGTTACGGTTTCGATATTGAAAATCCTGGTTTGAGCTGAGACTTTTTACCTTTGTGTTTACCTCATGATTGAGATGGGTCACTTGATAACTTAGGTATATGTATGGGCATATACCTAGGTAGTAGTTATCCGTTGATTTCACAATCCTTGTGTTTCCTCATGATTGAGATGGGTTACTTGATAACATAGGTATATGTATGGGCATATACCTAAGTAGAGGTTATCTTTTGAGATCTTCTATGTGGTTATCCTTGTTGGTTTTAGTTAGACCTTGAGGGTCTCGGGGTCCCTACTCAGTATCGTTATACTCACCCCTACACGGGCTATGCCCGCACCTCGTTGTGTTGGTTGCAGACGACGGGTAGTGCTGACAGAGGCCGAGTGTTCGAGGACTGGACAGTACCTGGAGGTGGACTATACGACGAGATGGTACCCGAAGGAGGACCTCACGACGAGACGGTACCCAGAGGTGGACGTGACGACGAGGCGGTACCTCGAGGTGGACCACTGGGCGGGACATACTCGGAGTGGACGGCGGGACCCGAGGAGTAGAGGAGCTATCTGTACCCACCCTTCAGGTGGGATTTCCAGTGGACAGCTCGGCGTAGCAGCTTTACTTTTCAGTTGCTATTTTCCCTTTTGAGTTGTACTTTACAGTTGGGCTTGTATTTCCGGCCCCTTTTTACTTTCCACACTTACTGGTGTACTCAGTTTTTACTTAGTGTTTACTTCTTCCACTTGTACTCTGTGTGATTTTTTACTTTACAAAGGAAAAGCCTTCCCTTTTTACCAGGATTTACGCCTTGCTGCTAGTCGCCAGCCCCTGGACTATGGAAGGCGGGCTTGGGGTAGTCACGGCACGGGCCCCGAGGACGGGTCGTGACAAATTTGTATCAAAGGAGTTCGGTTCTACCGCTGAACTTATAACTCTGATGTTTCTTTCTGTGAAGCAATAGTGTTGAGAGTACCGAGTGTGGTTTTCAGTTCAGGGAGTCCAGTGTTGGTGCGGGCGGCCGACGTATCCATACACCAGGACCCTGACAACTAATTTCCGACTTTGTGCACGAAACACTGATTGCGTGTGTGTTTTCAAAGGTTTTCCCTTAAAACATCTCAAACCAGGTCATCTCACCAGGTATAAACGTTTGACCGTGTCACGATGTTTCTTTCAGGATGCCTTTTCACGGATGACCAGCTAGAGCCCAGAGGGATGTGCGTGATGACAGCCTGTCGAGCGACGAGGCTTCGGTACAGGGCCCTCTTGCAGTTGAGGCACCAGCAGAGGCACCAGCAGTACTACTACCCATTGGGCCACCGATGCCACCAGCCCCAGCAGAAGGCGATGCACGACGCTTGAGCGCGCTGCACGAGTTCCAGCGCCAGAGGCCACCCAGGTTCCGGGGAGAGACGGACCCGCAAGCGGCTGAGGTTTGGCTGGAGGCTGTGGTGAGAGTCATCAGGCTAGTGGGGACGCCGGCAGACTTCATGGTGATCTTTGCTACCAGTCTCCTTTAGGCAGCAGCAGGCAGGTGGTGGAGCCACATGTTTCAGTTTTGCGATGGGATGAACTTCGCATGGGAAGACTTCGAGAACTTCTTCAGGGTGGAGTTTGTGCCAGTAGCTCTACACCCCGAGCATGTACAGGAGCTTCTTCCTTTGTCGCGTGTTTTTCGATCAGTAGCCGAGTCATCTGTGGGCAGTAGACAGATGATGTAGAGGACTAGGAGGACCAGACTAGCAGTTGGATGATCTCGGGTTTTAGGACCGGTGGTGCGGGGCACCCGGGGTGGGAACAGATCTAGGCGTGCCAGAAGCAGGTTGTGTTACTCATGCGGCGGAAAGGGTCACCTCGCACGTGACTGTCCGACTCCTCGTACAGTTGATCCGTAGGCTTTGGAGGAGCCACCATGGCAGTAGAGCTCCAGGGGCAGGTGGACAGGAGCGGAACTAGTGGATATGTTCCTTGTACTTCTAGTTCCATGTTGCTGTTGTATTCGTGTCTTGTACTATGAGCTGCAATAATAAAAAGACACTTATCTTTGTTTTCTTTCCTGTCTTTTGTTTGGTTGATACTGAGTGGTCCCGGTTAAAACTGTTGACTTGACCCTCACTTTTGATATTTCTACTGGAGGATACCCAGTGACCTCACACTGATGCCGATAGTGTGACTCGACCCTTGGAGGCGAGAGTGACAGTTGGGTCTCTTAGTAGTTACGTCGAGGCCTTACGACGTCATCCATGGCATTTATGCATCACTCATGTTGGAATTGACTGTATTAGGCAACGAATGTGGTTCATCCAGGGGATGATACCGGATTTCTCTTATCGGAAAAGAAGAAATAATAGCAGCTCTTGTGAGACTAAAGTAGTTCCAGGACATCCAAGAGAGGATGAAGACTTCACAGTACAGTAAGAAACAGGAAACTGGTGCCAGTCTTAGAGACTCGGGCGTGTTAAAGAAGAGTAATCTTAAAGGAGAGATGAGTCTACGAAGCAGCAGACGTGGAGGCAGAGCTAGGAGAGCAGAATGAGGTGGTGCACATCCTAACATTGTACAACCACCCGCCTTAGTTATTCCTGCCAGGCTCAGGGAGCTGGAGGGCGGAGGAAGAGTGCGGCTGCATGCGGTCAAGGAGTGTGACCCAATGGCTCTAGAAATGATTCAATGGACAGTCTGTGTCCACTACTAGATGCTATAGTAACGGACGTCGATGTGAATCATTCCTTACTTTGAAAAATCTTGTTCCAGACCTAGAGTTTCTGGTAAGCCGTGGACTTGACCCTCACGTCTGGAGATACCTTGGGAGTAGACTCGATAATCACACTTACACCGATGGTTTGGTCAGACCCTCAAGGCGAGAGTTTCGGTTGGAATCTCTTGGTGGCAGTGTCGAGACCTTACAACGTTAGTTTGAGTATGGAATGGGCAATAACTGTTCATACTCAAATTGACGGTTTTAGGCAAACGTCGGGATGGGTTTTCCTTGGTCGGTGGAAAAGGAAACCCCAAGCAGCGCAGGGTACCTCTTGCACAGGAGGGTGCGACCAATCACTCTTGAGTCGGTAAACCTTACCCTCGTGGCAGCAGCCTTTCGAGTTCCAGTTCTAACAGAAAATGGAGACCTCTAGAGTTCGAGGATGACGATCACGTCCTTATACGGGTCTCACCTCGACGAGGTTTACGGAGATGTGGCCAAGGCGGCAAGTTATCTCCGGGGTTCAGCGGACCTTCTTAGGTCCCCAGCTGGGCAGGCAGGGTGGTTTACCGCTTGACCCATTCACCGCAGTTGCACCAGGTGCATGACGACTTCCACAAATCTCAACTGAGGAGATACGTGCTCGAACCTTCGCATACCATCGACCATGAGGAGCTAGACGATGGCGATGGAGTGTCTTTCACAGAGATTCCAGTGGGGATCGAGGATCGACAGGAGCAGATCCTACAAGGACGATCGATTCCTCGGGTGCACTTTCTTTGGAGGTACGGAAACCTCCAGGTGAGCACATAGGAGTGGAAGGCTCAGATGCGTGCTCTGTACCGCTTTTGTGACCCTAGTTTGTGTTGAAGCTTTACGAGGACGTAAATCCCTGAGGTGGGAGTAATGGAAAGACCCGGAAATTTCAAGGAAATTTTTTTCTTAATTTTCTTTGGAATTTTACAAGAACGCAGTTTCTGACGGCGCCTGATTCCGAGGCCCGGTGTGCCCGGAATTAATTTCCGAAGTTTGGCTCGGGTACGTTCAGTGAACGAGCGAGCGGGAATTTCTATCTTTTGAACCGGTGCCCGGAATCGAATTCTGAGGGCACCGATGGAACCGCAGCGCCAGTAATTACTTAGGAACTCCTGTTCCGGAGTTGCGTTTACACGAGTGTTGATAATAAAAATTGTGGAAGTTTATTTTATAACTACACAACAATTTTTAATAACTTACTCTAAGTGTTAGCTCATGGTGGAAGTTGGGTAACCACCCAACCTCCCTTGGGAGGTTATGAGGGTGGTGGGGCCCACATGAACCCCACCTCTTCATATCCTCTAAAACCCCTCAACTCCCACTTAAATGATTTTAACTTAGTTATAACTTATGTCTTAAATGAGTTGATTTTAATGTGGTGAGTTGTGTGAGTCTTTTGAATTTCAAACACTTGAATTTCAAAAGCCATGTGAAGTTAATTAAATAAGTGGAGAACTTATTTCTTTTGGTTGGGTTGTGTTGTTTGAGAGATTTTGGAAAGAAGGCTTAGAAGTCTTGAAGTTTCTTCATCCTCTTGACAAAGAACGCGAAGAACAATCGGACATCGACGAATAACGCCACGTTCTCGGGAACCGTCTTCCGCGACGCCATACCCGCAATACCGACGACGTCTTCTTCCACGACATCTCTTTTCACGACGCCGAATCTCGTCACCTCTTAAATCAAAGCAGGGGTTTTAACTTTTTAAAGTTATGTGGATCTCTCCTTCGAACTTGATGGTTTATATTTGTCGCGGCTTGATTCCAAATCTTTTTATTTAATTTAAAAGATTGTGAAAGTTTATCATTCATTAAAGGCCGATTGTTAGAAAATAACGAGAGGGGGCCGGACCGCACGAACACGGCCGACCCTCCTCCTTTCATGTTGATTTTGTTGTGGATTGAAACGGGTGTGGCGCGGTGTCGTCGCACTGCGCAGGATCATGCGGCAAGAAATGCGCAGCGCCGTCGCGCCGCGTCGTTAAATAATGCAAGGACGCGACGTCGTCGCGCCGCGTCGAAGAAAGTTGAAGGCGCCGCGGCTGGAGCGGGGTCGCGGTGGAGGGGCGCGGTGCCGTCGCACCGCGCTGGACAACGAAGGTCGCGGCCGGTTCCGGGCCGCGGCGGAAGGAGAAGACCGGCGGCCAGCCGGGCCGCCGGTGTCGGAAGCCGCAAGGGGGACCGGCCTTGCTGGTCCCGTTGAGGAAGAACCGGCGGCCAGGTCGGGCCGGCCGGAAGGGAGAAAACCGGGGGAAATAATTTCCCCCGGCCAGCCTTAATGGCCCCCCCATTATGAGGGGGGTCGGTTTCACAAAAGGGGGGGCAGGCGGCCCCCCGTTTTCTCGAAGGCAGGCCCCCACGTGAGGGGGGCCGTTTTTCGTTAGGCGCGGCAGGTTGCCACGCCGCCAGCTGAGGAAAGGCGGGGGCTTTTCCCCCCATGTGCGGCACACAAACGGCGCCCAGGCCGCGCCGCCGTGCCGGCCCGCGCCGCCGCGCCGGACCGCGCCGCCACACCGGGCCGGGTTTTCCGAGCCGGGTCGGGTCGCCGCCCGAGGCGGGTCGACCCGGTTCGGCCGACCCAGGGGGGGTCAGGCCGGGTTGGCCCGGGCCCAGACACCCAGTTTCGGACCACTTTTGGTCAAATGCCCGTATCTTGGGCTACGGGCCTCCAAACGACTCGCTGTCAGGGGCAACGTGATCCTTGGATCGAGACGGTGGTTTCGGTATACTATACTCAATGTGCACCTTCCTTTTCGGGAGCCTACGTGGTTAAAACTCCATAGTTAAGCGTGCTTGGCCAAGAGTAGTGATCAGGATGAGTGACCTCCTGGGAAGTTTCCCAGGGTGGGTGTGAGGCGGAAAGGCCAATAACTAACAGATCGGGCGTCCGATTTACGCGCCGTTTGTTTCGTTGAATTCCTCTTGATGAGGCGGATCTTTTGGCATACTCCGCCCGAGGTTTGGATGCAGGTGGAGTACAGTCGGGTTGGATTTTCCTTAAAAACCAACCGGGCCCCTAGAACGAAAAATCCAATTACTCTCAGACCGGGCGTCCGATTGACGCGCCGTCTGTTGCGTTGTGTTCCTGTTGACGATACGGACCTTTTGGCATTCTCCGCCCGAGCTTTGGATGCAAATGGATAGTGGCCGGGTTGGATCGCACAGAAATCCAACCGGGCCCCTAGAATGGAAAAGCTGATACCTTTCTGACAGAACGTCCGTTTGACGAACCGTCAGCGGCGTTGGTGATCTCATTGAGAAACGGTCCCTATGAGTATACCCTATGAGAGTTCGGGGTACAGTTGAGATACAGTCGGGTTTGTTCGCTCACGAAACCAACCGGGCCCCTGGGACGAAAAGGCTAATAACTCACAGACCGGGCGTCCGATTGGCGCGCCGTCTGTTGTGTTGAGACCCCTATGACGAGACGGTCCTTTGAGATACTTCTTTGTGGCACTTTGAGATACTTGGAGTATCGACCTGTAGCTCGTGGAGCAGACCCTCCCAGTGACGAGCGTGCGGAGTACGGAGACCGTGTAACTGGCTAAGACCTGACGACTGCTTGACCGACTCGACTTGGAGTGAGTCGACTAGCCCAGTGGACAGAGCACTACTTTCTGAGGTGCAGACCCATGGCGGACGGAGCACTACCTGTGTGACAGTGCAGACCCGCGGTACTCGTCCGGAGAGTACCTCAGCAGGCTACTAGGGGGTGTGCACTACTGTGTTTGGGTAACATACCTTGGTGGGAAGCACTACTATGTCTGGGTGGCTGACCCGCGGTACTCGACAGGAGGAGTACTTCAGGAGTCTTAGGTTAGTGAGCAGTACCTCGGAGTCGTGACATGACCACTGTACACTCTAGAGACGGAGCTCTTCAGCAGTTACGGTTTCGATAATCAAAATCCGGGTTTGAGCTGAGACTTTTTACCTTTGTGTTTACCTCATGATTGAGATGGGTCACTTGATAACTTAGGTATATGTATGGGCATATACCTGGGTAGTAGTTATCCGTTGATTTCACAATCCTTGTGTTTCCTCATGATTGATATGGGTTACTTGATAACTTAGGTATATGTATGGGTATATACCTAAGTAGAGGTTATCTGTTGAGATCTTCTATGTGGTTATCCTTGTTGGTTTTAGTGAGACCTTGAGGGTCTCGGGGTCCCTACTGAGTATCGTTATACTCACCCCTACACGGGCTATGCCCGCACCTCGTTGTGTTGGTTGCAGACGACGGGTAATGCTGATAGAGGCCGAGTGTTCGAGGACTGGACGGTACCTGGAGGTGGACTATACGACGAGATGGTACCCGGAGGAGGACCTCACGACGAGACGGTACCCAGAGGTGGACATGACGACGAGGCGGTACCCAGAGGTGGACCACTGGGCGGGACATACTCAGAGCGGACGGCGGGACCCGAGGAGTAGAGGAGCTATCTGTACCCACCCTTCATGTGGGATTTACAGTGGACAGCTCGACGTAGCAGCTTTACTTTTCAGTTGCTATTTTCCCTTTCGAGTTGTACTTTACAGTTGGGCTTGTATTTCCGGCCCCTTTTTACTTTCCACACTTACTGTTGTACTCAGTTTTTACTTAGTGTTTACTTCTTCCGCTTGTACTCTGTGTGATTGTTTACTTTACAAAGGAAAAGCCTTCCCTTTTTACCGGGATTTACGCCTTGGTTCTAGTCTCCAGCCCCTGGCCTATGGAAGGTGGGCTTGGGGTAGTCACGGCACGGGCCCCGAGGACGGGTCGTGACAAAATAAAATTAAATAGTAGTTAGAAGGTGAAACATTCTGATTATACCTAATTAGATATATCATTATATGATTAGTAATATGATCTTTGGTGTCTTTCCTAACACGTCTAATAATAGAATAATTGAGTTTCAAGAAGAACACTAAGGGAATAATTCTAAAATTCATACATGTCTTGTATATGGTAAGTACCACTCAAGGTAATGTCTCAAAGGAACGATAACGTGTTTTATATATATATAAAGGCATATAAAAAATAATTGATGAGGAAAATAAAGAGTTTGATGTAGGGATATCAATTCATCTTAAGGTAACAATTATAGGTCAATATCCCAAGTGTAAATAAAATGGAAATTATCTGAGACAATTCCAAAAAACAAGTGTTTACTCATAAAATAAGGAAGGACATATGTTATGGAAGTCCTTGAAATGAAAGGATTGAAGTTTTTATGTATTGGGATTCAAGAATTAGGTTTGGGAAGTGTTATATCAATAATTTATTTGTTATAAGAATCAGGAAACATATATGGATTGTTCCATAAAAAGTTTTCAATATATATTTAAAACTATCTAACAAATAAAATTGATTTATAGATAAGGGATATTTTTGGGAGATAAATGATTAAAAGAAAGATAACCCTTAATATGTTCTTGATATTGAAATAATAATGCTTAGTTGGGATAAAGATATTATTATGTAAATTGGATAGTATTAATGATTTTTTAATTGATTAGTGATTTTATTACAAAACTGTTTATGTCATATTTGGTGAATTTAATTGCATTTTTATATATATAGAGTATATCTATATGTTTATAAGAATTTATTTTTTCAATGAGGTTTTATGTGATGGGATTTTTAGGTGAATTTAATCTTTTACTAGATTTTAGAAAGAATAATTTATTGAGGTTTAAATAACCCTTTCAATTAATATATGGTTTTATGTTATGATAATTATAGTCTTTTTTATAGTGGTATATAGATGGTTGAAAAGTGACTCATTGACAAAGATATATTTTTTATATATAAATGGTTAAGATAATGAATACATTTCATGTTAGTATCTAAATTTGATTCATAATATTTTAGTAAATATCACTACATTGTTTGATTATATAGTTATTTATCATGGTGATTATGACATTTTGGGAGATATATAATTGGGTTGAGTTATATGTAACATTTAGGTTTAACATGTGATTTTGCATGAAATATTCTTTCGGAGGAATGCAATTAAATTTATGTGGATGAAAGATGAAAGGTATGAGATTACCTTTTATGTTAAAAGATACATTAATGTTGATCATATTGAGGTTATTTTGTATGGTCATTTATTTATGAAATGATATAAGTTGAATTTTTGTCTTTATTGTGAAAATCATATATTTAAATTGGAAGGATTATACATTTTGTATATTATCTTACCTTGTGAAAACCATTTGATTTGGTTAATATTTTATAATAAGAGGAATATATTAATATCCTCTTGTAGATTATGAAATTTATTTTAGTTATTTAGGCATGAAAATTTAATCTTTATTACTCATCCTTTAGAGAAAATGATTAGATTTTTGTGGAAATTTATTATAGTATAAAATTACACCTTAGAAGTAAACATATTTCATGATTTTCTTAGTATACATGAAAAAGGAATTTTCATCTCAAGGAAAATGATCTTAAAACAAAATTTTAATATTATTTTATTCATTTTTGATGAATCGATGATCTTTTTCACATGTTATTGATTTATGGTTTTCTAGTTAATGATTTTTTCCAGATCATTCACATTCTTATGATCAGTGTTATTTCTCACTCTCCATAATTATATAGACTTTAAATCTTCACTACATGTCCATTTTTTCACTTACCACTAATTTTTGGTTATTTGAAAACCTAGTTATATGTTATTTTTGATGACCGTCATATTTCCCGTTCCATATTTTCAAGAGGAATTTATATTTTCCCTTTTTAAGATGTGAGTTTTCATGAAATGAATATTAAAATATAAAACCCTTGATTACCAGGGATAATTAAAAATTTTGAGGATGTAATTTATTAAACAAATGATAATGTTATACCCTGCGTTATTAAAGAAAACTATATTGTATACCGTATACAACACAAATTACTTATCATAAATAAACTTTGAAATATTATTATTTTAGGACCACTATAACATATTCATTGAATTGGAGAGTTTGAAGATAATATACATAATTATAATATATATATATATATATCATAATCATGAAATAAACACTCACCTTTTTGTGAAGTCATTTTATTCATGAAAATAAATTTTCTTTAAAAATGGGTTTTGTTGATTTTTTAAAAAAATATTGTAATTAATTTCTAGAAAATTTTAAAAATGAATTTGATAAAAATAATATAATTTTAAAAATCATAATATTAAAATTATCATCAATTTATTTTTTTGTATTTTTCTAAAAATACTAATTTTCCACTGAATAGAGAAAAATACTAATTTATAGTGACAACTATATATTCATTCAATGAATTTAAACACTACCATTTTTTTTAAAATAGTTTAAAATTTAAATTAGTTCTATTATATTAATAATATTCCAATTATTTTTAGTAAAATTTATTTTATTATTGAATTTGGTTTAGAAACATTTTTATACATAAAAATATATTTTTTTGAGAAATTATTTTTCATTGTATTTTTCATTTTTCACAAAAATCATTTTATCCATTAATAGAAATTAAATATTGAAAATTTGATTTCATATTTAAAATCATGAGGTTGAATTTATTTAATCATATCCCATTTATTTTTTCATTATGAATAGTAACCATGGTAAATTTTATTACCATGGTAAATGTAAAAAGGGTTAATTATGGATAAAATTAATGTGATATGGCTTAAAATTCATAGAAAATATTCATATATATAATATTATGATTTTCTTCCATTTATAATAATCCAAAATTCTAAAACATTTCCTTTCCTTTAAATTTAATTTTGATTTTAAACTTTATAATATTTAAGTAAAAGATGACGTCTAAATTTTCACTTTCATACGTTTAAGGTCTATAATATTTAATGATAGGGATAAAAACAACTTTTTTGGTAATAAATGTTTATATGAAATATTAATGAGTTTTTTTATAATGTTATTTTATTTTTAGTTTTTAATGATTGAATAATTTCATAAATTCTTACGCAATGATAACTTAGTGAATTTTAAGGAGTTGAAATATATAGTAAATGATTTGAAAGACTCTAAAATTAAATTTTTATGTGTGATTTGAATTTTCACAATTATTTTTAAGATAAATATATAATATTAATGATGTATAAAAAATTATATTCATATTACAATTATTTCATGTTGTTTTGAAAGTTCAATTTTGTGAATAGTTCTTAAAATGACATTAATTGTATTTTATGTTGAATAATATTTTATTATATTATATTAAAATTAAAAAAATATTTTAATATAATAATTATGATGAGAAATGATCTAAAGTTTAATCCTTTGTCCATTTAATATCCATTTTTAAATTTTAAATTAAAATCATAATCCTTTAATATTAAGAATCTCATTATCATGACTAAAGCTAAAATTGTCTGACCAATGTTCTAAACAAAAATAAAAGGTTTAAAATTATTTCTAAACCTAAAAAAATTATTTTTGGATTATATTAAGAAATTATATTCATTATATTAAAATATTTTTAATTTTGGATCCATTCCATTTGAGTTATACACATATTATATTTTAATATTTCATGTATTTCTAAAAACTAAATTAATGATATATTATAATAAAAAGTTATTTTATTAAATGAATTTAAATTCATGATGATCTTATCTACATCCATGTGAATCGGAAATGGATTAATATATCATCTATGGTCCATTTATGGGTCACTAAGTCTAATAAGTTAACTTTCCAGACCCTTAAAGTGTAAAAAACATTGATATCATGGTAGTTGTCAAAAAGGTTAATAGGGTGTTAAAACTAATAAATAATGGTAAAAACACCAACTTAACCAATGAAAATTTTATTATATTAAATTATTAATATTTATATTTATATTATCTAGAAATGTTTTAAATTTTTATCCTCTTGAACCAGTAAATTAATTTATATTCATTTAATACTTTATTTAATTCCAAGAGCTCCCCATACTCACTTATAAAATGACACACATTATCCTCTCTTAAGCACACATTTTGAGCCTTATATCTCAAAAAAACTAAACCAAATTATCTTGTAAAATTACATATATACTAATTATAGGTAATAGTGTTTTTAAAATTTCATTCCATGAATCCTAAAGAAGGAATATAATGGAGGTCAACCAAAGAAGAGGTAATCGTTTTACCCGACCTCTTTAATTTTTTTCTTCCAATACTTCCTCTAAATCCATGGTTTCCATTATAAAATATTTAATTAATTATATTTAATATATTTAATTATTATTATTATTATGTAATAACCATAATCTCTTTTATTCCTATCTTTTGGAGAATGATAATGTCACTCGCTACCAACTCTGTGAAGCGATGTGATTTTTTTAGATAGTAATGGAAAAAGATTTAATTAATATATAAGATATATATGGTATAAAAATTATATTCTAAATGTGAATTATTTTATAAATTCTTTATTTCTATCCATTGAAAATTTAAAACATCATTCATGTGTACGTAGAGTCTACCATCTCTACAAATAGTGTAGATCATCTTTATATATCTACCTTTTATGGATAAATCTATATATATTATGAATATATATTATATTTATATCTTTATTTATATTCGGTATATTATAGATCCATGATACATGTGAAGGTAATAAAACATCCAAACAGAAACTCCCATGAATAAAGAAATATTTAACACCTAAAAATGATGATTTTGATAAGGATTTGTTAACAATTGAGTGATGAAATTATATAAGTGGATCATATATTATACTATAAGTATGTAAATTATTTTAGTATATAATTATAATAAATATAAATTTATTATAGAGTAGGTCAGATTTTTTTATGAAATCCGAACATGAGGTAAGGGATTTATGATTCAATCCCATTTTATTCAAGATTATTTATGGGTGAATTTACATTAAAGGAAATTATATGATCTTTTTATGATAAAATACTTAAAATTTTATTCTCCTAAATTTATGTTGCGATATTACATGTTTTCCATACATTTCACTCCCTCTATGTACTCATGATACTGAAGTAACATTTTAATGAAAACACATACTTCTTATTAATTCGATCCAAAATATTTTCTTTCTATGTCCATGTTTTCATTAAATTGTTTTAAATAATGTTTTTTATAATCCTTAATGTTTGTATAAAAAAATTTTTACTCATGTTTTACATATTAAAATATCATATCTCGTTTACTATTGATAAAAAATATTTTAAAAAATTACTTAATTAGATTTAACAATGTCATATTAATTATAAAAATATTAGTCAATTTTTTGATCAAAAGGAAAAAATGATTTATTTTTAACCAATTTGGTTTTATACATTATATAGTTGTATTTAAATTCATGATTTCAAAATTTTATAATTTTAATATGAAAAAATAAATATATTTTTGAATTAAATATTAAAAAATTATCTTAATATGAATTTTTGAGAATTTTAAAAAAAGTTTTCTTTTCCAATAAATACTGAAAAATAATAACCTTATTGAAAATAATGATTTCTTGTAAATAATTTGGGAAACAAAATTATATTTTTTATTAGTTTTAAAATATAATTACGTTATTTTGGTTTAAAAATAATATAATTATATTTTTAAATTGAAATTTATACTTGAATTTTGTATAATAACATTATATACATAAAATAGGATTTTTTTTAAAAACTAGTTTTCATCATGTTTTACCATTTTAATTTTAAATTAAATTCAGAAAATTTTTTATTATTAGTTTTGAAAAAAGGGTTCCATATTTTGAATCAGTGGGTCCAAATTTAGTAAAAATTACCCTTTTAGTTTTGGACATTATGAATAGTAACCATAATAATTTTTCTTACCACATTAAAGGTTAAATATGTTAATTAAAGATAAAATTAAAATTATAAGGACTAAAAAATGTCTCTAACACTTTTAATAATTTTTTTGTATTATTATATATCAACCACAATCATCAAAAAGTCTAATATGTGGCCTTATACTTCCATTTCGACATGATTTTGATCTTTATAATATTTAAACGAATATAATTCTAAAACTATCACACTCTTTCTTTTAATAAAAAAATAATTTTATTATATGAATAAATATGGGATATGTTAAGTTATAAATATTTATTTGAAAGATAAATTATTTTTTCTATCATGATAATTTGTTTTTATTTTTTAGTGATGAAATAACTACCTAGAGTGTTTACAAAATAAAGACGTATTAAATATTCAATTAATAGAAAAACAAAAATACATTATATTAAAAAAATTAAAATTTATGTACTTTTAAATAATTAATGATGAAAAATAGTTTTATAATTAGATTTAAAATTTTATGTATTTACTAAAATATTTTATTCTAATTTAATTTTTTTCAAGATGGTATTAATGTTAAATTAAATGAATATTCCTAAAATTGACATTATCTATAATTATGATAAAAATATAATATTTAATGATTTAATATTAATAAAATAAATAAATATTGAAAAATTAATGATATATGGTTAACGTAATAAAACATGGTCTATTTATGTGCCATTTTTAATTTTATATTAACATTATTAACCCCAAATGGTAGAAAACTATTACAATGTGGTAATTGTCAAAAAGGGTTACAAAAGTGTAAAAACATAATGATAAGAGTAAACAAGTGATCCAAACTCATAAAAAAAATTATGAAATTATTTAGACTAATAATCATTTTATAATCTAATTTTATCAATTTGGAGTCATTTTTACATCAAAATTAAATTATATTAATTTAATATTTTAAGAAATTTTTTAGAGTTACCCTCCCCTCACTTATAATAGGGCACAACTTATTCTCATTTCTTCACACTCAAAAAGAGTTTTGGTTTATCCAATACCTAACCCAATCCCTTCATAGAATCCTTATCTTTATTTCATAGGTATTTTTTAGGAAAAACACCATCCATATATAGTTTAAGGTATTCAAAAAAGGAGACTTTCCAAAGAAGAGCTATAGTTTTTAACAACATGTTTTAGTTTTGTTTTTCATCATCCACCTTAAATGTTTTCAACCATCATAAAATAAAATAAATTATCATCTATATATTGTTATATTATTAATTTAATGCAATATGCAATATCCATACCCAACCATTATCAAATAGTAGAGTAATTCTTCATTTGTGTATGGCAGAATACTGCCTTAAAAATAGATGTAATTTTTTTACATCACAACCTCTCACATCCATTTATAATGATGGAATTAATTTATATATATGACATTAAATAAATATTTATTATTATTAAGGGATAAAATATCATAAAATTTTTTACCTATCCATTCATTGAAAAATGATGACATCATCGGTGTGTATGTGTGGATTACCACCTCTATGAAGTGATATGATTCATTTTTCACACCACAACACATGGATGATATATGTGAATTTAATTAAAAAATAATATCAAATTTATGATGTTTTTATTATTCTATAAAGATAAAATTATACTTGCTTTATTTTTATACGGATCATCAAAAAACAGAAATGTTAGACATGCGTAAGTACGGCCTACCATCTCCATTATTGTAATGTGGATCTTTTTTTCATATTAATATTTAAATGTTACTTTCAAAAGTGTAATTTTTTTATAAATATAATAATTAGGTCTTGGTTGTTATTTTTTAGATGATGTAACTACTCAAGATCAGGCCTTTAACGGTGCTAGTAAAAGGCTTTTGTCAGTGCTTTAAATGCGCTAATATTTTGAGTGATCATAAAATATGACCTTTATCATCATTAAAAAAATTTAATAAAGGGGGAATTTATAATTGAAAAAAAACTAATAAAGTAATCCTTTATCAGCTCTTTATTTTAACATTGATAAACAGCGGCTTTATCAGCTCTTTTTTAGCACTGTAAAAAAAATTAAAAAAACATAATTTTTTCAGGCACCCGACACACCCCCATTTCCAGTGCTTATATCCCCCATTTCTCAATTACTTCCACTCCCAAACTTCCATCGTGTGCATGTATTTGATTTCAGGACCTCCCTTCTCTGACTGGATAATCTTTACCACTCTATCATGTGTGTTTTGTTTTATATTTTTCTACATTTATATTTTTTGTATAAATTTAAAAATATGTGATATATTTATATATATTTATATATATTTATATTTATTTAAATATATTATTTTTTATTATATATATATATATATTATAATATATATATATGTGTGTGTGTGTGTTTGTGTTTGTTTTTTTGTTTACTAATACATGAAAATATGCATATATAAACATTTTATATACATATTAATGTATTTTTATAATTTAAATAAAATAGAAAACTTTTTAATTTAAATAAAATTAATAATAAATATTTATTTTCATTTGAATTATATATATATATATATTTGAATATGTTGATACATGAATTTATATAGTTGATTTATTATAAGTAAATCTTATAAAATATAGATATGTTTAATAATAAATAATACTACAATTTGAAAAATGATAAAAAATAAAAACTGTAATATCTCTTAATTTAAGGCCTGGAAAACAATTTAGTCCCCACCAAAAAAAGACAATACTACTCCTTAAATGAGGATAAAATTCTATTAAATATTAAAACAATGGGATACCCTGACTAAAAATGGAATTTTGAGGATTTATAGGGATTTTTGGCCTTTGAAATAATTATCATGGGTTCTTCAAGATCGCCATGCCATATAACTCATCACAAGATTCAATTTGAACTATGGTGGAGCCCAAATGAACACTTAGATTGAATGTTATGGAGGTTTTAAGTACAAGTAATGTTTTCAACTTATCTTATACTATTCATTAATTCAATTAGTTTTTATGTCATCTAACTATTATTAAAATATAATTACTCAATAAAAATTAGAAAATTACTAGTTAATCATATTTTTTAATTATTTTATTTTCCGTTTTCAATAAAAATATTTTATATTAACTATAAATTCATATTTGGACTTATCTAAAACGTATGTTAAAAATATATATTATATTTATATAGATATATTTTATTTTTATATATTAATATATTTTTTAAAATAAAATATTACATTTTAGGAAATATATCATTTATCTGTGATTTTTAACAAACACTAATAATGGCCCCCTATTATCAATGATTTTTTTAGTATCACTAATCAAGGGAACCCCTCAATAAATTCTTTTTTACTAGAACTGATAAATGGCACCCTTTTACCAGTTCTTTTTTATTAGTGTTGATAAATACCCCCCCCCCCCATCAGATCTTCTTTTATCACTTAAAAAGGGGTCCTTTATCAATGACTTTTTAGCACTCATAGAGGGTGTCTTTATCCTCACTTTAAGATAGCACTGATAATTTTACGTTCTATTAAAGGATGAATATATATTAATATAGAATAACGGACTATTTTACAATAACTAACCTGTACAAGTCATCATTTACTTATGTGTTGAATATCATCAAAATGTATTACATGCACTTAAGTGATTGAGTAATATTTTATAACATGGTAGTAAGTAATATAATATAAATGAAAATATTAAAAAGTTTCTTGCACAAGTAAATAATTAACATAATTTTATTAGTCAAAATGATAAATAATCTATGTGATGAGTTGTACTTGGGGTAAGAGACATTTAAAAATCCTTTTTTAATGTTTACTAGTAAACTCATTTTCTTCAACTTCCATATTTTGAAATTATATTATTAATGTGTTTATGTGGACTGAAGTAAATTATAAAGGAAATTTTATGTTTCTTTTGACATTATTTTAAAATATTTTAAAATCAATATTTTTATGTACTTTCATTAGCTATTTTACTAATAATAAAAGGAATATTCTATTTTAACATATACGGCGACAGTAAAATTTCCCCTCGACTTAACCATTATTTGTTGTTTTGGTTCCATTATAATATTTCATGTTTTATTCATATAAAATACATATCTACCTTTTTTCTATGAAAATTATTGTGTAAAATGGGTTTTAATTGATAGAGATATGTCAATATTCGAAAAAGTTTACTTAGGGGTGAAAAATGTATTTTATGATGCAAGATTTTATGTATTCTGTTTTGGTACTTGGAAATTGTTTATGATGATGGTTATTCATATTATAAAACAAGGGTATATGAGACCATTATAGATATCCAATTCATCAAGTAATAGGATAGTGTTATCTGATTAGGTTTCTCCTAAGAATTTATGGGAAAATGTTGTGATGTTTATTCCAATTGTAATCATGATGGTTATTTTATTTGTAACCATGAAGGTTATTTTATATGTAACCATGAAGGTTATTCTTTTTTGTAACCATAAATGATATCCAATTTTAAAGAGGGGTATGAATGTGATTTCCCAATGTTTCTAAATGGTTTATCTATTCTTTATAAGGGTTTTTATTGAAATATAATTATTACACAAGGTAAAATAAATTATATGCTACTTCATCAGTTTTAAAAGTATATCTTTGTGAATAAATTCTCTATGAGTTTTTCATGATATCAAGGAAAAAATTATATTTTTTATTTTTCCTTAAATATTAATTTTATAATGTTTTATGAAAATATTTGGGCAGTGAAGATTTCTTTCATGAGAAAATGTTTATTTTGAGCATAATGTTTATTTTTAAATAAGAAAATATCTATAACTTTTCATGGACTAATAGTTTATTTCCTTTTATTTATGTATCTTACTAATATTTTATACTCATCCCATGTTTTAAAATACTTTTCAAAAGAGGGTTAAGAATAAGTATGAGGTCAAGATGAAAGATATGAACAAGTTTTATGAAAAGAAAACATGTTTCTTTTTAAAGGTTTTGTTTTTAAGGAAAAATGGATACTGAATAAAAGTTTCAACTTTATATTTTATTTTTTTTTATTTTTTTTTATGAAATAAATATATAAATATTTAAAAATAAAATAACATTAGGAATGTATGAAATTTTATTTTGGTTTAAGGTCTCTTGATTATGTAATTTGCATGGCTGGGTCCTTACAGTGGGTATCACATAAGGGTTTTGATAACATTAGGTATTATTATAATGTTAATAGAATACACTTAAATGATTTAAATTTTTTGTTAATTTAAAATGAAATAAAATTTTATGATTACAATGTTTCTTTATCTAAACAATATCAATTAAAAAGGGTTTTTTACAGATAAAAAAGGAAATTGACATAGGAAGAAACCAATGGGATGATATCATTATGAATATGTAACCTATAAGAGTAGGAATTGGAATGGGGTGGTTTTCCATTATGATGAATAAATTTATGAATTTTATAAATTTTGGTGGTATCTATGGTAGATAACAAGCATATCTTCTACAGAAGAAAATTCTAATAGTGGAATATTTTATGAGAAAACATCCTCCATCCTTCATTGGATCTTAAGACCTAGTGGAAGAGAAAAGATGAATTAAAACCCTAGAAAATAAATTTTATGTCATGGTATGTTCATATAAAAAAATTTAAGTCCTTCTATTTACCATTTTCAAGTTCAATCCAACCAATGGTGTTCAATGGTCAAGAATATTAGGGAAGGAGAGGAGATTTATTCCTTGGAATGGGATGCATTTAAAAATATTTTCCTTGAAAACATTTTATACTGGTGGTTTGAAATATTATGAAAAAAAATCATGGAATTAAAATAAAAGAAAAAATATTCAGTGGTTGTGTATGAAGAAAACATCACCAGATTATAAATGGACACATGATATTCTATCCATGATGATGATCGAAAAATTAATTAGTTTTACATAATATTGAATCCATGATATCTAAGGTCATTGGATTCCCATGAGTATAAATGTTTTCGGAAGATGTTTTGATGTGTCGATATGATAGACCTTTAGTTTTTTGATGATCATGTGTAATTTGAAATCTTGTGTAAAAAGTGGTATATATTTCAGGAATATGAAAATAATGGTTAATAAAATATTATGGTATGAAAATTATGTTTTCAATTTGTGAGATTTGTGGTAAATATCACACTGTGGAATGTCGTATGAAGTTTGGTAAGTGTTTTTTATGTGGAAATGTTTTGGTTATGGGATTTTATTTCAATTAATGTGATCTTGGTATGGGTAATATAAATTTAGATAAAAAATAAGTAATGTTTTTTAAATGTATTGAGATGAGTCATTATTCACATGCATGGATGAATAAGAACCTGAATATTGAGAATAATCTATAAAATAAGAATATACTTATTGTTAAATATCATTAAAAAACTTAATCAGATCTTGTGCTATCAATCTAATTGGTATCACGTACATTTATTATTCATTTAGATTATGAAAATGTCTTATTTGATTTCAGGTCTACACATTCTTTCATTAGTGATAAATTTTCTAGTAAAATGTAAAATCTACTTCATAAATTAGAGCCTAAACTTATAGTGAGAACACATGGGGAAATTATATATTAAAAAATAAATTAGAATAATATTCATATCATTTTATTTGTAAAAACATGAACTTTAAACCTTTTTGTATTTTCCCTACTAGAGTTTTATGCTTTATAGGTATGTATTGAATTTTCCTTTACTATGCTAAGATAAATTATATATATAATGAAGTTATTTCTCATAATGAGTTTTTAATTTTATAAAATAATGAATCTATGCCTTTTATAATATATCAAGAAGCTTAGAAATAATTAAAATATGAAAATTATATTTACCTTGCACATATTGTTCAAAATAATGGAACTGTTGGGATTAATGATGTTATGATAGTAAAAGGATTCTTTGATATTATTTTTATATGAGTTTCCTAGATTTATACCTGATTGGGAAGTTAAATTTACTATTGAATTAGTTTCATATTATAATTCAATTTCAAAACCCCCTTATTGAATGGATCAAGTAAAACATATGAACATGAAAACACAGTTACAAGAGTTTCTTGATAAAGGTTTCATTTATCCTTGAACATGATCATCGGGTTCCCTTAATTTTTTTTATTAAAAATTAATATGGTTATATGTACCTTTTCATTAATTATAGATATTTAAAGATCATTACTAATCAGAATGATTATTCATTCCATCATGTCAATGATTTTTTTATCTTCTCTTAGGAGATCATTAACGTTTTAAGATTAACCTATGTTCTGGATAGAATCAGTTGAAGGTGACAAATATTGAAATTATAAAAATAGTTACTTAGAAAAGGTATTTGAATTATGATATTTTGGATATTCCCTTTGGGTTGAAAAATTCCCCTATTGTATTTATGTATCTTATGAATATATTTTTCTATTAATTGTTGGATAAGTTTATGGTTGTTTTTATTGATGATATCTTAGTTTATTCAAAGAGTAATGTGTATCATGAAAAACATCTAAGAACATTTCTACAAATTCGGAATAAAAATATGTTATACAGAAAATTTAAAAAAAAATCGGTTTATAGAATATTTCATTCCATGGAAACATCCTAAAGAATATTGGAATAATATTTTATCCTCATAAAACAATAGTTGTTGGTGAATGTCCAAGACCTGAAAATGATACTAAGATTTATAGTTTTCTTGGATTATCAGGAAATTATTTTTGGTTGGATTAAAAAATTATTAGTTATTTAGCCTACTGACTAAGTTAACACAGAAACGAGGCA
Organism: Viscum album; assembly: GCA_963277665.1. Lineage (NCBI taxonomy): Eukaryota > Viridiplantae > Streptophyta > Magnoliopsida > Santalales > Viscaceae > Viscum > Viscum album. The sequence goes on along the minus strand of OY728163.1, from coordinate 1,678,388,669 downwards.
CATTCATATAGAAAACATTATGTGATGATTGTTTCTAGGAACTAAAAAAATATTGGTCAATGCTCCATTTTTAGATCAACCCTATAGAAGTTGTTTATTTATCATCTATTATAATTATTTTTTGAAGGTACTTGGTTGTATCCTGGTGTAGAATGATTAGGTAATTAATTATGCCTCACATCAATTAAAACCACATGATCAAACTTATCCTATAATGATGTTGAAATGGAAGTTGTGGAATTCTATTAAAAAATGGTAGAAATCATTTATATGGGTCAAAATGTGAAATATATACTAATAATAAAAAGTTAAACTATATATACACACATAATGAGTTGAACCTGAGGCAGAGAATATGGCTAGAACTGCTTAAGGATAATAATGACACAATTCATTTTCATCATAGATAATATAAATAAGCAGTGGATGCTTTGAGTCAGAAAATTTATTCTTCAGTAACAACTCATAATTTTGAACAATACCCTTTGATTTATAATTTGATTAAATGTTTCTCAGAAATTGTGCATGAATGAATTTACTATTTATTTTTTGAGTTTTAATACAATCATCGCTATTAAAATTAATTAATAAATACTATGAGGAAGACTACAATTTATAATAAAAGGCAGAATTTTTCATTATGAGTATTTTTCTAGAGTTTAACATTGATAACAATTATGTTTTGAGATATAGAATGAGATTATGTGTGTTGTGTGACTCAAATATGATGTAAAATTGGTTGAATGAAGCTCATAGTTCTCCTTTTTCAATTTATCCTAGAAGCAATAAGATATACAGATACCTTTAGGGGTATTATTTTTGGGATGGGATGAAAAGAGATATTGCTAAATTTTATATGAAATATTAGAACTATTAATAGGTTAAAGAATATTGAAAATTACCAAATCAGATGCTTCATCCTTTCCCAGTGCCTTAATGGAGATAGAAGAATATATCCAATCATTTTATTATTGGATTTATAAAGACATCTTGAGATTATAATTTTACATGGGTAATTATTTATCAATTAACTAAATATATTCATTTCCTTAAAATTCAACAAACTATGTATTTAGATAAACATTCTCAAATATATCTCAAGGATATAGTCAGGATACATGGATTTCCTATCACTATTATATCCGACTATGATCACAAGTTTACTTTTTATTTTTGGAAAGGCCTTTAGTAGTCATTAGGTACCAAATTAAATTTCATTATAAATTTTCATCCTTAGTCTAGTATATAGTCTACATGAATGATTTAATCCTTGTAAGAAATGATTTTTTCTTGTTTAATGGATTTAAAAGGAAGTTAGTATCATGATAATCTTTGGTTGTGTTTTTGTAATAATATTTTTCATTCCAGTATATTGATGTAACTTTTTGATCCATTATATGGAAGGAGGTGTTAAAACTCTAGATTTTTGAGATTAAGTAAGTGATAGGAAGTACATGGGGCTACAATTATTAGATTAAATGGTTGAAAATGTTAATGTAATTCAGCAACATATATGTATGGCTCGTATAAGGTAGAAAATTTATGTGCATAATTGGAGTAAATTTCTTTCATTCAAGGTAGGTGATCATAATTTTCATAATGTATCTCCTTGGAAAAGTTTTATGCATGTTGTTAAAAAGGGAAAATTATTTCCCTAGTTCATTAGACTATATACAACCATAGAAATTGTTAGTTTAGTTTTAAAATCTAGTATCCTTACCTTTGATTTTTTCCTAGGTACATAACACATTTCATGTTTCGATATCAGGAAATCATTTTTTATATTCATCTCATGTTTTGACTCCAGTTATAGTTCAGTTCCAAGATAACATTTATTATAAGGAATACTATATTTATATTCTTGACTATAGAGAAGGAGATTATTTAGTAACATGGTAAGACACCAGGTTAGGGCTTTGTAGAGAAACCATAAAGTTGAAGAAGTGAAATGGGAATCTGAAAATACAATGAGGTAAATATATCCCCACTTTTTTAATAAGTAAATAAAATTTTAAGAACAAAATCTCCAAAAAAAGGTAGGATTTAATATCTATAGTACAGTTTATATAAAAAACATATTAATTAGTTATATTTTATATATTTATATTCATTATGCAATATTATACAATTTTTAGATCAAAATGATGATGTTCGATTTCTAACCAAATTGGGTTTTATACATTATATGGTTTATTTTAAAATTGTGATTTAAAAGTTATAGAAATTAAATTTCACAAAAAGAAGAATCATTTTTTAATTCATTATTTTAAATTATCACCTGACAAATTTTTGAGAACATTCAAAAAAGATTTATTTTTTATGAATAGTGAATTAAACAGATTTTTTTTAAAACCATATTTTCTTTTCAATAATTTAGAGAGTAAAATTCTTTTTTGGATTAGTTTAAAATTTTAATTAGTTCACCTTGATTTATAAATAATCCAATTATTATTTTTAAATAAACATTATATTTTAATTTACTATAAAAACATTTTATACATAAAATAGGAATTTTTTAAAACACATTTGTAATAATGTTTTTCCATTTTTTTAAATTAAATTATTACACTTTCTTCATTGAATTTTTATAAATTTATTCTATAATTGTAATCAACGGGTTAATATTTGGTAAATATTTACATTCTATTTTTGGACATTATGAATAGAAACCTTAGTAGTTTTTATTGCCACTCTAAAAGATAAATCGGGTAATTAAAGTTCAAAATAAAATGATAAGAACTGAAAAATGAACCTAGTTCTTATCTTGATATTTTTAATTCATTACATATCATCCATAATAATTAAAAATCCAAATATATTCCTTTTTATTCCATTTTTACATGATTTTTACCTTTAAAATAGTTATTTGAATATATTTCCAAAAATGTAACACTTGTTCTTTTAATAAAAATAATATTTCTAAAATAGGGATAAATAGGTGATATGTTTGTTTATAAATATTAATTAGAAATATAAATAATTTTTATATAATGGTAATTTATTTTTAATTTTTATTGGTGATATAATTACATTAAAATCTTGCAAAATAGAGACGTAGTAATTATTCAATTAGTGGGAAAATAAAATAAAAATTATTGAAAATATTAAAAAATATATATAATTTAAATGTATTAATGAGACACAAGTATTTTATAGATAAATGTAACAATTTAGGGATGTATTAAAATATTTTATTTTAATTTATTTTTTCTCTTGATGTTATTCATGTCAAGGTAAATGAATAGTTCCAAAATTGAATTTATTTATATTTTTGTGAAAAATAATAACTTATTTTATGATTTAATATTCATAAAAATATAATATTACAATAAATTAATGTTATATGGTTAATTTAATAAACCATGGTCCATTTATGTGTCACTTTTCATTTTATATTAACATAATTAACCCTTAAATTGAGGAATGATTTAATATTGTGATAATTATTAAAAGGCTTAACAAAGGGTAAAAACAAGAAGGTAAGGGTAAAATGTGATTCAACCTCAAAATATCTTATGGGATTATTTATAATCAAAATCATTTTATATTTTAATAATATCAATTTTTATTAATTTTTGAATACGCTTTAATTTATATTAATTTAATAATTTATGAAATTTCAAGAGTACCCCTCCCCTCTCTTATAAAAGGGAACCACTTCTTCCCACTTCCTTAGACTTCAAAAGCCTTTTGGTTAAAAAAAGAACTATAAAAATACATTATAATAATCTATAACCTCATTATATAGGAATTTATATAGGAATAATCAAAACCTTAGAGGTCTTAAGGTCATAGGGAAATGAGACTATCCAAAGTAGAGGTATAGTTTTTAACATCATGTATTATTATTATTTTTTCATACACCTCATTAAATTATTTTTAAACCATGATATAATGATAAAAATAGTATAATAAATATTATTATATGATATTATTTTAATTTAATAACCAATATCCTTATAAAAACTCTATCAAATGGTATAGAAATTCATTGTTCCTATGTACAACAAACTACAACCTCATGAACTGATATAATTTGGTTTCCATCACCACCTCTTACGGATGGTTATAATGATGTATTTAATGTTTTTATATTAAATTAAATACATATTTATAATTATTAATGATTAAAATATCATATAATTTCTTATCTTTCTATTCATTGAAAAATGATTACGTCGTTTATTTGTACGTGTGGACTACCACCTCCACGAAGCGATATGATTCATTTTTTCATCACCACATCACATGTATTATATATATATATGTATAATTAAATAAATTATATGAAAATTATATGTGAGTATAATTATTAAAAAATAAAAATATACTTACCTTCTTTTCATAAGGATCGTTAAAAAATGAAAATGTTACCATGAATTCGTATGGACTGTTATCTCCATAATTGTAATGTGGTTCATTTTTCATAATAATAATACTTGATTGGTTTAAAAAGAGTAATTTTCGTATAAAAATGATAATTATTTCATGATTATTATTTGGTATATGATGAAATAATGGCATCTTTGACCACCCTTAACATACCTGATTCAATTTGGACTAATGTACTGAATATCGTCAGAAAATATAAGGTGACCTTAAATTATTAAGTAATTGTATATAACATGAAAATAACTGATATAAAAATAATAATAAACATGAAAATTGTTATTAATAAATTAAATAATTATAATAGGTTTTTTATTTTTTAATATAAAGAATTTATGTGCCGATTTAGACTCATGGTAATGGACTTACTTTTAAAAATCCTCTTTTAATGTTTTTCATTGAACACTTGTTATTCTATGTCTGTATTTTGAAACATTAATAACTAATGTATCTTTAGGGACATAAGTGAATTATAATGGACCTTTTTTATTCCTTTTACATTCTATGAATTTTTTTAAATAGAAGTTTTTTTACATAATTTTTTTAATTTTTTAGGAAAGGAAAAAAGGAATGCTCTATTTCAATGTATATGATTAAAATAGATTTTCCCACCTCCGTAACAGTGATTTTATGTTTGTAATACTTTATAATATTTCATGTTTTATTAAAAAAAATCTTCACCTTTGTTTGAATTTTATTTTTTAAAAATGTGTTTTAAAGGAAAAGGATATATCAAAATCAAAAAAATATTATGGGTGGAAAGAATGTTTTTATAATTAAATATTTAATGTATTATATTAAGGTTATTATGAATTTTTTATGATTATTTGTGGTTAAAATATACTCCAAGGTTGGGTGAGATAATTATATATCTCCAATTAATTTGTTAAAGTGATATAATTAGCATATTAGGTTTATCTAAAGTGATTATGGGAATATACTGTGATGGTTATTCTAATTGTAACTGTGATTGTTATTTTATATGTAACAATTATGGTTATTTTATGTGTAATCATGAAGGTTATTCTATTTGTAATCATTAAGGTTATACCATTTATAATATTTCAATTAATATTATTTTCTAAATTACCTACATGATTTATCTATAATTTTATGAAAACGTTATTATGAGTTTTTTATGATTTTAAAAAAAATACCCTTGTGAGTTTTATTCTACATTTACAATTTATTATTAAATGTTTAATGAAATTATTTTGTTAGATAATTTGTCTTTTTGGGTATGAAAATCTTTATTTTGAGAAAGGAAAGTTTTTATAATTATTCATGGACTCATAGCACCTTTATTTTTTGTCCCTTGTTGATCTTTTTGTTCTTATCCTATGTTTTAGAATGATTTTCATAGGATGAGAGGGAAAAGGATGAGGTAAATATATAAAATTTTATGATGTGTTATAAAAATAAAAAAAATCTTTTAAATTTTATTTTCTATATGAAAAATGGATATTGAATAGAAGTTTCCACCTTCTAAAATATGGGGGTTTTATATGAGATTTTTGAACTAACTCTATAAAACACTAAACATAAATGATATTTGGGATTGTAATAAAGTTTATTATATTATAAACACACTATAATATGTAATTTATTAGGTCGGGTCCTTACATAAATTTGTAAAAAAAATCTTCTAATTGTTTTCCCAATGAGTTACTTTTAAATTTTACTAAAAATGTTAAAGGAATATTTGTTTTAATATACATGATATGAATGGAATTTTCCAATTCCATGATCAATAAATTACTTTTATAATCCTTTAAAAGTTTCCATTTTTCATTTGAAATTAAATACTTTCCAAAATATTTTGAAAATTTTTATATTTTAATGAATTTATTGAAAAATGAAAATATTATTTTTCTCAAGAAATATTCCTCATGATATTTTACAAGAATTTTCCATTAAATAGAAATTCATTCGATGTAACTAATGATTTAATGGGGATATCATAAAAATATGTTATACTTATTCTTTCTCTATATTTTTTGTGATTATGATGATGATATTTTTATGAAACTCATTTATTCTCCATGGTTTACTTTTTGTTGAAGTGTTGAAATGTTTTTAAAACTTATTTTTATTATATTTTAGAACAAATATGAAGGGATTTTGTTTATGTGATTGGTGGGACAATAATTATATATCTCTCTAATGCATTGGGTAAATGGGGATATCTCAGGATATAATAAGGACTAGATTAGGGGTGAACTTAATTCAATAAGGGACTCTATCGACAATGATTGTATTAGGAGTGAACCTTAACTATATAAGATATAATAAGGAGTGAACCCAGTATAATATTATAGTATTGGTTTTGATTCTTGACTAAGTAAATGATTTTAAATGATTATTTTTATTCCACAAAATTATGACTAATGATAATTTTATTCTCTCATATCTCATGTTCTTTGATTCCATTGTGATTCAGGTATTCTAAATAGAAAAGCATTACTCCTTAATTAAATATTATGATCTTTGATATGTTGGGTATGGTTTTCAAATGTTAAAATCATCTTTATATTCCCTTATAATTGTGTTATATTTAATTGATCATTGATGTCTCCCTTTCTTACCCTTATTAAGCATCTAAGCACACCCTTTCTTACGGTTCCCTTCCCTAGGTTATAAAGAATGGTTTTAAGTAGGGTGTATATAAGAAGAGAACTATGTGGGATGATATTTTTTAGAGATATTAATGATCTTTCATAAAATATGAATAGTTTTTATCTAGTCTCCAAATACACTAAACCTATATAATTCTATCATGGATTGTAATTTTATGTAATGAATATTTATCTATTAATATTTTATATCTATATATGAAATTTTTAGGTCATTATATGTATGAATATTTTTTTCTAGACTATTTATAGTTAAATAGAAATCACTAATGACTCCTAGTACCAAATATTATGCTACACAAGAGTCAATACGCCCAAATAACACTGACTGCATACAAAAAGTGTGATTTATAATATGGTCAGACCTATTGGAATAGACTAAGGAAATAGGGAAATAATAAAAAGATGGATATTCCATTCCTTCCAAAGAAAATAATCCCATTCTAACTGAGAAATAAAATAAAAATAAGAGGAAAAAGATGCATCCTAAACAAACTCAAAGTTATAAATATAAGGTTGGAATCATGAAACAAATAAGAGATGAATTTACTAAGAACATAAATTTTATTGACCCAACTGGGAAAAGAACAAAATTTATTGAATATACAACATTTTTCCATAGTTTTATGGTTTTGTATCCTGAAAAATAGAATTTAATGTGATATATGAAAATCATCCATTAAGGAGGTATTATGAAAACAATCTATTATAAATAAGTTATTTCACATGAATCAATAAATTAATACATATTTGATATAAATTATGGTTTAGGTTTGTTTTCCACTTTTCATCAATAAAGTTATTTATATTTAATATTATTATAAAGTAGTATTTAATGTTAAAAAATTAGAGAATAAAATACCTTTATCATGAAACTTTCTGAATTGTTTTATTAATTGAGGGGAGGTTAAAATATTTAAAGATAAATCTATCAACAAATCCCATATGAAGTTAATTTGAGTGCTCGTATCACATTATAGATATTTATAAATAGTTTTTTATCTCAATTAGTTACTATTTTTTATAGGTTTTTATACCATTTATACATAAAATTTCTCATTTAATGGATCATTTCTAATATAAAATTTTATTCCCCACTTCTCTCAAGGAATTGACAGAAACATTCAAAAGGGGGGAGAATAAATACATTCAATGAATAAATATGGGAGAATAAGTTACTTTGAGATGATAATACCATTCTTTACATTCCTTGTTTCAATAATGAGAGAATAAATTTCTGCCTTTATATTTATTATCAATAAGTTGAATTAAAAAATGTTGAGCATATGTTTTTTTTTCACAATAATCTATTTTATCAGGGGGAGATTATTGAGAAAAATACTCTATCTTTTTATGATGATTTTGATTCTCACAAATACCCATTTTTTTATTCTAATGATTTTATGTTAAGTTTATTCCAGGAAATTAATATTCATTATTTTTCTATTTTAGAATAATATTAAACTATTTAATCCACATGGAATATTTGACAAAGTCTTCAGAATATTTTTTAGCATATTAGCGTGTTTTGGAAACACTATTCATGCTATATGTGTTTGGAAATCCCTTTAGCGTGTTCTAGAAACACTATTCATACCCTTCATTGAGGTTCGTAGCGTAAGGATGAAATCCTTCATTTACTTTATAGGATATATGAAAATAATTGTTCATCAACCATACATTAACAGAAAAGTAAGGTTAAGAAACCATACGTTATCAACAAAAGTATGGAAGAATAACCCTACATTTGGAAGGAACCTTTTGTTCGAGATACCAGAAAAGTATGGAATAAGAACCCTTCATTAGTATGGAACATTATGTTTGTTTCTCAAAATTATGGTTCATCGACCTTAATGTTGTAAACAACCTTACGTTGTATCAAAAAGTATGGATCATGTACCTTATGTTTAGAATCTGATAAATGTAAGGATTATATACCATACGTTTGAGAGTCTAAAAGAAAAGTATGAATGACCAACCATACCTGGTGAACCTTACATTTAGATAATGTATTCTATGTATTCCAACCCTACGTTTGGTGTCGAAGATTTAAATTATGACTTTATTGAGCAACAGTATTTGTACGGATTATTCGGCTGATTACAAGGTAGATTCAAACCCCGAATTTAAAGAACATATTTTATGGATTAAAATCCATTTATTTATGATTCGAAGGATCAATTTAAGAGTATCTTTTCATGGCAAATATTCAGGAGAGTTATTACTGCACTGTTATTCCAAAATTTGAATATCGTGATTCTAATGGCAACATTTGTGGACCTACCATTGAAAGGAAAAATTTCTCTTTATATATATATGTGTGTGATATTTTTTATTACATAGAGATAGGAGAATCAATGAAAATAATATCAAGATAACAAGCTCTCTAGTTTTTTACTACTATAGTTTATAGAGATATACGAGTCACATAGATCTACTTCTACCAAGATCTATCAAACTATGTTTTTTGAAGTAGAAGAAGAAACACGTTGAAGATTCATCAATTCTACATCGAATATCTATTGTGATTCCACTGTTGTTGAAGTTTCTAAATTCATTTCAAGATCTACTGCAACTGGATCGGGTCAGAACTACCTCTACATGAAGATTATTCTTTCTGAAGACGATGATCCATCGACTCTCAGTTTTGTGCTATTGCAATTATAATGAACAACTAGAATGTAATACAGGAAAAATACTCTTTTTTATTTTGATTTACCAGCTTTTCATAATAAGTTGTGTATTCGGTTCTGTGAATGAACCAGAAGGCTCTGTTTTATCCTTAACTTGTAAAGGTTCCAACTGCCTGCACACAGTTGTGGATGGTCTATTGATAAGAGGACTAGATAGTGAAAATCACCAAGCTCGTAGAGTAGAGAATTAGTGGAGTGTAATACGGGCCTTCTGTTCCCTAAACCACTATATATATTTGCATTCTTTGACTATTTATTTTCCACTGCATAAACAACCTGATAAATATAAAAGGATAGACTCGACCATCTTTATGATTTGGGAAGAATTTTTAAAACACGCAATCCACCCCCTCTTATGCGTATTTGGTATAAACTGATCCAACAATTGGTATCAGAGGGGGAGCTTTTGTCCAATATATAAAAAGCTGAATGTTTTTGGATTATAAATAGAATAATGGATGATACACTAGAGGGTATGTCAATGGTTCGATCTCCCTACTTCAATTGTGAAATTTATGGATGTTTGAAATCAAGGATGATCATTTACTTAAAGAAACATGGATACATTGTTTACTCAAAAATTATAACTCTCTGTGTGATTCAAGATAAACTTGAAACATTGAGTGCTGATATAGAAGCAGAGTAGGGAATAAACTCAAATGCTTTGAATTTTATCATCCATGGTCTTAGACCGGATAAATTCAACAGAGTATGTCTGCAACAAATATCTTATGAAATGTTTCAGACGATTGCAGTTTCCTATGAAGGAACTGAAAATATCAGACAGATGACGTATGCCAATACTAAATTGAAATTTGACACATTCAGAATGTTTGAAGGAGAAAGAATCACCCAGTTTAATGAAAGGCTAATAGAAATTGTTAATAATATCACTTACTTTGATGATCCTATCAAATAAACAGATCAGACCCTGAAAGTTCTAAGAGTATTACCACCTAAGTGGAGTGGAATTTTGGCTACTATTAAGAATTCCTTGCCAGACAAAGAACATACAATGAGACAGCTAATTGGAACATTTAAAATGTATGAATATGAGATTAAAGATTAAGAAAATGATCATAAAGTTATAATCCAAAGATAAAATACTTCTTTCAAGGTAACATCTCAAAAGAAAAGAATAAAAATGAAGAATAAAATAAAATTGAAATCAGAGAGTTCTGATTCATCATATTCATATGTAGAACTGGCTCAGTTTTCCATAAAGTTCAGTAAATTATGTTGAAAGAATAAGTAATTTAAGAAATCCTTCAAAAAGGGTGAAAAAGATCCAATGGAAGTCAGATTCTATTAATACAAAAAGATGGGTCACATTATACCTGACTGTCCTCAATTAAAAGGAGAAAAGAAAAAGAAATTTTTCAAAAACAATTATTATGAGACAAAAGACAAAAGAGAAATAAAAACTACTTAGAGTGTTTCTGAAGACTCCATAAACTCATCAAAGTCTGACTGATAAAAATAAGAATCAAATATGAAATCAAACATATGATTTATAGTAGAAGCTAATTACATACAATCTTATTACTCATCTGATTCTGGTTCTAATTCTATTATTTTTTATTCAAATAATAAACATATTTCCTACTAAAATATGCTGGAAGAGAAATATGATTCCTTATTTAAGAAACATAAATCACTAAAAAAATATTCACACTACTATTTTAGGAGAAAGAGACACTCTACTAAAATAACATCAAGAGTTAATTAAAAAAATTACCCATCAAACAAAAACTGTACAGATAAGGAAACTAAAATAAATAATCTATAAACAAAAGTAGAAACATACAAAAGTGTGAATCTTATTTTTACAAAAGGGTAAAATACACTAAATGAAATACTTGGAAATAATAAGAATAAAAATGAAAGATATGGAAGCAGTAAAGGTGAGAAACTGGAACTGTATAAGAACAATGTTTTCCAAGTACAAAAGGTAAAATTTTCAACTACTTTAGAAAAAAAGGTCACATATCTAAAAATGGTTATTTAAGGAAACCGCAAATAAGTGGGATTAAGAAATCATTTTTTGCAAGAAGTTTATATGATTCTATTCAATATAGAAAAAAAAACTATTTTGGATTCCCAGATCTTTGCAAAATAAAATTAATGGACCCAACAAAATATGGGTACCAAAACAAACCTTTGTTTAAATGGATTTCCAAGAAGTAGATCACAGAAGCAGAAAAGTTTTATTATGTATGGACAGTGGTTTCTATAATAATATGAGTGAAAACTCATCAAATTTAAAAACTCTAACTCAAAAGGACGGTTGTCTAGTCACATTTCGTGACAATTCCAAAGGTAAGATAATTGATGTTGGAACTGTTGGATATCCCGAAGCAGTTGCAATCAATAAAATACTCTATGTACAAGGATTGAAAAAAAATATGATAAGTATCTCTCAACACTATGACAATCTATATTTTTTTGGTTTTTCTAACAAATGATGTTCTATTTTTAATGATAAATTTCTTAAATTTTGAGCACCAATAACTGATAATGTTTATACCCTACAATTATATTCCTTGTGTTAATAAAAAGTAACCTACTTAACTTCTAAGATAAATGAATCATGGATCTGAAATAGAAGACAAGGACATTGCAATATATATGCTTTACATAATTTATATAATAAATAGCTAGTTTCTAATTTTCCTTGTTTCAAATTTGAAAGTGATAGTTTCTATGATGCTTGTCAACTTGGAAAGTAGCACAAATCATCCTTTAAATCTGTCAACAAAATTGCTACATCTAAAACTCTAGAACTTATCCATATGTATTTGTTTAGTCCTTCAAGAATAGCAAGTTTGGCTGGTAAATTATATGCATATGTTTTAGTTACTTACTATTCAAGATTTAGTTGGATTTATTTTCTAAAATATTAAAATGAAGCTTTTACTATATTTGAATGTTTTTGAAAACCAATTCAAACTTAAAATGGTTTTAAAATAATTTCATTAATAAGTGTTCATGGTGGAGAATTTTAGAATATGTAATTTTATTCATTTTTCTCAAATATGGGTATTAAATACACCTTCTCTACACCAAGAACACCTCAAAAAAATTGAATTGTTTAAAGAAAAAATATAATTTTTCAAGAAATGGTCAGGACTATGATAAATAAATACAGTCTTCCCACTTATTTTTGGGCAGAAGCTGTAATAATATCCTATTATATAATTAATAGAGTTTTAGTTAGACCAATAATCAATAAGACACCCTATGAACTCTAGAATAATAGAAAACCTAAAGAAATTTACTTTAATGTTTTTAGATGCTAGTTTTTCATCTTATACACCAAGGAAAATCTTGGTAAATTTGATCCAAAATATAATTAAGGCATTTTCATAGGATATTCTGCTACTCCCAATGCTTATAGAGTTTTAAATAAAAATTCAAGGATTTTTGAAGAATCAGTTCATGTGAAATTTGATGAATCTGATCCCTTTGAGAAATAGAAAGACCAAATTGATGAATCTGACTCTAATGATAACATGAGACTTCTGAACTTAAAATATTTCATTGAAAAAGATTTAAATGAAATTCAGTCTAGTTCAGAAGAACATGACATTCATGAACCTAACAGTGTACTTTCTAGACAGTTTAGAACCCTGCAGAATCACCCTTTGGAAACTGTTATAGGATACCTAGTCACTGGAATAAAAACTAGTTGAAATTTAGAAAACCTTATTGAATTATATGACTTTATATCTCAATTAGAACCTAAGACATTCAAAGAAGACATACTTGATGAAATTTGTATAACAGCAACGCAAGAATAACTAAACCAGTTTAAATGAAATGATGTTTGTAAATTAGTTAAAAGACCACAGAGCTATCCACTTATAGAAACTAAATGGTTCGTTAGAAATAAATAAGATGATCAAGGAATAATAACTTGAAATAAATCAAGGCTTTTAGTTAAAGGATATAATCATGAATAACATATAGATTATGATGTAAAGTTTTCACATGTATCTAGATTAGAAGCTATTAAGATCCATTTAGCCTATGCACCGCATATGAACATTAAATTATTTTAGATGTATGTTAAGTCTACCTTTTTAAAAGGCTATTTATTAGATTAATTTTTGTTTGATCAACCTCATGGATTTGAAAATTCACAAAAACCAGATTCAGTTTTTAAACATACTAAATCTCTTTAAGGCCTTAAACAAGCACCTATAGCATAGTATGAAATATTAATTTCTTTTCTTTTGAAAAATAATTTTACTGTTGGGATGACAGATCAAAAATTGTTTAAGAAAACTGTTAACTCTAATATTTTATTGGTTCAAATTCATGTTTATGACTTAATTTTGTGTTCAACAAACAAAACAAATTGTCATGATTTTTCAAATTTAATGAAAAAAGAATTTGAAATTAGTATGATGGTAGAATTAAATTTTTTTTAGGACTTCAAATTTATCAAAAGTAATTTGGAAATGTTTTAAATCAAATAAAATACATTACTGATTTACTAATGAAATTTGGACTTGAAAACATCAAGACATATATAACTCCAATGTGTACTAATAAAAAACATGATTTGGATTAAACTAGAAAATCAATTGACAACAAATTATATAAAGGTATGATTGGTTGTTTATTGTATCTTACTTCTATCAGGACAAATATAATGTATTCAGTATTTTTTTGGTAGATTTAAATATGATCCTAAAGATTCTCATTTATGTTATATAAAAATTATTATTAGATATTTAAAAATAACTTTTTTCAATATTTTCTCTATCAAAAAACTTCTAAATTTAATTTAATTTCAACTTCAGATGCTGACTTTGGAAGTTTTAGATTAGACAGAAAAATCGCCTCAAGGACTTGTCACAGTCTAGTAAGAAACAACACTCTGTTTCACTGTCAATAGCTGAGGTAGATTGTGTATCTATAGGCAGTTTTTGTGAACATGTTTTGTGGATGAAAAACACTCTTATCGACTTTAGACTAAAATTTAATAACACACCTATTTTATGTGAGAATACAAGGGCTATAAATATTTCAGAAAACCCTATTAATCATTCGGGAACTAAGCATATTGATATCAGACATAATTTTTTAAGAGATCATGTTCTTAAAAATAATATATTCTTAGAATTTGTAAGTACTGAAATTCAATTAGATGTTATTTTTAGTAAACCACATCCCACAGAAAGGTTTGATTTTATTAAGGGGGTCTAGGTTTCATTATTTTTAAATGAACATTTGATTTTATTTTTTCTTATTTAATTATTTTAATTCTTATTTTAATCTTTTTTATAAATAATTTTAATTACTTTTTTAAGAATAATTTTAAATTTCATCTGTACTACAATAAATTCTTTTCATACATTTTTACCTTTAAATAATGTAATAATTACTATGTACGTAATAGCATGAAAATCAAGGATGTTAGAAACCGTTTCAAATTCCAAACGAGTTAATTTTCTCAAAACCTTTTGAAACACAAAAAAACCCTTACCAACATCATCTACCTTTGACTAAACCATCAAAACCCTAATTCTTAGAGACTGAAGAACATTGAAACAAAAATGGCTAAGACAAAGAGAATCTAGGAAGGAGAAGCTAGTAATTCCATGTGTTAGCACACGACAGGAAGAATGATTCTATAGGGAAAATTAATCGACCTCGAATGGTTGTATCAAATGGATCTCATGATGTGGAAAGCCCTCATATTTCATAATCTGAAGAAAACTTTCAATGGAGAAAATATAGAGTTTTTATTTGAGGTAGAACTTCATCACTTTTTCAAATATTCTTAGCTCAGTCTTGGAGATACAGAGGACACCATAATTTCAAAAATTGAAGATTGGGATTTTTCAATTTGATCTATGGAAATAGCTAGAATCTTAAACTGCCCTCATGAGGGAGTTTATCATTTCGGCTGAAAGAATTTTTGAGATGATGAACATAAGTCCTAGGAAATTATGTCATTTTTATTTGGTTCTACAAGTATAATAAAATTGTTAGTGAAACATGTGGAACATGATCAAAATATTCTTCTTATGTTTTTGAAAAATATGTATTTCACCTAGCTTGTTAGATAAGAATAATATTTTTTCCCTGAAATTTATATAATATTTTTTCTTACGAGTGAAATCAAGATGAATTTTCCAAGATATATGGTAAGAAATATCAATTATTACTGGCATCCAAAGGCTAGAATAAACTTCTATCTCTTTGGATGGTTCATTTCAAAATTAATTATTAACTCTGATATAGTGATATTAGTTTATGACATAGTAAGATGACATCCCAGCAATGTTTTCAATGCTAAAACTCTAAAGAATATTCCATTCTTCTAGAGTACTATAGCAGGCAAGCTTATACCGGTTGGAGCTGAGGAAGACCAGGACTCGACTAAGGGGGAGAAACCTACTAAATTTAAGGAAGGCATCGCAGAATCTAGAGCAAGTGGAACATCAAGAAGATTAATATTTTAAGAATTCAATCCGCCTTATGATGAGAGAAGTCAATAGGAACATCATAGAAAAAGGCAACGAGTGGCTCAAACTAGTGAGGATCCTGTTCAAGAAAATGCTAATGCAACTGAACCTATTCTGAGCTAAAGATTTATTAGATAATATGCACTATAACAAATTGAACACCCAAAAGTTTCACAGATTGAGATGACTCCTCAAGTCGAAAAAGAAATTTGGCCTCAAACTATAGAAAATCCTAAAGATGTTTAAGTGGCTAGACCTGAATCTTCTCAAACTGTACAGCATGCTGAGATTATTCAAGAAGAATTAGCTCAAGAGGTACATGTATTAGAGGATCTAGTCTTGGATGAAATTAATGAATAAGATGATCAGGAGGAGAAAGAGCCTATAAATATGAATCAATAAGATCACATTTCTAAAATTCACACTGAAATTATTAATAAGGATTTTTCTGTTGATGATTTAGGGAAGGAATTAAAGGAAGAATCAATAGAGAAGCCAGTACAGAGGGAGGGTGAAAGAGAAATCAGATGTTGAATCCCTACCTTTAGTTCTGTTAAATCTAGTGGAATCTCAGAGTAAGAATCAAGAACATGGTGCCTCAGATTTTGTGAATGAAGAGTTTGAGGAGCTATATATAATGTTAACCAGAGTTGAATCAGAAAATTCTTCTTTGAGAAGAGAATTGGAAAATAAAAATCAGAGATTTTAGAAATTGATTGTCAGTTCTATTTCAAAACAATAATTTGATGTTTTTAAGAAGGGTATGTTGGATGAACTTTCAAATTTAAAATTAGAGATTAATGAAGTCAGATTTGGATGATTTTAATATTTTCATTGAGCAACAATTCGCAACTATCAGGAACAGTCAAGCAGGTACCTCAAGTACGTCACTAGATATAATAAGGATATTTTTTGCCATTAAAATAGTAATGACAAATATGAATGGAAGATTATAGGACCTTCAGTGCAATAGTGCTCCATTGTCTGTCTCTTTAGACAACCCAAAGCATCTTGTTGAGAAGTTAAGTTATAATGAACCTGGAATAAGAACATTGTTAAATAATTTCATAGAAAAGTTAACTCTTTTTATGTAAAAGGAATAAAGGTTTCTTGAGTTCTTTAGATTCAATTTGATTGAGGATATTCATCTGAATCAAGAGGTAATAGAACTCATTATCTATTTGGGATATAGATTAATAATGAGGTGGAGAAATCAGTTAGTAGATATCAAGTAAGTAATCCAAAGAAGATGAGACTATTTTCAAACCTTTTTTGAGCGAAACCTTGATTTCCATTGTCATTACTGTACATGTACTTTTATTTTCAATAAAATGTATTTTAATCCCATGTTTATGTGTTATTATTTTGTTTTAATGTACTGTCTATGTTAGAATTCCAGTAATCCGACTTCACATATTGATAAATAGTTTATCATAGCATTTACATAAGTTCAATGAAATATTAAAAATTGTTATATTCTTTATTCTATCATTCTATTTTATATAAAAAAAAGGGGAGAAATTTGAATAAAAACAACATTTTATTTTTAAATTTTTATTTTAGGATTTTTAATCTTTTACTCAGGAGGATAAAAGACATTGTATTTTTCTTTATTTCTTTAAAAAGAAGAAATAAAAAACATGAAATGAGAAATTTTTTGGATAAAAACAAAATTTTATTTTCTTTATTTATAAATGAGGAAATGTTATTTTACTTAACAAAGGGATAGAAAAATTAAATTTAGAATGTTTATATATATATATATATGTAACTATAGATAACACATTTTTTATTTCTTTTTGAAATAAATTTTTTTAAATTAAATATTATTCTTGTCTTTTAAAAATTTTAAATTATATGTAATTAATTTGTTAAGATAATTTCATTGGTTATTTCATGGGTTTTGTGATCATCGAAAAGGGGGAGATTGTTGAGTTAATGTTGTTTTCAAAAATACTCTATTTTATTAGGGGGAGATTGTTGAGAATAATACTCTATCTTTTTATGATTATTTTGATGCTCACAAATACCCTTGTTTGTTATTATAATGATTTTACCTTAAGTGCATTTTAGGAGATTAATCTTCTTTATTTGTCTATTTTGGAATAGTATTAAAGTGTTTAATCCAAGTGGAATATTTGAAAAAGTGTTCGGAAATAGTTTTAGCATATTAGCATGGTCTAAAAATACTATTCATTCTTTATGTGTTCGGAAATCACTTTAGCGTGTTCTAGAAACACTGTTCATACCCTGCGTTGAGGAGTATAGCATAAGGATGGAATCCATCATTTACTTTATGTTATATCATAAAAGTATGGTTGAAAAACCATACATTATTAGAAAATAATGTTTAACCAACCAAATGTTATCATGAAATGAATGGAAGAAGAACCCTATGTTTAGAAGGAACCTTACGTTCATGATATCAGAAAAGTATAGAATAAGAATCATACGTTAGTATAGAAAGTTATGTTTGTTACCAAAAATTATGGTACATCAACCATACTTTTTTCAAAAACTAGACATTGTATAAAAAACTTTGGATCATGTACCTTACGTTTAGAAGATGATTAAAGTATGGATTATATATCATATAATTGAGAGTTTAAGAGAAAAGTGTGAATGATCAACCTTAAGTTTTTAACCTTATGTTCATAGAATGTACGCTATATAGTTCAACCCTATGTTTGGCATCAGAGATTTAAATTATAACTTTACAAAGAAAAAGTATTTATGTGGAATATTAGGCTGATTACAATCTATATTCAAAGCCTGAATTGAAAATTGAAACTTTGATTGATTCAAAGCCATTTATTTGTGATTCAAATGATCGATTTAAGAGGAGGTTTTCATGGTGAATATTCAGGGGAGTTACGACTGCTCTGTTATTCCAACATTTGAATATCATGATTCTAATAGAAATATTAGTGGATCTAAATTTTAATGGAAACTTTTCTATTTATATATATATCTATGATATTTTGTATTACATGGATAGAGGAAAATCAAAAAAAGATCAGGATAACAAGCTCTCATGTTTTTCACTGCTATAGTTTATAGAGATATACGAGTCATACATATCTACTGCAAACAAGTTCTATCAGGCTATATTTTTCTGAAGAAGAAGAAGAAACATGTTTAAGATTAATTGATTCTAAATTGATTGTCTATTGTGAATATAATATTGTTGAATTTTCTAAATAAATTTCAAGATCTACTCCAACCAGATCGTCTCAGAACTACTTCTACCTGAATATCATTCTTTCTAAATATGAAAATCCATTAACTATCAGTTGTGTGTTGTTGCAACTATGAAGAATAACTAGAAAGTATTGCAAGGAAAATTCTCTTTTTATTTCGAGTAACCAGGTTCTCATTCTAAACTGTGTATTTCATTTTGTGCATGAACTAGAAGGCTATGTTTTAGCCTTAACTTGTAAAGGTTTCAACTGTCTACACTCAGTTGTAGATGGTCTGTTGATAATAGGACCAAATGGTAAAAATCACCAAGTTCATGGAGTAGAGTGTTGATAGAGTATACTAGGGGCATTATATTCCCCTAAACCACTATACATCTTTTCTTTCTATAAATGTTTATTTCCTTCTGCATAAACAACCTGATAATGATAAAAGGACAAACTTTTATTTCTTCATGATTCGTGGAGAATTTGTAAAAGACACAGTTCACCCCCCCCCCCTCTTGTGCGTATTTGGTATAACCAGATCTAATAGAATAGATAACATATAATGACATGCACTTATGTGAATTGGTTCAAATGATTTCCAATAAACACAAAGGGGGCTATTGAAGTGACCTAAGGTGTAATGGTTATATTTTTCAATGAGAATGGAAATTGGCCAAGGAGAAGTCCTCTTTGATGGAGTTACGATCAATACATATATGAAGTTGAAGTTTTTGCACATTTATTTGTGTAAATAATAATGGAGTTGGATTCTTTGTTAGTATCCATTATATATTTTAATCATAGAATTGTTCATAAAAGTAAACATAAGTGCAGAAGGTGGGGAAGTATTGAATGCAACATGTTTCAAAGATGGAGTGAATGAAAGGTTCTAGCATCTATACTGTGTGTATTGGAAAACTTTTATATTTATCATTGTATACTTAAAAAAAGATGAAAGTACTGAAGGAATCACTCTTTAATATTAGAGTAACCATTCATGTGTTTAGGAGAAAGTTGGTTATTTAAATCCATATTGAATACATCTTAGATAAAGGTTTTAAATTGTTTATGTAAGGTTTTAAAAGATGAATAAAGTGTTTGTGGAAATACTCAATATTGGGTATATATATTATATATGTCCTCAATAATAGTTTTAAAAATATTTGAGAATTTTTAATGAATCCATGAGTTGATTTGAATAATTATATATTTTAGCATTTAAGATGGAAAATGGAATAGTTTTATGTCTTTTGAAAATTTCATAAGATATTTGTTGTTCTTATGATAGGATCCATTTCTATATGATACAAGTGGATTGATATGACATTAAATTCAAATAATATTCTCAGTTCACAAATGAAAAGTTCTTATATTATGTATGAGTTGTGTAATATGGGTCTAACTCTATGAAATATGTTGAATTTTGTAATAAATCCTGACTTTTTATAATACATTCATTATGTATGAATGAAAAAACAAGTAACAAAAGGTTTTTTTGTGTGAAAGATATCATATATGATACAAATAGTATGTAAGATCGAAAATATGTATGATACATCAACTACATAAGATGTTGGGAACATATGAAACATGGATATCATAAGATACATTTCATAGTAGATACTACCTCTATGAAAGATATTATAATAACATAAGATACCATAGTTGTGTAAGAAGTTGTAACATGTAAGATATAATTTTCATGACATATAACTAGAAATATAAGAATTCCATAACTAAATATTTTGAAGATGAAATGAAATGGGATGATGTAAGAGTTATTCATTTATGTTAAAAACAACATGTGTCTTAGATAATACGTTATAAAAGATTTAGATAAATAAAAATGAGATGAGATTCTAATTTATATGCTCATCTCCAAGATAGATGTTATGTTTTTTTTATAGGAAGCTCTCCGGCTATAAGATATGGCTTGAGGAAGCTATTTTTCCTTCTTTATATTCTTATACATCCATTGAATAATGATTTTATGTATGGTTTCAGTGGTATTTTTTTAAAGAAGAATAATCATGTAAGAAATACAAATATCTAAATATATATTAATATTTCAGGACAAATGAAATGATAAAGAATAAAATGTAATTTTTTTAATATTCTTATAGACACCCATGTGTAAAGCAGTTTAAAAGAAAAGATATCGAGATTGTGGAATAATTAAATGGAGAAGCATATACCTTTTTTTCTTTCATTATATCTTGGAAGTATTTAAATTTCTTAATATGAATGAATCCACACAAATTTAATTTTTTATGAGTTGAACTATGAATTATTTAGACAAAAAAATAATAAGAGATAGTTATATGTTGTCTGTGTTATAAGACTGAGTCAATTTGAGATAAATATTGTTCTCAAATAAAAAGAAGAGAGTTTACGAGCCAGTGTTGTGAAGAATATTATTTGGTTATTGATGAAAAGAGAAGAATTATTAGGGTAAGTATAGTAACCCTAACTCCATTAAACTAGAGTCTATTTTTATATTATTATATTAGTATAAGATACAACGGATCATATCCCCACGGATCTATCAGTTTAGTAATATTGAAATCCATATATATAAATGATTCTTGTATTAATTTGGAATTATAAAATACATAAAAAAAAGAAACATTATTGCATCCTAGACATTATTCAAATTAAAATTCAACATATCATGGCGAAAGTAAAACAAATAAAGGTTGATCTAAAATCCTCAGTAAGGGTTAAGTATAGTAGAGGTTATCATATTTAAATAAGGAATATTCAATATAATAAGGTAAAAAACTAAAAACATGTGAAATTTAATCAACAACATGAGTGTGAAATAATTATATGGATAATATCAAAGCAAAATTCTCATGGATAATAATCATTATATTATCAAAGAAGAAAATACATAATGTTGGGTATCATGATCTCACTCATCCTTATATATTTACTATCAACTAATTGTTCTAATACAATTTAATTGGTGATCAGATATACACAAAAAACCCCAATTAATAATTTCTCCATCTACTTTGTCTCGTGAGACATGTCAATTCATCGAGGGGATATCTATAACTGGGCCCCACCAGTCACTGCATGTCCAATTAATTCCTTGTATGTTGAAATATTAATTTAACTAATAAAGAATATTCCTTATCCAAAAATATGTGTATTTTAGACTTGGGGTCTCTCAAGTGTTTCTTTCTAAGTAATCCACACCACTAAAATTGAACTATCTAAAGTTGGAGTCTTGCCACACTCAAATTTAGCTTGGGAAGGATGGTGCATAAGTGTTGGGTTGGGACTAGAAAAGGCATGGTGTGTCACCCAACAATACCACAGTACTTTATATCCTATCTATGGAATCCTCAAATATTTTATGACATTTATTATTAAATTTTTGTCCATATAAAAATGCAATGGGGTAAAAAAATGAATATTGGTATTTCACTTATGTGTTAGTTGAGGTGAATTTTAATTCACTATTTAATAAAAATTGGTTTTTCTCACGTAGGATGATGAATTAATTCTTAGTCATATTTATGAGAAGCTAGCATATTTTTTTCATTTTTAAAGAATATCAGTCATTCCAATACTTAATATTGGAGGGGAATTATATTTTCTTTATATTCCTTTTTTAGGAATGATGAGGCTCCCTACAAGAGAAATAATTAAAGAGGTCCTAATGTTGGTATTAATGATAGATATTATGACCATCTTCAGAGGAATATTTCATATGATGATATCCAAGTGATTCAAGATCTAATAGTGAATTCCCAAGGTCTTTATGTTGGGGAAATACTTGAGGCCTAAGTTCCATTATTATCTCCCAAGGGGGAATTTCATGAAAATGTTTCTAGTTTGCAATCTATATTTGAGAAAGGTTTATCCTAAATTAATAAATAGGTGAAAGTGTTGGACTGTGACCAAGTCAGTCTTGGGATTTCTCTAGGGGAGAACTATTTAGTTTTATTTCATGGTAGAATTTACCTAGGTGGAGAAGGTTCATGGTATTCTCTGAATTTTGGCCCTCTTGTATAGAGCTCTTTTATGTATAAGGGTAGTGAACATATGAAATTATATGACACTAATAAATTAGTCTCTACTAGGGATTCATAAAATCATACTAGTAGGAAAGAATATATGATGGAATGTATCCTTTTTATGAAGGTAGAGTCTACAATAAGGGTTGTTATAGGGAATATCATTTTGAATGAAATATTACTATTCAATTAACCATTATTTCTAATTTTGAAAGATTTAAGAACTATATGATAGATCTATATTCAAGGATATCTTTGGGACCTATTGTATAAGAGGGACTTAATTTACACCCTTTAGATGAGGATTATAATGACTCCCCTTTTTCAGTTTATCAATGATTAGAAGAAGATAAAAATAAAGAAAAACTTAACTAGATTTAGAGAAAATGGTAGGATATGAAGAATTATGACCCATTATCAAAGATATTTTTTAGAGACATTACTATTAATGGTGATATTAAGGATGTTCAATTTTATCCATAATAATTAGTAAAGAAATAAATACCACTTAAATATTACTCCAATATTAAACCCTCCATGAGAACCCAATGGACATATTTTGTAGAGAGGTCAAAGCCTAGAGCTAACTACTTAATCTCATTAGCATATGATTCTAATTAGGATAAGAAAATTTTAAATTTTATTCATTTGTAAAATGATATTTGTTTTTTTCTATTTCTTTTTAATTTTTTAATGGGGAAATATTTTTCATGCCTGGCCCATCCTCAGAAAAACTAATATATATATTGAGTAAAGGATACAAAATACCAAGATTTCCCTTATCAATAGAAAAAAAAGAATATGTAGAAATGGTATACAATTTAAGGAATAATTATATCCATGAAACTAATTATATGGATATTTCAGGTAAATTTAATATTCTATTACCATAATAAATTGAATATTTTAATAGAAATTTAATGACAACAAAATTAATAATAGATAAAATGGAAAAATAAATTCATGAGAAATATTGGTACTGTAATAAAATCATTCCATTTAGATAGATAATGAAAATGGAAAAAAATATTAAAAAAACTTTCATTAATGATTATCTTTTTAAAACCATTAAAAAATCATAGAAGAATATTAAGAGCATTAAATGGTTATATAGGCATGAAAATCCCTAAACATAATATACCTTAAAAAAATAATCCAGTTTACTTTTTAAAAATAAATTTTAAACAAACCATTAAAAAACATAAATATTCTATTAAAACATTTTAACGAGTCAAGAATTGCGTAAAATATACTTGATAAATCATTTCAGTAAATAAAAATAACTTTTTTAAAATAAATTTGAAAAAAATGGACATAGAAGATAAATATGCCAAATCAAAAAGATAAATAAGATTGGCTTTTCTTTTAAGTGTTTCATTACTTAATTAAAGTTAAAAAGACAATAAAATTTAGAAGAAAACATATATAATTGTTATATATCAAGATTATAAAAAAATATATGGATTTTATAAGGCATATATAATATTCCTTCAATTAAAAACATAATGAATACAATAAAATCATAGAGTTAAATAAATTCTTACCTCTATGGTATGTTTTAAATTAAAACACATTGAAAGAGTAAACTTTAATTAAAAAACTAATGATAAATAATAAATATATAATTGTTTTAAATACATAGAATTTGTTTTATATACCCCACAAATAATTAAATAGGTGTGTAATACCAAATATGTCTCATTGGAGTGTAAATTGAGATAAAATCCCATAAAAATTATGTATAATTGATGTGATAATTAATCAATGAAGAGAGTATGGTTGACTAATAAAAGACAACACAATGAAATTAGAAATAAAAAAATACAATAAAAGGTCATTTTACAAATAATAATGTCATATCATAGTCAATGAAGTAGAAGTATGGCCCAATAAAGGTTAATTGAGTTAAGAAACCTTTTACCTCATGTTCAACTTTATTTGAAAGTGATCATCCAAATATATCATAAATTTGAATTTATTATACTTATAAAACATATTTATGTACATAATATCATATATGATCCATTTTTATCATATTATCACTCATTTTTAATAATATTTTATTACTTCTATTGTTTCAAGTGATAACTGCTTTGTTTTCCATGAGAAGTTTGGTCAAATGGTTCTAGTACTTGTACTTTAATTATGGTTCCATAATCACATGAATTTAGTTAATCATATAAATATCATATATATTTAATAAAAATATATTTAGTTTCATCCATAAAATTTAGATATAGAAGGATTAATTGAACAATTCATGAAGACTATAGGTCATATGTACGCATGAATGTTGTTTTCAGTTTTCATGAAATGAAAAAAAAGGTAAATTATAATTCAGAATTATATAATCATTATTATATCATAAATATCATATGTATTCATTAAATATATCCTTATTACCATCCTTGTAAATCATAAATGAAATAAATGCATCTCTTCGTGGAGGTGGTAGTCCACATGTACGCACAGGAAACATTATCATTTTATAAATGATTGGAAGGTAATAAAGTAAATATCATATTATATTTACAAAAAAATAATTATTAAATAAAAATAATATATATTTATTAGTTCTTTATTTATAACCATCCAAGTAAATTGGTTTTTAAAATCGAATTACACCACTACGTGGAGATGGTAAGCCATATGTAAGTACGAGCGATGTCATTCGCTTTCCATAGGATGGAAAATAGGAGAAAATGGACATACCTTAACCAAAATAGAAATTATTTATATTTATAATATTTTATTAATTTATTTTATATTCATACAATAGATTTATATAAGTATAATAATAAATAAAATTGAATGTATTTGGTTGATATTTATACCTCTTTTTTGAGAAACCTCTTTTAACTTACACCTTAACCCTTAAAACCATGATATTTTATAAATAACAAAAGATTTTGGAAATGGGAAAGAAAAAATAGGAAGGTATTATGGAAGATATATTAAAATATATAAGGTTCATGAAGTGTAGATAATAGATGAGAGGCATATCCTTTTATAGCGTAGGGGAAGGACACACACAGAATTACTTAAAAGATTAAATAATATATATATATATATATAATCATGTAAAGTGGAAAAAAGGCACAAATAAATAAAATATAATATCTTATAGGGTATAAATAAAGTCAACCAATAATATTTTGGAATGTTTGGGTTACATTTCAATCTTTCACTTCTAGTTAAGTCACTTTCAACCCATTTTAACCTTTACTGTGAAAATTTATCTTTTTACCATGATATCATAATTGTATGACCAAAAATAAAAGGTGAATTCCAATGAAATTTGGAAATTATGATTCTAAATTTAGAATAAATTTTATTATATTTTATTTCTATAGGGGTGAGAAATTAAATTTAATATATAACTGAAAAATGAATGAAAAATGGGTTTTTAAGAAAATAAATAATTTAATTGTAAAATTTATTTCTCCTTGAAATAAAGTAATAAATTGTTTTACATGATTTTCATTGGTTAAATAATAAAAATTTAATAATTTTTACTTTTGGATCCATCAAAAACAAAATTTAATCTTCCATCTATACCATTAATTAAAAAGAGTCAAAAACAGTTTTATATTTAAATAAAATATAACTTATCTTTCACAAAAGCCAAGATTCAGTTCCACAACTCTAAATAATTTTTTAAAATAAATTATTTAACCCCTTAAATATATATTTGGATGAAAATAAATCATGAAATATAATTACATGATGTTTTAAATAGATTTTAAGGTTTTAACCCATGTTTTTTACTTAGTTTTTTCCCTTTTATTGAGGTGAAAATCATTACCATGATCACTATTCATAATGAGAAAATTTTATTTTAACCTATTAAATTATATTAATTATTATGATTCAAAATATTTAATCCATTTTATCAAATTCATTTCACATAATTGGCATAATCTAATTTAAAATGATACCCTCAAAATGTGATGAAAATTCATTTTTCATGAAAATGAGTTTTTCAAGAAAAATATGATCTTACAGTAACTCTATGACTTGTAATAATAATTTTATGAATTCTAATTAATATATATATAATATAAATTTCATTTTAATAGTTCTACATTAGGTGTTATTTAAATTAAATAAAACAGAAAAACCTAATGCATTTTTAAATAGTTTTTAAATAAATGTGTTTTTATGCATAAAAATTTATTTATATCACAATAACATAAAATGATGTTCTTAATTTAAATAAAATAGATAGTGTATCACATTAATAAAAATATATAAATTTTAATGATACATTAAAATTACTTTTTTTTAAGGAATGAAAATACATTTTTTTGCAAAAATCCATGTATTTTACAATTCACTAAAATATTAATCATTTTAGAAAAATAAAAATAAATAAACATAAGATAATATTGAATTTAAGATTTAAAAATTATATCATTTTTAGGAAATTCAATTTCAAAATAGTAATTAAATTAATTATTATATCCATTCAAAAATTACAAAAATGTTTTCTTTTAAGAAAATATATTATTGAATAATAAAATGGATTTACTCAAAATGATGTACTATTTACTAATATTAAATAAATTAAATAAAGTATTGATAAATATTTTTTATAATTTGGATAATCATATGTGTACCCACTATTGCAATAGCTTGGTGAAAATATTATAATACTTTATCCTGGTTTTTTTACACTCTATGTTGTTTGTAGAGCCATCCATAAAAGAAAATAAAAAATTTAAAGAGAAATATATCATAAAATATTGGGGTGTTACATATACCCATTTATAATAATCTATCCATATAAATATTTTGATTTTGAAATAAAAAACTGAGGATGATTCTACCTCATCGCATCCTTATTTTCTCTTGTATATTCATTAATTTCATGATTTCACCACCAAAACATTACTAGATAAGTGGTCTAGTTTTATAGAACATTCTCTCTATGTTCCATGAACTCCACTGAATATTCCTCATAAGAAAGATCTTGCTCTATTTAAATGACCTATTCATTCTTTACATGTGATAGATTAGGTATGTACTTTCTTGTGAGTGATAAATGGAGCACATAATAAACTTGATAGAGATTCGTAGTATGTTCCAAATGATAATATATCATCCTGATGCAATCAATAATTTAAAATGGAATGATAAATCGGGGTCTTATATTGAACATATTTCCAAATATCACAACCTTTTTCCTAGGAGATATTCATAGGAATACCTTGTCACAAACTTCTACCTTCAGATCTAACTGATGATTGTCAGGAAAACTTTTTTTCCACTACGAGCTGTCATTATGTGTTATTGAATGTATATATGCTTCTCTTCAATTTCTTTAACAAGATAATTTCCCAATTTTTTATTTCTCTAACTTCATCCCAACACATTTGAGTTATTCAATTCCTTTCACAGAGGGCTTCATATGGATCCATATAAAAACATTATTAATATATATTGTTCTAGGAAGATTCAACAAAAGGAATGTATTGATCCCAAAAACCTTTGAAATCCATAGAGAAATCTCTCTACATGTCTTCAAAAAATTGAATCGTCTTTTAAGATTTACCATCTATCTGAGGATGATAAAAAAACTAAAAAATAAATTCACTATCCAGTGACAAATGAAGGATTCCTGAGAACAATGAGGTAATCCTTGTATCTTAATCATATAAAATTAAGAGTGGTACTCTGTAAAATTTCAAAACTTACTATATAACGAATAATATATTCAAGAGATAAATTTTCTCTATTAGTAATGAATTGGGATGATTTTGTAAGGTGGTTGAATACAACACAAATAACATTATTACCTTTTGATGTTTTAGAGAATATGATGATGAAATCCATAGTAATTTTTGTCTCATTCCCATTCTAGTGTGGTTATTGGTTGTAACATCCCATTAGACATATGTCTCTTTTCCATAACTAGTTGAAACACCGAGAATTGGGATACATATTCTATAATACCCCTTCCCATGTTATCTTACCAGAGATGCATTTTTAGATCTATATACATCATTGTACATTCATGAAAAATTGAGAATCATGAACTATAGGATTTATCCAGTAACCCCTTCTTCAATTATAGTATTGATAGAGAAAAAATGTGATTTCTAAACCCCGTCATTCCATCTTGATCATTTTTTAACTCATGAATATTTCTCACATTCTTCTATAATTCTACATCTTCCTCATTCACCTTCTTAATCATCTCATGGATTGATGGTTAAATATTTATCTAAGAAATTTAAGATTTTTCCCATTTCCAAAATATTTTAGCATAGAACTTCTAAACATACCTTATTATTTGATCCCTATCAATCCTCATCATGAAAAAACTAGAATGATCTTTCCATATTAGAGCATCATCCACATTTTTCTCCTTCCTAGGGTGGTAATGTGTTAAGTAGTCATAATAATTGACCATCACAAACCATATTATATTACACATATTCAACTATTTCTATGTAAATAGAAACTACATGATTTTATAATCATTATATATATCACACCTTTCACTATGAAGATCATTCCTCCATATATTTAATGATAAAATTACCATTTTTTGATCCAAATCATGATTCTATTAATTTCACTCTTTAATTTTTAATTACTGAGATCTATAAGAAATTATAATATAATTATTCATGATTAATCATTGAATTACCTTTTTTAATACATATTTATATATCAAAAACATTTCTTTAATTAAATGTAGTGTAAGCACATGTGCACAAACTGAACTTCTCTTCAGTTCATTGAAACTCTACTCACATTCATCTTTTCACAAGAATACGGCTCCCTCTAGGTTAACTTAGTGAGTGGATAAGATAGTCATGAGAAATATCTCACAGAGAATCGGTAGTATCCATCCATCCCAAGAATACTACGGATATCGGTTATCATAGTAAGTCTTGTCCATTTCTCAACAACTCCCATCTTTTAAGAATCCAATAATATTCCCTCACATTAGATTATATGACCGAAGAATGAAAATTTTTTAATCCAAAATTCACCCATAGTAATTTTAGTACATAAATTCTTTTTCCTTGGAGTCTTTATATAGTTATCAATTATTCTTCATTCACTTAATTTCACTTAAAATATATTATAATTTCATATATAAAGACTAAAAAAACTAAGAAAGTTTATATATAAACTCTATATTAATTAAATCCATTAAGATATTAGGAGCATCGGTAAGTCCAAATAAAATAATATTAAATTCGTATTGGCCATACCTCATAGGGAAGGCTGTCATGGATATATCAACATTGTTGAGCCTTAAAATATGATATCCAGATCAAAGATAAATCTTGGAAAAAAATTTATCTCCATGTAATTAATCAAACATATCATCAATACAAGATAGATGATACCTGTTATTAATAATGGTATTTTTATATTTCATATAATCAATGAAAAGATGCATCAACCCATATTTATTCTCAATAAAAAGAATAGGTCCACCCCATAGTGATCTACTTCCTTGAATTAATCCCTTATCTAGATTCTCTAGGAGTTTTTTCCTCTATTCCTAAAACTCATTCAGATCTATTCTAAATGGGGTATTTAAAATAGATGTTGCACTAGGGATGAGTTATATTGAAAACTATACTTGATAATTTGAGGTAAGACTAAGAAATTCTTAAGTAAATACATCAAGAACCATACCTACAATAGGAAATAATTTAATGTGGAGTAACTCCATATCCATGTATGAAAAATATCCCTTATAAATAGGTAGAAAAACCTCATATGATAGAAGTAATTTCCATTAGGTGTGTGAGTTTATCCTCGTACTGATAAACTATGATAGGTTGATTGAGAATATCAAATGTAACTTTTCAAATGCTAAGATATATTTTTTAGGGACATAATATAATGCTCATATATCAAGGGATTACTATTTATATTAAAATATAGAGGCTATTATCCCATGAAGTGATCAAATATAGGTGAATCTTGTTGTGGAACAATAGGTTTCTCCTTATAATCATGGTTATTTTTCATAACCTGAGTCACCGTTCCTAATATAGAAATAATCTTCTCAGTTCCAACATCATCTATATTGGACTTCTTAGTAGGTAAATCACTATATTGATTGTGTCTCTTGATTTCCTTTATTCCATTAGTCTCCATGACTAAATAATGGCACACACTAAATTTTCACATAATCATCTAGAATATTGAGACATAAAATACAAATACCAATAATATTAAAAGTTCCCAAATACTATAAGTGGTTATCATAATTCAAATATTAGCTATATTAAACTAAAATCTTGTTTCCAATATTTCTACTAAACTTTCTCAAAGATCAGCTATAATGACCCTAAATCTAGTAAACTAGAGTTGGTGTCTACATTATAACATTCGAATAATATGGATGGGATCACATCACCATAACTCAATTTGTTTAGTACTCATGAATAATCTTATACATACTTGATTATTATATTACATTGGAAATATAAAATATATCTCAAAGGAAACATTCTCACATACTTGATATTATTCAAAATATTCATCTCCATATCTTAGGTAAAGGAAAGAAAATAGTGGGTGAGATCAAATGATTAGTATTGGTTATGTAAAGTATAAGTTATCATGAGTAAATAATCCATAATCAATATAGTAATGTAAATAACTGAAAACATTTTTCATTTAATTAATAACTTGATCCTAAAATGAATTCAAGGATAATATCAATCCAATAATATCATGGATAATAATATCAAAATTATCTAAGAAGGAAAGATTAATATTATATGTCATTATCAAAGATATCATGCTATCTTTACCATTAAGGCCTTATGCTAGGATATTTTAATAGATGGATTGGTTTACATTAAAAAACAATTAATAAATTTGACTCAGTTTTTCATCTCATGATAATTGTTGATGCATCAAGGAATTATCTTTAATCGGACCCCACGTGTCACTATGTATCTAATTTATCCCTCATATATTTAATGGTCAATTTAATTAATAAAAAATATTCCTTATCAATAAATATTTTTATTGAGTAAACAATATAGAATATCAATATTTCCCCAATCAATAATAAAAATCCAATTGTTGAAATGGTATATGGTATATGAAAGGAATTATATAAATAATTTAAATAATATGGATATTTAATAAGAATCCAATTTCTATTGATCATAATAAATTGAAAGTTTTAAAATAATTTTAATGACTAAAAAATAGTAACAGATAAAATATGACCATCAATTCATCATAAATATAGGTTTTGTAATAAAATCATGTCCCTTATATAGATAAATAAAGTGGAAGAGAAATATTATTATAATATTTCATTAAAGAGTTTTATTTTTTAAACTATTGAATACATATATAAGAAGCTAAAGATCAAAAAAAGGTTATAATGAAAGGAAAATCCTTTAATGTAATATATTTTAAAAAGAAACCTTTCTTTTTATTTTTTAAAATAAATTAAAAAGTATCCTTTTCAAAAAAAAATTGAAATATACATTTTAAGTAGTATAAAAAAAATTTTATAGCATTAAATTTCCTTTATAAATCATTTTAGTAAATAAAAAATTAATTTTTCAACATAATTTTGAAAAAATATGAATATAGGAAAAAAAATATACCTGATCAAAAAAGATAAATAAAAATAATTTTTTAAATTTTTTTTATTTAAGTGAAAAATATAGGAAAAATTGGAATAAAACATGGATAATCCTAAAATATCCAAAAGAAAATAAAATAGATGGTGTTTATGAAGGATATATTACAATATTCCTTCAACAAAAAATATATGAAATCCTAAAAAATGAAATTTTAAAATAAATCCCTACATTTTTTGTTACTTTCAAATTTTAATCATGTGAAGGATTATACTTATATTGAAAAATTAATCATCATGAATAAAAAACTATTCATGATAAATACATAAAAGGGTAAGTATATACACCACATAAAACTAAATAGGTGAGTAATACCAAATATACCACTATAGATTAAAAATTGAGACAAAATCTCTTACAAAGATCATATCATTGGAGTGAGAATTAATCAAAGAAGTGATTATGTGTAAAAATGTAAATTGACACCAAATAATTGAAAATAATAAATAATAAAATTAGAGGTAATTTAACACATAATCATGGAAAAACATAGTTAATGTAGTATAATTATAACCGAATTAATGAAATTTGATTTAATAAACCTAATGTCCTAGAGGATCAAATAACAACTGAGAAGGAGGAATTGAATCATGTTATCACTTTTATTAGTTTTAATAAATTTTAAAATCTAACCTATGAAAACTATTAAATTTATATCCTTATTATCTATTAGTAAATACTCATGCATGAAAAGTTAGGAAAGAATGAAAAGGACACGATATTTACAAGGATTGGCCTCAGTTTGAGAACCTACATCCTTATCACAACAACTCCCATGGTTTTATGGAAATTCACTACTATGAAGATGTAAATACAAATTATTTCTAATCTCATTAGACACCTTATATCTCGTGATATGTATTATTATACTAAATTCTATCAGTTTAGAAGTTTTTCTAACAAAAAAACCGAACCACAAGAAAAAAATAAAGGCTTGGTTCAAATTTCTCCACAAAATATCTTGGGTCCAATTACCCTGAGTTAGATGGACTTCAGCCTAATGAACCCAGTTTGATTGACTCATTACAATCAAATTAATATGATTCTCCCTTAGTCAAACTAAACCCAAAAAAAATTCTATTTGGAAAAAAACTTATGCTTCTCAAAAACTTATTCCAAACATCCTCATTCTGATCATCCCCAATCAGATATGAAATTTTCTAGTTATATGATATTATAATGAGATATCTATTAGGAATGAATTTTCACTCAAATTCATCAGCACTCCACCTTTTTTCTCATTTAAAAAATTTCTAATTATGAATTTATTGTTCATTTATTTATAGGAAACTCCTAATAAAAAAGGTGTAAAACTGAAAAACTTTTCCCACATATTAAAATTTAAAATTTCCAAAAATCACTCACATTTAAAATTCATTTTTTACTACTTCAACCCTATTAAAGATTTCTCTAAAATTAATCTTTTCAAATACAAAATCTTTTCATCAGTCTGATGTAACTTTATTCTCTTTGGAATGATTACCTTCCTCATCTTTAGTCCAATTAACTTCTTCAGATTTAATCAAATGTGACTAACAACCTCTTCTAATTATGATTTGACTTTCTTCCTCTACTCATTATGATCAAAATTTATTCCTCTTCACATTAAGGTCTAACTATCTTCCTCAATTCAATACGATCTAACTTTGTTATTATCCTTATGATCTGACTATCTTCCTCTTCTCATTATGATATGACTTTCTTCATCCTCTCATTATGATCTATCTTTCTTCTTTAGCACCATTATAATTGACTTTACTTTTTAGAGTCAGTCTAATGGAACTTTCTCAACTTCAGTCCAATGGAATCCTCATAATGACTGAATTCTCATTATGATGGAAATTTCATTACATTTAAATTTTCATTATTATAGAATTCTCATTTTGATAAAAACATCACTCCAAATCATTGAAAAACATCAAACCTCATTAGTTATAACTCATTTAAACTTCTAAAAACATATGTGACTGGTACTTCTAGATCTGATGAAAACTCATTCTTGATTTCTATAACCAATATAATCTTTACGATTCCTCTATTTCTTCAGAATCTTTTATTATGATAGATTTCATGATTTATGATAGCTTCAATATTGGAAAATCATTGTATGACTTGAGGATATAATGTAATAAAATTTATAACCCCTGAGATCACTGTCATCATTAAAATTCATCACCAAAATTATTTCTCTATCACTCAACAAATTCCAACATTCTAAAAAATTCCCATTCTGATGAATCATGAACTCCAAACCGATGGATCTTAGTCCGATGGTATGTCTGATCAGTAACTTTACAAAACATTAAAAACTCATCTTTCTAACAAAGTTTGTGTCTAGTAAAACTCCATCTAAAAATCATTGAATAAAAACCTTTTTCTAGATCAAATACAAAAAATTTATCCTCCTTTATGATTAAGTTCAAACAATGAGAAGCATTCCCCAGTTTTTCAAAAAAAAATCTTTTACAAAAGATTAGTTGTCAAAAAATAAAAAAAAAATTATTAAAACAAAAAATTATAAAGGTTATTCAATATACCCCTTTTTATTTTTGGATAACTTTTTTAACAACTTTTCTAACTCAACATTCTTCAAACCCTTTTACTTTTCAAAACTATTGTTTTTAAAGATTTTATCAAAACATAACCTTTCTCAAAATAAAGTGTCATGAAACCACACAACTAGATAAAGTAATTTCTTTTAAGTAATTTCATCCCTCAATGACAAGAAAATTTTTCATCCATGATAGGATATACCCCCCCCCCATTTTGTATTTTCCTATGTCATTTCATTTTCACTCCCAATTTCTGTGATAACCGCATCTTTAGATTAATTAAATAAAGATAATTAAAAACTTCTTACTAACTAAAAATTTGTTACTTTATCTCCCCCATTACTAGTATAATCTGAAGCATGGTGGGGCACTTATTTATGATATTTAGGAAGAGATTAATGGAGTCTGAACATGAACTCTCAGTCTCCACTCAACAAACCATTATTTTGGGATTTCCCTTATGAAGATATCAATACTTTAATACTTATTTATGATATATCCCAGAAAAAACATCCCCAACATAAGATTACTCTTTCATAAAGTGAATCTGTATATCAATTTGTTTGGATATTAAATGTTGGCAATGATTTTTAGAAAGAGAAATTGCAATTAGACTATCATAAATTATCTTCAATTGTTTAAAAACATTTACTTTGAAATGTTCATATAGAACTTTCATTCACAACATTTGATTACAATATTGAGTAGCTGCAACATGTTCTAATTTTGATGTTCTTAAAGTTACTTAACTATATTTCTAACTATGCCAACTCAAACAAAATTCACCTAGGAAAATATTTCCTCCTCGGGTTGATTTTCTATCATTACAATCTTTAGATCAATCAGAATCAGTATAACCATGAAACTAAATTGCACAATTTATTTTGTATAATAACCCATGTGAATTTTTTCCAATGATATATCTCATAATTATCTTTTTAGCCAACATATATGATTATTATGGATTACTTTTAAACATTGAACATGATGTCGCAGTATAAACAATATCTGCCTTTGAGGCTATATGGTAATTTAGACTTCCTGTTAACTCTTAAAAGTATTTCTAATTCACACTCTTTCCAGTCACATCTTTTGCTCAACTTTTTGATCCCAGATATTAGATTTGAAACTTGTTTGGATTCATCCATCTCAAACTTCATTAACAATTCCATTTCATTATTTTATTGAGATAAGAAATTTTACTTTTTTCTTTTGTTTGAATTGTAAGACAACAAAGAAATTTAATTCTACCAGCATTGAAATTTCCAAATTCATCTTCATTTCCTTATAAAACTCTTTAAAAACATTATCTTCCTCCCTAAAATATAATATATCATCCACATAAACAATTACAATTAGATAATCTAAGTCAAAAATTTTCATAAATAATTTTTAATAAACATTTCATTTTGAAAAAAACAACATTCTCAAATAGTTATCATGTTTCGAATAATTGTCATGAGGTACTTATTGCAAACCATACAAGGTTTTCTTCAATATGAAAACCTGGTTTTTATCATTATCAAGTTGAAAACCAAAAGGTTGTTAAATTTAAACTTCTTCAATCTCACCATTTTTTAATGATCACTTTACATCTATCTGATAAAACTTTTAATATGGATGTGGAGCCACTGATAGAAACATTTTAATAGTTTGTAATCGTATAGATGGGGAATTATTTTCTTCAAAATCCACACCTTCCACCAATTTATAGCCTTTACAAAAAAGTCTTGATTTTTTTCTTGAAACTTCTCTATTATCTTGGAATTTTTTTATATAAACCAACATTTTATGACGACATTTTTATTGGATGGTTTTGGAACAAGTTATCATGATTCATTTTTTCTTAATATGATAAAACTCTCCATTAATATATTCCACACATTATTTATGTAGAATATCCTCTAAAACTGAGTTTGGTTTACCTTTTGAGATAAGTGAAGTTTTATTTTCTAATCCCAATATTCATCTGGTCTAAATTGGTCCTTCAT
Source organism: Viscum album (assembly GCA_963277665.1). Lineage (NCBI taxonomy): Eukaryota > Viridiplantae > Streptophyta > Magnoliopsida > Santalales > Viscaceae > Viscum > Viscum album. The sequence goes on along the minus strand of OY728163.1, from coordinate 1,678,351,075 downwards.
ATTTCTAATAATTTTTTCGGACTCAACATATTTTTGTAAGGTATGAAATTTCAAATTTCTATTCCAAATAAACTTTCCTCATCAAAAGATTCTCATGGATCTTGGTAAGGTTGTTTGTACTTACTTTTACTCTTGTTTAAGATCTATAGTTTATCCTCCTTAGTACTCTCAACATATTTTATTAATGAATTTTGATTTTGAATTAAATTCACGTCATATGAGACCACCAAACATTTTAAGAATTTGTTCAAACATTATTAACTTCTTCTATTGGGTGAATAACCTATAAAAGTTCATTACTTATCCTTCTCATCAAACATTCCCATATTTTTATTTTTTATTTTTAATAAACATTTAATAATAAAAACATTGAATAACTTAAATGAATATTTTTTATACCAAACTTCATAAGAAGTCATGTTGTTTTCTAGTCTAAAAATCATTTTTTAAAAGATGTACAGTAGTACTAATAGCTTCTCTCAAATAGAGCTATGAAAGTTTTTATTCTTCCAAAATACTTCCTCCCATTTCCACCAGACTTCAATTATTTATTTCTACTACACCATTTTATTAGTGGACTTTTGGGAGAACAATACTGAAGTCTGATACCATGATTTCTCATATAAGTTTCAAAGGTATTTCTTGTGAATTATGAACCATTATTTATTCTCAGCTTATTTATCTTTACCACCATTTCATTCCCAAATTCTTTTCAAAAAATCCTAAACATTTCCATAGCCTATGGCTTATGTTTCATAAACAAGAATTTTTTCAACCGACTGAAATCACTGATAAAAGGGACAAAGTATAAATATGATTTTTTTGATTGATGTCTCATAATTCCACATAAATCAGAATGAATATGGTCAAGAGTTCTGGTATACTAAATCTCAATTTTCTTATGACTCTTGTTATTCATCTTCCATTTTTTACAAATAGCACAAATGTCTTCATCTCTTCTTTTCAATTATGTAAAATAATGGACTTCCTCTACATTAAAAATATTTTTCACATTTTTTCACCCATGGTTCCCTAGTCTTCAATTCCATGGTTTGATTTTATCTTTGGAAGTCTAGTAAAATGATATACTAGACTTCCTATGTTCAAATAAATTGCCATTATTTCTTTATACTTTTCTGATAACATTTCCCTCTTTAATACATTTTATGATATAAGAATATTTTCGAAAAGTAACTTCATTTTCTTGATCGAATAGTTTACTTACACTAAGGAAGTTATGTTTTATCCTATCATCAAAAAAAACATCCTTAGATTTCAAATTTTCTACGTCAATCTCAGCTCTTTTGATACCTATAATTTTTAGAAAACTATCATAACCAAAGGTAAGTAATCCTCTATCATAGATTTCAACAAGTTTCAATATTTTTTATAATACTTTTAATATTTGTAGAATAAGATCTATAAAGTATCCATTGTTTGTGTTTTTTGGAGTGATTAACTCAAGAGGGGGGTGAATTGAGTTCACAATAAATATTTCTGTTAAATATTAAGTCAATATAAATTCCCATTGATAAAAAAACTATATAATTAATAAAAATATAATATATGATATCAGATCTATCCTTTTAAAATATTTCTCAATGAGAGATTGAGTCTCATATAAAATAATATTCAGTATTACCATAGATTTTGAAATCAATTTACTTAAAAAATAAAAAATATAAACACTAGTCAAGATTAATTATCAAAATAATAATTTTATTAATTGGTTAAAATCAATCTAGGTTATGATAATAAAAAACAAAATAACATAGAATAATAAACAAGGAGTTCAGTCTCAAGATGAGGCTTAAACCCCACTACTTGGAATTACCTACTCTCAGGCAGACTATATTAGTAATCAAACAATTCCACAACCTGGATCAGGTAAACAAACAAAATGTATAGGTTATTCAGGCTAAACGGCCTCTTCCATAGTTATACATGGGGAGTAAACAAATCACAGGACACAAAAGGACCTCTTTCACAAATACCATGGGAAAAAATAGGTGTAAATGAAGGAGAGAATAATAATAATTATCTAGTTAGGTGTAGGAGTCATTATATGTTTGATAATAGTGTATCAACACACTACTCAAAATAAAAATAATAAACAATAAGAGAAATAATGAATATAGTAATTCTTAGTATGTTATGATTGGAATGTTTAAATTCCTCATATTAGTGTTGGTCATAAGTTTGAGCTTCATTATTGAAAAATTATAGCAAAAAATTGGACCATAAGAATATGTAGGAATGTTCCAATTGATCTCTATCAGTGTCTCAATCCATATCTGTAATGGAATAATTTCTTATGTTTCATTGATCTTCATAGAACATGAATTAGTATGCCTGTGAAGATTCACATATCCAATCTCTCCCTTTTCTATAGGTTAGTAACTATTTTATATGTCGTACATATTGAGTACCATGTACAAGAGAGATATTACCTTCAAGTATACATAGAAACATCATTTAGAGGATATCAATAATCATTAACTTTTATTTAACTATATCATGAATACTGAGTCAAATTATCTTCGAATAGAAATAGTTGTTGAGCCATTCATGCCAAAGTACTTGGATATCTATGGTAACAAGAAGCTGGTGGTGACTCAGTGTCAAGGGGTATCTCAAATTAGTGGTACCTCAGGGTGATGATGATAGTGACTACAAGACTAGTGGTAACAATCCTGATAATAGCTCATCTTTATGATACCTACTCTAGTAGTAACAATCCTAGTAGTTAAACGGCTGGTTGTGACTTGCCTCAGTGATAGCTTCGGTCTGATGGTAAAATGTATTGGTGGTGACTCCCAACTAATAGTGACTTTCCATTATACAAATAAGAATTATCATAGGAATAGTCTTACCATATAAAATTCTATCATCTAACATGGTGATAATTACTACTAAAAAATCATGGTTTGTGGTCATTGAAATAAGTGAGTTTCAAATACCCTCTACACAAGGAGGTTCAAATATTAACCCCCTTTTAATGATCATAAAACATGACATTTTATAAGAAATGTACAAAATACGAAAACAAATATAATTATAAATGTATGTAAGTTACAGATAGTATTATTATCATTTCAGAAGATGAATGTGTGATATAAACAACTTAAATAAAAAAATTAAATTTTAATTTTATCTCCCCCTTTGAGATTATCAAAATAAAAATGTGAATAATATAAAAATTAGAAGGTAAATTATAATAGTATTACGATATTTCATTTAATATGAGGAAAATAGATGATGATTATAGTAATATAAAGGAAAAATGTACAAGGACATTATCCCTATCAGAAGATTTCTTCTAATGAGATTCACTGGTTAGAGGTTGGTGGATGATTAACTTTCCCTTTCCCTTTGTCCTTATATCTATCCTAATAAGAGATAGTAGTAGTGAAATTTGAAGAATAGGTTGTAAGGGAATTGATTATAGTAGCACGAGGACATGTCTTAAGAATAAGAACTAGCATTAGGTGTCTTACTACATCTGTTGAGGATAAACTCATAGGCCGAAATTATTGAGGCAGAAGACCATCTGACTGAGTAATCACTACAGGTATGTATCTAATTGTCTCTCTGGTTGTGGTTGACAGAATATTTGTCACAAGAATTGCCTCTCTTATAATAACGGCTCTATTATGGACATGAAAAAAGTGATTCATTATATTTATAAAATCCATAATTATATTACCTTATCATTCTATAAAACTAAAGAAATACTTTTTCTATTCCATGAATCTCTACAGAGTTTGTGTGAGAACATTAAATTGAATCAATTTTTCTTTGAAACCCCTTTTGAGTGGTGGAAACATCAAATTTTTTGCCTTACATTTTTTGTTAGAATACATCTCATGTTTTGTACAAATTCTTGACAAATAATACTTTATTTCTTTCATTATGATGTCATTATCAGTCCTCATATCAATGGAATATTACATTTTTATCTTATATACATGCACACCATGATGATGTATTTGACTTATTTGTTACTATTGAGTAGTCATATCACCCAAAGAATTACTAATATCTTCTTTGATAATTTTCCTGAGAATATTTCTATCAATTTTTCAATAGAGAATGAGGAGGTGAAAATAATGTGTTGGTAGGAGTAGTCATGCTTTTTGAAATCTGAGAAATAGAATTCAAACATTCTAAAAAAGACGATGCCATACCCTATATTAAATCATTCAATCGTTCTACTCATATAAAAATTATTCTATTCTCAACATCAATTTCTTGAATATTAAATCTAACACTTGGTTGTAAATGAGATATAACCAACTCAATAAAATAGTGTGTTCTTTATTCACCGAGTCTAGCAACTGGATAGGGTTGAATGTTCAATTCATTTTTAAAATATGAAACTAAATTCTTTCTCAATGAGTACAAATAAGAATTTACATTCCACTAAAAGGATTATAAATCAACTTGTGTCATAACATTAAAAGGTATAATAGGTTGATTAGAATGATGAACTTTTTCACCTGAGGCACTTTAGCCTAGTTCATCCATTTGTCTCCATGGGAGTAAATTGTAGTAACTCTCTAGCTTGATCAAATTGATCCACTCATAATACATCACTTATTATAGGATTTTCATGATCATCATCTAAATATATATAATCCAAATAAATCCCAACAAAACTATGGTAATTTTTCCATTCTTCAAAAGAACTAACTTTATGTCTTGTATAAGGAAGAATTAGAGATTCTATGGGTACTTTAGAGGATTGGACAACATCAGTTATAGAAGGGGAAGGTTCTATATGATCTATCTATAAATTATCTACTAGTTCTAATTTCTCCATTTGTATGGATTGATCAATATGATTGGGAGTCATTTCCCCCTCACTAGAAGCTTCCACATATTCTTTAGTAAGAGTTTGAAAATCAACCATCTCATTGTCTTTATATTGATTCTCATTTCTATCAGAACTTGATTGCACTATATAAATTATGTAATTGAATCATATCATGATCTGGATCAGCAATATCATCTCCATTATTATTACTGTCATAATTATAATCATTACCATGATCATCTCCATGATCATCACCACCTTAATCATTTTGACTATCTTCATGATTATATCTATTATCATTATATCCATCATCATGATCCTTGGTATACTTACTTTAATTTCCATCTTATTTTTTAGGATCATTATCACCATCTTCTTCCTTAAAAATATTTTCATCACTACCATTTCTATTATCATTCTAGTCACTTTATGGTTTTTTGGAAGATGTTTTGAACAGTGTTTCTCCATATAGTTTATTTTTCTCATTGTCATTTTCATCTAAATGAGATTCTTGGGTAGGAAAATAACATCGTGGACTTATATATCCAGCATAAACATTAGGAGGAGATTTAGGAATCTCTGGATCACTCCCCACTTATACTGAAAAATATTATTCTTCTTTTTTTCTTATCTTTCTCAACTTTTTCCCTATCAATATCATCATAGTAATAAACTAACTCATCTATTTTGAGACTAGGATATACCATTTTCTTATGTATTATTAGATGATAAATATGGTTGAATTCATCATACAATTTTTCATTGTCTCTTACCCTGCATTTCTTCCATGGATTCTATCTCACCTTAACCCTTTTACAAGTTGTCTTTGATAAGAAAAAACCACCAAACTTATATTCATATTATTCTCCTTATTTGAAAATTTTATTATCATCTATGATAAAAATTATCATCTTAGGATATATTATAGATGTTGATCTTGAACACTTATTGAACATATCATACATATGAATCATAAAAAAATATACCCAGATTGATCCTTTTCCCTTGGTTCATCAAAAATAGAAATAAATATCCTCATATCACATGGTATTGAAATATCTTTTTCTAGGACACAAAACATGATATAAAGACATGAATAACATATTATATTCACCATCATTTTCTTCATCCATAGGTCTCCTCAGGGTACCATCTCTAGTCAACTGTAAGAGAGCATCTTCATATATGAATATTTCACTATCACTTGGAATACTTCCTTGAAAATTATCATACAACCTTTTATAAGGTACCTTTAAGAAATTTTCTAATTTCATTGAAGTAAAGTAAATATCTCCTCCATCAATTCTATTTTTTATCACATCCAATTTCATTCTAAAAATAGTCTCATCATTCTGATAGAAATCATAGAATAACCTTGTATAATAAACTATGTGATTTAACATGAACTAGTACATCCATTCCTATTCTTCTATAACATTCAATAATAGCATATTTATACATGGAATCCATTTCACATATATTTCATTTTTTTCTTCGATATCCCATTTTTATAGATGTAGGTTTTGTAAAATGATATCAAAAATACTGGTAGATAGTTTGTGTTTATTGAATTGCCTCATCTCATCCGAATTCGACTCAGCTACTCGTTTCACATGGGACATACGGTTCAGTTGAGGTCATAAGGGAAAAATATGATCAGTTCGATCGGAATGAAAAGGTTCAAGAGTTTAAGTATTTTAGGGGTAGTTAATAGATTTTATTTATCCCAGTAGATTTATCATTTAGTTATTACAATCAATAAATAATTATAAATTGAAAAAAATAAAAACTTAATTGGAAAAACAATAGAAACTGTAATAAAACAAAGGTAAAAAAAGGAAAAGTTACTCATTAAACTATGACATTATCAATGGTGACTTTATCAATGATGAATCATTAGTAGTGACGAGTCAATGGTGAATCATCAATGGTGACTCTCCAATGGTGACACATCAATAGGGACTCATCAATGGTGACTCATCAATACTGACTCATCAATGGGGACTCAACAATGATGACTTGTCAATGGTGACTCAGTCATCCAAAATATATAATCCCTAATTCATGTATGATATATTTTAATCATTCAAAATTCAAAGACTTTGTAAATATATTAGCAAGCTAATATTCACATCCAATAAATTCAAATGTTATATAACATTTTAAAAAAAAAATCTCTAAAAATGTGGGGTCTTACATCCATTTTTTTTGTTCTAGAGTTAGATACTAGTTATTTTTTTAAATTTTTATCACACTTGAGTTATCACAACTTATATAAACATGTATAAATTGGTATCCAAATCCTAGTAAAGTATGTTTCATCCAAAATATTTGTGTACAAAAATTGTCTACATCTATATGTTCGGCTTCAATAATAGATAGTGCAATAGAATTTTTTTTATACTACACCATGATACTATAGATTTTCCTAAAATATGACATGTTCCAAATGTTATATTTATATCTAAATTAAAACCACCACAATCATCATATGAATAACTTAATAAACAAAAATCTTGTCATATTGGATAGAATAATCCCAAATTGGTTGTGTATTTTAGGTATTTAAAAATTATTATGAAATCTAATAAGATTGACTCTTTTATATTTTCTTGAAAGAGAGCACACAAACACACATTAAACATAATATCAGGCCAACTGGTAGTTATATATAAAAGCCTGGTAATCATACCTCTATAACTAGATTGACCTACCGATTTTCTAGCTTCATCAAAATTTATACTCAAGGTGGTAATAAGGGGGGTATCACTACTTTTATTTCAATATAATCCAAAACATTTTAAATGCCTTCAATATATTTACTTACATTTAAGATAATTCCTTATTTAATTTGAAAATTTTGAAATGAAAGAAATAATTTTAGATCACCAGTTAAACTCATTTCAAATTCATTTTTCATTATTTTTGAGGAATTAGTACATAGAGAATATTTAGTATATCCTTAAATAATATCATCTATATATATTTCTACTTTTAAGACATCTTTTGAAATTATTTTTATAAAAATAGTATGATCAAATATACCTTTTGGAAAACTTTTTGAAATAAAAAATAGGTAATCCTATCATACCAAGCTCTTAGATCTTGTTTTAAACCATATAATGATTTTGTTAGTTTAAAAACATGATTTAGAACATGTGGATTTTGAAATCCAGGGGTTTGATAAAAAAACATCCTCAACTATAAATACATTTATGAATAAACATTTAACATCCATTTGATATAGTTTCAAATCCAAATGTGCTACATAGGAAAAAAGTATCCTAATGGCTTTAATTCTTGTTTTAGGAGAAAACGTTTCTTCACAATCAATACCTTCTTCTGTTTATAACCTTGTGCAACTAGTATAGCATTAATTCTTACTATAGTGACTTCCTCATTAACAATGTTTCTAAACACCCACTTAGTTCTAGTAGTTAAAGTATCTTTATGTCTATCAACAAGTACTCAAACATTGTTTCTCTCAAATTGATTAAGTTTTTCTTTCATATTAATTCCCCATAATTCATTATTGATGGAGTCATTATTGTTATTAGGTTAAATTTGTGGTAAGAAGGATTTGTGTTAAATTTGATATCTAAGGGAAGCTCTAGTATATGTACCTCTATCTTGTTTTCCTATAACTACATTTAAAGTATTGCTTCTATGATTTTGGGGTGGTCATTGAAAAGAGGGGTTGGATGTTACAATATCATATTTAGGTTCAGGTTCTGGTAGTTTAATGGGTGAACTTTCTTCTTATTTCATAGAACTTTTATAAGTTTTAGAATTAAGAATAAATTTTCAAAGATCATCCTCAAGGTTTTCTAAGATAGTATTAGGTTCAGTGGGATTGATTTCCTTAAATTTAATTTAAAACAATTCCTTTATTGTTTTTGTTCACTTTTTAAACAATTTATATGCTTTGCTGAAATTTGAATATCCATGGAAAATTATTTGATAACTCTTGGAATAAAATTTGTCCATATTATCCTTTGTATTTAGAATAAAAACATGGAAACCAAAAACTCTAAATTAATTAACCTTTGTCTTTAAATTATTCTGTAACTCATAATGTGTTCTTTTAAAAAGAGTTCTAATTATAACTCTATTTATAGTATAATAGGATTTATTGATAGCAACTACCCATAAGTAGACAGGTTGTTTATACTCATTTAGCATTATCCAGGATATAAGTTTAAGAGTCTTATTTCATCATTCTACCACACCATTTTTTTTGGTGTTTTTGAAGAAGAAAAGTTGTGATTGTAACCATTATGAGAAAAAGATGATTCAAGGTCTTAATTTTCAAATTCTGGATCATGATCACTTATCATGGTCATAATACAAAGTCCACTTAGATTTTATACAAATTTGGAATACTTAATAAAGTAAGAACATGCTTCACATTTGTTAGATAGAAATTATACACAAATGTATCTAGAGAATTCATCTATAAGGAAATAGACATAATGTTTTCCATTTAAACTAGAAACTCTATAAGTCCAAAATAGGTCCATGTGAACTAGATCTAAAGGTTAATAGGTTGAAACTTCTTTCTTATATTAAAATAAATCTTATAATGTTTCTTTTTTAGCAGGTATCACAAACTCTATCATTTGAGAATTTAAGCTTTGGTAGATCTCTTACTAACTAGTAATCTTACTATGTGAATGAATACTTTCATGGCCTAGTCTTCAATTCCAAAGTAATGATTCATTGTGAGAGGCACTTAAGGAAGAAATATTTTTAGGCTATAAATAATTTAAATCAATATAACAAAATTTATCATTTCTTATAGCAGTAAAAATGAAAACATTTCTATCATAAAAAATCTGACAAACATTTTTTCAAATTTTAAATAAAAACCATCATTGAATAATTTATAAATGATTAGAATATTATATTTTAAACCATCTACATATATGTATTTATAAATTAATACTGAATTAGAATTACAAATTTGTCCAAGGCCAATGATTTTCCCTTTAGCATTGTAACCAAAAGTGACATAACCACAGTCAATATTAATTAAATGTTTTAAGTTTGAATACTCACCAAACATATGTCTGGATCATCAATTTTGCAAATAACATATGAATTTTTAGGAGGTTTTCATACATGTTTCCAACAAAAAAATGTTTATCCCATAAATGATTTCGGTATTCAAATACTCTTGGGTCCAGTTATTTTAGTAAAAATATATTTTGGCATGCATAATTTTCTAATGGGTTTCTTATAAATATGTGGTAACATTCTAGAAAAAATAATTTATTAGGTCAATTTAAGTACATATTGGTTGTATATGAATTTTTAGAACTGGTTCTATATGTAAATATTCTTTTTTAAATTTTTCTCTTTCTTGGTTAGTAACCTATGCCAGTTATATATTTGAGAGAAACTTGATTTCCCATTATTCGAGTTAAATATTTCATGTCATTGGTAAATCATTCTATATATTTCTTTAACAGTTCAGTTGATAATCTTAATTCATTGTTCCCTTTCAAAAATTGATTATTTTTTTCTTTTTCAATAATAATATTGGTAATAACATTTATTGTCAAAGAAATCAATTTATTAAGTGACTTATTTTTATCTTTAATCTCGTGAAAGGTATCTTCTAGCATGTTATAGTAATCATAAATATATTCATTGGTCATTACTTCCTCAATATTATCATTTTATTCATTTTTAGAAAATTTTGAAATATTAATAAGAGAAGTATGAAGAATATTTTTTACCTTGGATGTTCTTTCCACAAAGCACATATTTTCTCTATCAGGATTATCTTCTTGATTAGTGTCTAAACCAACCAATATATCTTCATAGCCACTCCATGTTTCTTTTATGGGTCTCCTGAATATTCTATCCTTATCCTCATACTTCTTTTTATATTTCAATTTTGGATAGTCATCTTTTTTGTGGCCTTTCCTCTTACATTCACAGTTAGTGATTTCATTTTGAGTTTCATCTTTTTTTCAATATTTTTTCCACTTTCATTTGTTGTCATAATTTTATTTGAAATTAGATTTATTGAAGAACTCCTTTTTCCTATTCCATTTCTAGAATTTTCTGGATCTATGGACCATCTCTTCATCATTTTCATCAAGAGATTCTTATTAACTTTTATATTTATCTTCCACCTTTTCTCTTTGTTTGGAGGGAGTAGTCTTAAAGTCCACTGATTTTATTTTTGGTTCAACTTATTAAATATCCTTACGAGCCTTAAGTTATTCTTCATACATTATCATATTTCATATCAATTCTTTGATAGTTATTTTACTCACATCACAAGATTCTCTAATTAAAATAGAATTTCCACTCTATCTATCTGGTAAGAATCTGAGCAATCTCATCACTTGATCTTTGTCTGTCACTTTCCATCCAAATGAGTTCATGGTATTCACTATTTCATTTAAAATGAGATACATATCAGATATAGTTTCATTTTATTTAATTTTAAAAGTATCATACCTTATTTTATATGTTTTTAGTCTTCTTTCATTGATATTTGACGTCCATTCGTGGGAAACAGATAATGTATCCAAAATTTGAAAGGAATATTTGCAAGTAGATATTCTACTAAATTCATCATAACCCAAGGCACATAAAAAATCATTAATAGATTAAAAATTATTATTATAATCATATTTTCTAGAATCACTCCATGTAATTCTAGCAGTTCCTGGTATTTCATACTGATCTTCTATTACATTGCAAATGTCAAAACACATACATTCTAAATGCATTTTTGTATTTATATTCCATTGAGAAAATTTTTTACCATTATAATAAGGAGTTTTATTGTTATAAAATCCTTCTTTTATATTATCCATAAATAACTAAAATTTATAATTTATTATAATTTTATATCTTTAGAATACAACTAAAATCATTGTAGAAAAGTTAATTTTAAAAAATCCTTCAATGCAAAATGTTGGTCAGACTGAGTAACTCATGCGGGGTGAATTTAGTTCTCAATAAAAAAATTGTTAAAGATTAAGTTAAAAAAATACCCTTAATAAAACAAACTATCCTATTAATAAAAATAGTATATTGATATAAAATCTTAACTTTTGTAATATTTCTCCAAGAGTGATTAAGTCTCAACTAAAATAATGTTCAGGATTACATTAGCTTTTGAAATCAATTTACATAGATAAAAACAAATATAAACACCAGTTAAGATTATTTATCAAATTAATAGTTTATTTATAGTTTAAAAATAATATAGGATATTATAATAAAACAAAACATAATGAACAGTGGAATAAACAATAGTTTCAGTCTCAAGATGAGATGTAATCCCCTCCACTTGGAAATCACCTACAGCCATGTAGATTATAATACTAATCAAAAAAATCCAGAACTTGGATCAATTAAACAAAAAATAACTACAAGCTATCTAGGATAAAGAGACTCTCCCGAAGTTATACTTTGTGAGTAAAGATAGCACAGGCCACACAGGGACCTCTTTCACAAATACCATGGAAAAAACATATTTAAAGGAATGAGAGAATAGAAAATATATTTAGTTAGGTGTAGGAGGTAGTTTGTGTTTGAAAATAGAGTAAAAACACACTACTCAAAAAAACAACAAATATAATGAGAAATAAATTATATAGTAATGATCTGTTTGGTATGCTCAGAAAGTTCAAAGTCATCAGATCCATATTGGTCATAATTTTGAGCTTCATTCTTAAAATAAAATAGTAGAACATAGGATCATATGAATCTACAGGAATGTTCTAGTCAATCTCTTTCATTGTATTAGTCAATATTTATAATGGATTATCCTATGACAATGATATTTATAAAACATGAATTAGTAATCTTGTGATCATTCACATATTCAATTGAAAAAAAATTCGTAGGTATGTAATCATTGCATATGTCATACGTATCGAGTACCATGTATATAGATATATATGACCTTTGCGTATATATAGTAGCATCAATTAGAGGAGATCCACAATCTCTGGATTATATTTGACTATGTCATGAAGACTTGGTCAAATTATCCTCAAATAGAAATATTCATTGATCCATTCACACTAAAATCCTTATATAGAAATGGTAGAAAGAACCTGGTAGTGACTTTGCATCTGCTGGTATCTCAAACTAGCAGTACCTCAGGCTGATAGTGAATCTGACATAGATTCTGGTGGTAACAATATGGATGGTATCTCATCCTATTAGTTTCTCCTATTGTGGTTGTAGTCCTGTCAGTGATAAGGCTAGCAGTGACTTGCCTCAACGGTAGCTCATGTTTGGTGGTAACATGTCCTGGTGGTGACTCCCAGCTAATAGTGACTCACTATAATACTTTGAATAATTATCATCAAAATAGTCTTACAATTTATAATTCTATTATAAAACATATAAATAATTTGTACTAAAATAATCATGGTTTGTGATTATTAAAATAAGAGTGTTAAACACACTCCACACAAGGAGGTGCAAAAGTTTTTTCCTTTTACATTCTTCCAAAGTTATCTCAACAACAAAATCACATTACTCAACTTTATTCTTTTTATCTTCCTTTTATTTTCAACAATAATAAACGTATTCTTTAAAGAGTGTTATACATATTTCTTTTTGATGACCATCCTGATCATATATTCCATAAATTTCATCTAGACATTCAAATTGATTTTTCATTGGAATGTTTCTAACAACTTGAGTTCTTTACTTTCAAACTAACTATGGGTTAAGAAAGTTAATGAACATTCTTTCACTATTTATTTATATTTGTTCAAACCTTATTCCATTAAGTGAAAAGTTATTCTAAAAATTATAAGATTTGTTCCCACAGATTCCACAACACTAGAAATAGTCATTAAATCTTGATTTTCTTCTAAATTAAGATGTTTCTCATTAGAAACCTTGTTTAGGTAGATAAATTCTTTCTACACTGTCATAATTTGGACAAGGACTATATTTACACAAAAATAAATTTTTAACTTTTGTAGATGTGATAGGTTTCTCACATCCCTTCTTAATAAAAACATTCCCAAAACCTTTATTTTCACCTTAAATCTTATAATGATCAGTTAAAACATTATTTTTTAAGGGTAATAATTTCACTAGATTCTTGATTACTATTTTCTCATAAACATTAAAAGTCTCATATTTTACATCCAATGATTTGTTAAAGTTTTCATTCATCTTCCTCAAGGAACATTCGGACTCAATATTTTTTTTTTACAACTCATTAACTTCTTCTACCTTATCTTATATCATTTTACTAAGATGTTTAACCATATTACATGTTCAATAATTTTAATTTTGTAAATTATGATTACATAGATGTATTACTCTTAATTCATGAAAACATATTTTTCAACATTAGAAAATTTTTCACTATCTTTCTTTATCATTATGACTTATTTCTTAAGAGATTGGTTTTATAAGACATACAAGAAGTTATATTCTGATATGATACTCTCTGTAATATTAATTACCTTTTTCTTCTTCACTATTTGAGGATTATTTTGTTTTTTAACTTTTGAAATTAGTTTCATAACATTCCCTAAACATTCATATTTTGAATAATTATTTTCTGTTGAGTCTAATTTAGCATTCTTACTCAACATACTTCTCTTATTCCTAGTAAACTTCTTATATTTTTTGGATGACTTTTATTCTTTTATATTTTATTAACACTTATTCCATCAATATTTTTCATCAAAATCATCTCGGTATTCACTAACTTGTTTGGTATGGAAATTCATAGAAAAGTGTCTAATTACACCACACTCAAAACATTTCATAGAAAGTTTACCGCTATATTTTTTCCTTCCACTTTGATATTTTTTAGATAAAAGAGACATTATTTTTTCCTTCAACTCATCATTGTATTTACCTTCAGAGTCAAAAGGATCAACATCTTTTTCATCTTGTATTTTCATTTGTAAAATTATATCAAAATCCATTTCATTTGTCATGTTCTATTTGAACACTAGAGTTTTTTCATTTAATAATAAATAATAATGTTATGTAACTCATTAAGAGGTAAATCAACTTTATCCTTTAAAGAATAAATTTCAGAATCAATATTGTTTGGAAATTTTCTCATTAGTTTCTTCACAATTGTAGAATCTTTCAAGAAATATATAAATCCTCTGATGTTTTAGAAAATTTCATTTACTATGGTAGAGTATTAATCTATAGTTTATTCATCTCTCATTCTAATATCTTCATATGTACTATTCCCTATTTTTATCTTTTCTTCCTACACTTTAGTATTCCCTTAGAATATAGTTTCAAGATTTTCCCACGTACTCTTTGATGTTTTGATACCTATCACCTTCATATAATAATTTTCTGATAGGGGCTTAAGGATAACATTTCTATCTTTTTAATCAACTTTGATATTTCTCTTATTAGTAAAATCCATTAGGAAATCCTTATCAATATGTGGAAACTCAATTTTAGTAGCATCAACAACTTTCATGAAAATCGATAGAAGATAAAGAATAATCCTATTTTTTATCCATAATAAGTTTTTCCATAAAATGTAGTATTTCATATACTATTGATAGAATGGATATTATCCATGATAAGAATTCAATAAGGAATCCTTACCTATGATACCAATTTAATTTCTAAATGATTGAATAACAAATGAGAAGGGGGGTTAAATCAGTTGTTCAATTTTATAAGTTTTAATACTTTAAAAAACATGACCCCTACAACCCATTAAAATTATACCCATATCATCTTTTAGTAAACACTCATGCATGTAAAAGTAGGAAAGCAAGAAAAGAATATGATATTTACAAGGTTAGACCTTAGTATGAAAACTTATATCCTTTACATACTTAATCTCGTGGATATATGGAAATTAACTATTATGTAGAAGTGAATTCAATTTGTGCCAACTCCGGTAAGACTCCTTCTATCTCTCGGTAGGTATGGTTATAAGGAATCCTGCCAGTTTAAAAATATTTCTTACAAAACAATTGATCCACATCAAAAGAATAAAGGCATCATTAAAACTACTACAAAAAAAATATCATGGGTCTAATAACTATGATTTTGATGGCCTTTAGTCTGATGAACCCAGTCAGATTGGCTCAATAAAATAAAATCAAAATGATTCTCCCTTTATAAAATTGCCCCTGATGAAATTTTTTGTTCTATCTGGATAAAAAAATCATTCTCATTAAACACATAAAAACTCAATCTGAAGTTCTTTAGTCCAATTTTCCTCACTCTGATTAGAAAAAAATGTATTTTTGATATTTCTAACAAGATATTTGTCAGGAAATAACTCTCACTCATATTCTTCAGTGCTTCCCATTTTCCACTAACATAAAAATTTTCATAGTATAAATGTATTGTTTTTTTATTTATAGGAAAACCAGAATAGAAAATCAAGGAAAATGAATAAAAATACCGACTTACTCAAATTTTAAATCTCTGAAAAACACTCACATTTAAACTTTAACATCGACTAATTCAAACCTTCTCAAGATTTCTCTGAAATCAATCTTTTCAAATATATGAACTATTCTTAAGTTCATTGTTTCTTCCTCAACATGATTTTTTTTAACATAATTACAATTAGTGTGACTAACTTACTCATATTCAATCTAATTTTACTAACTTCCTTTTCTCATTACGATCTAACTTTCTTCCTCTAGTCATTATGATATGACATTCTTTCTCTACTCATTGTGACCTTACTTTATTCCTCTCATCATTGTGATCTGACTATTTTCCTCTACTCATTATGATCTGACTATCTTCTTCTACACATTGATATTTTACTTTCCTCCCCTATACATTACGATCTTACTTTCTTTCTCATGGTTACTCCAATTGACTTTCCTTCTTAGATGTAGACTGATGGACCTTCCTTGACATCAGTTCAATGGTATCCCCAAAATGATGGAATTCTGATTATCATGGAATTCTAATTATGATGAAATAATAATTATAACGTAATTATAATTAGAATGTAATCTCCACTCTACAAAATTTAAAAACATCCAACCTCATCAGTTATAACTCATTCAGAATTCTGAAATGTTCTATTTCTAGAACTTCTCGATTTGAATAAAAAAATTGATTCATGGGAACGATTTAATAATTAATATTCCTTCATTAATCAATATATTTTATCATGATATTATTTATTATTTATGATAACTTCCATATTTCTAAATAATCATCTAAATTGAGTCTATAATGTAAATAAATTTCTAACTCCTAACGTCGCTATCTTTATTCAACATCTTCAGCAACATTATATCTTCCTCAATACGCCACTTCTTACTTTCTTAAAAATGTCAAGTTCAATGAATTGTGAAATATATTCTAATGAATCTGAGTCTAATGGTGTGTTCTATTAGTAACATTACAAAACTTTCATCACTCATATTTCTAACAACTTTAAATCTAGAATAGCTCAGTCTGAAAACTAGTGTCTTAAAACCTGTGTCAGTAAAAAAATTCTCAATGAAAAAATCACCCCCCACATTTATTATTGGGTTTGAACAATCAAAACTCTCATATGTTTTTCAAAAAAAGAATTCACAAAAAAGTTTTTGTCAAAAAATAAAAAAAACATTATTAAAAAAACATTACAAAGGTTCTTCAAAACACCTTAAATCATGTTATGATTTCATTTAAAGTGATTAAAACTCAAATATAATAAATTTTAATTTATTTTAATTCTATACTATATTTATGTTCATAATATCATATATGATTTATTTATAACATCTTATCACCCATTTTTAACAATAATTTATTACTATTATTGTTTTGCGTGTTCACTACTTCCTTTTTCATGAGATGTATGGATCGATAGTTTTGGTCCTTGTACTTTTAATATGGTTAAATTAAATCAAGTATATTAATCATTATATAATTATTTTTTATATTTTTTATAAATATATATAAATTCATCCAAAAAAGGAATAGATAAAAATTTTAGTAACATCATTCATAGAGACGGTAGGTCATATGTAAGAATGGACGTTGTTTTTAATTTTATTTGAATTGAAATAATGGTAAAAAATAATTTTCCTTTAAATAATAATTATTATATCATACATATTAATTAAATATATCTTTATTACCAACCATGTAATTTATAAATAAAATACAAATCGTATCGCTTCATGGAGGTGGTAGTCCACACATACACATGATAAAAATTATCATTTTCTAATGGATTATAAATTAAGAAGGTGGATATGATCTTATAATTATTAAATAATAATTTTTCCCTAAATATTAAATATATTTATTTTTTCTAAGTTTATGACCTTCCAAGTAAAGTGGTGATGAAAAACAAATTACATTACCCTATGGAGAAGGTAACTCATATGTACGCATGAGCGGAATTTTTTACTTTATATAGGATGTAAAAGAGGTGGAAAATGGTTTTAACATAATAATAATAACATTTAAATATATTGATGTTAATATGTTAATTATTTTAGGATGGGTACAAAATATTTTTAGGAATTAAAAGAATAAATAAAATCAAGAATATTTGGTTAAGAGGTATACCTTATCATTGAGAAATCACTTTTGACTTATAACTTAAGCCTTGTTAGGATGGTCCTTTAGAAAGACCAAATGCTATAGAAAATTCTTAGAGAACATATTTTTTTATTATGGTATATCATTTCATATAGATAAGGCTCATGTATCCTGGAGTGGAGAAGATATGTACTATCATTTTATAGGGGATAGAAATAATACACTTAGCATTACATATAACATTGTATAATGTATATAATATTGATGTAAATTGGAACCAAGGCTCAAAATATTAAAATATAATAGCTATTAGGTCAAAATAAACTCAATAAATAACCTTTGGGAATGTTTTGGATATATTTTATTCCTTGTATTCTAGTTAAATCACTTGAAATCTATTATAATTTTAACCGTGATAATTTAATTTATAATCACTAAAACATAATTATATAACTCAAAAAAAATGGTATACATAAAAAAAAATATTATTATATTATTATTAGTTTTTAATCCACTTTATCATATTTAATTTCTACTTGAGAAACATATTACTTTCAATATATGAATGAAAAATGCCTGAAAACATTTTTTAGGAAAATACCTAATCATAGAGTAAAAATAATTCTACTTTGAAATAAAGTAATAAATTTGTTTACAAAAATTTATTAGTAAAATAATAAAAAAAGGAAGGTTTTTGGAATTCATTATTAGTAAAAATATGAATATAATCTTCCAATAATGACATTAATTTCAAATACTCAAAAATTGTTTCTAATTTGAATAAAATATAACTTATCTTTCACAAAAGTAAATCTTGGTTTCCCAAATTTTAAATAACTTTTTATAATAAATTATTGAACACCTTGAAATCTATTTTTTCAAAAAATACTAATAAAATATGATAAATCCAAGTTTTTATGATATTCTCATGTTTTTATCTATAGTTTTAAATCAGTGTTACCCCATTTACTATGGTTGCAAATATTTACTATAGTGACAATTCATAATTGAAAAAATAAGCTTAACCAATAGAATAATATTATTTATGTTGATTAAAAATATAAAATCCATTTTTTCTAATTAAAATCAAATAATTGTCAGAATTTAATTTAATATTAAAGCAGTAAAATGTGATGAAAACGGTATCGCATGAAAATGAATTTTTCAAGTAAAATATTATCTTACATTACCACTGTGACTTTTAATAATAATTAATAATTATAAAATCATATATATAGATATATAATATATAAATTTTATTTAAATAATTTCCCTTTAGGGGTTATTTAAGTTAATTAAAATTGGAAAACATTATATACTTTAAAACAGTTTTCGTAAAAATTCATTTTAAAGCAAAAAAATTGTCTTATGTAAAAATTTTCAAAAATTTTGATCCTAAGGTAAATTAAATGGATATTATATCTGTTTAATACCAAATAAAAAAATATAATTATACTTTTATATTACTTTATTTAAATGAATGAAATGTAATTTTTCAAACATCTATATTTTTTTCTATTCACTGAAAAATCAATATTTTTAGTAAAATACCAAAAAATAATTTAAGTTAATATTGGCAGGATAATTTTAAAAATAATATCCATTTAATAAAATTAAATATTTTAAAATTTATTTTATTAATTTTAATATCCCAACACAAAATGAAACAAAAAAATGGAAGAAATTATATTATTGAAGCATAAAATTGATTTTATAATAATTTAGAACTTTTTTACAAAGAGTTAATAAATTAAAAAAATATTTATAGATATGTTTCCTAATATGTCTAATATTATTAAGAACCACCATTATAATGGCTAAGATATAGTATTAGTTTATCATGGTTCTTTTAAACTAGATGTTGCTTGTGGAGAAACATATCAAAGCCAATAGATTTTTTTTAAACATTAATCAAAAAATATAGTAGTGGTATAGGAAGGATGGTTCAAAAATTAGTCCATGAAACATTTTTTGTTACAAAATTATAAGACAAATATGACAAAATAAATCATCATGTGAGGTGATTCATGTAGTGATTAAGAGGATACCCAAGTGTTTCAGTGTTTTATCATTAGGAAAGGTTCTAGTGCTCTGGTAATCATTATATATTCTCTAGGAAAAAAAATTATAGGGTTTTCTTTCTCAAATACATAGAGTAAGAATTCCTATAAAAATCAATCTAAAGAATATATTTTGGTTGTGTAGAAACCATAGACTTCGTTTCATGTTTTTTTTTTGAAAAATATAAGGAATACAAAGATTCTAATATTAAAAATTTTGTTCAATTATTGGACACAATTACATAATGAGACAAGTTGTTGATCTAATTCGAAGAGGAGTGATGAAACTAAAAAAATAATTGGGACTCTAGTATAAAGAAGAGTTTTAGTATCAAACTTTTGTTCACTTGTTTCATATAGTGATCATAATCACTAATATAATATATTGAATTGGTATTTGATGATCTATGCATAAATCCACATTTATTGATGATACAGTTATAATATATAATAGATGAATTATATATCCAAATCAAAAAAATGATTGGGATTCCCATGAGGGTTCAAAACATGTACAAACGCATTTTCTATAAATTGATACTTTTCTATATTGTATATATGTGTATAATATTTTAAATAAGAAATAATCCATCTATCTTAACTGGTAACATAGATTCAAATTACAAAGGGGATAAATGGTTAAATTAAGAAATTATTATTGGTTTAATTTTCACCACATCTGATTCACACCCATATCAGGTGTGTATACACAAGTATTCGGGGACTTATAAAGGTAGAAAATCATACAGTTGGGGTTGAGGAAATTATGTTCAAGGTTCCTGATGTGATTGATATTTCTCCATACCTAGAGTTAATAAATGGGACTCTAATAAGTAAAATAGGAAAAATATTGAGTTTATCTAGGTATGTGGTTGTATAAATGTGGTAGCATGTTCATTCTCATTTTTTTCTTTTTATTTTAAAACATTGAAATTTCTTTAATGTAAAATAGTTGGTTATAAAAATATTTCATATTGAGAATCTTAGAAAACATACCATAGTTATTTCATTATTGTTCATCTATAAAGGTTCTATAAAGGATTTATATATAAAAAATATTTGATTTCGTTATACTCTATTAGAGGATCCTCATGTTTGAAAAAAAATTGGTGTATATCTTATAAAAGGAGCATAAGCCTACTTAACATAAAACTAACATGTCAAAAAATTTAGGTATCACTTTAATTTATGACATTTTATTCAATTTCATGTGTTTCTTATTTTTTAGATAATATAATCTATGTTTCCTTCTATATGATTAATTTCCTTGTTCATAATATTAATACTTATCATTGAGACCTTGGGAAATTTTGTAATTGTTTTATTTTTTATTGATCGGTCATCATATTATTAAATAATTGATGAGAACATTTAAAAATATTTATTTTCTAGTCTAGGAAAAAAATTTCATTTAGAAGTTTCTAACCCATATGGGGAGTAACCCATTGAAGCATATTCTCTTGTTTTGAGACATCAAGTAGAAATTTTGTTAGAGGGAACCTTCATATTTTGGATACAACACCATGGATGATATCCATCTTTTTATAAGTACAATTCTTGGAATGTCACACCTTTTATTAAGGGGAGGGTAGTGATGTGATACTACCAATATTTTCCACCAAGAAAATCATTATGTAGGAATAAATATACTACGTACTGAATATAAGAGTCAATAGATGACAATAAATGGGGATCATTGTTCCTTATTTTAGTGAAATACATAGATCTCATCATTATATTTTCTCCCAATACCACTATACAAAGTGAAAGGCTTTGAATTCAACATCATTGAATAATTTTATAAAATCTAGTGTTGAGTGCCTTAAGGTTGCCTATATATGGTATATTCAAGCATATATTGTACAATAGATATTTATATCCATAATTAGGTATCTAAGTATTGTTTTTAAGTCGAGAATTTTCCTCAAGGGTTGAAAATTAATAACTAAGGTATAAAATATATTAATTAATTAATGTTTTTTGTAGTAGTGTCATGGGGTCCCCCTCAGTATTTCGGGCATGTTTAAATGTGGAAATTGAGCCAAGTTTGTCCTTCGATCAATAAATTCTATAATGAATTTATAAGGATATAAATTTTTTTGATGGGTAAAATTAGTAAATCCATAAAGGTCATTATTGATAAATAATTTGATATATATATTTCCTTTATGATTTATTTTTTATATTTCAGAGGGAATTTTAAATTTTTTCAACGAATATTCTAAAGGTTCCTGATGTAAAAAAACGTGTGTCTCTTACAAAAAAAAACTATGCATGATATATTTGGTGTTCTTATAATAATACAATGGTTTATACAGGTCTAGAAAAACCATGTGGTTCAAATTTTCAACTCAAAAAAGGGATGCACAGTTAGTGCATGATTTTCCTATTTGTATGACCAACCAAGGCTACCTATTTAAAAATGTGTTTTAGTTAATTTTATTAATTTATTTTAAACTAGATACTCCATTCTACTCACTCACTCATGTGACTCAACCCCCAATAATCCCTCCTTAATTATTATCTTCTCATTTGGGCTTCTCTAGGGATTTATTC
Source organism: Viscum album (assembly GCA_963277665.1). Classification (NCBI taxonomy): domain Eukaryota; kingdom Viridiplantae; phylum Streptophyta; class Magnoliopsida; order Santalales; family Viscaceae; genus Viscum; species Viscum album. The sequence continues at coordinate 1,678,328,143 of OY728163.1, read as the reverse complement.
CTCTTTTCATGATGATTCTTCTAGGTAAGCACCTCTAAACCCTTTTCTCTCTTCCTCTAACCATATTCCCTTACATATTCACACTTTACCATACCCATAGAAACTACATATTGTTCTTGGATAAATTTTATTTTTGGGTTTTATAATATTAAGTTTCCCAACTATTATATAATGATTTTTATTACTTTTTCTTAGTTGATTGACTACATTACACACACTTGTCAACAAATTAAATGATTAAGGTAGTTTTATCCATGAATTTTACATTAAATATAAATCATTGAGTGTTGTATTTATTTAATTCTTTTTTTGAGAGATAAACAATTATACTTATTATATCTATTGATTTTATGACAATATAATTAATTTATCCTTTATTTTTACTTGACGGAGAGATAAAATAAATTTTCAAAGTGAAAAAAACTATTTTATCAAAAAAAATACGTACATTAAGTGTTTCTACTGTTTGAAACAAAATTTTCTAATTAGTTAATAAGTGTATACTTCATGAAATTTTTTATAATTTGTTATAATTATGTAATATCAAGTTATACAAAGTTTTTTAATAGGTTTTGGTCATGTTATCCTCTTTTAGGGTAGTTTCCATTTGTGAATATTTTGAGTTGGTTTTGGTTTTCAATGCATAAAAATGATTTTTTTTAATTTATAATGTGATTTTAAGGAATTTTCTTTTGTTTTAAAAAAGTATTATATATATATGGATTATAATTTGACCATATTTATTATTTTTATACCCTTGAAGTGATCCCTTATGTATTGTTTTTTTGAAAATTTATGTGTTCTATGAAATGAGGGATGGAATGATTTTGATAAAAAAATTATGTCTTTATCAATGAAATGTTTTTAATAAGTGTTGATTCTTATTTGAAGTTTTATTAGTGGTTAGGGTTTGATTATGATATTTTTGTATCTTTATATATATTTTATATTTTATATTTTGTTTTCCATGCTCCATTTCGTTTTATGGGATTCATTTGGTTGTTTTATATGAAATATTGGTATTAGTACTTCACTAATATATGGTTATAATTTATCTAGTGGTTCCAAGTTTGAAATATGGTTTCATTAGATGATTTTTTCTCTCATTCATATAGTGTAGGGTAAAAACAATTGTTTAGGTAGTAAAATCATTTTAGGCATGCTGATTAAAAATATTATGTTAATGTGTTTTCCTAGATTTTATCTAGGGATCACCGTTGTGACAATGATGATTGTGACTTGATTACTTATATGACGGTTTACTTATGATTATTTCAATGATAGTTTCTTATCTTTAATATTACATTTATCTTGTTATTGATTATTATTATTTGCATTTTTTCTCTTCCAATTATGTTTCTATGTGTGTTTTATTTTAATAATAATCTAATATATTTCTTTATTCCCGTTATAAGGAGTGATTATTTTCCCTGTAAAATTTTTCTTTTTCTACTTGAATTATATTTGTGAAAGATTTTTTCTTCTTATTGGAACAATTACATCTAATTTATGATTTCTTCATTGAAATTAAATGGTTTATTAAATCCTATATTATTTTTATTATTTAATTAACATATTTTTTTAAAAGTATATTTTAAATACATTATTTTAATAATTAAATTTATATAATTATATTTGAATTATATTTTATATAAAAATATGAAACACTTATACCTTGGAAAGTTTCATTTTAAGTGATAATCTCTCATTAAAAGTGTTATTCAAAATTAAAAGTTCATTTTCATTGATGTATTTCAAAATATCATTAAATGGGTTAACTTTTAAAGGATAGGCATGGGAATGGGGAGGATTCCTACTAGAAATTACATCTCATACCCTATATACATTAAATTTTCAAAAAAGTTATGATTGGGATGTATTGATTACTCTATGGGTTCCTATTAGGGTATTTTTATGGTGAAAAGTAAAGAACATTCACTTGGAGAATAGTGTTGGGTGTTGGGTTTTTCTTTTGAATTTTTTTTATAAAAATTTTGATTATCTTATAGGCCATTTCACTTCATCATTCCCTATATATTATCTCTTATATCTTATATTGGATCTTGAATAAAATTTTATCCCTATTGATTTCAGATATGTATATTGGCCATACTTATGGGTTGATGGAATTTATTCATGATTGTTTCCTTGTTTAGTTTCATTATATTTTAAAACTAATTATTTAACATTATTCATTAATTGAATTACTAATCATTCATTCTAGATTTATATGTGGTGTTCCTATTTTATTATGGTTTCATCAAGTTAATTTTTTTCTAAAAGTGAATGTCATAATTGTATAATACTAGTTACTATCTTGTGGGAATTTGGAATGTGTCTTAGGCCTTGTGATAGCTTGAATTAGGTATATTGTATGTTACTCTTGGATTATTCTTGGAAGTCTAGAAGATGGTTTGGATAATCATATATAAGGTTCATAAACTATACTCTAAACTCTCTCAAAACGTTTCTCCCCTTTTTCTTGGTGAAAAACTCATACCACTGCATTATATTCAATATAAAAGATAATAACTCGTTATAGAACTGACTCCTAAACTTATCCCACATCATTATAGGCTCAACATGATTTCCAATACAAAGGATCCACTACTACTGAACTATACCTTTTAAAAAATTATCTTCTGAAAGGATCCATTCCCTTTTCCACATATGAATCCATATGAAGGTGATCTTAATAAACTCTAACCACCTCTTCATTTTTAATAATATATAGTCCCCTAATACTTTACTAGACTCTGATACTAAAAATAGTTTATCTAATTCCTTCATGAATAATTATCTGTGGGATAAACCCACATATGACCAACTAGAGTCTATTATTATACCATAGAACCATGAACCACCTGAGGATGATGATCACTATCCATCTCTTAAAATGTAGAATAAAACTGTTATTCACATGGTATGTATTTCATATTAAATTTATTTTTAATTTTCCTATATATATATTCCCTAATTAAAACATAGTCAAAAATAAGTTTGATATTAGTACTACACATAGGTCTCTACCACATAATCAGAATACCTTTTCTCAAGTAGGTTAAATAGATTACCATAGTCCTTTCATTTTATCATTAAGGAACCTTATATGTACAAATGGATCTCCCTAGTTTACATCACATGCTAAGATCAAGTGAATTATTTACTTACCCATCAAAATAAATCCAAACCTCTTATTAACTATAAACTTCAACCTAGATCCCAAATAAAGATTTGATATCACTCTATTATAATATATTCCCACTAGACACCCTCTTAGTTCAATAATGAATAATGAGTTGCCCTTAAATATTTCATTCCAATAATCCATTATATATAGACTATCACTAATGGTATAAACACACGAAGGGGAAGTCATTACCCACTATAATCTCAAAAATAATAAATTAATATGTTAATAAACAATTGTAAATAAAACATACCATAATTCAAATAAATTAAAATTTTCATGTAATTTAAAACCGAACAAAAGAATCAGTGTCTCTAAAGATAATACCAAAATGGAAACATCTTTTATGGATTAGACATTGGATCCATCCAATCAAGCTCCACATTATGAGCAAGTAATCACTAATTTGATAACTGAATAAATCCTAAAAATGTATAAAAATTATATTTATATATATATATATAATTTGTGGTGACAATACAATTATACATAGATGGTTACTCCACAAGAAACTCTAATATAAATATGGGAAAATCAAAATAAATCCTTTTTGAATAAATAGTGAAACTAACTCAATTTCTATCCTAGATTACATGCATCTCATCCCACCAACGTTTCACTCACTAAATCCAAATAAAATATACATATGTAATAAATCATTAAAATATATATATATATGGATGTACCTTACACACACTTCTTCGCTAATCTAGTTAATAACATGTCCTAACAAAAAACATCATGGTTATCTTAACCCTTATATATCCACATATCACAACAAAATTCCATATACACAATCCATAGCAACATACCACATAGAAAAACACATAACATAAACAATAGCCACATATCCCCTTACACATACCCACTCCATATAAAGTATACCACCACTAAAAAACTAAAATTGTTTGCCACATCTACATATGAAATATGTATACCATATCACCACATAACAACTAAAAGAGAGGGATGGATATAGGGTGTAGGGATCCATATTTATTGGACATATCTTGAATGTTAGGGGTTAAATTCATACCTGAAAAACATATTAGAGTTTGTTAGGTTACCTAAATCATGTGGTGGTTCATACTAAAAATATACATTGATAAAATAAATCACACAATACCAATTTATCTTTGACTTCCTATCATGACACCTATTCAAAAATATACCACCTCCACATCATCACCATTATAAAAAATTCAATTATTTCCATCTCTAATCATACAAAAATAAAACACCACTAACACACAATTACCATATATTAAATTAATTAGTATATGATTACCAATTCAACATTAATCATATACAAACCATGTTAGATTCATTATCCATACACATGGCATAATTTATTTTCTTTTACCATATATTTATTCCACTGCATTATTTCAATTCATTTAGTAGTGAATTAATTCATATCATCCAACTATCATTCAACTTATTCAGTTATATTCATTATTTTCAAAGTAATTTCATATCCCAAGGAAACAACTACAAACTAACCATAAAAGAATTTACAAAATATCAAATAAACATCCACATCACCAACTATTTTATAAACACATCAATAAATGGTAACCAACCCATACTAGCTCTATATCCACTTACACATCAAACAAACCATATTAAATATTTATATACTTCCATAAAATATTTAGAAACTTAATTCAATGAAAGAGATAGTAAAGAAATACTCTTATTAATCACTTCATTATGAAATTATCATTTCAATCTAAAAAAATATCAAATCAATCAATATTAGTACCTAAAAACCTCATCATGTTACCATCTTCCAATTAAATTAACAAATTAAATCATGATTACATATGGTAATAATTATTTTTTATCATATCATCATGCTCATACTAGAAATTAAACATAATATAATCAAATATAATAAAAAATTATATAAAGAAATTCAACCCACATTTCTCTTGATTATATTAAATTTTTTACTTATTTATGATAATTATATCTTATTAACTAAATAAATATAAATCATTATTATTTTAAATTTTCACATTAAATAAAAAGAGATAATTTAAATAATTTACCTTTAATGAAATCTCAAAACGACCCCACATCCAGATGAGAAGTGAAATTATTATCACACACCGACAACCACACAAGGATTCCTTTGACAACATATAAAACACCAAGAAAGTATCAATGTTTCAAAAATTATTTTTCAAAACAAAGTATCATAAATTACCATAAACCACTATGAAGATAAAATAAGAGAAGAAAATTAAAAGGAATATGAATATAAAGAAGAATAAATTATAGCACCATAACTTGTAAGAACATCGTTGTATAAAGCCAAATACTCAAGAATTTTACAAAATCTGCAATTAAGATATTGAGAACCACATAGGGCTTCAAGATTAATAAGGGGAGCGAATGGAAGAAAGAGTTTCCTCAAATTTATATTCAAAATAAGTTAGGACCATACCAACAGATGGGGGTGGAAAACTAAACCACATTATTTCTTAGCTCGGACAACACAATCAGAGTACCATAGTACTTCAAAATACAATGTATCAAAATATTCACAAAACATTTCCTTTATTAAAATACTCCTCAGTATAGTCCATTATGTTGATACAAAAAATAATATTTTATTCTTCGATCTCCCACTTCAAATCACAATCAAACTATAAAAAGGTTTTCACAAAAGTATTTCATTTTCCACCATGTTGACTTCCACAACTAAATTTATTCTCCTTGTGACTAACAAGGGCTAGAATACAATAAAACCCCAAACCATGACCAAAAAAATTAATTCTTCACAAAAATGATGACATGGTTTTAATACATCATAAAATCATCCTATAGAAAATCCATATTATACTCTAACAACTTATCTCAATAAAAACATCCATCCCACCACAACTAGGGACTCTACCATGGTGAACCTATAAAAATAATGAAATAGAATAGAAAATACCATAATGTTTTTCCTCATAAATCATAAAACTTTTATCATCACCAAAAATCCTCTTAAAATATCACTTCATCCATCTCTGACACCTAAAAACACATGGTAGAGGATAATGAAAATTTATTTTTTTTACCCAATCCAAATTGTGGAATTATATTCACATGATAAGTGATTTAATAATTAGTAATAAATTTTCATAATAGATTAAGATGGATAATTTTGAGTGTGAACGTGGGTAATAGTATTATCAAGACACATTCTAATTAGAATGGAATAATTATTATGCAAATGAAAATTATTCCACCAACATTAACAAGTTAAATCTACTTAATTGAGTAATATGGTAATTTTTTCCTAAATCTAGTTAAATGGTAATGAAATATTATAAATACTACTTTTTAGTTGATAATAAGAATATATTGGGACATCAAGTGGATATATTAATCAGAAAAACAAAATTCATAAATGTTCCATGAGGTGAATGTACTAGACCACATGAAGAGTTTTTCTTTGGAATTTAGGGGATTTAATTATAAATTTCAAAGGTGATGATCAAATAATAGTTTTTTCGTAAGAAAAATGAGCATAAGAGAAATCACTTGGTGTAAGAAAATTTTTATCTACTAATTTATTACCATTCGTATTTATAATATATTTTCTGAAAAACAATTGATCCCATCTGTGAGATATAGTAATTTCATAAAATGATTGTATGAGGGTAGGTAAATATTGGGTATGGAAAATTTATCACGAATAGACCCACGAATACCCCACCTAAGCTAGTAGTAATGAGAGTGTGTTATCCCTAGCCTGCCTCAAGTCGGCCAGTGGAAATCAAAGAGCTACAAGAAGTAATACCTCTAATATAATAGGCCTTCACTTATGAACCTATAATATCAACATATCACTATAAAAATAATATATAGAAATACAAACTAATTTTTAGTTAAAACAACTGTAGTATATCATGCATGTAATATAAGGCACGACCTTAAACCTTACTTAATATTGAATTAAATGAATAATTCACATTGAGGATCTTTTCAGGTTTACAGTTTTAGAGAATTAGATCTTAGCTATTACATCTCAAAAGATTACAAAGTAGACACTTCTACTAAGTTTCCATAAAATAAAAACTCTTAAAAAGAAACATGTCTAGTTCCATGTTTTATATAGCATGACTTTCCATTGATCCCATCCTTATCACTAATCAACATTAAGTCCTGTGAAAAAAACTTCAAAAAAAACTTTGGGTGAGCATAAAAAGGTCAGCAAGGGAAACACAAAGAATAAAAACTGTTAGTTTTTTAAAACAACTAGTAAACCATGTATACTTTATCAAAGTAACACTTTTCACCTTTATGAAGTAGTAAAACCTCTTCACTGAATAAAAGATCAATACTTACCCTTTTCTAACCAAAATATTACCATAAAACCCATATAAAGAACACATAACATATAAAGGTAACTTGGGACATAAACATACTTAAATGGAATAACCATACGGTCGACTTCCACACATATCACTTAATGGAAAATCCATACGGCCGACTTCCATACCCAATGCATTGGAGGTTATGACATAACCACCCGTCCTGGTATTCATAGCACCACTCGTCATATGGTTTATCACTTAACCACCTGTCAAATGTCCAAGTACCATTATAAAATCATAACAATTATAAAGGAAATAAAAAATTTCCACATTTCAATCACAATATATCACTTAAATATATTGACATAAAAAAATACATTATAAAAACCATTTTCAATAAGAAAATACATAAAATAGTATATGGTATTTATTTCATTTTATAAAACATTACGGCTTGTTGAGGAAGCCAAAGACCAAATAATACTCGCGGCGGCGGAAAAGGGTTGTTGTCACTGTGTATGTTAAAAGAAACATTCCTTTCTGTCTTTTAGTAAAATGCTTCATAGAAAAAGATTGATTTTGTATAAAAGTAAAAGTAAAATGGATATATACACCATATAAAAGAAAGTTGTGTATAAAATGAAATATGCCTCAATGAAAGGAGATTGAGACGAAGTCCCTTACCTCGGGTCCGACATGACTCGATCGTTATTTAAAGTCCTGAATAATAAAGTTGAGTTAGTTTATACTTGCTTAAAAACCTTTTTCAAGTTCATTATTCCTTTTATATCACTTATTACCATGTTATGAACACTATTTAATTATTTAAGTTAATAATGGTCGTTTTGTCGATCATTGGTACTTGAGTCAAAAATAAACTCTTTATAATTACAAGTTGTTCATGTGGTAAAATATCGATTATATCAAGAATTATATTCATGATGTAGATATCATATATATCCATTATATACATGCATTTATAATATTACATAATCATTTAGAGGTAAGAAATGAAATGCACCGGTCATGGAGACGGTAAGTCGTACGTACGCATTAATGCTACTTTCATTTCTATGTCATATTAATGGAATTAAAACTAAATGAGAGGTATGTATATTTTAATTCCAGAATTATATTCATCAATTATATGTAAAATACATCATATATATCCATTATATATATGTACTTATAATAGTACATTACATTTGGGGATAAGAAATGAAATGCACCGTTCATGGAGACGGTAAGTCGTACGTACGCATGAACGCTACTTTCATTTCTATCTCATACTTTAATGGAGTGAAATAATAATTATAAAAAGGTATATTATAATTAAATTATAATATCATATATAATATTATTAAATTCATCCTTTATATGTCCCATGTATGGCATTAACGAATAAAATCACTTTGAGGGGGCGGTAGTCCGCACTTCCTAAAATGAAATTATCGTGTTTACCCACAATGGAAACCATAAAGGTGTGTCATAAATGAAAAATACAGAAGCTTAAGTAAAACATAAACATAATATATATCATATATAAATAGGGTGACATCTTAATGGCCACTATTAAAGGTGTTAAAAGAATATTGAACAATTATCGTTTCGTGAGATAGAAATTCCCCAACCACAGAAACAGTATGTTCTTTAACCATTAGACGGAGGTGTTTGTAGGTGTAGCTCGAATCATTCTTATAAAAACATCCTAGTATATTGAAGATTCTGGTGTCGTTACGAAATAATGGAATAAAAAGAGTTTAGAGGGTTGGAGAAGCAAAATAAAACAAAATAACACAAGAGAAAACAGTACTTTAAAACGTGTAACTCTTTTTGATTTGAGCTCAAAGGCTTCCTTGGGAAGACTACTGCCCAAAGTGAGGCTTCTAGAAGTAAGAGAGGGGTGTGAAGAGGAAAAATGGGCAGGGTTTGGCCGATCCAAATCCTTGAGCAGTGTGGGTAAGGAGGTAGAGGTGGGGGCCTTTTATAAGAGGAGAGGAGGGGCACTCTTGGAAAGTTATAAAAGTTTACTTTATTATAAAATTATTTTCGGATTTTAAAGGTCCCACATTGATATAATTCGAGGATAAAGTGATAAGGGTTATAAATATACTCATCCAATAGGTCTTTGACAAGTGTAAATCTTAGATTTTACATTCTCTTATCATTTTATTTAAATCGTTCATTAATGATGTAATCGGTGCATCATCATGATGTCATATATAATTTAATTTATCTAATGTCTAAAAAATATATAAAAAATATAAGGATGTAGGAAATTGTTTTATCATTCTAATGAATATATATAGTCAAAATATGACTTGTATAACCCCATTTAAAAACTGTGTTAGTAAAACAACTCATGTTTGTGACATTTTATTTATAACATTAAATAAAAAGTTTTTAATGTCATTTTCCTACCAAAGTGGCTCCATGGGGTCCTCAAGTTGACCCATGGATTTTCCTGGTCGTACATGACACATCCAATAATGGTAGGACATGTTTCATGTTCATTTCATATTATTAAAACATTATTTTTACCTTAAACTACACTAATTACCTCTAATCGCTATTAATAAACTTAAAAGTTACTATTCACCAAAAAATTATTTTAATCCCATTGAACCACATTTTACTTATTAATGAAAACCATGTATGTCGGATTTTTGAAATTCAAAACACAGAGGTGGTAAAATTTCATTTAAACGAAAAATCAGTTTTTAAAGTACCACTTAGTGGTTTCACTATTTATCAAAAATTGAAGTTTTTCAGAAAAATACCAAAACATCCCCCTAAGCTATATTTGATATTCCGAATTAAAAAATGATGTCCATTTTACAAAATTCAAAACATATAAGTTTCATTAATTAATTTAATAATTAATTCCCGCTGTAAGAGAAAATAGCGTGTTTTTATAAAACAATAAAGTATCAAAATATTGACACTAGTTTATGTCCGATTTCAAAGTGAAATTAATGACAACGACCACTATTGGATTAAATGGTAAAATTATATTCTAATTTAACATTAAAACCAATTCAAATGATAATCTAATCATATTAATAAATTAGATTAAAAAGAGTTTTTGAATTAAAATACGACATTTTTCACAATTCATTAAAAATGATCTTTATCGGATAAATACCAAAAAAATTTACAAAGTAAATTTTGATGTCCTGATTCTAAAGAAGAATTTTATTTGGTCCAATTGAATATATAAGAGTGACCAAAACTATATTTAATAATGGTTCGCCATCAAAAAGAAATAAGTGGTCCTTTAGTGAAAATTATAGTATATATGCCTACAATTGAATTCTTTTCGTATTTTAAGCCTTTATCCTTTATTGGATAAATGTAGAAACATTTAAAAACATATATATTCATATTTTAGTTATTTATATTCATTCCCGCCAATATAATGGCAACATGTTAACTACCATTTAAAATAATATTATTTTATTACTAGTGCGCAACGTAAGATTTCAAAGAAACTCTTTGTTGTGTATCGGGTACGCTATCGAACATAGCAACCCCTTTAAACTAAAATTAATATTTAATTCGTAAATATTAATAAATATGAAAACGTTTTATTCATTATTTACCTTGAATGTTACATCCTTCCCCCCTTTTGGGAATTGCGTCCTCGCAATTTTATTCACCTATCAAATAGTTGGGGGTATTTATCCCTCATAGCATTTTCAGATTCCCATGTTGCCTCTTCAACCATATAGTTTTTTCACAAAACCTTTACTAGGTGAATTACCTTATTTCGCAACACTTTCTCTTTTTGGTCAAGAATCTGGACTGGTTGTTCTTCATAAGAGAGATTATCTTCCAACTGAACTACCTCTGGGCTCAAAACATGAGATGGATCTGGCATATACTTTCTCAACATCGAAACATGAAAAACATTGTGTACCAGAGATAAACTCAGAGGTAAAGCCACTCGATAATCAATTGATCCAACTTTCTTTAGAATTTAATATGGTCCAATGAACCTTGGACTCAGCTTTCCTTTATTACCAAATCACATCACACTTTTCCATGGTGAAACTTTGAGAAAAACATGATCACCTACCTCGAAAGATAGATCCTTCCTCAGGTTATCCACATAACTTTTCTGTCTGCTCTGAGTTGTTCTCATTTGTTTCTGAATCAACTGAACTTTTTCTGCCCTCTCTTCTACCAATTCTGGTCCCATCAGCTTCCTTTCACCCACTTCATCCCAAAAATCTAGAGTTCGACACCGCTTCCCATATAATGCCTCAAATGGTGCCATCTGTATACTGGAATGAAAACTGTTATTATAAGAAAACTCAACCAAAGAAATATGTTGGTCCCAACTTCCCTGATAATCCATCGAACAAGCACGTAGCATATCCTCCAATCTCTGAATTGTTCGTTCTGACTGCCCATCTGATTGCGGATGAAATGTTGTACTAAAATTTAATTCACTACCCAACAACTTCTGAAGGCCTTTCCAAAAGTTAGAATTAAACCTGGGATCACGATCAGATTCATTGGAGAGCGGAACTCCATGCAACCTGACTATCTATTTATGATACAATCGAGAAAGTTGATCTAGAGAGAACGTATCTCGAATAGGAAGTAAATGAGCAGATTTAGTCAATCGATCAACAATAACCCAGATTTCATTATTACCTTGAGATGTCCTCGGTAATCCCACAACAAAGTCCATGGATATATTTTCCCATTCCCACTCTGGAACTGGTAAAGACTGCAACATCCCTTTCGGTAACTTCCAATCTGCTTTAACCTGCTGACAAGTCAAACACTTCATAGTAAAATCAGCAATATCTCTCTTCATTCCATCCCACCAGTAATACTCCCGCAGATCTCTGTACATCTTAGTACTGCCAGGATGAACTGAAAAAGGGGAACTATGAGCCTCACATAACAACTCATTCTTCAACTTTGAATCACAAGGCACACACAATCTCTTCCCAAATCTCAAAACACAATCATTATAAATGTTGAATTCAGGCAACTTACCCTTCTGAACCAGCTCTACCCTTTTCTGCAACTCACTATATTTCTTCTGTTCTTGCTTAATTCTGTCTAATAGAGAAGATTTCACTGATACCTGAAACAAAACAGAAGGACATCCTGTACCAACAACTTCTATGCCAAAGTTCATCAAATCCTTAACCAAAGGATCACGTTCCAAACACAACATTGTTAATGAAGCATTACTTTTTCGACTCAAAGCATCAGCCACTTTATTTGCTTTTCCCGGATGGTAATGAATTGTAAAATTATAATCCTTGATTAATTATAGCCATCTCCTCTGTCTCATGTTCAATTCTTTCTGAGTGAATATATACTTTAAACATTTATGATCGGTATATATTTCACACTTTACTCTATACAAATGATGCCTCCAAATTTTTAAAGCGAAAACAATAGCAGCTAATTCCAAATCATGTGTAGGGTAATTTACCTCATGGGTTTTCAAATAAAGTGAATCATAAGCAATTACCTGATCATTCTGCATAAGGACACAACCAAGTCCTTTCAACTAAGAATCACTGTGGATAACAAACTCACCATTCCTGGAAGGAAGTGCCAAAACTTGAGCATTCACCAATCTTCTTTTCAACTCCTGAAAACAATCATCACATTCTTTTTTCTAGATAAACTTAACACCCTTCCGAGTTAGCTTAGTCATTGGACTAGATAACCATGAAAATTTTTCAACAATCCTTCTGAAGTAACCTACCAAACCAAGAAAACTACAAATCTCGGTAACATTTGTGGGTCTTGTCCATTCTTCAACAACTTTTGTTTTAGAAGGATCAACAGTTATTCCATCTTTTGAAACAATATGACCAAGGAAAGAAATTTGTTTCAACCAAAACTCACACTTTTTGAATTTCCCATACAATTTCTTTTCTTTTAAGGTTTGCAAAATAACCCTTAAATGTCTTTCATACTCCTATTTAATTTTAGAAAACACCAAAATATCATCAGTAAACTCAACCACGATTTATCACCTGAGTCAACTGAGCCATCACTACAACAAACTAGTTAGTTTCGATTCTGACCATCTCAGGATACTGATTTGAAAGGTCATTTCCCTCTATATTCCTTCCCAAAAAAGTTGTTCTGTTTCATCTATGAAAAACCATTATTAACATAGAAATATCTTAGGAGAAGAAACATGGTAATCTTCAAATTCTATATCATTTCAACCATTCAATAAATTAATTTATAATTTAACAATTTTCTAACTCCTAAAGTTGTCTAAACCAACCTCTAATACCAACTATAATGCCCCAGCCTTAAACCTTACTTAATATTGAATTAAATGAATAATTCAAAATGAGGATCTTTTCAGGTTTAGTGTTTTAGAGAATTAGATCTTAACTATTACATCTAAAAAGATTAAAAAGTAGAAACTTCTAATAAGTTTCCATAAAATAAAAACTCTTAAAAAGAAACATGTCTAGTTCCATGTTTTATATAGCATGACTTTCCATTGATCCCATCCTTGACACTATTCAACATTAAGTCCTGTGAAAAACATTTCAAAAAAAACTTGGGGTGAGCATAAAAATCTCATCAAGGGAAACACAAAGAATGAAAACTGTTAGTTTTTCAAAACAACTAGTAAACCATGTATACTTTATCAAAGTAACACTTTTCAACTTTATGAAGTAATAAAAACTCTTCACTGAATGAAAGATCAATACTTACCCTTTTGTAACCAAAAGATTACCATAAAACCCATATAAAGAACACATAACATATAAAGGTAACTTGGGACATAAACATACTTAAATGGAATAACCATACAGTTGACTTCCACACATATCACTTAATGGAATAGCCATACAGCCAACTTCCATACCCAATGCATTGGAGGTTATAACATAACCACCCGTCCTGGTATTCACGGCACCACCCGTCATATGGTTTATCAAGTAACCACCCATCAAATGTCCAAGTACCATTATAAAATCATAACAATTATAAAGGAAATAAAACATTTCCACATTTCAATCACAATATATCACTTAAATATATTGACATAAAAAAATACATTATAAAAACAATTTTCAATACCAAAATACATAAAAGATTATATGGTATTTATTTCATTTTATAAAACATTACGGCTTGTTGAGTAAGCCAAAGACCAAATAATACTCGCGGCGGCGAAAAAGGGTCGTTGTCACCGTGTACGTTAAAAGAAACATTCCTTTTTGTCGTTTAGTAAAATGCTTCGTAGAAAAAGATTCCTTTTGTATAAAAGTAAAATTAAAAGGGGCTTATACACCGTATAAAATAATGTTGTGTATAAAACAAAATATGCCTCAATGAAAGGAGATTGAGACGATGTCCCTTACCTCGGGTCCGACTTCACTCGATCATTCCTTAACGTCCTGAATAATAAACTTGAGATAATTTATACTTTCTTAAGAACCTTTTTCAAGTTCATTATTCCTTTTATATGACTTATTACCATTTTTTGAACACTATGTAATTATTTAAGTTAATAATGGTCGTTTTGTCGATCCTTGGTACTTGAGTCAAAAATAAACTCTTTATAATTACAAGTTGTTCATGTGGTAAAATAACCATTATATCAAGAATTATATTCATGATGTAGATATCATATATATAATATATATCTAGTATATAAATTCATTTATAATATTACATAATCATTTAGAGGTAATAAATGAATTGCACTGTTCATGGAGACGGTAAGTCGTACGTACGCATGAACGCTACTTTCATTTCTATGTCATATTAATGGAATTAAAACTAAATGAGAGGTATGTATATTTTAATTCCAGAATTATATTCATCACTTATATGTAACATACATCATATATATCCATTATATATATGTACTTATAATAGTACATTACATTTGGGGATAAGAAATGAAATGCACCGTTCATGGAGACGGTAAGCCGTACGTACGCATGAACGCTACTTTTATTTCTATCTCATACTTTAATGGAGTGAAATCATAATGATATAAAGGTATATTATAATTCCATTATAATATATTATATAATATATTTAAAACCATCCTTTATACTTCCCATGTATGGCATTAACGAATCAAATCACTTTGAGGGGGCGGTAGTCCGCACTTCCTAAAATGAAATTATTGTGTTTATCCACAATGGAAACCATAAAGGTGTGCCATAAATGAAAAATACAGAATCTTAAGTAAAACATAAACATATTATATATCATATATAAATATATTTACATCTTAATGGACACCATTAAATGTGTTAAAAGAATATTGAACAATCATCATTTCGTGAGGTAGAAATTCGCCAACCAAAGAAATAGTATGTTCTTTAACCATTAGACGGAGGTGTGTGTAGTTGTAGCTCTAATTATTCTTATAAAAACATCCTAGTATATTGAATATACTGTTTTTGTTACAAAATAAATGAATAAAAAGAGTTTATAGGGTTGTAGAAGCAAAATAAAACAAAAGAACACAAGAGAAAACACTACCTTTAAAACGGGTAACTCTTTTTTTATTTGAGCTCAAAGGCTTCCTTGGGAAGCCTTATTCCCAATGTGAGGCTTCTATTAGTAAAATATGGGTGTGTAGAGACAAAATGGGCAGAGTTTGTCTGATCCAAAGGCTTGAGAGGTGTGGGTAAGGAGGTAGAGTTGGAGGCCTTTTATAAGAGGAGAGGAGGGGTACTCTTGGAAAGTTATAAAGGATTACTTTATTATAAAATGATTTTCGGATTTTAAAGGTCCCACATTGATATAATTCGAGGATAATGTGATAAGGGTTCTAAATATACTCATAAAATAGGTCTTGGACAAGTCTATGTCTTAGATTTTACAATATCTTTTCATTTTATTTAAATCGTTCATTAATGTGGTAATCGCTGCATCATCATGATGTCATAAATAATTTATTTTATTTAATGTCTAAAAATTATATAAAAAACTATCATGATTTATGAAATCTTTTTAGATTTCTAATTAATATTTATAGTCAAAAATATGACTTGTATAACTCCATTTAAAAATTATTTTAGTAAAACAACTCATGTTTGTGACATTTTAATTTTAACATTAAATAAAAACTTTTTAATGTCATTTTCCTACCAAAGTGGCTCCATGGGGTCCCCAAGTTGACCCATGGATTTTTTTGGTCGGAAATGACACATCCAATAATGGTAGGACATGTGTCAAGTTCATTTCATATTATTAAAACATTGTTTTTACCTTAAACTACACTAATTACCTCTAATCGCTATAAATAAACTTAAGAGTTTTTTTCACCAAAAAAATTATTTTAATCCCATTGAACCACATTTTACTTCTTAATGACAACCATGTATGTATTATTTTTGAAATTCAAAACACAGAGGTGGTAAAATTTCATTTAAACGAAAAATCAGTTTTTTAAGTACCACTTAGTGGTTTCACTATTCATCAAAAATTGAAGTTTTCCGACAAATACCAAAACATCACCCTAAGATATATTTGATATTATGAATTCAAAATTGAAGTCTATTTTGAAAAATTCAAAACATATAAGTTGCATTAATTAATTTAATAATTAACTCCCGCTATCAGAGAAAATAGCGTGTTTTTATGAAACAATAAGTATCAAAAGATTGACACTAGTTTAAGTCTGATTTCAATGTGAAATTAATTCCTACATCCACTATTGGATTAGATGGTAAAAATATATTCTAATTTCACTTTAAAACCAATTCAAATGATAATCTAATCATATTAATAAATTAGATTAAAAAGATGTTTGGAATTAAAATACGACATTTTTCACTATTCATTAAAAAATGATCTTTATCAGATAAATACCAAAAAATTAAACAAAGTAAATTTTGATGTCCTGATTCTAAAGAAGAATTCTATTTGGTCAAATAGAATTTATAAGAGTGACCAAAACTATATTTAATGAAGGTTCGCCATCAAAAGGCGATAAGTGGACCTTTAGTGAAAATTAGAGTATATATGCCTAAAATTGAATTTTTTTCGTATTTTAAGCCTTTATCCTTTATGAATAAATGTAGAAACATTTAAAAAAACATATATAATCATATTTTAGTTATTTCTATTCATTCCTGCCAATATAACGGCTACGTGTTAACTACCATTTAAAATAATATTATTTTATTACTAGTGTGCAACGTAAGATTTCAAAGAAACTCTTTGTTGCGTATCGGGTACACTATCGAACATAGCAACCCCTTTAAAGTAAAATTAATATTTAATTCATAAATATTAATAAATATGAAAATGTTTTATTCATTATTTACCTGGGATGTTACATGTAACCAAGACAATATTCTAATAATGAAATTCAAATAAAATCTAAAAATCAAGAAAATTACAATGATTTAAAAGTTATGAAAAATATAAACCATAAATAAAGGAACAAAAGAACTATATATTATGTCAGCACCAACATGAGAACCACTAAAAAAATAACACCATGAAACTCTTATGTGTACCGTCTACACATCCTCTGCAACCACCACTAATCTATGTGTCTATGGATAGAAAAAACATAATTTAGAATGAGTCCTATATAGGGGTGACTAAATATATACCCAGTTAAATTCTCTAGAAACAAAATAATAAATTTAAAAAAACCTAAACCTAATAAAATAAACCTGGATATGCATTTAAGATAAAAAAATATAACCAAGTTTTAGAAGGTTATCATTCATCACAGCTCGTATCTGTATATTTCTAACAAAAAAAGAATATAAAATACCCATAAAACTACAAAACAAAAATCCATACGACCATATTACATTTTTCACTTCCATAATATCCCTTAGTAGTTTTTTGGAATGGGGGATATATTTTCCCCTTAAATGTATATCGGTCGAGAGGTTTATTGACCCCTAGGGGGGGACCCATGGCCTTGAATGTGTAATGTGAATCATCTAAGATGGTTACCAAGTATTTGATAATAATTTTCATGCCTAATACCTTATATAGGGTTACATAATCCACTTGATATACCAAGGAACTATTCTTCGGTAATAGATATTCTCTAGGAGGGTTACTAACCTTATGGAACCTCTAATCATCTCCCCATACATGTCATTGTATCTATAAAGATATAAACTTATTATCCTCAAATTACTTGAATGTAAACCCTAAATGAAAAAATATATACACACCATATCATTACATGTAGAAAATTGTTCTACATTCACTATTCAAGCACTAAAACTAACACCCATTTGGAAGAATAGGAGGAGTACTTGGAACAACCCAGTATAAAGAGTGCCCATATAGGGTACATGACATGTAAGACACTTGGGTAGGTTGGTCATGTATTTTCAACACCTAAATAATGGGAGGTTAATATAAAATGAAATTACATCTGGTTATATAGTTTGTGGTGCCTTTTTCAAACATAGGTGTGTTCTATTAGGGTACTTTGTGTCTTGTAACATAGTACACAACATGTACTCTATTGCATTGACATGTTGTATACATTAAAAGTATGATATGAAACTTGGTATTCTAATACATGGAGTGTGACCCATAATCATAAGTTCTATAATATTTAAAATCACCTATAACCCTTGTTACACCAAGTCTTTGTCACGTGGTGTGAATTTTGGGATTGTATATTATGTGTCATTAATTAACATATAGATATTTTAATTAGTGAAATATATTTTTTATGATCATTTTCTACACATTAGGTAGTCATAAATATTTAATAACACCAAAAACATTGATTTCTCAAACTAAAATCCATTATCGCATCTTCCATCATCATGCCACCACTTTCCCCAGAGTTCACTGTCCTTAAAACATTAATCACACATCACTATGGGAAATTTTTTCCATACTTAATTATCCCATTATCTTTAATCATACAATTTGTTTACTATACATAAAACCCACTGAGAATAATAGGTGAGTGATAATAAAAAAAATAGTGTCTAATAGATTACCCAACCACCGAAGAACAAGTTTGAATTTGGGTTTACCAATTAATGTGAGAATTAGGAATAAATAATTCTTAATGATCAATATAGGGAATTTCTCATGGAAAGATAAACATTAGAAGTCTTTAATTTATAGAGATTAAATTTTATCCTTGATTAATTGTAATAAAAATAATAATAAACATGACCACAAATAAACCTTCTTTGAAAGATAACTTCAGTAAATTTATCAATTCAAAATATTGAGAAACCTAGAGGATTTTTCCCCCTATTTATTTCATTCTATAAATTGAATAATAAATCATTAAAACATGTAATATTGGGGATTAAAAAAATTAGTATAAAAATATTTCATAATACAATGAGAAAATAATAAAAATTTATAAATCATTCTAATTATCCATAAACCATTATAATTTCAAAACATAATAAATACTAATATAATAATATTCATCAATTTGGAATATTGGAATTAAAAAATCTCTTTTGTTGCACATGTCATGATAAGTAAAGAATGATATCATAAAATATTATTATTTATGAATAACTGATTATTGAAATATAAAATTTTAATTATTTCTACCATTGAGAAAAAAATAGAATATTTATATTTGGATAATAAAGAATTTGTTGATCAAAACATTTTAAGTCCATCATCATTGGTGAATAATTATCACTTGATTACCCCATCATGAACTTCGCTCATCATTTCTTCCACCACAATCAATAACATGAAGAATTTCAAATAACAGTTAATTACACTAAGGGAGAGAGAAGGATTTCCCAATGTGTTATTCCTATAATGAAGAGAGATATGGGATAGGGAGATATATTTCCCTATAAATTTTTTCAATAGTGGTATGTAAGAGTATAGAGGATAAATTATCTCACTATAAACCTCCACAAAAAATCTACCATATTTTATCACAATAATTCATCCCTATAATTTATTCAATTAAATATATTAATTAAATATTTTTTCAACTAATTTAAAATATTCTCTCACCAATGTATAATATTTTACATTAGAAGCACCATGTAAATTTGATGGTTTATCATAATCAACAACTAAAAATTATTATTTTATTTTATTTTTATAATCTAGGAATAAAAATAATGGATGTTAATCCTTGATCTTTAGTTTAATTACCTTATCATAAAAATTATACCACTCCTAGGAAAATAAAATTATTTTGGACACAACCACTATGTCATAATATCAATACATGACTCTATTTGGGAGTTTAGTGTTTGCACAATATATATATATATATAAGATATTAAATATTTTATCAAGGCACATGATGTAAAAATAAATGAACCAGCTTTATTTTATCCTTTATAGATATTAGTAGACATATTAAAAATAATTATTATAAAAATCATGGGTTGTTATATCCTCCCCATCTTAAAAGAATTTCACCTTAAAAACAATATAATAATGGTAGGGTACATTTATCACCTTGAGATCTCACATTATTAGGAGCTCTTTAATATATTGTTTTTTTCACATTACATGTACTAAGGAAATCATTTTCCAATGAAAGAAATTCTCTTGCTAATCGTAAATAGCCATTACTTTCTCAGTAAATGTAGTTTATTCCTAAACATCCATATAAACCTTGTAGATAATGTGTGATGGGTCATTAAAATGTCACATATCTCCAAACCTATTCAATTTATGGAAGGGTCTGATGAACATTAAGGATAACTTTCTACCCCGACCAAACCTCTACACACCATATTGATGTCATACATTTAGGAACACATGGTTTCCCTCTTAAAACTAAAAGGTTATTTTTCTATTATTTTCATATGACATATAACATATTTGGTTTCTCCTCATACTCTCTTGGATCGCCTATACATTCTATTTCATCAATCATAATAGTGTGCGGCCCATAAGATATAACTCACTAGCCTTGGTCCATTTTATGAGTGAACTAAATGTCTCCCATTGTGGGCCTCAAAAGGTTCAATTATAATACTATATTGGTGACTATTTTGGTATATAAAAACTAAAAAAGTTAAGTGATTAGCCAAATAACTACCAAAATCATGAACCCAAGATTTCTGTATATCCTCAAGAACATGGATGGTCCTCATGATCTGATAATTTATTTGGAGGTGGAATGTTTTATTCAATTATAGATGGGTCCCAAAATCACTTAGTAAACTCTTTAAAAAATGGTACATGAAATGAGAACCATGGTCCATGAAAATTGTTGAGGGTACTTCATGTAATCACATAGTCTCATCTATAAACAAGAATCTCAATAATTTTAATGAACACTAGTACCAAATGGGAAATAAGTGAGTTGAAAAAATAATCTGATCAGTAAAAAACCACAAAATTTTATATCCCTTCACCAATCAAGAATGTTCAGTCAATAAATCCATTGAAATATTTTCACACTTCCACTCTAAGACCTAAATAGGTTATCTTAAACCATAATGAACATACTAATTTTTTTTCAACTACTAATAGGTGAGTTATCAAATTATGAACTCAGTAATTATTCTCTTTATTCCTATCCACCTTCAAATTATCTTAAGATCCTAATATATGTTCACCATACTTGGATGGGAGAGTTATGAAACTCCCACAACACCTCCTTAAGAAATTATATTGGAACCACTATCAGTCCTTAGAAGAGGATGGCACTCTTCCCACCATAATAAGATTACTCAAGTAATCTTTATATGGAATCTTATCTCCATAAACCTTATAATATATATCTCTGTATTGGTAATCGTTTACACAATAAGGAATTATAGGGGATAACACCCTCTAATAGATTTAATAAACTTATCATTACTCTTTAATTAAACTCTAATGAATCCAATGGCTAGGACACCTCCTATATAAAGAGAGGATATGATTTCTTATAAAGGATATAAGATATAATATTTCCCATAATTGGTGTATAAACTATATTGAAATAATTGTCTTGTAGGAACTCCAACCATTTCCTCTACTTAAATTTGAGGTCCCTCTATGAAAAGATATACTATATGATCTTGTTATTTAATTATACAACAAATCATTAAATGGGTAGATAATTTCTCCACATATTTATGATAAAAATAATTTATGAAATTTTAAATTAATTGGTTATAAAATTACACTCATTTGGCCTCATGTTTTTATACTCATATGAAATCACAACTTACCCCTATTTCATTATGAGTCCTATATTGTACCAGAAAGCACTGTGGTACACCTCATACTAAAATCCATCCTTTGGAAATCTTAAAACTGGGTAAATTTTCAACCACTTTTTGAACTCTTAAAAAATATACTTTTTCTATAACTAAATGTATTTTTTTCACTTTCTTGTAAGGGTTATTTATAGGGGCTATAATATTGGAGAAGTTTACCAAGAAAATCACAATTGGTATGTAGAAACACAAGGAAACTATGCACCTTAAACACTATCTTAGCTGAATATCATGTTATCACTACCTCAACCATTATGGGATCAACTAAAACATCAACATATGAAGTTATAATCCCAAGGAAATGAATTTTCTAAATCCAGAACTTTTACTTATAGATATTTCCATATATCTAATTCCCAAAAATAATTCAATGATAATCCTCATATGATCACACATATCCTCTTCTAATTGAGATTAAATTAGGATATAATCAATGAATACCACTATTAACTTGTCTATGTATGGCTAGAAAATTTGGTTCATGAGTTCCAAGTACATCGTGTGAGTAATTTTGATGTTGAAAGCAATCGCATGGGACTCATGGTTAGTGTAACATCACCTGAATGTTGCCTTCAGGATATCCTCCTCATAAACCGAAATCTCATGAAACTTGGACCTAAGATCAACCATTATGAAAATTCTATTTTCTTTCATCTGATCATAAAGTTATTCAATCATTGGGAGTGGGTTTTTATTTTTTATGGTCACCTAATTCAAGAGATAATAGTTAATACAAAAAATCAAACTCGTTTTCACCTGTGTAGTGATTAGAAACGGATCTTTCTTGGGGGACACATAAGGTCCATCAAATCCTTTCTCAAGAAATTACTTAAAATAAACCTTTATCTCTATATTATTAAATGGGGATATCAAATATGTTTATAAATATATCAATAAACTCTCTAGGGGTAGATAAATACCAAAAAACCTGAAAATAAGGTGTAAACATGGAACATACATTAAGAAAACAACCATATATTAATAAATAATTATTGAAAACTAATTATCAAAAACACAAGTGATATATAGTGAAAATATATAAAACTGATGATTTATTAGTTACAATATATTAAGGTTTGGCCATGTTCATCATTTTCGGGGGTCTGATTCACTAGTAAAATTGAACCTTAACCTATATGCCTGATGAAATATAACTCTATGATGATAATAAGAAATCAATTCCAATAATATTGACAACCCATCAATGCTGATTATAACATAATAATGTCTCATATATTCTTTGATTAAATCCCTAGATAATGTCTCTCTGTGGAGAAAATGTTAATCTGATAGAAGATATAAGAGAGATGATGGTGACCCCTAATAGGTGTATTTCCTCAAAGAATCTAGTATAATAGATCAACTATCATCTCTATATTATTAAAAATGAAGAAGTAGGAAATTAATTCCTCTCATAATTATATATAATTTTGACTAATATGGTTCAAAATATATATATCCTACCTTTAATGATGTTAGGTGATTCATATGAAAATACACTCATCTCTTGCATCTGACCGCTGCCCTAACAACCTACACCATAGGCCTATTATAGTATACATATAGGATTTATTGAATTGGTTGGATCCAATTTTATCCCACCCCTATATTTTCTATGATGTGGATACCTTTTGTGGGGACACTATATTCATATTAGGGAGGTCTTTGGTGTGTGTGGTGCCTCTGTTGGGGAGGTTTACTCACTATGTTTCATGGGATACCCTCTTCTACCCACCTAGGGGGTAAACTTGATCATGATGTCCTATTATAATATATACATAACAATATCTATCTCCAAATATGGTGGAACCAACCTAGGATCCCACAACCACCTACCTCTAATATAGATATCATGAAGATGGATACCTCAAATAGTGTGATCTTATTAGTTGTGACAAGTTAGTTTTTGTTGATGAATCTTATTTATCACTTGGTTTTGAATATACCTATAATATCTTTATCGATAATCACATTTAATAACATCTAAATAGTTGGGAATGAACAATGTTACAATTCTAGCTTGATTCTCTCACTAAACTCCATGCACAAACTTCCAAGCTCAGAGTTTTACATCATGAAACAGGTCTAGTGAATACCTCATGAGGTAAGAGAAACATACTATGTAATGGGATAACATCATGTTACACTGCTGAATGTATAGTATCTTCTATAATTAAAATATACAAAAGTTATCTAGGTAATAATCCTCCCTGAATAAGAACTCAAACTCTATCCAAGTTTGGGTTTACTCTTCTTAAGTCTACATGATCAACAACCACCAACAGCCTACTTTTTAATGAAGGTAACTCATTGTAAGAACTACAATCTAGGAAACGGTTGTTCTAACTAGACTAAACAATCATGAAATTGAATCTAGATATTCTTACACTGTATAATGTTCTAAATTTCCTTATAACCTAAGAGTCTAATATCACAAGAACTCATGATGTGTACTAAATAGAAGCCTCTTCCCTAAACTATTTAAATAATTGAGTCTAAATCGCTAGAATGGACTCAATGTGAACCATCCTTTAATGTTTATCTAGATATATACAAGGTGACATCCTATTTTTGAAAAGATAAAGCCAAAATTATTAAAGAGTATCTAGAATATCGAACTCGGATAAAGTGTTAATTAATACATAATTAACACACTACATGATTCATGGTACTATCACATTAAATCCTTCAACGTACACCTTAGAGTTATGATCCTACTAACATGTTATCAAAGTCCTTATTAAAGGTTAAATTTGTCACCCACATAAATCATTGGGTATCTTAAATATTAACTAAACTCAAGATTCCTTAATAATATTTTTTCAATATCATAAACTTATACTTAAAATACTACTAACTATAAACTCTATCTATAATACTTGAACATCTCAGATACCATTCTAACATAACCCATCCCACCGGAACATCACCTAGGCCAAAATTAAGTCAACTTTTCCACCTCAATATCACATATAATTAGTCAGGGGCTAGAGACAATAACTATAAATTAATATCTCTCATATTGGAGGGATTGTCCAACAAACCTATAATATCCACACACCTCTGTGTAAGAATATATAACAATAAAAACCCTGAGTGCAAATAAATCACTTATAGTACATCATGCATGTGTTGAAGACAATATTCCAATAATTTAAACCAATTACATGAATAACGAATTTTTAAAACCCCAAAATACCATTAAAAACACTAACCAAGAACAATATATCAAATCAACTCCACATCACTGAACATTCACATGATCGATTCTAAAAAATGAACATCACCGTGTTCTCCAATGAAAAAACTCCACATCCTATGAATCCACCATTAATATTTCCATCATCTATACAAATAAACCACTTGTGAGTATGAGGATAATATAGGTGTGTGTATAAATATAACTATTAAGATGGCCCAAAAAAATAAGAATAAAGTAGGAAAAAATTCACCTTGATAGAATAAAACTAGATAAAAATTTATGATAATAAGTAATTATGGTCATTAAGGTTATCATTAATCATATCTCCTCTCCACTGAAGTCTAACACAAATAAGTAACCTAAAATACCTAGATCAATGTAAATCCCAATGAACTCAGAACATATTGCATCTATTACTTCTATAACATACTTCAATTGAAATAGAAATGGTGGACCCATGCCTTAATGAAGAGTAAGTCATCTAAGAGGGTTATTTATCCCCATAGAATACTTGTTTCCTATAATGTGTCATATGTGTCATCTGAGAGTCTTGTAAACTCCTTGAGTGATGGATTCATTCCTCATCTCTATTACAGTGTTACCTACTACATTAGATACACAACAGACCCATACCTTGGAAAAATATATTCTCCAAGAAGTTTACTAGTCCTATAAATTCCCTAATCACTTTCCTGAACACATCACCATCACTATGAAGATACAAAATCCAATATTCTTGAACTTTTATAATAAAAAAATATAAGATAAATATATACACACCATGATTATTGAAATGAAAAATTAATTAGGATGGGATAATCATAGATCCTAAAACATATATAGGGGTAGAATATTTTGAGATATACTAAAAACGACTTAGTATATGACATTCCTCTAGAAGTTACATAACTAGTAAGACCCTCAGGTGGTCTGGTCATGTATTATCATTAGCCAAATCTTATGAATCCAACATACCAGGAATGTCCAAAGGAGTATATGGAATGTGAGGACTTCTATAAAATTGAGTGTCTGTTAGTAGTATTTTTTCATCCATGTAAAACAACACATAATATTTCTTGCATCAAGTTGACATGATGTGTACATTGAGTATATGTATAGTCACATGGTCTTGTGATACATGGTGTGTCACCCGTAGTCACATGATGTGTAACACATAATATTTTGTAAAACCCTAGTGCCATCGAGTTTAAGTCACACAGTGAGATTTCCAAGAATATATGTAATTTTTAAATAATTAAATCATAGAGATTTTAATTAACAATATACATTACAATTGACTATAGACTATAAATTTTGTTATCTATAAAATTCTAGAGAACTATAAAATGTAATTTCTTACTGTGAACTCCATTATTTCCTTCACCTACAATCATGCCTTCACTATTGGATGAGTCCACTCCCCTTGTGTCACGACCCGCCCTCGGGGTCCGTGCCGTGACTACCCCAAGCCCGCCTTCCATAGGCCAGGGGCTGGCGACTAGCACCAAGGCGTAAATCCCAGTAAAAAGGGAAGGCATTGCCTTTGAAAAGTAACCAACTCCACAGAGTAAGCAAGCGGAAAGTAAACACTAAACAAGCTGAGTACAACTGAAAGTGCGGAAAAGTAAATGGGCCAGAATACAAACCCAAACTGAAAGTAAAGTACAACTCGAAAAGGGAAAAACAGCAACTGTAAAGTAAAAGCCGCTACTCCGAGCTGTCCACCGGAAATCCCACCTGAAGGGTGGGTACAGATAGCTCCTCTGCTCCACGGGTCCCGTTGTCCGCTCCGAGCACGTCCCGCCCAGTGGTCCACCTCCGGGTACCGTCCCGCTCTGCAAGCCTCAGCTAAGGTCAACGCTGTCCGTCGTCTGCAACCAACACAACGAAGTGCGGGCAAAGCCCGTGCAGGGGTGAGTATAAGCTACTCAGTAGGGACCCCGAGACCCCTGAAGGTCTCTCAAATCCACAAAGGATAAACCACGAAGAAAAGTACAATCACGAAGTAACAACCGACACTGCTTAGGTATATGCCCATACATATACCTAAGTCATCAATTAAAATACACTCCAACCTCCGAGCCCAAGTACAACTCAGTCCACGCAGGAAAGTATACGTAATCCACATAGGAAAGCAAAATATAATCCACACAGGATTGCACAACACAATCCACACAGGAAAACAACAGGATTCAGCTCACACAGGTATACTTCTTCAAGGACGATAAAGATGATCACTGATCCATCTAAGTCGTCGGACCCACGAAGGATCGATAGGTAACTAACCCCCGCAGAAGACCCACACAGGATCGGGCTCACACAGAACCTGTAGGCGCTGGCTCACACAGAACCACTGAGCGCAAGGACCCACACAGGATCGGGCTCACACAGAACCTGTAGCACTGATCCACGTAGGATCGCTGAGTGCTGTAGTCGTCGTCGTCGAATCCACACAGGATCTCTGTACTGTCGTCGTCCAATCCACACAGGATCTCAGTACTGTCGTCGTCGAATCCACACAGGATCTCTGTACTGTCGTCGTCAAATCCACACAGGATCTCTGTACTGTCGTCGTCAAATCCACACAGGATCTCTGTACTGTCGTCGTCAAATCCACACAGGATCTCTGTACTGTCGTCGTCGCAGTCACAGTAGCAGTCGTAGCAGTAGAACAGTCGCAGCCAGCACTAGGGTTCCCGCACACAGCAAACTCGTACGGAGGGTCCGCTCCACGAGCCGAGAGGCTGATACATCAACTGTCACGAAGACCGAAGTTGATGTATCCAAAAGTTCCGTATCGTCAACAGGAACTCAACGCATCAGACGGCGCGTCGATCGGACGCCCAGTCTGAGAGTTATAGGCATTTTCGTCTCCGGGGCCCGGTTGGTTTTTAAGGCAAAACCAACCCGACCGTACTCCACCTGCGTCCAAACCTCGGGCGGAGTATGCCAAAAGATCCGTCTCACTAAGAGGAACACTACGCGACTGACGGCACGTCAATCGGACGTCCGTAGCTCAAGATATGAGCGTTTCCGCTCCGAAGGCCCGGTTGGTTTCGTGAACGAACCAACCCGGCCGAACTCAAAGTAACCCGAAACCTTGAGTGCGATATACCGAAACGACCGTCTCGATCCAAGGATCGCGTTGCCGCAGACGGTTCGTCATTCGGAGGTCCGAGGCTCAAGTTATGAGCCAAGAACCGAATCTGGTCCGAAACGGGGGGTCCGGGTCCGGGCCGACCCGGCCCGACCCCCCCCCCCCCCCCTGGGCGGCGCGGCGGCCGGCGGCGGCGGCCGACGGCGGCGGACGGCGGCGGCGGGCCGCGTGGCGGCGGCGGGCCACGTGGCGGCGGCGGGCCGCGTGGCGGCGGCGGGCCGCGTGGCGCGGCGGCGGGCCGCGTGGCGGGACGGCGGCGAGCCGCGTGGCGGCGGTGGGCCGCGGCGGCGGCGCTGGGCGCCGCACGTGGTGGTCACGCGGGGGGCTTGATTGCCCCCGCTGATTGAAGGCGGCGCGGCTTTGCCGCGCCGATTTTTGAAGGAACGGCCCCCGCACGTGGGGGCCGCTTAGTCACAAACCGGGGGCTTAATTGCCCCCGTGGTTTTGAAAGGAGGCACGGCCTTGTGCCGTGCCAAATACAAGAAACGGCCCCCGCAAGTGGGGGCCGGCTGGAACAAACCGGGGGGGCTTTGCCCCCCCCTCCTATAATTGAACCGCCCCCCTCATTAAGAGGGGGGTTTGAAGAACCGGCCGGGGGTTTAATCCCCCGGTTTTATGACATCCGGCCGGCCCGCTGGCCGGCCGGTTTTTACCAACGGGACCGGAATTTCCGGTCCCGCCCTCGACTCCCGACGCCGGCGGCCCGGCCGCCGGTCTTTCCTTCCGCCGCGGCCCGGAACCGGCCGCGGTCTCCTCGTCTCACCGCGGCCCGGAACCGGCCGCGGTGTTCGTCGTCCGGCACGGTGCGACGGCACCGCACCCCTTTCGCCGTGCCATGAATTCTCCCAACGCGGCGCGACGGCGTCGCGTTCTTGAAATCTCTCCTCGGCGAAGCGCGACGGGGTTGCGGAAAATTATAAGCATGTTCATCCGCGTGGTGCGACGGCACCACGCCTCTTGCTTCCACCCGTATGAATAAAACGAGAACTAAGGAGGGGGGGTTCGGCCGTGTTCTTGCGGTCCGACCCCCCCTCACGTTAAAAAATAACATAACTAAAGAATATCCAAAAGCCTCACGTTTAGTCATGCTAAAATCCATGATTCAAGAATGGAATAAAATAATCAATAAATAACATCCCCTACCTCGGGTTTGAGATTCAAAGAATCTTCTACGTTCCGCGGAAGACGGCGTCGCGGAAGTCGGGCGTCGCGGTCGTCGTTCGTCAAATCCGTTGACGAAGAATTACGTCCGATGCGACACGTTGTTGGCGGATCTTCGTTTGCCGACGAAGAAGGCCCGAGGAGGATGCGGCGTTCCCTCTGGTTGACACCGAGGACGAAGAAGAGAGGCGTCGTTCTTCGTCGGAGTTTGAGCGTTCTTCGTCAAGATGAACGTTCTTCGTCAAGAAGAAGAAGGTGGAGGAGGAGCTCTCAAAAGCTCTCAAGGGAACAAACGACAACCCTTAAACAAATAAGATTGCATCTTATTTTATTAACACACAACTCAAAAGAATTTCAAAAGTTTGAAATTCAAAAGAGTTTAACTCCCCAAAAATAAATTAAGTAACTTAAGACATTAAAGAGGGGGTTAAAGGAGTTGGGGGGATTTGAAAAGAAAAAGGGGGGTTCGTGTGGGCCCCACCACACTTAATCCTCCCAAGGGAGGTTAAGTGGGTGTGGGTCCCACTTCCAACCTCTTTTGATAGGTTTTAAAATAAGTTAAAATAAATTTGTCTTACACAAATTTTATTTAACTTAACTGAAAACCCCAAAACGAAACTTTCAACCCGCAACAAACGCAACTTCCGAAAAGGTCTCATTAAGCGAATATCGGCGCTGCGAGTTCATCGGTGCCCTCGGATTTCAATTCCGAGCACCGGATCAAAAGTTAGGAATTCCCGCTCGTTCGTTCACTGAACGTACCCGAGCCAAACTTCGGAAATTAATTCCGGGCACTCCGGGCCTCGGAATCAGGTGCCGTCTGAAACCGCGCTCTTGTAAAATTCTAAAGAAAATTAAGAAAAAAAAATTTCCCTTGAATTTTTACGGGTCTTTACATTACTCCCACCTCAGGGCTTTACGTCCCCGTAAAGCTACATCAAAAACTAGGGAAACAAAAGAGGATACTGAGCACGCATCTGAGCCTCCCGCTCCCATGTGCTCTCCTGGAGATTCCCGTGCCGTCATCTGTTGCGCACAAGAGGAATCGATCGTCCATGTAGGACCCGCTCCTGGATGACATGGACCTCTTTTGACGTGGCCCGGACCATCTCTGGTCCCACAAGAGCTGCAAGATTTCTTCTTTGCCGAAAAGAGAAACCTGGTCTCATCCCCTGGATGAACCACATTCTTTGCCTAAAACAGTCAATCCTAACATGGATGATACTAATCCATACTAAGGATGACGTCGTAAGGCCTCGACGCTACTACTAAGAGATCCAACCGTTACTCTCGCCTCCAAGGGTTGAGTCACACTGTCGGCATCAGTGTGTGGTAACTGGTCTCCTCCAGTAGATGTCTCACAAGTGAGGGTCAAGTCAACAGCCAAAACTGGAACCTCTTAGTAACATTACGATAGAGGACAGGAACGAAAACATCACAAGGTATGCGTCTTTTATTAATGCAGCTCGTAAAACAAGACGCTACACAAAAGCAACAAGGAACCAGAAGTACAAAGGATGTATCCACTAGTTCTGCTCCTGTCCATCGGCTCCCAGAGCTCCATGATCGAAGGCCTCGGCTGCCTGAAGCTGAGCTCTCCCCAGCGGTCGGGGTGGACCTCCTGGTGGTGGTGGTGGTAGAGCCTCAAAGCGTCGTCCACCACCTGCTGCTCGGCCAGCTCCTCTGCCTCGTCCGCCTCCTCCCTGCGGACCGCCACGGTCGAACCTCTGCCTCTGCCTAGGTGGTTCCTCAACCATCTGCTGCTCCTCCGCATGGCGGGTCGGGCAGTCACGAGCCATGTGGCCTCGCCCGCCGCATGCATAGCACTGTCTTCCACTCGAAAGACTGGCTCCGCGTTGTGTGCCCTGCACTGCTGAGCCAGTGCCCTGAGGTCTGGTCTGTCTGGACCCTTGAGTCATTCGCCGACTGCCAGCTGCAGATGACTCTGCCACGTGCCGTCCTGCGGTGGGTCTCTGTGCTGGTGTAGACTCAGCAAGGAAGCTCTCGATCAGAAGGGCCCGCTCCAGTACTCCTGTCTGAGTCGGTATGCTGAGGGAGATCAGCGATGCCCTGATCTCGTGTCTCAAACCCTGCTCGAAGGTCCGGGCCCGGAAGAATGGGTCCCGTACCATGTCGGTCGAGTAGCGCGAGAGATCGGTAAATCTCGCCGAGTACTGAGCGACCGTCATGCTGCCCTGCCGCAGCTGTAGAAGCTCCTGGATGCGCACCGCACGAAGGGTGGCTGGGACGAACTCCGAGCGGAAGATGCTCTCAAAGTCCGTCCAAATAAGAGATGCCTCATCGTGCACCTGGAACATCAAGCTCCACCATCGTCCTGCTGCTGCGTGTAGTAGGCTCGCAGCGAGGATCACCATGAGGTCTGCTGGTGTCCTCACTAGCCTAAACACTCGATCCACTGCCTCCAGCCAGTCCTCTGCTGCCTGGGGATCCGTCTCCCCGCGAAACCTGGGCGGTCGCTGGCGCTGAAACTCATGCAGTGCGCTGAGGCGACGTGCATCGTCAGCGGCTGCTGCTGGAAGCATCGGGGGATCGGCGGGTAAAGCTACTGCCGGTGCCACTGCTGACAAAGGGCCCTGCACCGAAGCCTCATCGCTCGGTGTGCTGTCGTCTCGCTCGACTCTCGGAACCCTAGCTGGCTGCCGTCGTGGGGCCATCCTGAAAAGGAAACAGGTGCGCCACGGTTAGAACAGTATACCTGGTGAGCTGATATAAGTAATCACAAAGAAAACTTGAAACACACACGCAAACAATGTTTTCGTGCATTAAGTCGGAAATCAGAAGTCAGGGTCCTGGTGTAGGGATACGTCGGCCGCCGCACCAACACTGGACTCCCTGGACTGATATCCACACTCAATACGCTAAACATTATTGCTTCACATAGAAAAGATCAGTGTTCGCGGTAGAACCGAACTCCTCTGATACCAATTTGTCACGACCCGCCCTCGGGGTCCGTGCCGTGACTACCCCAAGCCCGCCTTCCATAGGCCAGGGGCTGGCGACTAGCACCAAGGCGTAAATCCCAGTAAAAAGGGAAGGCATTGCCTTTGAAAAGTAACCAACTCCACAGAGTAAGCAAGCGGAAAGTAAACACTAAACAAGCTGAGTACAACTGAAAGTGCGGAAAAGTAAATGGGCCAGAATACAAACCAAAACTGAAAGTAAAGTACAACTCGAAAAGGGAAAAACAGCAACTGTAAAGTAAAAGCCGCTACTCCGAGCTGTCCACCGGAAATCCCACCTGAAGGGTGGGTACAGATAGCTCCTCTGCTCCACGGGTCCCGTTGTCCGCTCCGAGCACGTCCCGCCCAGTGGTCCACCTCCGGGTACCGTCCCGCTCTGCAAGCCTCAGCTAAGGTCAACGCTGTCCGTCGTCTGCAACCAACACAACGAAGTGCGGGCAAAGCCCGTGCAGGGGTGAGTATAAGCTACTCAGTAGGGACCCCGAGACCCCTGAAGGTCTCTCAAATCCACAAAGGATAAACCACGAAGAAAAGTACAATCACGAAGTAACAACCGACACTGCTTAGGTATATGCCCATACATATACCTAAGTCATCAATTAAAATACACTCCAACCTCCGAGCCCAAGTACAACTCAGTCCACGCAGGAAAGTATACGTAATCCACATAGGAAAGCAAAATATAATCCACACAGGATTGCACAACACAACCCACACAGGAAAACAACAGGATTCAGCTCACACAGGTATACTTCTTCAAGGACGATAAAGATGATCACTGATCCATCTAAGTCGTCGGACCCACGAAGGATCGATAGGTAACTAACCCCCGCAGAAGACCCACACAGGATCGGGCTCACACAGAACCTGTAGGCGCTGGCTCACACAGAACCGCTGAGCGCAAGGACCCACACAGGATCGGGCTCACACAGAACCTGTAGCACTGATCCACGTAGGATCGCTGAGTGCTGTAGTCGTCGTCGTCGAATCCACACAGGATCTCTGTACTGTCGTCGTCCAATCCACACAGGATCTCAGTACTGTCGTCGTCGAATCCACACAGGATCTCTGTACTGTCGTCGTCAAATCCACACAGGATCTCTGTACTGTCGTCGTCAAATCCACACAGGATCTCTGTACTGTCGTCGTCAAATCCACACAGGATCTCTGTACTGTCGTCGTCGCAGTCACAGTAGCAGTCGTAGCAGTAGAACAGTCGCAGCCAGCACTAGGGTTCCCGCACACAGCAAACTCGTACGGAGGGTCCGCTCCACGAGCCGAGAGGCTGATACATCAACTGTCACGAAGACCGAAGTTGATGTATCCAAAAGTTCCGTATCGTCAACAGGAACTCAACGCATCAGACGGCGCGTCGATCGGACGCCCGGTCTGAGAGTTATAGGCATTTTCGTCTCCGGGGCCCGGTTGGTTTTTAAGGCAAAACCAACCCGACCGTACTCCACC
Source organism: Viscum album (assembly GCA_963277665.1). NCBI lineage: Eukaryota > Viridiplantae > Streptophyta > Magnoliopsida > Santalales > Viscaceae > Viscum > Viscum album. The sequence continues at coordinate 1,678,293,490 of OY728163.1, read as the reverse complement.
TGCGTCCAAACCTCGGGCGGAGTATGCCAAAAGATCCGTCTCACTAAGAGGAACACTACGCGACTGACGGCACGTCAATCGGACGTCCGTAGCTCAAGATATGAGCGTTTCCGCTCCGAAGGCCCGGTTGGTTTCGTGAACGAACCAACCCGGCCGAACTCAAAGTAACCCGAAACCTTGAGTGCGATATACCGAAACGACCGTCTCGATCCAAGGATCGCGTTGCCGCAGACGGTTCGTCATTCGGAGGTCCGAGGCTCAAGTTATGAGCCAAGAACCGAATCTGGTCCGAAACGGGGGGTCCGGGTCCGGGCCGACCCGGCCCGACCCCCCCCCCCCCTGGGCGGCGCGGCGGCCGGCGGCGGCGGCCGACGGCGGCGGACGGCGGCGGCGGGCCGCGTGGCGGCGGCGGGCCACGTGGCGGCGGCGGGCCGCGTGGCGGCGGCGGGCCGCGTGGCGCGGCGGCGGGCCGCGTGGCGGGACGGCGGCGAGCCGCGTGGCGGCGGTGGGCCGCGGCGGCGGCGCTGGGCGCCGCACGTGGTGGTCACGCGGGGGGCTTGATTGCCCCCGCTGATTGAAGGCGGCGCGGCTTTGCCGCGCCGATTTTTGAAGGAACGGCCCCCGCACGTGGGGGGCCGCTTAGTCACAAACCGGGGGCTTAATTGCCCCCGTGGTTTTGAAAGGAGGCACGGCCTTGTGCCGTGCCAAATACAAGAAACGGCCCCCGCAAGTGGGGGCTGGCTGGAACAAACCGGGGGGGCTTTGCCCCCCCCTCCTATAATTGAACCGCCCCCCTCATTAAGAGGGGGGTTTGAAGAACCGGCCGGGGGTTTAATCCCCCGGTTTTATGACATCCGGCCGGCCCGCTGGCCGGCCGGTTTTTACCAACGGGACCGGAAATTCCGGTCCCGCCCTCGACTCCCGACGCCGGCGGCCCGGCCGCCGGTCTTTCCTTCCGCCGCGGCCCGGAACCGGCCGCGGTCTCCTCGTCTCACCGCGGCCCGGAACCGGCCGCGGTGTTCGTCGTCCGGCACGGTGCGACGGCACCGCACCCCTTTCGCCGTGCCATGAATTCTCCCAACGCGGCGCGACGGCGTCGCGTTCTTGAAATCTCTCCTCGGCGAAGCGCGACGGGGTTGCGGAAAATTATAAGCATGTTCATCCGCGTGGTGCGACGGCACCACGCCTCTTGCTTCCACCCGTATGAATAAAACGAGAACTAAGGAGGGGGGGTTCGGCCGTGTTCTTGCGGTCCGACCCCCCCTCACGTTAAAAAATAACATAACTAAAGAATATCCAAAAGCCTCACGTTTAGTCATGCTAAAATCCATGATTCAAGAATGGAATAAAATAATCAATAAATAACATCCCCTACCTCGGGTTTGAGATTCAAAGAATCTTCTACGTTCCGCGGAAGACGGCGTCGCGGAAGTCGGGCGTCGCGGTCGTCGTTCGTCAAATCCGTTGACGAAGAATTACGTCCGATGCGACACGTTGTTGGCGGATCTTCGTTTGCCGACGAAGAAGGCCCGAGGAGGATGCGGCGTTCCCTCTTGTTGACACCGAGGACGAAGAAGAGAGGCGTCGTTCTTCGTCGGAGTTTGAGCGTTCTTCGTCAAGATGAACGTTCTTCGTCAAGAAGAAGAAGGTGGAGGAGGAGCTCTCAAAAGCTCTCAAGGGAACAAACGACAACCCTTAAACAAATAAGATTGCATCTTATTTTATTAACACACAACTCAAAAGAATTTCAAAAGTTTGAAATTCAAAAGAGTTTAACTCCCCAAAAATAAATTAAGTAACTTAAGACATTAAAGAGGGGGTTAAAGGAGTTGGGGGGATTTGAAAAGAAAAAGGGGGGTTCGTGTGGGCCCCACCACACTTAATCCTCCCAAGGGAGGTTAAGTGGGTGTGGGTCCCACTTCCAACCTCTTTTGATAGGTTTTAAAATAAGTTAAAATAAATTTGTCTTACACAAATTTTATTTAACTTAACTGAAAACCCCAAAACGAAACTTTCAACCCGCAACAAACGCAACTTCCGAAAAGGTCTCATTAAGCGAATATCGGCGCTGCGAGTTCATCGGTGCCCTCGGATTTCAATTCCGAGCACCGGATCAAAAGTTAGGAATTCCCGCTCGTTCGTTCACTGAACGTACCCGAGCCAAACTTCGGAAATTAATTCCGGGCACTCCGGGCCTCGGAATCAGGTGCCGTCTGAAACCGCGCTCTTGTAAAATTCTAAAGAAAATTAAGAAAAAAAAATTTCCCTTGAATTTTTACGGGTCTTTACACCTTGGAACCTCAATAACATATCTTTAGGATAATTTCCAACTATCCTTATTCATCTCATTTATTTTAATCTAATTTTTCATCAAACCATTCCTAAAACCCATCATATAATCATTAAAATACTCCCAAAATATGGTTTCAGTAGAAATTACCCACTGTAAAATTTTAAAACCATTATTGAATTTAGTTGATGACAATAGGTGAGTGATAATGGAGATAATGATTTCTAGTGGATTATTTTATGACTCAAGAATGTGTTCACATCTATGTTAATTAAAGAACATAAGAGTTGGGATTAAATAATTCTTATTGATCAAAATATTAAAATTAACTTAGAAATATAAATTTCAAAATGATTTAATATATAGAATAAAAATTTTATCATTGATAAATAAAAAATAACAATAATCAATATCACCCTTATTAATCCTTTATAGGAAGATAAATCAAGGAAAATTGTCAAATAAAAATCAAGATAAATCTAGAGTCTTTATCCCAACATTTATTCCATGCTATAAATTAAATAATAAAATATTCAAGATTACATGATTATGAAAATATTATTAATGTATAAATTTTTATTCTTGTAATGAGAAAATAATCAAAATTTATAACTCCTTTGAATGTTCATTAAACCCCTATCAATTAAAAATTAATAAATCATCAAATAATCAGAGTTTTGTAATGAGAAGATTTCAAATAATAAATCTATTTCATTTAGTGTGTTGTGGGAGGTAAAAATAATATTATAATATATTATTCTATTTTAATATAGGAATATAGAAATATTAAATATTAATTATATTCATCATTGAGAAAAAAATTAGAAAAATGGTTATTGTATAACAAATAATTATGAGATAAAAATAATAAAATTCCTATATTATAGGAAAATATTAATCACATTATGATCCTTTCATGACCCCACTTATCATTTTCTCCACCACTAAAAATATTGTGAAGAATGTTGAATAATAGTTCATTAATCCAATAGGGAGAAAAGGATTCCCCCAAATGATTCTTTGACCAATAAAGGGTGATAGGGGAGAGGGATAGAGACTTTTCTATAAATTTTTCTAGTAGTGGAAAGTAATAACCAAGTGGGTAAATGATCACTCTAAAAATGTCAAACATAATTGCACTATAATTTATCACATTAATTCATCCATATAATACCCTCAATTAAATCCATCCATTTAATCTTATTCAACCATTTTGAAATATTCTCCCACTAATGTCTAATATTCTACTTAAGAACCACCATGGAAAGCCAACTCCATGTCGCCATCAAAAAATAAAATTAACTATTTATTTTTATTTTTATAACCATTTATTTAAACAAAGTTCTCTTATTATTGGTCCAAATGTTATAGGAATTACACTAAAAATTATACAATTCCTAGTAAAGTACCCTCTTTTCTGATACAACCATGATGTTATGATTTCAATACCACACAACTTTAAGAAGTTTGTCTATGTTTACACACAAATGGTTAAAAATAATATATTATATATTTTATACATTTTTAAAGGTCATATGATTAAAAAAATGAAGAAACATTGTATATACCTTTATAGATATTTTTAAAAATATTCACAGTTATAATTAGAAAAATTATAGGTCACTAAAATATTTGATTCAATTATACATATATCCACAAATTAAAAACCATAAATGATAGTCCAATGTTTTTCTCAAATCAAAATTTTCCAATTATTAATTTTTTGGTATAAATGTATACAATACATGTGTCGTATATAGTATCAAAAAGAAACCCATTTTGAAAAAAAAACTATCTTCAACACTTCAAAAATTAATTAATATTTAAGAACAAAAAAATATTTTATTAATATTTGTTTACATATAAGTTAGTATGTATTAACTATTATAGATACTTTAACTAATTTCACAATATTAGTTAAGTTATATATAAAATCACTCTAAATTTTATGGAAGATGATTTTTTTAATATTTTAGTATTATATGAGTTTTGAAACTAGCATAGGAGAAAATCAATATTGTTAGAACTAAATAAAATAATTTGATTCATAATATCAATTAATAATAAAATATAATTTCATGTATGTATAAGATAAGTAAAAACAATAAGTAAAAAAATATAAATAATTATTAAAGAATCGAAAAATAATATAAAATTATCTTTTTAGTCATTTTAGAATTTATCAATATGCTCAATACAATAATACTTTTCAAAGAAATCCAAAATGTTAAAATTCATTATATTATCATCTTGATTTAGGGTCAAATTTAAATATTTCACATAATGATTTTTATCATTTCATTTTTTTGAGTGTTGGTAATGATCAATAAAGTGACTTAGTGTACAATATTTTTGTAACCTATTACATTTCATACCATATCAAAAACATCCATTTTCAATATTTTTTAAAATTTTTAGTATATTATTATTCATTATTCAACCACTTATCATTTTTTCATATCATATTTTCATTTGATATAATAGTATAACCCCCTTGAGTATTCATTTTTCCCCATCCTCGACTATCTACATTATGTAATAATTTTATGGGTCTTTTAAGCACTCTTTAACATGGTGTAAGTGATAAATGAATTCCACCCTAAGATCATCTGGAGTAAAAACCCATAATTTTAATAAAAACTCACAATATACTGTATAATTTTCTTATCACCCAATAAATATTCATTATTCTCAATTATTTATTTTCCTTTATAGTATTGAAGTTAAATATGTACTATATGGAGTAGAATATCTTAAAAAGGATTTATTTATTTCGAATTATTATTTTATAAAAATACATTTTCTTCCTCTTTTAATGGGATCCTCAGGCTATATATTTGGTCATTTTAATTATTATTTTCAAACTTTTAATAGTTACACATTTAATACTAACACATACTAATATTAACATAACAATAATTAATATATTAAATGGTTATAAATGATTCATACATACCCAAAATAAATATGTTAATGTAATAATGAGCATCTTAAATCATTAATAAATAATAAAAATTATCACATTAATAAATAATTTTTTATTAACTTATTAAATTGTAAGGATTTATTATGTGGGTAATTTTAGATGTTATTATCACTGTTTCAGTTCATGAATGATGTCATGGAAAATAAAAATTTGATTGAGTAGAAGCATGGGTGATGGGATCATTTCAAACATTATATTAGGTTTAAAAGATTTATAAATTAGATTCATAAAATATACTAATAATATAAAAGAATAAAATGAGTCTCAAAAATTATCTTTTCAATATTGTAAAAATATGTTTTAAGTATAAGTATTCAAAACATTACATTTATTTATAAATATATATGGGATATATAAGTTTATAAATATTATTGGAGTTTTCTAGTTATAATTAAAAGTATAATTATATAATGAATGTTATTATTATGTATATGAATATATTTAATTAAAGTTAAGAAAGTAAATTTTATAAATTAAACATGGATGAATAAATCAGAATAGTCATTGTGTAACTGTATATTCAAAAAAATATCAATCATGCACATCCAAAATAATTTTTATATTTATATTAAAATATTTATATATATCTAATGTATATGATTAAAAATAAATTGAGTCTAATGAAATTATTTTTATAATATATGAATAAATATAAAACATTATAAACATCCATACACATTTTTTTCCTTTTTTCAAAAAGTTAAAACCTAGATAAATTTTATGAAAAGTCACATTTTATTTTTATAACGTTTTTTAATACATAAGAAAACTGAAGAAAAAATTATGATCAAGGTATTCACACAAGTTCAAGAGAAAAAAAGATGGATCATATTTGTAATGTTTAGTAAATTCATTAACTTTTTTATTAGAGAGTAGTCTAGACATTTAATTTCTGGTTTTTTTCTATTTGAAGAATATTTATGGACACGCCTTTTAGATTAAGAAAAACATTACCTTATATTAATGTAAAAAAGATCCCTTTTAGAATATTTCATTAACTTAGTGGGATTTATATGAAAATATTGAAAATGGGTTACCTTTATGGGCATATTTCAGGGTATCAAAATAATTTTGAGCAATCAAAGAATAAAAATGTTCATCTAAACATTCCTTATTGATAAAAGGAAAAATGTAGAATTGTAGACTCTATATTAAACAATATCAATGCCCTCATGGGTATTATAATGAATAATGGAAACAAATTTGGTATATGGTAATATTAAACCCATAGGATCCATAGGAACATTATCTAAATGTTGTTTATTTTTAAAGTAGTTATGAATTGAATACATGACAGAAAAATCCATCCCAGGATGAAATTATCACTCAACACCTATAAAAAAGTTATTATCAATATGAAAAATAGAATTTCGATTATCTTCTTCAAATTTGATTATTTAAAATAGCCGATCAATGACACCTGCCTAAGTCAAAGTTATGAGGCCATCTTGAATAGCTTAGTTCGCCTAATTGTAATCTTCAGCAGATTTTCCCCCTATATCCATCAACAGATCAACACCTATATTATCCCATAAATTTTGTTAAAATCTAGGTATTATTTTAATAATACTTCGATTATATGTTTTATTAATATTTATGTGATGACTTTATATTTATTCAATAAATTTTTATGTTAAAAATTATTTTAATTTCATGTCAAAAAAATATATTATATGATTAATTATATACTCATTATATATTGAAAATTAATTTTTGTACTTCATTTCAAAAAATATTTTTTATATAATGGTCAAATATATTTCAATAAAAGTATTTCTAATTTTAAACAATTAAAATAATAATTTAATTTTAATATGTTTTATAAATAGATATTTATTTTCATTTTATTCTTTCATATGGATATTTATCATTATTTCTATTTAATACATTATTATTCATTATATTAAATACTAATTTTTTTTTTCAATTGAAAATAAATATTTTTTATTCAAAAAACTTGTAATTTTAATATATTATGGGTTTTTATATAATAATTTTATATTTAATAATTTTATATTAATTTTAATAAAAAAACATGTTTTGAATCATTATGTAAAAAATATATGATATTATTTTATAAAAATATTTATAAAAAATATCACACAATAATTAGTAAATGTGATGTATTACTATAGTTTTTTATAAATTTTAAGGTAAAATATTATAAGTTAAATTTTTATTTAAATTTTAATTGATAAATTTTTAAAATCTATAGTTTGAAAGTAAATATTTTAATTCAATGTTATTATAAGTTTAGAGACACATTCAAATTTGAATTCCCTCTAAAAATAGTGTATGAATTGAGATCAAATTATATTAATTATTAATTTATAAATATCTATAATTTTTTTTAAAAATGTTATATTTATTTAATAACTTAAAGATTTTGAGATATATAATCATTTTTATTTCAAATTTAAATATTAAAATTATATTTTATTCGAGTTTCCATAGTATATTAAAAATCATTTTAAAGAAATAAAGTTTTAGTTTTTATTAAAAAATACAACCTATTATTTAATGTGTGTCTGGAATGTTATGTAACACTTGAGAAAAGTAAAAAACCTTTTAAAACACTTATGTTCAATAAAATATTAATTTTCAAATGAAGAATATAAATTTAAATTGTTTAGGGATTGAATATCAAAAATTATACTCTTTTTTAAAATAAGAGTTTCAGCTTAATTGAATTATACTTATTATTACTATATTGTTATATAAATTTATATATAAAATTATAGAAACTTATGGATTCTATATTACATTATAATAAACATAAATTATCATGGATTTATTATCCAATTAATATAAATTTTTTTATGTTCAGATAAATTTCAGCATGCTAGGGAAATGAAGACAAAGTACTTGAGTGGAATAAAATTTTCAAAAATGGTTACATAGAGAAATTATTTAAAAAGGGATAAGGATATAATAAAATTTAAGAGATAAATATGATGATAAAAAAATTATTTTTATGTTATTTATTGATTTTTAAAAATATAAAACATGATAAATATCAAAAAAAATCTTAGTACTTGCGTAATAAAAGAGAAGTCAAAAAATCTTATCTTAAATATGTTATCATGATAAGAATGATAATAAATATAAGTTATGACTAATTTTAGAGGATAATTATTAATTTAAAAAAATTAATGTTAGGATGTTAATTTTTAAATTATATAATCAGATAAATACCCAAAATTCTTACCTAATGGTGATGTAGTGAGTATGTGCATAAAAAAGTCCAAAATGGAAGCTTTGAAAATTATTAATTTGTAAATTTTTTAATAATTGGATTATTTAATACTTTAAATGGATAAATATAATAGGTATGAATTGATTTAAATATTAAAACATGAATTCCCTAATTTTATAGATGTTTTAAACTCTAATAATAAGATTAGCCCAAAATATACATATATATATATATATATTATATTATATTTTATGTGAAAATAATTTATAAAATAATGATAAGTAATAAATAATTATTTTTTGTCATATTTTAGTGTGTAATAATTTGAAATATTTCATATTTCCCATTTATGAGTCACATTCAACTTACGAATTACATTATTAATCTTTAAAATGAATATTTTCAAAAACATCACCAAATCTTCTCTATAAAAGGGTACTCATTATACCCTTTCAAAAACATGTCTAATTTCCATTTATATCACCATATTATAACTAAATTCATTCTTATATAATACCTACTCATGGTTTTTATCCTTTTTCATAAGAGGAAGTCCCAAAAGTTTCATTGTGAATATGATCCTTAAGCATAGATTCAACTCTTTAATGTAAGAATCATATTCTAATTTGTTTATTTTCTAATATTAATCATGTACCTATTAATTAAATTCAATTAAAGAATTAATAAAATAAAATTAACATAAATATAGTTCTATAGTAATTTTATTATAGATAAATATATGTGTTTTTATAATTTTTCATTCTTTATGGTATGTTTTTGTTTGGGTTGTTCATACCTCATACATGAATAATGATAATATATTTTATTAATTATAATTATGAATTATTAAAAAACATAAATCTTGAATATTTATGATATATCACTTGAATTTAAGATATTATTATGTTTATTTAAGGGTAAAATTGAAATTAATTTTCATTAGAAATAAACTATATTTTTTTTAATTTTACCCTAAAAGAGTTAAATATAGATTTATTCCTTATGAGTCATTCTTGTAACTCTAATTGAATGAAAAGGTGACTTTATGAAGTATATAAAATATGATTTAATTACCCATACTTCTATTTTGATGATGAAATCCATAACATTGCCCAATTATCGAGACTTCCATATAGAAACTAGGATGGAATTATGATAATGACTTATATATATTCATCGACACAAATTATCTATAACTAATAAATAAGTAATTATTGAATATAACTGAATCATAATAAGTTAAATACACATAAATATGTTTTATAAAATTATTATTAATAATCCTAATATTGTTATACAAGTATTTAGTCGACATTCAAAAAGTCATAAGTTAAGGTAAGGGGATTTTTTATGCAATTTCCTTTAATTGAGTAATGTCATTTACTATTTGATTTTATCTTCCAATGTTTTTTAACATTATACCCTTTTATTATTTTCTATTTTATTAACTCTAATTTTATAAGGATATAAAATCTTATCATCTCTTCTATTATAGGTACTTACTTCATATATTACAATTTTTAAGGGGTTCCTTTTTCGTCGGATCTATCTTATTATTTTAGATGGTCTCGCTTTTAGATTTGATATTTCTTTCTTATTCACATCTTATTCAAGTTTTATCATGGTTTTTTAATTCCCTTTTTAGTTATTTCGTCTTATATATTATATTGTGAATGGAATCTATTCTCTCTCTTTATTATTATCGCTTGGTCTCTTTCTCTCTCCACTTTCTAAAATTTTCATTTATTTTACTCTCCTATAATTTTTCTTATGTAATATAAATATATCATTATTATTTACTTTCACCTTCCTTTATATTCCATCTAATCAAAATTCCCTTTTTTAAAAAAATATAAATTAAATATAAATTTCTTCTTAAATTCATAAACAATGTCTTATCTTCATTTAAAGGATTTTTATCCATACTAAAACCCTTTTGTATTGGATTGACCTAGGTTCCACACACTGGTAGACCAATCCAGTCAGTCACATGAACACAAACATGCATCCTCATACGATAGAGGCTACTCACTAGTAGTGAGGGTCTAATATCAGTCATAGAGAAAATATACCCTCTTTTTCAGAGTAAAACACCATAGGAAATTATATTTACAATAACCAAATATATAATTATAACCAAAAATATTACAATATCACATGATGAATGAAACTAGAGATACAATAATCCATTCTAGTATACATGACATTTTTCAAAATTCAAACTCAATAGTAGACACTAAAAACTCTCAAGAAGGTCCCAAAATATGTATGGTTCCCTCATCCATGATCCATCCCAAATCATCCATCTAATACTGGTTCTTTTCCCTTATCTTTTCATGTATCCATGAAATCTATTCAGGTATCGATCAGGCAGCCCAAGTAGGGTGTGAGTACAACTCAGTAGGCCACCACCAATGGTGTCTAAAACAATATCCAGTCAAATAATAGTTTATGCAGTTGTATAATGAATGACATAAAACAAATTAGTAAACAGTTATCACATTATCAATTAATATTTATTTAACCACCTAAACCCCTTGGTTCCCATAGACGGTTGTACCTTAGTACCTACATTAGCTCGTGCTGGAGCCCAAAGTATGTATGAGGGATATCATATCTCAAAATTCCATCATTAACATTATTCATTTCATAATTTAATTCCCATGTTACCATTTATACTTCGAACATTAGAATGACCATGTTTCCATTCATTATTTCATACTTCAATGCTCATGTTACCATTCATACTTTACATATTAGAATGAACATGTTTCCATTCATAATTTCATAACTATATTATCATGTTACAATGTATTACTTCACAATTGAATTAATGTGTTACCATTCATCAACACATATAATTTCTATATAATTTTTTTTAATTATGTGTAATTATTTCTAGATCAAAAAATTTGACAGCACGTGATTCTGAGGCCTGGAGTGCCAGGAATGATCTGTCTAAAAATTTTAGGTTTAAAATAGTGTGCAATAATGGATTTCCTGAAAAGGTTTAATAACTCTTAAATAGGTTCTCAGATTAGAAATCTGAGGGCACCATTTCATTCAGGATAGTGGTTTTACCCTAGGCGTGACTTAAGTGTAGTCGGCACAGGCCTCTGGTGAGAAAACCCAAAAATGGTATAACCATAAATAAATTAATTTAATAAAGTTATTTTATTTTTATAATTCATGTAAATCATGAATGGTGACTCAGATAAAAAATCTAATACCACCACTGATCTCATGAGGGTATGATTTCTTTAGGCAGATTCTATCATTGGCCAGCGCGGGCCAACGATGAAAGTTAGTTTTTGGCCGTAAATAAAATAATTAGGTAACAATTATTTTATTGTTAAAATCCATAACTTCTAAATGGGGGCTCAAATTGAAAATCTGAGAGTATCGTTGACTTAGTTGTGATGCGATTCCCTTAGGCAGAGACTAACCTTGACCAGCGCGGGTTGAGAGTGTATATTAATAATTTATGGAAATTTTATTAAAGGTATGTTCAGAAAACGTGTGGGTGGTGTTTTCTAGATTTTGAACCTGTGCTCGATTTAAAAATTCAAGGGCACCATTGCATCCATAGTGCCAAGATTCTCTTAAGGGAGGATTCACTTCAACCGCAACAAGTTGAGTGAAAATGTTAGTTTTTGAAGCTTTTAAAGAAATAATAAAATAACATAGAAATTTTTTTTAATTTTATTTTATCTTTCTCTAATGGAAGAGAAGTGGTGGTGAGACCAACAACATGTCAAGCCATTAAATGGATTGACTCTTCTTTACTTGTAATCACACTATTGGGAATTTGGGAGGTTCATTAATTAAATGAACCACATTAATTCTTTATGCAGGACGCACTCTTTCTCTTCTCCTATTTATATGGAGCACGGGGAGGGGTGTTTGCAAGACATTACCAAGTGACAAAGCTCTGGAAAATTACCGTGGAGATAATCATTGGGGAGATGAGGCTGGATTCAGCGACCGGTGAAGAGCGCCACCAAATTGTGAACCAAAGACAATGATGAGGGAGGTTCCAGTGATCATATTCAGTGGACGTCTTATCCAAGTAGGGGGTTTGTATTTAAGTTTATCATTGATGATTTATTTTCTCATTCCTACTATCATGTTAATGTGGAGGGCACGGTCCAGAAAAACAAGGCTCATACCCTCCGCCACTTCGCTCATGTTGAATTCTTTAGGGACGGTTTCCTCAAGTTGACAGCAACGCAAATTAGCGGGTCATGTTTGGACGACGGAACCCCGTGAGCATCGTCGGTGAGGTTAGCACCAAGAATGGACCACCAGAGCTTGTTTGGTGTCCAGTGCAAGAAAACGGCCAACACACTATGTCGACGTTGGCCGATAGTGGTCGAAGGAGACCTGCAGCAACCAGCTGTTGGTGGTGGAAGGCGGTGCTTGACGACGCCCCTAGGTGGTAGAAGGTAGCCGGCACGATCCGGCCGCATGGGAAAAAATGGGAACCGCCATTGGCAGCAGCTACTGCCAGTGGGTCGCGGTAGAAGGATGGTGGCACATAGCATCCGAGACCAACAGGTCGTGGCAGGAAGTGGCTGCGTGGCCCCGCGCCATGCCATGTTGACAGTTGCCGGTCGGCCGTTGAATTGTGGTGGGGTAGCATCCCACTAGCAGGCTAAAACAACCCTGTAACCATGGGCCTAGTGGGACTCAAAAGTCAGCCTTCAAGTGGAATAAGTGAGACGTGGGTCGTCTAAGCAGGCCAGACCCTCCCAGTGGGCCTGACCTGCCCACATGTCTGGGCCGGACCCACATCCCAGCGGGTCAGCCCCACCCAGTAGGTCGGATCCGCCAGTGGACTGGGTCAGACCCCCGGGCCAATGAGCCAGCGCAGGTGGGCCGAGACCCAATCGACGGGCTGGGCCAACCGTGGCTCGGGCCCATGAACAATCCAGGTCGACCCCGACGGGATAGACCTAGTGCTACAGGCCGACCCCCAATGAGTTGGAACCGAGCAGCGTCAGGTAGACCTCCATACCCATTTTGTTGAGCTAGTCTGATCGAGTCGGACTGGGCCCAGACCTAACCAGTACCCGAATAATGAAACACCTATAACTGATAAATTGGATGTCTATTTTACATGTTGTAAATGGAGTTCGGACCCCTTTTTGGAAGGGATCCCTTTGGCATATTCAGGCGGGCCTGACCGAGTTGGACTAGACTAAGGTGCGATCACCCCCATTTCACAGAAAGGGGTGTAACTAAAATACCAAACATCTGATCGACGCGTCGTCTGTGGAATAAGGACCCCTGTGAAAAGGTCATTATTTGGAGAAACTCTAATTGAGTCTTTATTTAGTTTGAAGTGCGGTCGAGGTTGGATCAGACTTGAATCTAAGGGGTCCCTTTTTACAAAAGTGCCCATATCTCACATACCAAGCTTCCAATCGACGTCCCATCTATCATGTTGAGACCCCAATGATGGCGTGGTCCCTTGGGTATGATTTTTTGGGAATTTGTATTGGTTGAAATATGATCAATGTATTGAGGAAAAGTTCTCCCATAATCAAGAAGGATATGAGCAGTATTCCAGTGTCTAGCTATGACATGAAGAAGAAGAGTGACCAATATGGGTTTGCACCAATGACCAATACAGTTCTGCACCAGCGACCAATATGGGTCTATACCAGCAACCAATACAGGTCTTCACCAGAGGCTAATACGGGTCTCCACTAGAGACCAATAAAGGTATGTACCAGCAACCATTACGGTCTGCACCAATGACCAATACGAGTCTGCACAAGCAACCAATACGGGTCAGCACCAGTGTTACTATGGATATGATGATCTGGTTATATGACTAGTCATCCCTATCCCAGTAATCTTGAAGTTTCTATTAAAGTGATCTCTCTCTTTTGATTTGTGCTTCAATATTTAGATCATGCTTGTGATTTTACCTTTGAGGTATATCTTGGGATTTTTTCTTTTTTGGATTACTGAGAGACCTTCGTGGGTCTCAGGGTCCCCAATAGGGTATTATTATAATCACCCCTACATGAGCTTTGCCCGCACCATATTGTGTCCTGTGAAGACGACGAGAAGCTGGGCCGAGACTTGAAGGAACCAGGACCAGGTGGTACACAGATGAGATGGGATGACGTGGAGTGCTTTGGAGATAATTTGAATCTACCATTTAGGTAGGATCCTCAATGGATGTTCTGGGAGCTATTTTCTCTTTTCAATAGTACTTGTACTTTTCAATTGGGCTTATATTCTGGCCCACTTTTACTCTCAGTCTATAGTTGTACTTGCGGTTTTACTTTACTCTCATCGTTGTACATTAATTTTTTGGGTTTTCTACCTCAGTTTCCCCTTTTGATTGTTTTTATATCTCTATGTAAATGCCTTCCTAGATCGGGAAAAAGCCTTCAGGTACTAGTTACCAACCCCTGGCCTATGGAAGGCGGGTTTGGGGTAGTCATGTCCAGGCCCCGTGGGATAGGTCATGACAAAGTGGTATCAGAGGACTCGGTTCTATTGAAGAACTAGGACTCTTATCTTTTCAATAGTGTAATAGAGTTATGTGTTTTGAGTGTGGTTTTCAGTTTGGGTAGTCTAGTGTTGGTGCAGCAACCGACAAATCCATACACAAGGACCCTAAATTCTGATTTCTGACTCAGTGCATAAAAAAATGATTGTGTGTGTTTTGGGAATGTTTTTCCTTGGTTTCTTTAGAGTTATTTCACTAGGTATTATATAATGATCGTGACGCACCAGTTCGTTATCAGGATGTCATTGCGTAGACTACTAGCTAGGATTTTTGAGATATTACATGATGACGGCCCACCAAAATACCCTGTGTGGATCATCATTTTAGAGACCCTATGTGGATCATCATTTTGGAGGCCTTGTATGGATCATCATTCTCGCGACCCTATGTGGATTATCATTCTAGAGACCCTGTATGGATTAGAATTCTATAGACCCTCTGTGGATCAGCATTATAGCAACCCTTTGTGGATCAGCATTCTAGCGACCATCTGTAGATCACTATTCTAGCGACACTACGTGGATCAAAATTGCCCGACCCGATGAGGACCAGCCTTAGAACAGCCCATTGTAGATCAGTGACATACTGATTTACTGTGGGTAAGATCATATGTGGGTCTTGCAGGGGTAATTACCTACTGATCTATTATGGATCTACTCAGAGAGACCATGTGTGGATTAGCATGGAGCGATCCTGTGTGAATCAGCAACAGATGCTACTAGTAGAATATACATGCTGACTGAGTGTGTTTCATGAGTTCTAGAGGTAGAGGCCTCATAGGTTTCGGGGCAAGACAAATCCCTAGGCAGCTGAGGACTAGCTGGAGGTTGTGGCTAGAGTTTTCCACCTAGTTGGGACACCAGAAGATCAGATGGTGATCCTAGCTACAAGACTTAATCAGTGCATGACCATGGGGATGGTTCTCATGGTGATGAGGCTTATATACATGGATGGTTTCCCGAGATGGTACATCCAAGTAGTGTGCTGGCTATTTCACTACACATTAGTCAGCAGTTACAACTGGCGATACTGGTAGAGGACACATGTAGGCTTAGTTCCTTACATGTTTTTCAGCATTAGATACCCCTCAGGATCCAAGGTGAGCCTGAATCATAGGCATCTAAGGACTGTCTTGAGAAGGTGTGCGAGTTTCCATCTAGCCAATGCTCCATTCGATCAGATGGTGGTCCTGGTAGAGACCCATCTACATGGCTCAGTAGGACGATGATAGGGTTTAGATTACCCTGATCTTGTAAAGGGGTGACTTTTTTGTGGACAAGCTTGAGAACCTTCCTCAGATAAGGGGTTCTCTTTCCAAAAAATGGTAAAGGGTGAGTGTTAACTAGATCTTCTACAGCTTTGGCAGGATGACATATCAGTAGATGAGTATTCATCAAGGTGTATCAACCATCCCAGGTACTCGATGAATACAGTATAGTCAGTGATTCAGGGCTCTGACCTCCGACCAAGGTGTGTTTAGGGATATCTAAGCCAGCACTATTCCTCTATGAATTCCTAATTATGTTAGGGTGCTAGAGATAACCTTTGTGGTTGAATTTTATTTGGATGAGTGGATATTTCCAGTGAATGTTAGTAGTTGGAAAATAGGAAACTGACGCAAGTCTCAATGACTTGGGCGTGTAAAATGTTTCAGGAAGAGGAAATGATAGGGACATATTAATCTGCAGTGAAGAAAACGTGGAAGTGGAGCTAGGAGAGTAGCATGAGGTGGTATACATTTTGACATGTTATAGCCACCACTCCAATATGGTCCCCACCAGGCTTGGGGATCTGAAGGACAGGGGAAGAGATTAGCTGCATGTGGTCAAGGAGTGTGACCCAAGGGCTCCAGAAATGATTCGAGGTATAGTCTGTGTCTAATACTAGCTTTCGTATTAATAGACATAGGTACCAATAATTCCTACTTTCCACAAGTCTTGTTCAAGACCTAGGGTTTCCGGTTAAACCAATGACTTGACCCTTACATCTGGAGATCCCTTTGGGAGGAGACTCGATAATCACACTGATGCTAACGGTGTGATCTGACCCTTGAAGAAAGAGTTTTTGTTGGATCATCTTGGTGGTAGTGTCAAGGCCTTATGAAATTAGTTTGGGGGTGGATTGGGAATCAACAGTTCATACTCATATTGATTGTTTTAGTCAGAAAGGATGTAGTATATCAACAACATTAGAATGGGTTTTTTCCTTGGTCGGTGAAAAAGGAAACCAAGGCAACACAAGATAAACTCATGCACAGGTGGGTGGAGTCGATCAGTCTTGAGTCTTCCATCCTTTCCCTCGTGGTAACATGAGCTTTTAGTTTTTAGTTCCCAATAGTAGTGGAAGATTGTGGGCACATCTTTTCAAAATATGTTTCTAGGATTACCTCTCTAAAGGTAGAGGGACTTCTGCTTTGGTTGGGTACTACCAGGGATTTTTACCCCACTTCTCCATGGTAGAGGAAACCTTTTAATATTTGATGAAGAAGGGGAGCATTTTCTATGGACAGAGAAGTTTCAGTATAGATTTTAGAAACTGAGATAGAGATTGAAGAGTTCCTCCATCTTGATGCTACTAGAAGAGGGTGTTGGGTATGTGGTATACTACGACGCATTAGAGACCAGAAGAGGTTGTTTTCTAATACATGACTGGGAAGTGATCGCCTATGGCTCACGGTATTTGATACAACATGAGTAGAACTACACTACCCATGACCTGGAGTTAGCAGTAGTGGTATTTGTGCTAAAGATGTGGTGACACTACTTGATGGGTGAAAGTTTAACTGTTTACTCTAATCACAAGAGTCTTAGGTATGTCTTCTCATATAAGGACATAAACCTGAGACAATGATAATGGCTAGATTTCCTCTAGGAATATGACTTTGAGATAGATTATACTCTTGGGAAGGGAAAATGTGGTAGCGGACGCACTCAGCAAGAGGTCTAGTCTACAGCTTCTGAGTGAGGCGTCGGTGTAGCTAGTCGCACTGTGGATATCCTTCGTGGATAAAGATGGAGCACCTTACCTCCAGTCTATGACTGTCACACTCCCAATTCATCAGTGAGTTCGGGAGGCACAGCTTGTGGATGTTGACTATGAGGCCCGATGTGCTCATATATCCTTAGGACAGTGTCCTGAAAGATTTTTTGAAGGTGGGGAGCACGTAGTTCTATTCATAGGATGAACCATGGTACCAGTGATTCTTCAGGGGGAGGTGTTGCAAGAGTTCCATACATACCATTTAACGATACATCCTAAAGTGGAAAAGATGTACCCTGACCTCTGACGTCAATACTGGTGGCTAGGGATAAAGGAAGCTGTGGCAGAGTTTGTACCATGATGCCTCACTTTTTAGCAAGTGAAGAATGCACAGATCCTGTAAAATTCTTATGCCAATAAGAGGCAGAGACCCTGGGGTCTGAGGAGGGAGGCCATGTCTTCATACGGGTCTCACCCCGATGAGGATTGTAGAGGTTTGGCTGGGGCGGCAAGCTATCTCGAAGGATAATAAAACCTTTCTATATTCTCAGCATAGTAGGTGAGGTGAATTACTATCTATCTATTCCCCCACAGATGCACCAGGTGCATAATGTCTTCCATGAATCAAACCTGAGGCGATGCGTGCATGATCCATCGCATGTTATCAACTAGGGAGAGTTGGAATTTGACAATGGGGTATATTTTATAGAGTTCCTGGTGGAGATAGAGGATCGACAGGATTGAGTCCTTCATGGATGGTAATTCCCTCTAGTGTGAGTTTGGTGGCAGCCTGAGAACCTCTAGGAGAGAATGTGGGAGTGGGAGGCTCAGATTCATGCTCAGTACCCTCATTAGTTTTATTTGCCTTTGTTTTGTCTTTTGGGGACTTAAATCCCCATGGTGGGTAGGATGTAATGTCCCAGAATTTCTGTATAATTTTTTAATTATATAAAATTATTTTGAGACCGTCAAATCTGACGGCATGTGATTCCGAGGCCCGAAGTGCCTGGAATGATCCATCGAAAAGTGTTAAGTTTAAAATAACAAGCATTAGTGGTTTTCCTATTAAATTAAAATAACTCTTAAATGAGTGCCGATATCAAAAATTCAAGGGCACCATTGTGTTTAGTATAATGGGTTTACCCTAGGTGTGACTTATGTTTAGTCAGTAGAGGCCTCTTGTGAGAAAACCCAAAAATTACATAATCGTAAATAAAATTATTAAATAAAATTATTTTATTCTTAAAATTCTTATAACTCACAAACGGTGAATTGGATTAAAAATTGGAGACCACCACTGGGCTTTTGAGGGAATTCATTCTTTAGACACATATTACCATTATCCGGTGTGGGCTAACTATGGAAGTTAGTTTTTGTCCATATATAAAATAATTAAGTAACTGTTATTTTATTATTAAAACCCATAACATCAAAATGGTAACTCAAATTAAAAATCCGAGAGCGTTGTTGAGTTTGTTCGGATATTATTCTCTTAGGAAGAGCTTAATCTTGATCGGCATGGTTCAAGGATGTATGGTAATAATTTATTGAACTTTTTTTAAAGATACATTCAGTTAACGCGTGCGTCGAATTTTCTAATATTTGAACCGGTGCTTTGATTAAAAATCTAATGGAATTGTTGAATCTGTAGTGTCAGGATTCTCTTAAGAGAGAATTCACTTCAACCGAATTAGTTTGGGTGAAAATTTTAGTTTTTTGAGGATTTTAATGAAATAATAAAATAACATTGAAATTTTTATTTTATTTTATTTTCTCTTTCTCCAATGGATGAGCAGCGGTGACGAGACTGATGACATGTTAATTCATTATATGGATTGACACTTCTTTACTTGTAACTGCACTGTTGGAAATTTTGGAGGTTCATTAATTAAATGAACCTCATTAATTCTTCATGTGGGACACACTATTTCTCCTCTCCTATTTATATGGAACTTGGAGAGGGATGTTCGCACGGCTTCCCCAAGTGACAAAACTCTAGAAAAGTACCGTGATGCTAACCACCTAGAGGACAAGTCTAGATTCAGCAAGCAGTGACGAGTGACACTGAATTGTGAACCGACAACAACAACGACCAAGGTTCCATCGATCATCATCAGCAGACATCTTTTCCGATAGTGGGTTTTTTTTAAGATCATCGTTGAAGATTTCTTTTCTCCTGACTGCTATCATGTTAACATAGAGGGAACAAGAAAAACAAATAAGGCTTGAACCCTCCGCCACTTCGCTTATATTGCGTTCTTTGGGGATGGTTGCCTAAAGTTGATAGAAACACGAATTAGCGGGTCACATTATGACGATTGCACCTAGGGAGCGCTGTAGGCACAATTTCCACCAAGTACGGACCACTGAAGCATGATCGGTGGCCCAGAGAAGAAAATCGATGGGGTTTCATGTCGGTGATGGATGGCGGTGGCTAGAGGAGACCTATGGTAGTCGGTGGTGGGCGGAGGAAGGCGGCATGTGACGGAATTCCAAGGTGGATAAATGTGGCTGGCCCGATTCGACAGTGTGGGACAAAACGGGCGGCGCCCGCAGGTACCTCCAGCGGCAGCAACTGCGGCTAGCGGGCCACGACAGAAGGAGGTCGGCATGGACCAGCCGCAACTAGTGGTCCCTAGCAGAATAAGGGATATGCAGGGGCCAACAGGCTACAGTAGGAAGGGGTGGCACGGTCACGCGTCGTGCCATGTTGGCAGAAGTCGGTCAACTGAATGGCTGACAGTTGAATCGCGATGGGGCAGTACCCCACCAGCATGCCGAAATGGACCCACAACAGTGGGGCAAGCGAGACTAAATGATCTGTCTTCGGGCAGACCGATCTGGACACAGGCCAACCGAGCAGGACAGACCCACCCAGTAGTCCGAGCCAGCCCCACAACCTAGTGGATCGGATCCGCCAATGGACCGGGCCAGCACGGGTGGGCAGAGCCCCACCCGACGGGTTGGGCCAACAGTAGCACAGCCCCGCGGACAAGTCAGGCCGACCCCGATGGTCCGGATCTAGTTAATTGGGCCGACCCCCAGTAGGACGGACCCAGTTGGTGTCATTTAGACCTGGGGACCCGTTGCGTTTGGCCAGTCTAACTGAGTCAGACCGGGCCCATACCCAACCAGTACCCGAATAAATAAACGCACGTAACTGATGAACTGGGTGTCTGTTTGACACAAAAGCAGTGGCATTGGGACCCCTTTTGGGAAGTGGTCCCTTTGTCATATTCTAGTGGGCCCAACTGAGCTGGGATGGCTCAAGCAGCAATCACCCTTGTTTCACAGAAAGGGGTGTAACAAATAGATCACGTTTCTGATCAATGCGTTGTATGTGGCATAAGGACCATTGTGACGAGGAATCCCTTTGGAGATACTCTAAGTGAGTTTTGACGGAGTTTGATGTGTGACCTGGGATAGATAAAACGTGAATCCAACTGGGGCCTTTTTACAAAAGTGCTCATATATCAAAGATAGGGCGTCCAATCGATGTTCCATTTATCATGTTGGGACCCCTATGATGGGGCGGTCCCTTGGGTATTATTTTTTTGGGACTTAATATCGGTTGAAATATGACCTATGGCTTGAGGATCGGTTATCCTAGAATCAAGCGGGCTATAAGCAGGAATCCAGCAGCTAGCTGTGACATAAAGAATAAGAGTGACCAATATGGGTCTTCACCAGTGACCAATATAGGTCTATACTGGTAACCAATATAGGTCTGCACGAGCGACCAATACGGGTCTGCACCAGTGACCAATACGGTCTGCACCAGTGGCCAATATGGGTCTGCAGCATTGACCAATATGGGTCAGCACCATAGTTACTATAGATAGAATGATATGGCTATACAACTAGTCATCCCAATCCTAGTATCCTTTATATTACCGTTAGAGTGAGCGGTCTCTTTTTCATTGTGGATCAGGATTTATATCATGTTTGTGACTTTACCTTTGAGGTATATCTTGGGATGTTTTCCTTTTTGGATTACTGAGAGACCTTTGGGGGTCTCAGGAACCCCTACTGGGTATTTTTATACTCACCTCGCCATGGGATTCACCTTCACCTTGTTGTTTCTTATGCAGATGATGGGTGGATGGGCGGAGACTTGAGGGAACCAAGACCAGGTGGTTTGCATAGGAGATGGGCTAAATTAGATTGTTGTGGAGACAAGCTAAACTTACCCTTCAGGTAGGATCCTCATTGGAAAATCCAGGAGTTGTGTTCTCTTTTCAGTTGTACTTTTACTTTTCAGTTGGGCTTGTATTCCAACTCCCTTTTACTTTCAATCTACAGTTATACTTGTGGTTATACTTTACTCTCATGGTTGTACCTTACTTTTGTTGGTTTTTTACCTTAATATCCCCTTTTGAGTGTGTTCAGATCTCTAAGGCAATTCCTTCCCTGTTAGGGAAAAAGCCTTCAGGTGCTAGTCAACAACCCATAGCTTATGGAAGATGGGCTTGGGGTAGTCATGTCTGGGCCCTATGGGATGGGTCATGACAACACATAATACATTCAACAATTAATTAGATCGAATTAATTATGGGATTTTGAGCTGTGGGTATTGAATAATTAATTGATGAATTAGTTAATGGAAATCAAGTACTTAATAAATTGGGGAATTAATTAAGGGGACTTATGTGATAAACTAATTTTTTAATTAGTAATTAAATTGGTGTGATTAGTTAATTGTTGAATTGAATAATAGAATTTAAGTGATAAATTAAATTTTTATTTAATTAGTGTATTTGATGTGATTAATTTTTTCAGGATTAGATAATATTATTTATGTGATTAGTTAATTGTTAAATTAACTAGATGAATTTTTGTGATTAATTAATTATTGAATAAATTAATGTTATTAATTTGATTAATTAATTATGAAATTAACTATAAAAATTGAGGTGATTAATTAATTTTTGAATTAATTAATGATAATGATTATATTATCTAATTGTTGAATTAACTAATGAATTTTTTGTGTTTAACTATTTTTTGAATTAGTAATAGAACAGTCTCAATATATCAAAATTAATTCCACAATTAATTGTCTCAATCAATAATTCAAAAAAAACCCAATTTCACATCTCCTCGATTAATTAGTTCACCAAATTAATTTGTTCAATCAAGAGTACAATTTCTAAACATATAATAAAAATTAATCAATTACATACAAGTAATTTAAATAAAGAATTTGGGATTTTAATTATAGAATACCTATGACAATTAATTTATAAATGATCGCCCAATGGAAATCCAAAAAATTGAGTGGCATAATGGCATAGAATGACATCCCATTCTCAAACCATAAATCAATATTGAAAAAATAAATATCCTTAAAATATAGATCTAGATCCATAATACTAAATCTATATCTAATCTAAATAATAATAATAACCATTTCTTAAATAGGGTAATAAAGGAAGTGGAATGGGAAACCAAGTGGGATGAGATCCTTTTACCGAGAGGGGTGAAGATCTTCGATTCAGGCTTCGAATCATCAAGATCAGTGGTCAGGAATGATTCGAATTAGAGTGAAAGGATCTTGATCATTAAATTATGTTAGGGAACGAATGGAGTTCGATATGGGTGAGTTTTGGGGTTTTGAGTAATTTAAAAACTAATTTTCTAGTGGCTTAAATGGTCACTCATGGTTTTCTGGGATAAGGTGCATAGTTAGGGAAAAAACGTGTCCAAATCGTGAACTACCCTCCTTCCTTAAAATTTTCTATATATTCTCCCAAATACACCCCAAGGTAAAACACAAATGAAAAGTACTCAATACTAATTAAAACAATACATATAGTCAAGCCTGATACATCTCCCAAAAATTTCGGGATCTTACAATCTCCACACCTTATAACAGCTCATCCTCGAGCTACACTCTGAAGAATATATGGGTTTCCAAGTCAAAAATATTGTTCTATTGAGACCTCAAATCTTATTCCCTTTCTTACTTTTCTTCTTTCACACAACTATATTTACACATTACACAAAATATCGGCACGGCCATTCCCCACAATGCTTTATCACTGGGATCCAACACACATATCATATGATCCTCAAAGACACATCGATCTCGAGCTAAAAATAATCCATGAAAATCACATGAGAAGGGTTGTGGTGATACCTTTGATGTTTTTAAACATTCAAATGTCATTCATATCATTGAATTTTTATGGAAGAGCCAATTGGTATGTCATCAGAATAATTTTCTCTACAACCTCAAATGGTCTAACAAACCTGGGTTCTAGTTTTCCCTGTCTCTATATCCTGTGGTGACCCAACCTATGTGAAACCCAAAGGAATACATTATCACCCCCTATAAACACTAGGGGTCATCAAAATCTATCATTATATGATTTATATCTATTCTAAGCCATAACCATGTGTTTTCGAATCAGTTGTACTTTCTCGAATGTATCCTATAAGAGACTCAATCCCAACAGCTCACACTCACCTACCTCCATCCAGTATAGTGTTGATCTAGATATACTAACAAAAAGAGCCTCATATAGTTCCATATATATAGTTTCTAATAACAATTGTTATAGGAAAACTCCACCAGTGCAAGGTGATTCTCCCAAGACCCTTTAAACTCGATAATACATGCTCACCGCATATCCTCAAACACGTATATTTTATGCTCCAACTGTGCATCTTTCTATGGGTGGAAATCTGTACTCAACAACACCTACATACCCAGATTCTTTTTCAATCCCTACCATAAGTGTGAAGTAAAACATGAAAAATAGTATGAAATGATAGTCTCTGGCACCTCGTGTTGACGAACTATCTCTCTAATAGACAAGTCTCCCAACTGCTCCACTGATAAAGTATTCAATATTAGAAATAAATGTATTAAATTCATCATCCATAATAACCCAAATGACATCATTATTAAAAGGCTTCCTCAAGAGACCCACCACGAATTCCATAGTCATTTTGTCCCACTTCCATTTAGGAATGGTCAATGGTTATTGTAAACCAGAAGGTCATTGATGATCATCCTTCACCTACTAACAAGTGCAACATCATTTTAGAAACCCTAATATCTCCTTTTTCATGTTCGGACACCAAAACTATCAATGTAGGTCATAGTACATATTGTCCACACCTAGATGTACCACCCACTTTGAGGTATGAAAATCATGCATCATCTCCTCTCAGATTCTCGTAAGCATAATAACCCGATTCCAGACATAGACAGTCTCATCCTCATCTATCCTACAATTGAATGGTGACTCCCCACATTCAAGGATTTTCGTGAAGGAAAAACACTTTGGATCCTTGTACTATATATCCTTGATCGGTCTGAAATGTGTGGGCTCCACTGAAGTTGATACCAGATTCATTTTCTCCTAACTCTCCTAAACCACAATGTGCATCTCCACTGGTAGAGCCATCATCATCCAATCATCACTAGACTCTTGAACCTCCAAATTCTGGTTTTTCCTAATCTAATAATCAAAAACATTGTTCCTATTTTGGTCATATATGCCTTCCCAAAATCAAATGACTACATATACTCTACCCATATCTACTTCCTAAGATTCAAATCTCGCTATGAAATTATATACATTATACTCTAATGATCTGTATACACAGTAAAAAATTTAATAAAAGATAATTCCTCTAAAACATCATGAAATAAACTAATACATATGACTCAAGGTCTTTTCTAGGGTATTTTCATTTATAAGGCCTCAACTACAGAGATCCATACAACAAAACTCAATCTCCCTACAACATCACAACTCTATTCCCTTTTCTAGAAGCATCACAAAACACCATATACTCATCACCTAGCTCAAGTTGGATTATGATCGATGCTGATGTCATGTGCTGCTTTATCTCTTGGAAGGAATTCTTTCATGTTTCCAACTAGTCAAACTCCATCCCCTTTTTGGTCAATCCCAAAAGTGGTTCTCCCAAATAAAAAAAATTCATGAATGAACCTCCTATAATATTCAGTTATCCCCATAAATCTATATATATCGAATATATTCTTGGGATTCTCCCTTGAAACCACTTCCTGTACATTTTTTAGGTCCATAGACTCACTTTCTTTCATGATTATGTGACCCAAGAAGTGTACCTAATCAATAGAAAACTAACACATAGATAGCATGGTGTATAGATGATGCTCTCTCTGTGTACTTAGGATTATGTCAACATGTTGGTCATGATCATCATGATTCATGCAATACACCAAGATTTCATCCATAAACACCATAAGAAACTGATCCAGGTATGGATGAATAACTATGTTAATCAAGTCCATAAACACCGCCAGTACATTCATTAACCTAAAAGGCATTATGATGAAATATTATAGGTCATACCTATTTCTAAAAGCATCCCTCGGTATATCAAAAGTCCAAAATATTAACTAATGATACCTTGATCTCAATTCAATCTTTTAGAATTTGAAATATCCCCTTAACTGGTCAAAGAGATCATTGATGTGCAGAAGATTATACTGGTTCTTCGCTGTCATTTGGTTCAACTTCTAATAATCAATTCATAATTTCAAAATCCTTTCAACATTATTTTAAAAAAGAATGGGTGAACACCAATGTGGCGTACTCAAAAGGATAAATCCTATATCTTCCAACTCCTCCATCCTTTTCATGAGATATTGAATCCATATAGGTTATATTATACATGATGGAATTGAAACTGGTTCAGCCCCAAGCATGATATCAATGGTGAATTCCAAATGTCTATCAGGTGGAATCCCAGAGAATTATTCAGAAAAAACATCCTAAAATCAATACAATATAGGTGTAAAGATATAATTATTTACAACTATGTCATACATCAATATACTATAAACATGGTTTTTTATCTCTCCTAGTTGCATAGTAATTGGTCGTGATTGGCCTGCCTGGATATCTCAATCTCCATGGTGAATATAATTGTCACCCTTATGAGACATAAAATTCACTATCATGTGATAACATTCTATGTGGGATTAGTATGGAACTAACCAGTACATATACATAATTAAGTCAAATATTTACATTTCATGAATATATATATTCCACTAAAAATGATTCACTTTAACTTCGAGAGAACATCCCCCGCACAAGAAAATTTCTCTCAATCATACTCTGAGAGGTGTGTCTATCGTCAACACTCCACTCGTGAACTCCACCTTTTGGCTCAAACAGTTCTCAAGTTTTTTGGAAATAAAAGAATGAGATGCACTAGTTTCAAATAGGGAACTAGATAATGTAGATGCTATAAGAATAGTATATCACAATATCTATGGTCCATCCTTTAAATCCAGAAGTGTAGGCTTCACCCCATGAAAATGTATTTCCCCTCTCCTATGATGTAGTTAGGCTCCCCTGAGCTACACCATTCTTATGATATGGGTTCTCTTTCCCTAAATCTCTATGTACCATTCCTATTCCACCTTACACAGTAGATTTCTAGTTTCTAGACTGATATGGTTCCAAAGATCTTCTTCCTGCACCCTAGTTCTATCTATTTCCTCCATCACTACTCTTCATTAGATGGTTCATGTAGAAATTTTTTAGATGCCCCATCCTACTGCAATACTGGCACTCTACTAGTGTTATAGGGAACTATCTATGTAAGTGTCTTGATCTACCACACTGTTGATAGATCACTTGATTAAGATCCTGAGAAACAAATCCATCTATTAGTGCACCCTGCTTCCCATTGCCCATACTAACGTTGTCATAGAAACACTTCCTACTCTTGAAAGTCATACCTCCGGATCCTCCAGCTGAAACTATATGCCCTTAACTTAAATCCCACTTCAGTTTCCCCTCATCTATGATATCACAATCCATAACCTCATCAAACATATTTAACAAAAAAAGGTTAACATGTTACTTAATCTCACATTTAAGTTTTTCCTAAAAACTTCTCACCATAGTTGTCTCATCCCATCCCAATGAAGGAGAAAAGTGTTCCATTTTTGTAAAGTATCCAACATAGTCCATCATGCACATGCTCCCTCGATTAAACCTCATGAACTTAGATTCTCTCTCGACTCAGAATCTCTAAATAGAAGTGCTCCAAGAATCTCTTTAAGAAGTCATTCCATAACATACTGCCATCCTTTCCAGTTCGCAACTGAATGTCCCACTAATGCTTCACTGATCCTCATAACAAATAAGCATCCAACCAGATCCTCCTCTCAGCAGAAGTCCATAAATATTCAATTATAGTCTCAATGGACTCAACCCAGAACTCATCTCCCTTAGGTCCACCCTCTCCAGTAAAATTCGGATGGTGCTATATCTGAAACTCCATCTTCAGGTCATACATACTCTTCAAAACACACCCTAGGTCTCTTCTTGTGTGTTTAATTAGTATAAAATAGTTCTCTCAGAACATCTACCCTACTTTATCACCTAGCACAATCAATGGTTCAGGTCCGACTACTGGTAGATTGTCTCTCGCCATATCCACATGTAATCCTCTCAATAAGAATCATCATGGACACATATCTATATAATTACAAACACACGCCATATTACATAATTCATAGCATTAACACAATCATGTAAGAGGAAATCACAACAAGGCACAAGAATCCTTTTTTCCCAAACCCTATCACATAGTCAAAATTGAGGTGTTATTTCTACCCATAACCACCCTACACCTAGGTCCTAGTTAAAAAGGGTAAAAACATTATCATTGTTCACATTTCTTATTAGACGCCCATTTATTCTTATCTTAAATTATTTAAAATTTTCTCAATTTCATGTTAGGCACTATTTTTAGTTCAATTTCACAATCCAGGAAAAATAGTTCAATATCAAGAACATACCTAGAACCCGTTTAATCGTGAGTTTCTAAAATAATTCATGTCACAATAATCGTGAGTGCCTATAATGATTTATTCAAACTGAACTCATATTCCATACTAGGCTTTGAGTCAGTTATCCTAAAATATCATAAACAGTAATCACATCACACAATAAATGAATCACTGAAGGTCAAATAATATTAAACTATAATAATAATGGTAATAACAACAATTCCCACCCTAGGTACTTGGGTTCTCCCCTATACATGGGTTAGATACTCCCATGAATGATCTAAAATCCAAGGGACACCTTTTCCACATCTTCTATCTACCCTTCCAAAATATTAATACAAAAGAAAAGAAAAGAAAATAGGGATCTGGTACCACATTGTATCTTCTTGACTCGAGTTCCACACATAGGTAACTTGAGCCGGTTAGTCACATGTCCTCGAGTGTGCCTCCCTGTATTCCTAGGGTTGTAGACAAGAAGTGAGAGTCTAATATCATTCATGGGGATAATATAACCTATGTTTTAGAGTAAAACACCAATAGAAAATAAATAAACAATAACCAAACATATAACAATAATCAATAGAATGCCAATATCACAAGATGAAAAAAACTGGAGATACAATATTCATTACTAATGCATGTGTCATGAGTCAAAATTCAACTCAAAAGTGAAGACACTAACAAATCCCAAGTGGGTCCCAAAAAATATCTGCTTCCCTCCTCTATGATCTATCTCAACTTAGCCATCTAACATATGGAATTTTCCCTTATCATGTGCTACAACCATAAAATCTATTTGGGTATTGATCAGGAAGCCTGAGTTTGGGTGTGATTACAACTCTTTAGTCCACAACCAATGGTGTCGAAAACAATATCCAATCAAATAACAGTGTATTCAATTGTATAAATAATAAATTAAAATTCATAAGTAAACATTTATTACATTATCAATCATTATTTATTTAACCACCTAAACCCTAGGGTTCCCATAGATACTTATAACTCAATACCTACATCATATCATGTCGGATCCTGAAGTATGTTCAAAGAATATCATATATCATAATTCTATTATTACCATTAATTAATTCATACTTGAATGTCTATGTTACCATTCCTACTTAAAATTATAGAATAACCATGTTACCAATCTTAATTTCATACTTCAATGCCCATGTTTCCATTCATACTTCACACATTAGAATGAACACATCACAATTATTTATTTCACAAATAAATGAACATGTTCCCATTCATAAATTCACAATCTAATGACCATGATACCATTCATTAACACATAATTACATCAATAATTAATTATCCACCTTAATTACATTAATAATTCAACAATTATTTAAACACAGAAATTTCATTTGTTAATTCAACAATTAACCAATCATATCAATAACATTAATAAATTCAACTACTAATTAATCACCTCAATTCCTATAATTAATTCAACAATTAAATAATCATGTCAATAACATTAATTAATTCAACAATTAATTGATCACCTCAATTTCTCTAGTTTATTCAACAATTAACTAATCATATAAATAATATTAAGTAATTTGAAAATTAATTAATCACATAAAATACATTAATTAATTCAATAAATAATTAATAAATTCTATTCTGTTAGTCAACTCAAAAATTAACTAATTAGACCAATTTCATTACAAATTCAACAATTATATTATTACATAAATTCCCTTAATTAATTCTCTAATTAATTAAATATGAAAATCCCATTAATTAATTAATCAATTAATTATTCAATATCCAAATATCATAATCCCATAATTAATTCCACAATTATTTATTACATTCATAATCTCAATATTTTATAATTAATCCAGCAATTAAATATCTCAATCTATAATTCCAAAAATCCTCAATTTCACATATCCTCTGTTAATTAATTCACCAAATTAATTAATTTTGTCAGGAACGCAATTTATAAACATCTAATATAAATTCTAAAATTACATACACATAATTCAATTAAAGACTGGGATTTGAATTATAGACCACCTACCTCAATTTTTTGGTGAACGATTGCCCAACGGAAATCCCCAAAATTCAGTGGCACAACGACGTAGAACGAGATCCTAATCTAAAACCCTAAATCCAGGGAAAAATCAGGATCCTTAAAATCTATATCCATATCAAAAATCATAGATCTAAATATAATCAAAATAGGAAGAACATGCCTTTTTTAATTGGGTAAGAAATGTAGAGGAACGGGAAACCAAGTAAGATGAGATCCTTTTACCGGGAGGTGTACAGATCGTTGTTATGGGATTTGAATATCCAAGAACAAAGTTTGATGAAACTTTTAATTCATCTAGAAGGATCTAAAATTATGGAAAAACATCTGCGGTCAAACAAGGTTTGATTCTGGTGAGTTTTGGGAGTTTGGTTAATTTTAAAACTAAAGTTTAGGTAACTTAAGAAGTCATTCATGGTCGTCAGGGCATGGTCACATGTTTTATCCTTTTAGGGTGCATGGTTTTCCAAACCATGCACCAAACATGAATTAACACTCCATATTATGTTGCATGGTTAGTTGGGATAAGGAAAATAGTTTAGGAAAACTTTTCCCTAACCATCCACTCCCCCCCTCCTTCCAATTTTCTTTATTTTCACCCAAACACACCCCAAGGTAAAACCCAAATGAAAAGTACTCAATACTAAGAAAAATTGGACCTATAATAAATCCCAATAAATTTCTAGAAAAGTTCAGGATATTAAAATTTTATTTAAAAACATTTATTTTCAACTAATTTATTTATTAATCTATATATTATTTCTCACTTTCAATTTACTTAAAAAATTGAATTGGTTAACCTCCCCTAATGTGTCAATCAAGTGTTACACCTATTTTGGTATCATTTTTCTACCCAAAAAAATTGGTGTAGGCATGAGTCCTACAATACACAAACACAATTAATTTTATGAACAAGGTAATTGAAATCCATTTCTAGGAAGGGTAACATTCAGGGTGTAATGGTCTAGGTTTGGGACCCCTACTAGGATCCATGAATAACCTAAACACATTTTTTTCAGTTGGGGTATACCTGAATGGTAAAAACTCCCTCTAAACCTGCATTAGATCGGGTTTCAATTCTAGGTAGGAGAAAAAAATTACAGGTACAATTGTAGTATTATAGCAATGTGGGGTATTGTAGCAGATATTTTAGTGTGGGTACTATAGCAGTAGTAATATTAATTTTGAATCGGATGTTGATCCATAAAATTAGTCTTTGGGCCATATAACCTTCAATACATCAAATGAATTTAGGCCATAAGGCCTATGTTCTATGAAGAAATCGAGATATAGATTACAATAGTATCCTCGAGTAGATATATTCGATCAAGAAACAATCAACAAGGTGGAGCCAACTGAAACTAATGGATGAATAAGGGATATGGAGATCACGCCACCATAACTTTCATAACTAGACATTAGAACTAAAAGAGATAAGAAACATTAAAGTAGAGGGATTGATGAAATATTTAAAGATGTAATGGGGAGGGGATTTTCTAGTTTTTTGGGTCACTGAAAAGATTTCAGGGCTTGTCCTTTGGGGTCTCCAGTCCTTGTAATTAAGGAATTATGCCTCTGGGCCTTCAGGTCTTGTAAGGGTTTCCTCTTAACCTAGTTAAAAAAGTATTGTGTCCAGAAATAAAAAAATTAGTCCATCTGTCCATTCCATCCAGTGAATTAGTTAACCCATTTTATTTCTTTCATTATTTTTTCACGGGTTAACATTGATGTTAATTCTCATATAATAAAAATGATCGCTTCTAGGTGTTTTATACATGATATGGTTCTTGAAAATTATATATGATGATAATAGGGCCTATGATATATCCACACAATGAATTTGGTAATTATTTATTCTCTAGAGAAAATATATTGGAATTAACTAATATTGTTATTTGATTACAGTTGACTACAAGTAATGATGGATGATATAAATATAATTCCCCAAGAAACCTTTTTGAATATTATATTATATATCTACATTAATATGAGTTTTAAATATGGTCCTATTTTAATTTCATTAATATTATTAGAACAATTTGTTTCATTATTTAATATAACTTTATAATTTTATATGAGTTTAATGTAACAACAATTGTTATGAAATATATCTATATTCAGGATTTTCAGGTATTTTTAAGTCCTAATGAGTTATTTATATTTCTTTACCCCTAAGTATGATTTATATTCCCATTAATGGTTTTCTAGTTTTTCTATAGGTTTGAGTTAGAATAATAAGGAAGTCAAAATTCCAGTTAAAATGATTAATATTAAATGAAACAATATGAAATAATGTGTCATGTGGAAGAAGTGGATTCTTAGTAGGTCTAAAAAGGTTATTTTTAATATATTATCTAAAACACAACAACTAAATGTCTTGGGAATGTGACTGTGTTGTATCATTTATATAAATTATTTAATTATAGGATAGTTATGTTTAGATCATTATAGTTGGTATCTAAACTAGGTTTAGATAAATTCAGAGGTTGTGATTTTATTAGAAAAGATAATTTTAAATAATTATAACACATCATGGGTTAACATTTGGGAGAGGAACCATAAGTTATAAGTCATATGTAACCTTAGGGGTCAATTTTTTAGGGTAACTATAGTTATCTTGGGATAATATTAATGAATTTTTAGAAGCATATACGATTTAACATTAGATAAATATTTCTTTTTATAATTCTATAGATCCTATGGAATATTTAATGAGTTTTATGGGTCATGAAACATGTTGGTTAATACTCGTGTAAACATTCGTAGTTATTTTATAAAAAACAACATGAAAAAAAAATTATTGTTATGGATTTAGAAATACGTTTTTTACTATATTTTTCAATGATTTTTTTCCACATTATATTAACTATTATTTTGTGAAAAAATATATTTTTTTTATAAATTTTTAAAGGATAATGTATCAAACTAAATTACCGCTATGAAATTATTTGATTACAATTATTGTTGTAAAATCTTGTTCAAGGGACCCTCACACATTTTCAATCATTCAAATCACTTTAAAAAGACTTTAAAATATATCTAACTCTTCTTATATACATTGATATTATGATGGATTGTTTAAATATTTAAATAAAATTTTAAAATCATTACTTTCTCATATTTCTCAATTTAAAAATTTTTATATGGGTCTTTATTAATTCTTCACAATTTCCAAAACAAAAAATGGTCTTGTGTTCCCCTATAAAGTTATATAGGTGGGTGGTAAATGAGGAACACATATTTAATTTATTTTAAAAAAATAGAGTAATTTTTACATATTTATTTGACCAATCATATTTTAGATCCCTTGACATGAATTATATATGATGTTTTTATGGAAAAAAATCAAAAGGATATTTTAAAACATTATGTTCCAATTTCATAATTATTTACAAATACTTATCTTTTCTAGAATCCAATTTTGTAAACTTTTCACTTTTTCATGGGAAAAAGAATTAAAATAATTTAAAATATTTATGAATCATTTTGTCAATTCATGGACCCAGTCAAATACACCATTGGGAATTAAAAAGTGACAATGGAATCAGAGTAATTGTTTATATTCATTTTAAAAGTTATGAATGACCATATTTCTATTTATTTTTCTACCATGTGAAAAAATTCAAGGACAAAAATTTTGTTGGGGGATGTGACAACCCATGTATTTTTAGTATGATATCAGTTTTAAGTTTTATTCATATTCGTGTTTTAAATTCATATTTATTTAAAATTTGATTATTTAAAAATATATGTTTATTTAATATTAATAATTATAATATATAATCAATTAGATATCATTATACATTTAAAATTATTATATCTATCTCAATTTAGAAAATATATTTTATTTAAAGGATAAATATATTTCCCTAACAATATTAATTATTTTGAACAATTTAAAAAATTATTTAATTATAATTTCTCTTATAATTGTATTTTTATATTAATTTTATGGATTTATATTTATATTTTTCATTATTACTATTATATAAATTAGTATGGAATGGTATGAAATATGAATATTTTTTCATTTGAAAATAAATATCCGTTAAAAAAATAAAATATTTTAATATATTATGATTTTTATTTTAAAAAGACAATTTTTAATAATTATATATTTATTTTAAAGAAATTCATTTCTTATTTTAGATAAAAATTTTAAAATATAATTGAATATTATTCTTTAATAAATTATAAAAACAATGTATGATGAAAGGTAGAAACAATGATTTATTATCATTATTTTTAAAAAAATATATTTTTAAATATTATAGATTGTACATTTATTTAAATTTTTATTTTTTAATGTATTTAATTTGAAATTCAATGTTTCAATTAAATTTGGTTATAAATTGAGTGATACATCTAAATTTGAATTCACTTTAAAAAATAGTTTAAATTCAAATTGAATTCTATTACTTATTAATTTAAAAATATGTAGAATGTAGTCTAATAAATATTAAATTTATTGATTATTTTAGAGTATTTGAGACAAAAAAATTATCACTTAAAATTTTAATTTTGAAATTCCATTTGAATTGAATTTTAATAATATATCTCAATTAAGAGTTTTAGTTCAAATTGAATTCTACTTCTTATTATTAAATTTTAATACAAAATGATATATATGACATTATAAAACCATATAGAAATTTTTTTAAAAGATAATATAATTTCAATATAATTTCAATATTTCTAATTAATATAAATTAATTTATATTGGGAGATAGATACTAAAATTATTATGCAATACTAATTCAATTCTTACATGACATTAGAAAAATAAAAATAGTGACTTAGAAATAATATTCAAGAAGTGATAAGAATATTATAATACTTAAGAGATAAAAAAAGTTATTCAATGTTCTTGAATTTGATACATTAATTTTAAGACTATATAATATTATAATTATCCAAATTTTTTCATAGTGCTAGCATAATGTAATGAAGGTAAAATATATTTTTTCATTAATATGTAATTATGATAAGAATGAGAAAAGATAATTTTATTAATAATTTAGAGGATAATAATCCTGAATAAAGAACTATTTTGATGTTGAGACTTTATTTTTAAAATATATAATTGGATAATTAACCAAAAATGCTTATGAAATAATGACATAGTGATTATACAACATGGGAAAAAATCCAAAATATAGTCTTTAAAAAATATAAATTGATATTTATTAGATTAATTATAGTATTTAATTGTTTTTAAAGAAAAATAATGTAATAAATAACTAATTTAAATAATAAAAAATCAATACTATTATTTTGAAGATGTTTTAAAACTAAAATTGCAATAATAATCCGAAAATTCTATATAAATAATTTTTCTTATTAAAATTACTTATAAATTAATAAAAAATGAAAAATGATTTTATTGATTGATTTATGGATATCTATGTATTTATATTATTTTATAATATTCATTTTTGATCCACCTAAAGCTTAGAAATTAATTTATTTACCCTTAAGTAGTGAATATTTTCCAAATTGACACCAAATACTGTCTATAAAAAGGGAATCATTTTACCGTTTTAGAAAAACATCCAAATTTTGGTTATATATTAATATTATTCCTTATGTCTATATTATATAATTATTTAACATGTTTTACCACCATTAGTCCTGATATAATGTTTCAAAAGTTTTATTATGAACCAAACCCTTATGTTGAGAATTGACTATTCAATGTAAGTATCGTCATTTTCTTCATTTATTTTCTTTCAATTATTCCTATAACTCTTCTCAATTTGATTTAAAACATTCATAAATTGAAATTAAATTAAATATAATTATTTAATAAGTTTATAATAACGAAGTTTGTCTTTTTTTATAACAATTCATGCTTTATAATAAGTTCTTATTTGGGTCTGTATAACAATTTAAATGAATTATGTTACTCTATTTCTTAATTATAATTTTGGATTACATGAACCAAACCATTGATACTCCGCATGGGATGAAAGTAGGACAAGTGTTACACCCTATGATTTTCACTAATAATTAAATTTCTAGTGACTAGCATCAAGGTGGCGTGTCACACAATATGGGAGCTCTTAGCCTAATGCACCTGAATAAAAACACATATCTCCACATAAAATATAAAAATGTTGGATAGAAAATAAGATCCAACTATTATATGTAATGAATATGATAATCACTAAGATCCATAGATTAACAGTCACTGTATAAACCATAAAAAGAGTAAAATACATTCCCAAAAACCCAAAGGAAAACCAACCAATGAACTAAAGAAAGGGATCTAAAAAATAACCAGCTCTAGACATGACTGTCATCCACAACCATCACTTCTATGTATTACTAATATCTTTATCAATTTATATAGCATCCACCAATGATACCATTTAATTTTCCACCATCAACAGAATATATGAAGCATGTGGGTTAAATTCCTATCTGGGCGTGATTATAAACATGCCTAGTATAACACCTATTGGGTCACATCTATCAATATCATATCCTCACAAGGAAAAATAAGCCACCCCGAGATATCCAAGAATCCATGCTACCCAGCTAAACCAAACCCACATCACCTATCATAGTACATAATAGGGGACTTCCACCTCATTAATGTAAACATATTATTCTAGGGAGTTTTGATTCCAAATATGGGATATCTTCCTCGTCATGTAGTATGAAATAAATGATGGAGTATCAAACTCCTTAGATATATGAGCCACTTCCCAAGTATATGGGGGCATACCAAACTCTATCATTAATGTGTGAGACCTAAACACCATTGATTTTGAGGGATTAATGACCCCATATTGACCTATAGGGATCCTTACCCCAAGTATATGGTGGAGTACCAAACTCGAGGAAGAATATTATAGACCCAATCCATATCCCACACGCTGTTGAGGGAGAAACCAACGCTGTTTTTTCCATGATCATCTCATCAAAACCCATTCATTGGCTCTATAGAGTTAACACCTAAACCTACCTAAAACACTCTATATATGTCCCTAGGTGGTGTGAATGATTATACTTTCATTCATTACATTGTAAAAATTCTTAGGATAGTCTATCTCCTTTCCCTAATTTTAGATATGCATAAAAATATACTTAAATTCCCATAAAGGGATTTTTTGGGTCATTCTATCTAGGGATTAATATTGTTATAAAATGTGCTATATTTTCATTTAAAAGTTCATGAAAATATATATCCACACTACAATAGAAACTCATCATGTTTTAGTAACTGGATACTATCATACCCCTCTTGCTCCAATCTACACATTCAGGTTCTAGCTTCCACCTTCACACTATAGCTAGAATTTCCACACTACATCCCACCTTGCATAGTAGTAACTTAAAAATTCAAACCCTCCAAATAAGAATAAGTATATTATAATTTTATACACCACTGGTAGGGGTGGTCTCTATGAAATATATAGTATTATGTAATGATCTTTTAAGAAACCCCATAATCAAAGTATTACAACACATTCCATGACACAATGAAACACCACATAGCACAGTCTTCTTTCTCTCACTACTTTCATCCCACACTATAATCTATATAATCACTTCCACTATAAATACCCAATATGGAAACCCATCATTTTAAAGTATGGAATCTTATTCTCAATAAAACTATGATAATAGTAATAAGGTATTTGATATAAATATTTCTAAACGATAATAAATATGGGAAACTAGTTAATAAGGGTTCATCTCAAAAAAGGGGTAAAGTCGTAGAGATTGGAAGAGATTTCCATGAGTGAAATTATAAGTAAAAAATTATGAAAAATTAGGTATAATAACAACAATATAATGTAATAATGAATCTTGATATGAGTAAATATTCCTATATAAATTTTTATTCACCAATATTGTATGAATCCCCTCTCTAGAAGTTCCAAAGGATAACCACATGTTTATATTTGGTTGAGGGATCCTCCATGATGTGTAGGGATTCAAACAGAAATGAATATTAGTTCAAAGATTAAAGGTGGGGACGTAAAAACCATGATAGATATAGATAGGTAGGGATGGACCACTATTTATAAAGAAAACTCAGGTCACCCATTTTATGAGATAGCTCCCCATGTCATGTTGTAATATCTTAAAGTTCGTCCAATATTCATGGTGCAACCTGTACCATCACAAAAAAAATTCACTCAATCAATTTGAGATCTAAAACCCATTGCATTATCAATTCCTTCATTAAATCCCTTGTAAACTCAGGAATATTTCATAACACCACAAGGCTTGAACCCTGTTATAACATTACAAAAGGTGTCATGGTACATAATTTCTTACGTCAGATTAACAAGAAATGTTGAAATGATAGCTACAACACTATTACAACTATCACTGTGTAACACCTCAAATATAGTATTAATTTTAAGGAACCATAACTCTCCCCACTATAGCTCACAACACAATATAAAAAACAAATAATTACAAATAAAACTAAAATCCTTGTAGAAAATGGTATTTCCAAATCCAGCATTTATAAAATGAGTTTATGAGAAAAATATTGGTTACTACATCATCCCCACATTTATGGATTTTAATATTAAAACTACCTTCCCAAAATGAGAGGTTATTGATACTTCATTTAACTTCTATATTCTCATTAGCTCTCCTAAAATTATACATGCTTCCACAACACTTGCACCCAAAGTATTTACTAACCTCAAAGGTTCATCTCCCACCAATCCTGGAATGTTACTAGGTACTCATAGAATATATTTTCATCCTCAGTATCTATTTCTCCCCTGTTGATTATGAGTGATAATTTATACATATGACACGTACTTTTTTACTATAATAAGTTATAAAACTAGTCTAACTATAGGGTTAACACCACATTGAATCTATAATGGCATGATGAAACTCTAGGATAACTTTATCCCCTACCAAATATACAAAAACTATGACATGATGTGACCTTCAAGAATACATAATTCACATCATTATACTCCAATAGATTTTAGAATTGGTAAATGTAGGACTACATATAACTTTGATCTTTCTTCATTATATATTATATCAGGTGAACCTTCTCTTCCGTTAGTTTCACTAACTCTACCCCATCAATGATGACTTTACAATCTCCATCTATCATAGGGGTGACCTACAGGGTATTTTGTATAGGCCCTCAGAAGGTTTCATTCTATTATTTGAGTGGTACATGAGGTTTTTTTGAAATATTCTAAGGATAAGTGATCATCATATCTCTAGTAAAAATCTATCAAATAATCATTCAACATATCCTTGAGAACATAGATTGTTCTCTTTATTTATCCATTTGTCTAAGGGTGGAATGTTTTATTCAACTACAACTACATCCATAATTTATCCTACAATATCTTCCATAATCAGGATTTGAAATGGTAATCTTGGTCATATATGATCTTTGAAGGTTCTCCATGATTGTATCTAATATAATCTACCTAGATGATTCCTAATATTTTCACTAAGCTCCGCTCCAAAATTAGAAGAAAGTGGGATGACTTGTTTAATCATCCAATGATATCCCAAATAACATTTTGATCCATTACTAGACATGGTAGTATTATCACAAATTATATCAATATACCATTCCACTTACACTATGGAACATTTAGGGGTTGATCTAACCCTATTGGAACCTAGATCTCATATTTCACCATTTTACAAGTGAGGCATCACAATATTAACATTGTGTTGCTACTCATTATATGTGGTCCTCAAAACTTATTCATGATTTCATGATACATCTTCATTAATTTTGGATGTATTGCTATGTGGGGGAGATAAGGAACTCCCTCAAAACCTCCCCATAGAGTGTGACAGGAAGCATTATATATCCTCAAAAGCAGATAATGTTCTCCCCACCATTAGAATATCCATTTTATATATCTATTAAGGATATTCAGTCATGTTATACTTCATAATATTTATCTCCTAGTTGGATCTCCCTCACCTGTTGTATGATCAGTGGCATCACCACTATCAATCAGAGATAATCTAACTCTCCCTTATCTACTAAAACAAACTACATCACAAAAAACTACCCAAAAATATCCTCTATCAACAAATATTAATATTTCTCACTAATGGAATCATCCACAATTATGTACTTAACTAAATTATAGATAGTTCTAAATTCATATACAAGTAATAACACCAACCGAAACCTATATCTCAGGTTGAGATATCTCTAGTTTAAAATATATCTAAGGACCTTATGGTCTATGTGAACTATGAACCACTCACTAAGAAGGTAGGGAATCCATTTTTTTACAGTGATCAATATTGTTTCTATCTCTAAATCATGGGTTATATAGTTCTATTCAGGGGGTATCAACTTCATGGACACAAAATCAATCTATTTCATCCTCTTTATAAACACACAAACAATCTCATTCCTAGAGGTGTCATAAAACATGTATATGAATCCTACCCTTGAAATCCATAAAATAGGATTACTCATAAACCTCCACCTCATATCTTTAAAAACTCTTTAAAATATCTTAGACCATATGAACAGAATCCCCTTTCAAGTAAATATATTTTGGGTAGATTCAATCCTTGAAAATTATACCAATGATCTTATATAATATCTCACCAACCTAAGGAAACTTCACACCTCAAAAATTCCCTCGGGTGGATCCCAAGAAAGAACTACCTCAATCTTTATTGGATCCACAACTACTCCACTATTTGAGATGATATTATTTTTCAAGTATAACTCTCAAATGTCAATAATTCACTTTAATTTATTACCTAAGATCTAGTGTTCTCAAAGAATGTCGACAAAAATCCACATATTATCATCATTACCATCTAATGACACTGACTAGTTGAGGATTTCATTAATGAAAAAAACCACAAACCAGTTTATGAAATACTATAAAAAAAATTATAAGGCTCGTGAATATTGTCAGAGTTTTTGTTATGTGGAAGTTCATTATTAGAAACTCAGGGTATGTATAAAAACATGAATTTTGTTATTTTTATATCCTCTTAATGAACACAAACTAGTGATATTTAGACCTAATACCAATCATCAATAATGATATTTATCCCTTAAGATGGACAATGAGGTTTTTGATCCGAAAAAGAGGGTATTTTTTCTTTATTATCACTTGACTCGGGTATTGATAGTCTCTACAAAGCCTCAAACTCCTAACATAATTTATGGTGAACAATAATAATTCTTCACATGGGATAAATTATGTTTGATGAAAAATTTCTCTATAAGGTTCTCAATGTAATGAACCAACCCCTGATATCTGCTGAAACTAATACCTGAATTGATACACTACTAACCTAAAGGGAATTCTGGATCCCCATGGGTTGGATACTATCACCCTGTTATCAAAAAAAAGACAAAGGTAATTATTTCTCTCAACATTAAACAAGATACATGTAATATATATGAAAAGGAAACTTGAATCATAATACATTCCATAATTAAGGAATGATAGTGATAATTATATAATCTGGAAGTAGTAAGAGAAAAACATGAGGTACATTTCTAACAGCCAAAAAGTAATACCAAAACCATAAATAGCTAATCCATATGATGTTTGGAGAACATTCCACCATCTCACCACCAAATACTCTAACCCAACTAGAAAAACCTCATTGCCTCACTGTGGTTACTTACCTTTTCCTACATCAAAAAAAAATACAAGGTCTATAAATCCCAAGAGAATGTGCAGGGCATGAGCTAAACAATCACAGTAAGATCTCACCTAGGTGTTCCTTATCAAGTCTCTATAGAAAAATCACAATATAATCAATTTTATGAAAATAAGGAATGATAAGAAGTTAAAAAAATTATATCAAAATCAAGGGAAATAGTTCCCCTTTATAAATATTTCACAAAACCTGGTGAAATAGATTCAAATAAAAATTCCAAAAAACTATTTACATTTTATCAAATCATATACATTAAATCCAAAATAGAACAAGGTGAAACACAATGGTTAACACCCCTAGGATATTAATGTTCAAGCTAGTTAGGTCACTCCTAACATAATAAGTAATAATGACTTTTTTGTACTCATTTCCCTGGGACACTCGGCCTAAGGAATAGAGGAACACCACATGTGTAAACCACTCATAATTTCAATATCATGTCCCTAAGACACATAGCCTAGGGAATAGAGGAACACATAATTAGTGAACATGCC
Organism: Viscum album; assembly: GCA_963277665.1. Classification (NCBI taxonomy): domain Eukaryota; kingdom Viridiplantae; phylum Streptophyta; class Magnoliopsida; order Santalales; family Viscaceae; genus Viscum; species Viscum album. Next base: position 1,678,250,486 of record OY728163.1, on the reverse strand, counting down.
TACATAAAATTTGAACAAGGCCCAATACAAAACCCTCCTCCTCATTTTTCATGGTTACAATGTGTAGCATATATCTAGTAGTTCAAGAGGTATTATAAATTCACAAATGATTCCAAAAAACTATTTTTCATTAAAACTCACTTTGAAAAAACATTTCATAAAACCATTTAACAATGCTTTGAAAAATACCATTCCTTACAAAAATAAGGGGAAATAATATTTTTTAAAAACCCCAATTATACACAAAAATCAATAAATATAAATACCAAGATAATTCATTTATAAAAAATTATAAAACTAAGAGAAACTTAGTGTTAAAATTCCCTAGGCTAGAGATAGAACAACATGCCTCAAGCTTGGGATTCACACCAAACATGATTGGATACACACACTTTAAAGAGACATAAATATAAAATAGAGGCCCAATAATTTGTTATTAAATCCTTGCAAAGAATTACATAAGAAAATATGGTCATTGAAGAGTTTATATCAATAGATATATCAATATTCTCATATTCTTCACCACAACTCATGTAAGGGTCATCCTCGAGAAGAAAAATGACTAGGAATCTATAAGATACCAATAGATATCATAAAAAATCAATAGACTCCAAAACATTCATCCAAACACTACATAAAAATCCAATAGAAATTGAAAAAATGGTAAGATGAGTATCACACTTTATAAAATAAAAGAAATTTGTCACACTGGAGATCAAAGTTCAAATCAAGATAAGTCTATATGAGAGGAATCAACCCAATGATTTATGGAGAAGCCATGGGGTTATATAGAGGTAAAATAGGCTAAATAAAATATTTTTTAGTAATGCATGTGATAATACCCATAGGGAATAATGGATCCATATCATGAGTCAATGATTCATGATGTGGATACCCTATTTTTCATCCACACAAAAAATGGCATTGCCTTAGATTAAAAATCTAGAGAACCCCATTCCAAATAAGAACATAAATCATGGCCTAAATTTATTTCAAATTTTTAATCAAACTCATCTCTTCATCCTTGGGCTAATTCACATTATGAATATACAATTAACAATGTGTACCTATCCTATAGCTGGTGTACGACCCTAGTTCTTTTTGACAATCACATGGATTGGATATAATTCCCTTGGAAACCAAAGTATAAAATCATAAAACATTAAAAAAATATAATAAAATAAATAGGATGTTTCAATTATCCCAACCATAATATTTTCCTTCCCTAGTAATTCATCTGTATGAAGGGTGCTTGGGAAAAGGTGGGGCCACTACTCTCTCACTGATGATTCAGGCTCCCAAGTTTCATGAGAATCTGATTTGTTCTACTACAACACTTTGGAAATTTGAATATAATTCCAATTCAATAATTTCATGTGAGAATAAATTATCTCTATTGGTTTATATACAATGGAAACATTTTTATATAACTCAATCTCTCCCAACTCAAAACATGAGAAGGATCATGGTTGTAGTTCATGAGCTAAGATATTTTCCAAACATCATGATAACTCATAAACTAAGCTAATAATTCCAACCAATAGGAAACCTATACCAGAAAATATATGAACTCAACTGATTTATCATATCAGGGATCCAAATTCCCTTTTTTCCCTTGATAATTATGTCCCAACTAAGGAAAACGTTCAAGAAAACCTGATCACCAATGAAAATCTCCAAAGGACGGTGTAGATGATCTATATATAATTTATTCCAACTCTAAGATGTAACTAATCATGAACATATATATTTAATCTGTTTCAAAATCTCTTGAATGAGACTTGGTCCCAATAAAGAGGCATCTCCCACCTATAATCAAAAAATAGGTGATCTTTACATGAAACCAGACAAAGAATCAAAGGGTTCCATTATAATTGATGAATGGTAACAATTATTATGAGCAAACTCAAGTTTTACCATATGTTTATCCCATGTCCACTAAAATAAAAGATATAGGAATGGAGCATATCATCTAGGATCAAAATTCCATGATTCATAGGTCCATCCATCTACAGATGTTAAGACTTTTCCAACCTAACCACAGTCCTCGTTTCCTCTTGGAGACTCTTCCAGAATCTAGAAGTAAACATGGGATCCCTATCTAAGACAATATTAAAGGGAACCCCATGAAATCGTGTAATTTATTTTTCATATAGATTACATATATCTTTAACCATTGTGGTGTCCTTGATCAGAATAAAATGAGATGATATTTTGAACCAGTCAATCACCACCTATATTGAATTATTTCCTTGTGAAATGCATGTTAATCCAAAAAAACAATCCATGGGAACCTCATATTATTTACAAAATATCACCAGAAGATTGTAGAGTAATTTAATATTCTTTAGGTGATATGCCTTTATCTATTGGAGAGTTTAAGATTGGGATATATAATTAGTGCGGTAGTACATTCTAACCATCAACTAAAAACACCATCTCATGTCAAAATACATATTTTAAGTGACATGATGAATGGAAAATTAATAACTATGAAAATGGGGAAAGACTGGACTTCACAAAAAATAATGGAATGATAAACTAGTCCCCAATATGAAAATTACCATCAAAATGCAGAGACCAACTTAAAACAGTCTCTCCACCATATAAGGATAACCTAGTTCCTCCAAACTCATCATAATGTTGTTGGAATGATAGAATATACTCAAGGAGAGATGATGATAACAAAACACTATTTAGAATCACACCCAAATAATCATCATACACATCTAGACCCATCTAAATGAAGATCCCAAAAAGGTTCTACTCTTCCTTCAATCCCAAAAAGGTTTTTGAGATCTATTGGCTACAAAGTGATCAACTTGCATAATCCCTAAACCCATATCAGTACTAGAACATTCAAAAAACACAAAATGCCACTTATTGTGGTTAAGAATTATTAAAATATAAACTGTTGTCAGAATACATTTCAACGCATCCAAAAAAATATGACATTAAGAATCTCAAGTAAATTTTACCTATTTCTTGGTAAGAGTGGTCATAGGTGATTCCAACTTTTAGAAATCCTTGAAATATGGTCAATAATATCCATCTAGACCAAGTAAACCCTGTATATAAAAGACAATATGTGGTTCTTCCCATGAAAATACAGCCTTCACCTTCTCATGATCAATTGAAAGTCCAAGTACAGAAATTACATTCCCTAAGAACATCACTTCTCAGATCTAGAAATTATATATCAAAAGTTCCCCATGAAGTTAGTGGTTTCTCAATATTTCCATAACCCTATTCAGATGATTCTCAAGCTCATTCTTATATCTCAAATAAACCATGATATCATCCACAAACACCATGATAAAGGTGTTTAGATACTGATAGAATATCTAGTTCATCAAATCCAAAAAAACTATAGGAGTTGTAGTCAAACCAACCCAAATTATAATATATACATAATGAATATACCTAATCCTAAAATCATTCATCAAGATATCATACTTCTGATCCCTGAGCTAATGATTACTCGACTGAAGATTGATTTTTGAAAACCACTTCACCAGCTTCAGTATATAGAACAAATCATCCACACATGGAAAGGGGTACTTATTCTTAAATGACACCCATTTGAAATTTTGATAGTCTATGCACAAATAAAGTGAACCATTTTTATTATTGTAAAATTTTCATAGGTTAATCCCTCAGAAGAACGATAGGGTGAACAAAACCTTTTTCCATCAGATCATCCAACTAGATCATAAATTATTTTATCTTTGTAGGTTCCATTAATAAGAGGGTACCAAGACTGACTATGTATCTAAAACCAAATCAATAATAAACTCTACCTCCAACTCAAAAGGTATACTAGATATGTTTTTTGAGAACACATCAGGGATATCTTAAAAAACTAAGGAAGTATTAACAAGAAGGGTAACATCGTCATGCTTAACTATAGTGGCATACAACATGTTCTTGATCTATAGACGGGAAGGTCCTGCATGACTAGAACTTGGATCCCACTATACACAAACCACCCTCAAGATCTTATAGGAAATGAAGAATAAAACATTATGATTCTAAATATAAATTGTATAATTTTGATAAATTAGAAAATCCATCTTGATTTTGACATCAAACATATACAAATCAAGAACTAGGAGATTCAAGACCAACTCTGCCTGAGATATTGATAGATAACATGTATTACAATAAATACCATTACCCTAATTATTTCCAATACCTTTCACTAAATTCATAAAAAATTACATGAGCTCCATCGGATGATTTAGCATATCAACAAAATAGGGAGATATAAACAAGTGTGAGGAATCTGTATCAAACAGGATATTTGTTATAAAAGATGAAACAAAGATGGTACCTCTAACTATAGTCGATCCTGAGTTAACCTCCAATTGAAAATCATAAAACTTTTGAAGGAGCTTCACCCCTAAGTCTAATGCCTAAATCCCTATATACTTTGAAGATTTTGAATTCACCATAGGGGCCTTTGGATCTAAAGATCACAGACCATAATAGGGAGTAGACATAACCTAGAATAACCTCTACAAATGATCTCATAGGCAATAATAATTTAAATACTTTGAAGGTCTAGGTTAATTATGTTGGGTGTTCCATGTTTGGAAATAATGATATAGATCCATAAGTACACTACTGGTTATTGATGATGGTGAATAAGAGGTCCACTGTTGGGAACTAGCTCCCCCACCATTACAATTATCATCAACTTCCTCTCATACCCCTATGTACCACTGAGGCTACTGTTGGGTGCAAGATAAGTGATAATGAATAAAATATTTCCCACTATATCCATTTTTTACATCATATCATTATCTATTATATCAAAATAGGTGTTAAGATTCCGCATGTATACTTGTGATATATTACCTAGTCATAAATCATGTAGGTGTTTCTAATCTTTTATTGGATCATCCACTACGACATCCATAGAAAAATGAACTATCTCTAAAAAATGACTTGTGTGCTCCTACACAAGATTATCTCCCTAATAAAAAGATAGTAAATCTAAAGAATTTTCTATCATCAAATAATCTGGACATATCTTCTAAATAAATAGTATCTTAAAATCCATCTAATCCAATCCCTTGTGTTGATTCTCCTAAAACAAAGAATCCTAACACCTCTTTTGGGACCCTCAAGCCTAAAATTTCCACATATCACCTTGATAGAATTTGGTGTCTACAAAATGTCAAAGATATGATCAATATTTTTCCAGAAAATCCTACACATCTTTGGGTTTATTCATACCCTTAAAGGATGGGATCTTCTCATTTATGAACTCTCAAACTTGATCTATATATCCTCTAGCTCTCGGTTTCTCCTCACCAGTTTGGTTTTGAACATATTGGACATTATTTTACATGGAACATAGTACCCTTATGATAGCCTCTATAATATTTTGATATATAGGAGGATTCTCTTGAGCCTCATCTCTCACTACGCCCTCTTAAGGAACTCATGGAAGATGTCTTAGAGGAATCTTTCTACACACTATAAAGAGAATAAAAAGATTATAAAATAGTAAAATATTTTTTAAAACCAAAATAATATAACAATAATATAAGATCAAGTTTAAAACCCAATACAAGAGACACACATCCAAACATCCCATGGTAACCTCAAGGTTCTTCATGGTAAGAGGTGTCTAGGAACTCAAAAAAACATACCACTCAAGTCCATACAATTTAATATCTATTTTAAAAATTTCCCGAGATTGATCAGAACTAGATTTCTTAGATACCAATTTGTATAAAACCAAATTTTGATACCCTCTAAAATTATTTCCTGAACTGATCCTCTATTAACCTAAAGGTCATTCCTGATCCTCAGGTCCTAGTGACTAGAACCTGGCAATCAAAAAACAATAAGAGGGAATGAATTTCTCCAACCTAAAATAAGATAATTGGAATATATGTGGAAATGAAACAAAAGTTAGAATAAATTAAATAATCAATGAAATATAGAGGTTGTGATACAACCTAGAAGAATCAAGATAAAAAATAAAAGGTATATATCCAACAACCAAAGTGTAAAACTAAAACTAAAAACATATAAATTTTGTGATGTGTGGGAGAATCCCCACCATCTTACCACCAATTACTAGTACTCAGCTGATAAAAACCTCACTACATTACAGTGACATCTTACATTTCCCTACATCAAAATACAACACAAGGTCAAAATATTTTCAAAATAATGGATATAGTGTGAGCTAAACTGGATTAATAGGATCCAATAGAGGTGTTTCATGTTAAATATCTATACAATAATCCCAAAATGATCAATTTTAAGAAAACAAGACATGATAAATAGTTAGATAATTTATATCAAAAGCATGGAAAATAGTTCCTCATTTTACAAATCTTTCCCTAAACTAGGTGAAATACTTTCAAATCATAAATCCAACAAACCATTTACATTTTATCAAAGCATGTAAATCAAATATAAAAAAGTTAAACTCAAATATAAATGGTAAATAAACATAGGATAAAAAAGTTTAGGAATGAAAATTAACTAGTACCATAATAAAAAACACTAACTAGTGTGTAATAAAGTACCTATGAAATAAGTCCTATAGAGAGAGTAACACCCCAAGAGTGAGCACCCCCCCCCCCACACACACACACACAAAGTTAAGACCAAGTCCCTATGAAACATGGCTAGGGTAAAATAGGAACACCACATGAATGAACACACCCACCCTAAGGAAACAATAGAAAAGTCCCAATACTAATCCTTCCACCTAGGTACCAAAGGATCTCATGTTTAGTATACATCAACCAATTTAAATGGTATTATAAATTCTTAAATGATTCCAAACTGAGTTTTTTCATGAAAACTTGCTTTAAAATCCCATTTCATTAACCTGGTTCATAGTACTTTGAAAAAATAATTTCTATTACCAAAATGATGGGGAAAACCCATATTCTTGCAAAAAACCCATGTACACACAGAAATTAACTAATACCACTGTCATTACAATTAATTTATAAAAAAATATAAAACCAAGAGAAATTATGTTTCGAATTACATATGCTAGAGACAAAACCATCTACATCAATAATGGGTCACACACCAAAAATTATGGGATCCATAAACCAAAAAAGGGTTAGTATATAGGTTATATCAACACATAAATAGATATTTTCATGAACTGCACCACGAACCACGTGAGGGTTAGCCTCCTAAATACATACAAAAAAGAATCTTTAAGGGGCATATAGATATCACAAACTAATCCATTGAGTCCACAAGCACATCCCAACATAGCTACCAAAGATAAGATAAATGAAGAAAATGAGAAGAGGAGGGTTAAAATTACCAAAATAAAGGAAACCAACCATGTTAGAGATCACAACGCCAAAAAAGAGAGGTCTAGAAGATCAAAATCCACCCAATTATTCCTGGAGCATACCAAGGATTTGAGATAGGAAACATAGGACAAATGATAGAAGTTTCGATCCGTAAGCATGATAAAACCCACTAGGTTGAAGGTATTCATTTCATGAATCAATTATTCAGGATGTGAATACCCCAATTTTTAGGTACATTTAAAAAGGTATTGTATTATATTAAAAATAATTAGAAACCCATTCAGAATATGAACATAATTCACAACCTGAAAATTTTTCACATTTTCAACCAAAATCATGAATTATTCTTAGAGTTGATTCACATCATGGGTATATGATTTATGGTTTTATTCTATTTTATATCTAGTGACCAACCCCAGTTCCTTTATTAAAATACCCAAATTTTCTTCAATTCCCTCGAGACCTAGAGTAAAAACTCTTAACCATTAAAAAATAGCATACCTTAACCAATATGTTTCACTCAATAATCACCTTTATCTCCCTAAACTTAGTAGGGTCCATAGGATGTGTTATATATTTCATGATAATGGACTTGGGGTGAATATCAATACAAAATTTGATCTTCCAATATTGGGGTAATATAGGTACATCCTGAAGAAATGTTTCCATGTACTCCTCTATAACTATATAAAGTTGATCATCTAAAGTGTTCACCATACATTGATACAAACTTTCCAACTAATATGTGATCATATAAAACATTCCCTTCATAAGATGTTCTAATCATGACTGAAGCTCTTACTCTCCCATGTAATAAACTCATGATCCATTCACTTGAAAATACACCACTCTCTGTTGGATGAAGTCCATCTAGGCTCAGACTACAGATAGTCATTACATGTCAAGGATAACATTTTAGTACTTTATTAAAGTTTATTTAGATGTATTTTAACACATTTCTTCAATATCATTTTCATGGAATTAAAAAAAATCAATTAAAAAGGGTTTTTATTGAAAATAAATTTATAATACTGTTCATTTTGAGTTAAAATAGAAATTATTTTAATATATGAATAAAATGAATTTTAGTTCATATTTTCATAAATGTTTTTGGTTTTAATTTACATACTTTTCAATTAAATAATATTTCTAATTATTGTTATGAAAAAATGATTTAAATATTATTTTAGAAATGATTCAAAGGTTTTTAGTCTTTGGAATTAGTTTATTGATGATACATTATTTTATCATTAAAATCATTTATTAGAAAAAAAATATTTTTATTTTAAAGATTATAAAAATAAAGAAACACCTACTTTGATAAATAATTATGTTTATGATTTTAAAATTCTATTTTAATATATAATTATTTAATATTGACTATTTTGTAATAAAATTATTGTTATTTGATTATTCGGATGAAACTGAAGGGTTTTTATGATAAAAATATTTAATGGTATTTATTTAAATTTTCATATATTTTTTGATATATAATTTTCATTGATATTGTATTTAATATTATTAAAATAATTATTTAGGGGCCCTTACAAATAACTTTTTAATTTTTTAATTAATTTTTCGATACTTGATGTTTTTTTAAATATTCATTATTGGCATATATTATTATTATTTAATCTAGAATTTAATTATTTTAATAAAAGGGAATTCTTATTTCTCATGTTATATTTTTATTTATTTTTTAATTTTTATATTTTTGTTTGGTATAAACTTTGAAAGGTTCAAATACATAATATTGCATGCGAGAAAAACAGACACTGGATATGAGTAAGACTAGTAGCAATCTGTGATTTCCCAAAGCTGAATGTGTGTATAAGTGGATGTGAAAGAGTCATTTTGGAAGATTCATATGAGATAAAGGGGTTAAGAGTGATTTTCATATTATAACTACGAAATTTGTATGATTAAATTCATTCCTCAAAAACCTAAAGAAAAATTTGGTTTAAGAATAATGGAGATCGATACCAATATACCAAGATAAAGTGCATTGACTGAGGCTGAATCTCGAATGAAATTATAATTTATTTTATGTTTTAATCAATATGTTCAGGAATTATGGATGAATGAAAGACTGATTGTGTGATTTTAAAATTTTGAATTAGAAGCTAATATAAAACCATTATTAAATCTAGGATATTGAACATGGTCGAACTAGAGATACACTAAATATTGAATCTAGATGAGCCAAAGATGTGGGATCAAAGAATTTATTTTGTTGATGATTTATTTTTTATTGTGTCCGATCAATGGAGGGATCCTAGATCATCCTCAATTATTTAATTAAATGAATATAGAGGGGTGCACATCATCTACTTAAAGTAATATCTCAGTGAAGTTCCACTTATATTCTGTGATGTGTATGGATCCTTCTACATGTTGTGTGAGAAAGTTGTGTTCACTTGAATTCACACTAAATTCATAGATCCATATAAGTGATGATCTATTGAGTTCAGAAGAAATCAAGTAGCTGAGACTGAAAATGGATGAACCAATTGAATTGGATAAAACATGGGAAAGATCGATGAATTTTTTACCGAAATAAGATCTTGATAAAGGAATCGATCTCATCCTTTTAAGAACAATTTTATTTTCCTTAATTGATTTTTAGGGGGACCAACTGAGGTTGAGCTTGAACAGATATGGAAATACCACTTCGCAGCCCAAATTATTATTAGTATGTCTGAGTTGTCAACTGCTAATCATTCACCAAGTTATTATCAAGTATAGACAAGTGGATAAATCTATGAACCATCGATCTATCCAATTAATATATGGATTTGAAGATATTGAAAATGAATCAGTCCTGATGGGTGAGACTTTAAAGTTGTTTTTGAAAACATCAATGTGAATTTGAAGCTATATTCTATTTTTTTTAATGGTAACACATGTATTTTAAAAATATTAAGAAATGATTTTAAAAATAAAATAAAATATCAATTTAAATGGAGTGTCAATTTAAATTACCCAATTCATATGTAGTATTATGTGGTTGTGAAACTAATATGTGTGTTGGTAAGACATAATGAAGTAAGAAGTTGCATCCAAAGTTTCTATGTGGGGTTGTGAAGCAATATGCACATGGTGTAAGTGGAATTATTGGATAGAGATCAAATTCATTAACCTTTATAGTATGATAAACATTTACACGTGTCATGTGGAGTCATAGAATGAGAATTTTATGAGTTATAATTATCAAGAATATTCTTTGGAAAGGCATTTGTTTATATCATTAGAGTCATATCGAAAGAAGTTGAGAATCATCCTAGTTTCTTTCCACATACATCACCTTATTCTAATATTTAATTGTAAATACCCTCATTTATCATCTACAAATAGGGTTTGAATTCATATAAAAGAAATACCTCATTATATTCTAGAGAATTTATTAATTCTCATTTTATTATGTCAATAAGATCATTATTTTTCTCTTATTATACAGGATGTTATTATACCTTCAAAGATGGAGCATTAATTTTCTAACCAATATCGAGAAGTAAAGATTAAATCTGTTTGTATTTTTTATTTCATTTTGAATGGTTAATTCGCTAATATTTTTTACCATGATTAGTAATGATTATATTGATTATTTTTTAATTTCATGTTCATATGAAATAACATTATTTTAATTGTTTTAAATATTATGTTTTTTTAAGAAATACTAAACATAATATGTTACTGATCTTTATTAAAAATTCATATTTTCTGTTAATAAAATAAAATGTATGTACAATCTTATGTCTACTTAGAAGAGTTGGTAATAGCTTGTCCTCCCTTATGTGTATCATTAAAAGGGTGAACCTACTATATATTTGTATTGAGAGTGGAACTATATATTCAAGGGATAATGACCTATATTTTTTTTCAAGTACCAAGAGAAGTTGAATGCTTGAGTATCTCCAAATATTCATCACATTAACTCTAAATATGGATTCATTTTATTCTAATGTTAAACTATTAAATTATTATTTTCATATGTTTAAACTTATAAGAGATAGAACCATGAATCCAAGGATTTTTATCACTTGAAAAAAAGTGAAATCTAAAATAATGAGCTTAAATGACTAATGATTTAACATCTGGGGTGTTCATGTTTAATTTTTTGCATCTGTTTTTCTTATTAAATATATAAAAATATACCTCTTTTATTTTATGGATTAAATGGTTGAAGAATTATTTTGAAAAATGATGTTACATGAAGAAGACATTTTTTAAATTCTAATGGTCATTTATACTTTTATAGTGCTCTTATTTTATAAAATTATGGTATAACATGATACTTTTTATGCCTCTCTAAAAAACACTTTGAAACCTCAAATGTGAGCATGGACTTTTCTGAAGAAAAAAATGACATTTTCACTATAATGTTTGGGTAGAAAGTAGATGGAAATATTTTTCTTCACTTTTCCAAAAAAAATATTGTTTCAAGTTGAAAATATGATTTTGGAACAAACTTTTGATCCTTTAAACATGTATTTGAACAACTCAAATTGAAAATAGTTTTTTAATATAAACTATATTAAACAGTTTCCTCCACATTGAATTTCAATATTAGGGATAATGTTGAGTTTTAAGGGTGAGGTAGGGGTATTTAATTGTGTTAAACTATATTTTATATAGTTTTCATCATAATTACCCCTTTTTACAATTTTACTATTTTGAAGATTCATTTGGATTTTTTAGTGGTTGAAATTTTTCTAAAACATAAACTTTATTTTCCCACTTTGAGGGGTTTAATGGTTTCTATTTTCTCATGAACTCAATAGGGTAACATCATTTTTATTTCCCTCTTGATAACACATGTTTTTTATAAAATCATTGTATTAAGTTTTATAATTTCAATGAAATTTTAACTTTTTTAAAGTTAAACTAGTAATCCATGAATTCAAATGGGCTGATAATGAACTCCTAATAATGGTAGATATTTTTTTAATGATAAAAATATTTTTTATATTATTTATACTATCTAGTTAATTATTTAATTTACATATCTATTTTTTGTCACTAATTATATTTAATACTAATTATCAATGTTTTTACCAAATAAAAATGATAGTATTTTTTACGAATAATTAAATTTAATGTTGATTTAGTTAAAATGATTCCAATTTTTTTAAATTTAACCACATTTAACAAAAACAAGAAACTAGATTTTTTCTAAAACCCTTTTTTATTGAAAATATGTATATACTTACTTGAAAAATTCAATGGATAAATAAATTTTAAAAATAAACTCTTTAATGGTAACTCAATTATTTAATTTTAAATATTAATTTCCTTCCACTGAATATATATTTTAAATTTATTAAGGATAAAAAATGTATTAAGTGATGGGGGAAATTAATTTGGATTTATTTTAATACATGGTTGCAAGATCCTAATCATGAAATTATAATTCTTTTGATGAAAATTTTTTTTAATGGAAATATATTTTGAATCTCGTTCATTTTGATTGAAAATTTTAATTATTTTCATATTTGAATGAAAATGTTGATTTTAGTTCTTATTTACTTAAATGTTCCTGATTTTAGTTTTCCATACTTTTTATGAACAAAATTTTTTAATGATTATGATAAAATTTTAATTTTAATATTTTTTCGGTAAATTTTAAAAGGTTTTTAGTTCATGGAATTAATGTTTTAATGTTTTATGATTTTACCTTTAACAACATATATTGGAACACATTATTTATTTTTATTTTTAGCTCTAAAGAAATAATGCCACATCCAAACTGAAAAAATAATTGTTTTCATGATATTTAAATGTTCTTTTAATGTAGAATTAATAAATATTGGTTATTTTTTAGTAAAACTATTATTATTTGATTATTTGAGTGCAAATGAGAGCTATAGTTCTAAAAATATTTTTATTTGGGATCTTACCAAAGTAGTAAATCAAACCTATAATTGGTCCATTAGGCCACTAGGCCTTCGGGCTACTAATGTAAGGCCATAATGGCTCTATACTAGAACTGCTTAAGACCAATAGATTGAAAGATGGTGTGATGGAAGTTACTCAGGAAGTTAGGTCTGATGTAGGTAGAACCATTTATTGAGCAGCATACACACACCGTGACATAGGCCCTGTTCACCTCTATGAAGGAAAATTGTGTTGGGCCCCATATACGACATTGAAGTGAAGAGAAGGAGTGCACATATGATAGTAATTTTATTATTTGTTCTATTTAAGTATCATGGGTCCTCTTATCAAAGGCATGTGTGCCTTTGGGACTCTGATCCTTGTATTATGTCCCTTCAGGACATAAAAGGGTTCCCTCTCAACTAAGTTTAAAAGTGGGATTCTCTATAAAATTAAATAATAATAGAATTGAAGTGGGTGGTTATGGAAAGATTTAATGATATTTGTTTCAGTTTTATATAATTTAGGATCTAAAATTTTAGTTGATCTTGAAATTACTTATATTGAAATAAATATTTAGAGGCTTTAAAAAAGTTAATTTTACATTTTAATGTTAATTTTTCTATATCCCATATTATTATTTTTATTATAAATTATTGAAATATATTTTTATTTTCTAATCTATAATTTTTTTGTTTTAATCTGATAGAAGTTTTATTTTGTATATTCTCTTTGGATTTATTTTTTCATGTTGATATTTTTTTTAGTAGAAACATTATAAGAGAGGATACCATATTTAAGTAACACAAATATTTCATATGAGTCATTCAAATAGTAATGTATGAGTTCTAAAAATTGAATGTGCATGTGGTTTCTTAGGATAGATTCATTTTAGCTGTTTCATATGGTAAATGGAGTGTATGAGTGAATTTCACATCGTAAGAGTGAAATTCATATGATTAAAATAGTGCGTCTACAAATTGAATCCAAAATCAGTTCAGTACTAGTCTTTCAAGCTAAAGATGATCATCTAAGCCCAAATCTTCAATGAAAAGATAATATCTTGGATTTTCTAATAAGCATGTTTGATTCTAAGGGAATTCTCAATGAATGATTGTGTTGTGTTTAAAGATTAAAGGAGAAACTACTATAAAAACATTTTTAAAATTTCGCATCCCATAAATAATCATACCAGAAATACATTAATAACATATGATTAACGGGACAACGATTCAAGATCAATGTAATGTTTTTTAATGATTTATTTTTTTAAGTTTTCGATCAATAGAGGGGGCCTCGAACATCCTTAATGATTCAATTTCAAGAATAAATTTGGGTTTAAAAAAACTGATTGAAGTAATGTATTTGTGAATCTCCGTAGATATTATGGGATGTGTGAGGATCCTTTAACCTATTCTGTAAGAGAGTTTATTCAGCTCACACATAATTGAAATTCAGACAGCCACCTAAGTAAATATCGATAGAGGTTAGAAGAAAAAATGATTTTTAGATTGAGACTAGATGAACCGATTGAATTGGATAAAACATGGGAAAGATTGAAGAAGTATAGGTTCACCCCCAGGAAGATCTTGATGGAGGATTTTAGATCACCCATCAATGGAGTTAATTTTCGTCAATTGATTTTAAGGAATACTAACTAAGTCTAGTATTGAAGTAACATAGTAATCTCTCTTCACAAACAATAACTTCATTAGGGATTTCATCTTTGAACCACTGATCATTCACCCAATGATGGATATGTTCAGACTTTTGGATAAACATGTGATCCATTAATATATCCTATTAATCTATAGAGGAAATGTTAATTATAATTTATCAAGACACATGGATGAGAGTTAAAGTAAATTATTGAAACTATTAAAGTGAAGTTAAAGGTAGAGTTTGTTGTTGTTGTTGAAAATTACATGTGTATTTTAAAAATATAGTAAAGAAAATGTTTTTTAATATAAAATATTTTTTCCAATTAAATTTATGAAATCCCCATCAGTCATGTGTACAAAGCTGAGGTGGTGAAATTAATAATTGTTTGGGGGAAGACTGAATGAAATTAGAAATTCCATCCATATTTTTATTATGTGGGAGTAAAGAAAGAATCACATGGGGATAGGGAAGTTCTTGGAGGTAGGTCAGCTCTTCTAACCTGATGAATGTGATAAACAAAAATAGATACCATGTGGGACCTAGAATAAGAAGTTATGTAGAACTAAATGTGAGGGATATATTTTTTATTTTAATTTTATTTGGATAACTAGTGACATACCAGAAGAATCTAATGATAATCATCAGTTTATTTTTTATGGATCGCATTCTTGTTATATTTACTTGTAAACACTTTTATTTTTCATCTATATATAAGGGTTTGAATGTATTTATAGAGAATTACTCATCCTATTATATAGAATTATATATTTATAATTCTATTATATTAATAATATTTTTTTCTCTTCTGTTATATATTGTTCTTATATGTTTAAATATGGATGGATATTTTGTAAACTAGTCCTAAGAAGTAAACATTCAATATTTTTTTATATTTAAATACTAAATAATAATCACCTCCTTATTCACTTCTAGATGAAAATTATAGAGTATTAGGAAAGAGACAAATTACTCATTTCATACATTCATTTTCTATTCTCTTACCCATTTCTTTTTACTATTATTCTTTTTTCTCACACAATTTAGAGTTGTGGGTTTTGTTGAATGATTTGATGACCTCAATAAGATCATTCTAGCTTGTGATAAATCATTATTATGGTGTATCTATTAGGGTATTATTGATATAGGTAAGTAGAATATCCCATGAATTATGAGAAATTCATGGATGGGAATTCATTATTTTTGGTGGGAGAGTTAAACAGATTTAAGATTTCACTAATTCATTTAGTTATTTTGAGGGCTAATGTTATTTTTATTTTTGTAGGCCAATTATAGGAAATGGGAAAGAAGAACAATTTGGGTCTAATCTAGTTTTCCACTAACATTTTTATGTTTTACATGCTTTCATTTCTTCTTTATTATTTCCATTTCACTATTATATACTATTTTTATTCATGTTGTTTTCACTATTTTCAAAATAAACAAAAAACAAAAAATATTTTTGAAGTTTCACGAAGAAGAATATACTACCTCCTTGATAAAACACTAAGATTATCCATATTTCAATATATAGGTATATTGTAAAATCATTTTTGACCAACACCATGATAAGCCCGCATCAATACCCACCATGTGGTCTCATGATAACTTCTCTCCACTAAGGGAAAACTCACATAATCAGTAGATATGGGTGATCGTGGGAACATTTATAGTAGGATTATCTATCTGAATAGGTGTATGTAAAATCTATATTAGGAACTTTAATTCTAAAAAAAGGGATTAAAAAATAAAATAATGCCACACAATAATATCTATGATTATGGGTTTTATTTAAAATAAGATATATATCATACTAGGGATCAGAGCGGACATTAATAGGTCAAAAACCTTCCTCACCTACATTTAGAAACATCCCTACCTTCCATTTCCCTAATCCTCATGTAGACCTCATAAGGGTAGTAGTGGTGGAAGAAAATAATAGAAACATTAACCTATATCTCCTTATATTGTTGTACCACCATCTTCTCTAGTTTAACAGCCCCCATGGGGACTACCTTTTCCATCTTAGGGAGAACCCAAATCGTATCAACACCTCTAATGTGGGGGTCTAGCTACTTCCTTACAACCCAATGCCATACAATGGGTCAAGAAGTCATGCACCATGTTACCCTATCCTCCACCATCATAGAAAATACTATATCCTAGATAGTTAGAATCTATATATGACTTGTGTGCTATTAAACCTTTGTTTTGGGTCTAAGGTTAAGCACACATCCTCTAACAAAACCCTAATTCCCATCAATGACCATCCACAACAGATGAATCCACTCCTAGGAACTCTCCAGCAACATTATATATCTACTACCCCTCTAATAAAAATATCTCAATCAATATGGACCTCTTTAAAACTCTAATATAAGTGGGGTGTATAGGAGAAGAACACTGGATTTAATCTATCTATGAATTTATGTTCAAGCTTCTAGGAATCGATGAATATTATCATGACCCCCTCCCACCAAAAAAACAGTAATAATGGGAGAGAGATAATGACCGATGGGTCCTACCTCTAGTAGGTCCTAGGTTGGAAACTATCACAAAAGGTATAAAAATGTCATGAAATATTAATCATTGACCTACATAATAATATAGGTTCTATAGATATGATGAATGAGATATAAGAAACTCCATGACATGATATAGAAAGGAATCTAGAAAGAATCCCACAATGCATGTTTAAACAAAATAGGTATTGATAAAAGTCTCCAAAGAAAAAACCCAAAAGAAAATTTAAAGTAATAATGTCAAAATTGTCCAATATATTGAGCTAGTAATGTCTTTCACAGTCTACATAATCCTCCTGGAAACCTAAAAATCAGTTTATATACATTGGGTGAGCTACAAATATGCGGAATATAAAAACGAAATTCTCTCATGAAAATGTGAAGGATGAATACTAATACACCAGTGAGAAAACAAGAGAACAAAAAGTACCTTAAAAGGTTCAACTATCCAAGACAAACCTCACCAAGTCATTCTCAACAAATAACTCATGCCAAGTATAATAACATAATAAAAAACATATTGATAAAGGGTACACTGCACTACTTTCCCAATACTTTTCCACTCTCACACCCAAATTACATATGTTTTAGTGCTTCCATATCTTCCTTATAACATATAATACCTCCCAATAGCATGATTACATCAAATCACACCCACAAACACATGGGCCACTGCCCCACATCACAGTCACATCTCATCTCGCCCAAAAAACATAGGCCATCACATCACAACCATAACTAGATTAGTAGGGTATCATGAACATGAATGGAATCAACCTCTATCCATACTTATACCATGCATGAACCCCACCATAATCCACCCCAGAACACAATCACATCACATCTCACCCAAATAAACTTAGGCCAACACCCACAGAATGGTCACATATCATCTCATCTAAAAACACTTGGGCCTTCACTTAGTGAAATTTCAGACCTATGGCCAACGTAACCAATGAATATCTACTTTTCTAGAATAGAGAGTATGAAATAGAAGGTGTCCATCCATTCATCCTCGTCATTAGGGTGTTGGGAAAAACAACTCCCCATATAAATATACAGGTGTCGGCACATGGTTCTCAATGTAGGTGGGGTGCTTATAGAAAATCACAAGGAACCTACAAATATATATATATATATATATATATAATCCACACACAATACCAACCTATTGTTTTAAAACAAATCACTAACTAACTCACAACACTTCCACCTTTGAAGTCATAAGTAAATTGATAACACTACACAAGCCACAAGCCACATTTCTTATTTCCAACCAATTCCATTATCCATCTCATTTGTTTCACTATTAAGAATCAACCATGTTAAACAACACTTCTTATTATTAATTAATTAATTAAAAACTTCCATCCCATTAACCTAACCATTCCAAGCCATTTAAAACATTGTTAACTAGTTATCCCATCACTTCCTAAGAATCTTTCTAAACACATATCACCTCATATCGCATCACACCTCCCCACCCCATAGTACAGCCAAACAAACCCATCTTCTCACGGTCGCAATACACGTCCAAAGAAACTCATCATCCCAACATTCCCAACCACACATTTATTCCCCATTGAATATCCTCCCCTCAAAAAAACTCATCTCAACACTACCCCTTATCATAGTCACACAATAAGAACATCACAACACTTTTATTTAGATTTATATAAAATGGTACTTTTATCAATTCCACTTATTTATTTTTGGGTAATTATCATAGAAGTCATAGATCTCAGGGAAATAAATTTATTAAAAAATTGTAAGTGGTTATTCAATTTCCAATTTAGGGTGATACCATCCAATAAAAACAAAGTTCCATAGTCACAATTAGCATTGTGAAAACAAATCCCCCAACAGACATGATTTTTAGTGGGGTGTTTATCCCTTACAATCACAATATAACAATAATATCAAAGTTGTAAAATCATATGAATCACTCGCATTCCCCCATAAATTTCAATTAAACCATGTCAATATCTTTATTAGGCTAGTGAAAAATATCTTCCAATAGATAAAAAAGAGTAAACCCCTCTCGTGTGATAAAAAAGTGGGAAATGATGGATTCCCTACCTCCAAGAACTTTTTGATCTGGTCATGCACTATAGGATGAAGAAAGAAGCACCCAAAACCACAACTACACCCAAAACCCATGAATCAATCTACATCACATCAAGGTTCCACCAAAAACAAATCTCAAACACACCTCAAACCAAACCACATCAACGAAGGGGATCTTCGATGATGAATGGAAGGATAACCATGGGGAATACATTATAATTCACCAAGGATCCCCAATGAGCATCCACTGGAACTAATAGATCAAAGAGATGGAAAGAGGGATGTAAAATCCATCATAGTTACCCAGGGTTCTCCACAAATGAGAGAGAGGGATATGAAAAAATGAAAAATAATCATTTGAGCAAGCCTATTTACAACCTTTAAAATGTCTGGATTATAGGATAAATTACACTTTTACTCCATAAGTTCCACGATTCAAAGATTTAACACTGTAAAACCCTCAAAATTCCAAAACATTCCAAAAAACATGGCTTCTAGGGATTAAATTGTCTTATATTGTAAACCCCCATCTTATGGAGTAAACGGATTTCATGCTAATACCCTCACTGAACACAACAAAAAAGACGGATGACTACTCAAACTATAAACCATAGGATTGTGGTGTAAAATCCCTTTTTATATTGTAAGCCTCTCTATTACTTCACACCTATAACTCTAACTCCACAAAACCTCCTGAACCTCCTCAAGACTCCTCTAAAGCGCCTCTAAGACCTCAAACTAGTAATGTAATTGTCTTGGAAGGAATGTACAATTGCATTAGAAACATCTCAAATGAATATTACCCTCAATAATCAAAACAAAACCCTAAAAAAGGAAAGGGGTCTGAAAAAACACCCAGTGAGATGCTTATCAAGGATCTTTTCATGTTGAAAACGCTACCACTAGTTGAACTTTCTAACCAAAACACCCACAAATAGCCTAAAAAATTGAATCAAAACACAACCACATCCCCACCACTCATAGGTCACAACACCACATCATCCAATACAATCCATGGAACACAAAATATTTACACAACCACTACACAACTATCTCAACCTACACACTTCCCAAACCAACAACCATCGTAACAAACAATCCACACAACACCAAACACTTGAATCATGGAATCCCCTACTCTATGTGAAGATATTATCCATCCTATTTTCACTAACTCATCCACATGATTTCAATCACATCTGAGTAAAATATGTATCAATTAGGAATCAAGTCCTCCACTTTTTATATGTCAAAGTTTTATCACACATCGCACATCAATGAAAACAGATCATCTAATAAAACCAAAAGGTCCAAACATCATATCACAAAATAAGGAATAATAAAAATAAAAAACTATGGTTATTGGGCATGCATTTGTGTCTCTATCTCTCAAGTACTCTCATCCAGGCCACAATGCCTCTACAATTCACGAACCAAGGGAATGGTTAACTCTTGCATCACCTTCTCCTAATGATCCTGGATCTCTATTGGACACTCCAAAAACATCACATCATCC
This sequence comes from Viscum album, assembly GCA_963277665.1. NCBI lineage: Eukaryota > Viridiplantae > Streptophyta > Magnoliopsida > Santalales > Viscaceae > Viscum > Viscum album. The sequence continues at coordinate 1,678,229,541 of OY728163.1, read as the reverse complement.
TCAATATCCAACTCTCCCCATTCAATAATGTGGGAGTCATCATGAAAATACCAAAAAAGCTAGGATGCAATGAAGGTGTCATGGATCATCTCTAGACTAAGTGGCAATGCCAACTAATATGCCACCTCAGCAACTTGCCCCACCACCTCAAAGGGCTGAATAAACATGGAAGAAATCTTACTCCCCTTACCAAAACACCACTTCCTATGTTAATGGGAGACTCTCAAGAACACATGGTCTTCAACATCAAACTCCATGGGCCTCCTCCTTTGATCAATATAATAATTCTACCGATATTGTGTTATCTTCACCCTCTCATGAATAAGCTAAACCATTTCTATCATGCTCTCCACCACATCAGGACAATGAATTGATGCATCGACAACCTCTGTCTAGCATAATGGAGAACTATATGGTCGCCCATACAAATCCTCAAACGGATCCATGCTAGTAGAAGGATGATAGTAATTATTATATGAAAATACAACCATGATCTTACAATGTAAAATACACATGCCTGCAACATATCCTCCAGCATATACATAGTATGCTCTATCTACCCATCTATCTGAGGGTGGAAAAAGTGTTAAGGTGTAACTAAGTTCCAAAGTCATGTTTTAATACCCTAAAAAATCATGCGGGAAAATTGGAATCCCGATCCAAGTTAAAGAACCATATAAATCCATGAAACAAAACCTACCTCCATTCCAAGGAATCTTTGGTTCCTGACTCCCTGATTGCTAGGAAGTGGGTTGATTTCATCATGTAATCCATGATTACCTAGATAGAATTATAAACTCCTTGATCCCAGGGTAACACTATGATTAAATACATTGGAATTTCACCCCATTTCCATTTAGGAACATATAATGGTTTCATAAAACCACCTTTAAAATTATTCTCAACCATTACCTAATAGAAAACCAGATATCAGGCTAAAAAATCCACCGTTTCCTGCTTTATTTTAGGCCCCCAAAACTATATCCTCAAGCCATGGTATATCTTTGATACTCTCAGGTGTACCTCTAAAGGTGATATATGAAAATCATAAAGGACTCCCTCATGCATTATAATCAGAAAAAAATACCTTCCCTGAAACAACATATAGTTTTGGCCATCCCTCTAGAGCATCATTCGGGCTAATATGACCATGCATCAGTTCTTCCTCTGAGTCTCCCCATAGATACTCCTCCATCTTCTGTATTAGAGAGTAATACACCCTCAAATGACATAATAATATTCCACCATCAAAAATAATTGAATATTAGTGAAGGGATGTTATCTCTTTAATCCATCTCCCAGAATCTCTAGACTCTTAAAAAATATCCCTCTGTGACTTCTTACTCAAAGCACTAAACACGACCTTCACATTTCACGAGGTGTAGGAGTTCCCAAAATCATAATCCTAAATAAACACCATCCAAATATATTTCTATTTATTTATATCATTATAATAAAATATATACATCAATCTCTTATGATCTATGAAGACCAAAAAATGATCCCCAATGATGTAATATCTCCACATCTTCAACAAAAACACAAATTTTGTTAGCTCCAAGTCTTGGGTGGAATAGTTACACTCATGGGAATGTATCTTTCTAGACCCATATGTGATCACCAATCACTATTGAATTAACAAACTTCTCAATTTTATAAAAGAAGCATCACAAAAAACCTCAAAAAACACCCCCTCCTCTGTAAACTGAAGTAGTAGAGAACTAACCAACTTCTCTTTCAGGTAACCGAGTGTAACCTTTCACTGATATTTCCACACAAAATCTTGATCCTTCAGGGTCAACTCAATAATTTTTTATATAACATGAAATAAATTAGGTATAAACCTCTAATAATAACCTGTAATACCAAGATAAAAACAAACCTCTCCCACATTATTAGGTGATTCCCAAGAAACAACTACATCGAACATTGAGGGGTCTACTTCCACACCATGCTCAAACACAACATAACCAAGAAAACTCACTCTCTCTTAAAAAACATACACATGGAAATATTCCAAAGAGCTTGTGGCATCGATGAACCTACAATATAGCTCTAATATGGTTTTAATTATCCTCTTCTGACTTTGAGTATATCAATATGTCAAGGATGAACATGACTATGAATTAGTCTAATAATTCATAGAACATGTATTTCATGATCCCTATTAACATAGATGGTGTGTTCATGATGCATAATGATGTGACTACAAATTCAAAGTGTCTATTCCTACATCTGAAGGAAGTATTTGAGATATCTGTCTCTTTCACCCTCAACTGGTGATACCCTGATTGAAGATCGATCATAAAAATACTATTGTCCCCCCTTAAATGCTTGAAAAGATCATATATCCTTGGAATAGTGTAACAGTTCTTGACTTTTAATTAATTCAACCTTCAATAGTCAATAAAAAACCTCATACTACCATTCTATGTCTAAGAAAACAACATAGGAGAACCCCATAGTGACAGACTATTCTAAAATAGTCCTTTCTACATCAGATAATCTTTCTAAATTCTCAAATCCTATAACTTTGAGGGTTTCATCCGATAGAGATTCATTGAAATCAAAGTATCACTGGGATCTAGAACTATCCTGAACTCAACATCACATTGATAGGGTGGTGTCACAACCTCCTTAGAAAAAAAATCCATAAAATCCCTGATAACCTTGGGAACCTCCAACATCCCAACATCTTATGATTCCATAGAAATCATGGAAATCAAATAAAGAAGGGGCTCCATGCATATACATCCCACATAACGACTCTAATTTCCTATGAAAGCTACACACTGTCCATCCACATCTTAGAAAAAAAATCTCCTCCAAAACTAATCCATAATAACATGAACAGAACTTAACTAGTTAATGTAAAGAATGAAATTTTATGAACACATCTAAGTCAATAAAATATCTCAACTAGACTGATGTGGCCCCATCATCAGTCTACACCCCCAACACACATCAAACAAGATTTTATACCCTTTGATGAGAATATTAAACACTTGGGGAACTAAAATAATTTATACATATATCCCTAAGGAACAAAATAGATTGGGTAAAATAAAGGATTGAGGATCTCATGAATAAAACTATTCATAAAAAAGTTAATGAAAAGACGGGCATATCTCAAATAATCTCTAGAACCTATAGAAATTCTACATCTACTACATGTAACTAACCATTCCCAACTCCTCCATTTACCTACTAATGGAAACATAAAAAATCACACTTGGGCCAAGGTATCTAGACTTGAGAAATATCCTCTATTTTTCCTTTACATACTTTATCTCCCCTTAGTGAAGCATAAGCCTTCTACCCCTATTTTTGAAATGGCCTTGCTGGAAACTACTATTGAGGTTAGAGATAAACCTAACCACATCAATGAAAATGAGCTCAGAGAGCCAATAAGTACTGGTTTTTTTTTTACAAAACAACATTGTCCTGAAGTCCTCAAGAAAATCAAGAAAAACACTTGTCCAAGAATTCCAGAAAGAAGAATATTAATGTTGACTTCTTACTAGTCATAACCTCAAAGGTATTGAACCTGAGACCTTCCACTGAGAACTCTTCTCTTCAAAGAACCTGATCCTCTCATAGAAAACCTCCCCATGGGTGTGTCAAATCGATCACCTCAACCTTATTCTAAACCTCCAGATATATCGAAAATTTCAAGGTATTAATTAAATATTGGATAAAGGGACAGGGTGAATCCTCAATAAATTTATCATGAGAATGTTCATCCAGGAAAAGGACTAGGGGAAAATGAAATAGGATATTAAACTTAATTCATGACTACCACACTGACATAATCCCCTACTAATGAAAAATAAGATTGTGCCCCTTCACTACCTTTATAGTGGATGAAAGAAACTGTTCCCAAAACTCTTTTTAAAATTTGAGCCACAAAACATATGCCTCCTTCTGCACACTTAGAAATAGCATCCACCACTAATGCATAGCTTCTTGCATATGATTAAATAAAAAAGGGGACCAATGCTCTTCAGGGAACCAAATTAGACTGAAGGTGATCTCAAACTCCTCCAACCAACTATTTGTCTCCACATCAAAAACTCTTCCCTCATACTTCCCCAAATCATTCAACTAAAATGATCACAACATCCTTTGACAGTGATCATCCTCCCCAACCAGATCAACCTTATGAGGATCAACTCAATCAACATACTAAACCTCAATGGCCAAAACCACATACAGATGATGACCTAGATCAATTCCTGAAAATAAGGAAGAATTTTTTAATCTCGGTAGCATAGAATTTTATTAATATTTTATTTAATTTTTTTAATTCCTTTTAACTTTCTAGATCCAAAACCTCCCAATTCAATTAATAACATTAGTCATCATGATGCATGTACCCCTCCTAGGTCTCTACCCTACAAATAGTTACTCCTCATTTGGTTGTTTAATAAGATCAGAGTCTATACACTGGATCAAAGTGGGGTCCTAAAATCTTGTATCCTAGCCGATATTCTTGGCTTATGTCATGCACCATGGTAAATTGGAAATATTTCCATACCAAACCATGAAATCTTCACTATGCCTAACTCCAAACTACATCATATCCTGTGATAACACTCTGTCATGACCCCCTCCCATCAAAGATACCACAATTAATGGAGATATATAATGACCCCTGAGCCCGACCACCAATAGGACTCCAGTTAGTGAATATTTTCAAGGTTATAATAATATCATGAAATCAGAGGAATTACCCTCTATAATAATATATATTATATATAAATAATGAATCAACCACCAGAAAATTCATGAAATAATATAAAAATAAATCCAAAAACGATACCACATTTCTTTTATAAATAAAACATGCATAGATAAGTGTCTCCAAATTGAACACCCAAAATAAAAGCTAAAGTAGCGGTGGAACTAGTATCCAATAGTCCCAGTTAGTATTGTACAACTTGTTGTATGTAGTACTCCCTGAAACCTAAAAATAAGTTTATATACTTAGGGTGATAATACAAGTATACTTAGTAGTAAAACCATAGTCAATTGTCAACATTTGAAAGAAGCATATTAATGCATCCACGGGATAATAGTAGAACCAACAACACTAAGAACAAGTCAATTATCTAACCTAAATCTCACTAATACATGCTCAAAAAATAATGCATGCCATTTATAATAACATAATATGAAGCATATCGATAAATGGTATCCCACACCACTTTCCCACTAATTTTCCACTCTCACACCTAATATTGTACATCATAGAGCTTCCATTACTTATGTATAAACTGTACCAATTTCCCACAGCATAGTCACGTCTCATCTCACCAAAAAGCATCTGAGACATCACATAACAACCATAACTAAAGTAGTAGGTTATCATTAACATAAATTAAATCAACCTTTATCCATATTTCTACTATACATGATTCACACTCTAAGACACCCCACAGCATGGTCATATCACATCTCACCCGAAGACACCTGATCCACCACCCCACAACACGGTCACATATAATCTCATACAAAAACACTTGATTTATCTCCAAGTGAATTATAAAACCTTTTTCTACCATATCCTATGCATATATACTCACCTAGAAGAGATGGAATGAAAGAGTGAGTAGTTATTCATCCATCCTCATCATCACGATTTTGGGAAAAACACCACTATATAAATATATGGATGTCGATACATGGTACTCAATGCAGATGGGGTGTATATAAAAAATCATAAGGATCATACAAATATATATATATATATAATACACGCACAATCCAAACCTATGCGTTCACAAAAAATCACTAACCAAATCACAACATTATCACTTTATCTATAACCACGAAATACATAACACCACACAAGCCACAATCCACATTTAGTATATCCAACCAATTCAATTATCAGGCCCATTCATTTCATTATAAAGAATCAAACATTTTTAACCACACTAATTATTATTAATTCTTTCATTAACCATTTCCATCTAATTAACCAAACAATACCATGCCATTAAAAACATTACTAACCAATTATTCCATCACTACACCGACATCTATCCCAACACAACCACTATCGTATCATCTGAGACGCACAATAACCACACATTTCCACCCCATAGCACAACCTCGTACCTACCACACATCACTACATACTTCATCAAAACCAAAAATTTATTTCCCACAACATAGCCTCATATCACATCACACCTCACCACCCCAAAGTATGTCCAAACAACTCATCTTCTCACCACCCTATAGCACGAACAAACAAACCCATCGTCCCCACTGGTCATAGTTGTACATCGCCTCTCCAAAGCCTGAGCTTTCCTTAACACACATCACCCCCCACACCTCCCTAAATCCCGGTCACACAAAAATAATATAACAACACTTTATTTAAAATTTAGTAAAAAGGGGGATTTTATCAATTCCACTTCTTTTTTTAGGGGCATTACCAAAAAATCCATAGACCTCGGAGTAACCATTTTAATAACCATGTATAATTAGTTATCTAATTTTTATTATAGGGTAATTCCAAACAATCACAATAAGGTTACATAATCACAATAAACATGATTCAAACAAATGCACCAAAATACAATATTTTTAGCAGGGTGTTTATCCCTTACAATCACAATATCACAATAATATCATAGCTATAAGAGAATATGAATCATTCCCCTTCCCCATTAATTTCAATAAAATAATTTCATTATATTTTTTAAACTAATAAAAACCATATTTCAGTAGATAAAATAGTGTAAACCCCTACCGCATGATACATGAAAGTGGGAAATGATGGATCCCCTACATCAAAAGAGCTTTCTGATCTTGATTTACACCACAAGGAAAAGGAAGAAATGCCCAAAAACCACAACTGTATTTGAAACCCATGGTTAAACTACATCACATCAGGGGTCTATAGAAAATTAATCACACACACATCCCAAACCAAATTGAACCATAGTATAGGATCTATGAAGAATAAGAGAAGGAAAACCATGGGTAATAGAGGAGAACTAGCCATGGATTTCCAATAGGAATCTATCAGAACCAATGGATAAAAGTGATAAAAAGAGGGATATAGAATCATTCTAAGGTACCTATGGTTCAACACAAATGAGATAGGGATGGGTACAGCTGAATGAAAAATAATTATCTAAAAAAACCGATTTAAAACCTATAAAACACTGGATTATGGTATAAATTACACTTGTTTGTGGTAAGTTATGTGGTCCATGGAATTTATGTTGAAAAACTGACATTTCCATTGTTAAACCATCAAAATTATAAAAAACACTAAAAAAATTCTGTTTAAGGCTCAAATGATCTTACTTCAAAAAATCCTGATCTTATGATATAATCTATGTTCACGGTCATCTTTTAGACAAACCCATGTCATTAGATGGATGAATACTCAAGCTATAAACCATGGTATTATGTAATAAAATACTTCTTTCCATAAACCTCCTTGTTTCTACACACCTACATCTCCTACTCCACAAAATCTCTACAACCTACTCAGGACTCCTCTAAAGCACTTACAACACCTCAAACTAGCAAATTAACAATTCATAAATTCATGAACTGTTAAAAATACACCATGAATCATGTCAAGAGAGTAGCTCATGAGATTAGTGAACCTACATTCATACTAAAAAATAGACATCCTACCCTATTGTAGCTAAAAAACTCTTATATGTGTATAGACCACAATGTGTCAGGCAATACTACTCACCAAATACGTTATCAAACTCTATCCATTGGAATTTTTCCTTATGAAAATGCCCAAAATAATGAATCCACTAGTAAAATGTTTCAGCATGTATAAAGATGGATAAACCCACCACCATCTGATAAGAGGGGTCTTGGATAATTTTAACACTCAAATAACCACCTCAATACAATCCTACGCTACATAAGTTTCAATCTATCCTCAACCCATGGGTGTTCGTTGTTAATGAAACTCATGAAGTGAATTTAGCCAACGTCCATCCCCATATTACATAGCTAAAATCATTTTTTTCTCCAATGGTGTGGGGATTTCTCCCTAATTTCTCAATGGGGAAATCTTATGGTTCATTACATAGATATAATCCCTTTTACTCAACTAGTCAGTGACAAGAGACTCAATAACTGGCATAGGAATATCAGAAACCAACCTTAGGAACCTTTTTGGATATCTTCATGGTAACATCATATGCTTTATAAAGATGAACCAAGGAAATTAATGCATATTTGGGGAGTTAATTCAATAATCATATGGAAATCAATAAGCAATCCCTATATTATTAATTTACTATTTTCATTTTTCTTAAAATTATTATTTATAGATATATGTTAAAATTTAGGTTATCAGTGTTTCAGGGAATGGATACGTCATCTGCCACACCAACACTAGGTTCCCTAATGTTAAAGAAAAACTAAAAAATCATTCAAACTATTTCTTTAAGTTATAAAACTTATCCTCATGGACACATAAATCCTAACACCATCCCTATGAAAAATTGGGCTCTGATACCACTCTGACATGGTCTAGCTCATTGGAACCCCTCATTATTTGGCATTAGGTTGAGTGTGCCTTCCCAAGACTGTCTTTAATTGGACAGAAGCTGGTGACTGACACTGATAAAGAATATCACACAAGATGGGAGGCCTTAGCCTAATGCACATGTTTAAAAACACATGTATCCACATAGAATATAATGATGTAGTCAAGATAATAATATATAAATATATATATAATTCATGTGATAAACTCTAAGATCATTAAATGAATAACTAGAGTAAAAGCCATAAAATAATTGGTAACATAAACACCCACCAAATAAGAAACTAAACCAATAATATCATTAAGTTATCTCTATAATGATAAACTCCAAATATGATTTTCATTTATAACCATCACCTTGAGGTACCACTAATCTTCTTATCTACTGATACTAGGTCCATTAAAGTCACAACTATATCATCTATCATCTACATTAGACACAATGAATGTGAGTGAAATTCCTATGTAAGGGTGAGTATAAAAATACATAGTAGTACACCGAAAAACTAAAAAGGAAAGAAAAAAGATCTCTTATCCTATAACCGCTAAGGTAATTGATTCCCCATATAAAGAGGAAGAGCACAATGATGTTAGAAAAACTAAAATATGATTTCATGTCATAGAAAAAAAGGAACATCGAGTCTTTTATGGAAATATCCCAACATAAAAAATAAAATTTGATAACCCAAGCAATCCAAGATGGTAAGATACCCATAAAAATAAAACTTATATCACCTCTCAATGTACACAATAGAGGACCCATGATTTACTGAGGTAAACATTTCCATGGTGAGAGTACCAAACCTTGAGGGAGGACCCGTACCTCATCATATAGTATGTTTTAGATGAGTTAGTATCTAATTCATTATATGAATGAATCATTCCATGATTATATGGGGTATTACTAAAATATATTAGTAATGTGTGAGTCCCACACCTAATCATCACTAAGGGAGTGTTGAACCCATTCCAATATAGAGAACCCATGCCACAAGTATAATGAGGGTACAAAATTCTTGGAAGAATATAGGGGACCCATGCCTCATATCACATGCTACCTAGGAAGTACCAAACCTTTTTTCCACTCTGATCATATCATTTGAAACCATTCATCAGCTCTATGAATATAAATCCTAAACCTATGAGAAACACATTGTAAATGGTCATGTGTCATTTGAAGTATTATATCATCATTATCTATATGGGAAAAGGCTCGAGATAGGAAATATATTCACCCTAATTTGATATATATATGAAAATAAACATAAACATCTGCAGACAGCTCATTATGGGTCATTATATCTAGGTATTAACATAGTCACGGTGTGATCTATATTATCACTCAATAATGCCTAAACCACTAGATCCATACTACAATATAAAATCCTCACACTATAGTCAATTTCTATCTTCATCCCACTCATTCCATAATATAAATGTTCATTTTGAAGTTATCTTCTTCAACCGATATCTAAAACTGCCACACCATATCCCACCATGCGTATGAATAAAATAAGAATTCATGGACTCCATGTAATAGTAACTCTAATATAATCTTTTGAACCACTAGAATGGGTTTTATGGAATAATAGATTGTATTGATGTGTGTTCCACTATGGTACCCCTAAATCACAATGTGATAATTCTTTCCACATTGTTATGAGATGCCACACATCAGATTCTTTTTGTTCTTTTCAATTTCATCTTCATCTATAATCTCTACATTGTGCCTATGCTATCAAGAACTAATGCCACAAAACGTAATTATATTTTGTAGTGGCATCCCCTCAATTTAATTGTGAGAATAACAAGTAGCTATTTGATTTAAATATTTTCTAATGATATTTATTATGAGAATATAATTTAAGGGTTCATCTATGGAAAGGGGGAAATATTATAGAGAGGGAAATGGATTTTTAATGGTTAAATAATTAGGAAATAATTCAGAAATGGAATGTAGAATCGCAATAGTATCATGCGGTAATAGATCTTAATATGAGAAAATAGTCCTACCTTGGATTATGTTTGTTGATTCTATATAAATCTACACTCTGGAAGTTATAAGGGATCACCTTGTGTTAATCACTAACTGAAGGATCCTGTATAAATTCTAGGGATCTAGAGACACACCAGAAAAATTTGAGAGGTTAAGGGGAGGAAATAAAAATCACACCCAAGGATTCCCCTTCATGGAGTAACTACACATATCACAATGCAATGCCATTAATATAGGCCAGAAATCATATTGAAATAGGTAACATCATGTTCCAAAGGTCCTTGATCATTTTGAGGCCTAAAAACATAACGTGATCAATTCCCTTCTTTTCTCTTTGATAAAATCAATCAAAATTATTAACTCTAAGTGCCTCTATCCTCATTATGGTGCGACAAAGGGTGTCATAGTCCAATATCTCCTATATATAATTTACCAAAAAATTTGAATGATGGCCACGGTGTAGTACCCACCATCATGGAATAATTCCCCATACAAAATATTAATATAAATGTTCCACAAATCAATTTTATATAACCCAAAAAACCATGTTTCACATGAAAGAATCATGTCACAAATAAAAAAATTCCAAAAAAAGGTCTTGAACTCAAAAATATTTTAATGAGTTTGACAAAAAAAATCAAGTTATTAAATAGAGGATTAAAACCTGAATAATGAATATTTATTATATATAACTTAAATTTAATATATTATTATGGTTTTCGAAGGGTAACATTAAAATTAATTTTAATTACAAATTAAATCATTATTTTTTGGTATAGTTTCCCAACACTAACAAAGTATAGATTTATTCATTATGAATTATACTCATAAATCCAATTAAATGAACATGTGACTTTATAAATCATTATGAAAATATGATTTAAGTTCATAGAAAATTTTTTACATAATTAACTCATGAACATGGATTGATAATCAAGTCCATAAAAATGAAACTAGCATATAATTACCAGAAATAATGATATCTACACATTGATATAAATTATATATAACTAATAAATGATTAATGAATTAATGTTAGTGATTTATAATAAATAAAAATTATATTTTTTTTCAAATTTATGATTAATAGTCTTAATTTTATTATATAATTATTTAGAGAACATTCAAATAAGTCATATGTTAAGGTAATTCAATTCTAGAATCGATTTACTTTCATTGAGTTAAATTATCTCTTTTTTGATTTTATTCATTAAATATTTTTTATAGTATACCCTTTGATTATTTTATACCATATTTCCCCTTATTTGATAAGTCTATTCATTTCTATCTTGTAATCTCTTTCTTGTTAGATTCTTACTTCACATGTTACAGTCATTATAAGGGTTTTTTTCTTTTAATATCACTTATTATTTGAAATTGACTCACTTTTAAATTGGTTATTTATATTCTATTTACATGTAATATCATATTTTTTTTACTAACTATTTTCATTGATTGTGGATTAAATATGATTTTGGGAATGGAATCTATTCTCTCTCTTCCTTTGCATTTCACACTTAGTTTATTTCTCCAACTTCCCTCTTTTATTATCTTTTTTGGATTCTTATGGAAGTTTATTGTGTTATATTCCGAAATTAATTTGTAGTGTAATTATATTTCCATTATATTATAACAAAACATAGATTAATATTTATAAAAATTTCATAATTACATAGATATTTCTTCTTAAATTTACAAATAATTTCTTATCTTCCTTTAAAGGATTTTTCATCTATGTTGATAAACTTTTATTTAACAAACTTCATATTTAAGTAGTATCATTATTCATTGATATTATATAATTATATTTCTTTTTCCACTCAATGGGTGATTGGTTATCCCATTTTATTTCATTCATTATATTTTCATTGGTTAATTTTTTTTGTTTATAATTGTTTATTGAAAATGAAAGATTCTATGTGTTTTATTCATGATATGGTTCTTATACATTATACATGATGAAAATTTTTCCCAAGATATATCCTCATAATGAATTAGATAATGGTTAATTATTCAAATAAAATATATTGGATTTGTCAAATCTGGTTAATTTATTATGGGTTCTTAATGGTGTTTACAAGTGGTTATCTTTGATATGAATATAATTTATTAAGAAATATTCATGAATATTTTATCCTATTACTACTTGAATATATGATTTTTTTTGTAGTCCTATTTTAATTCAATTTATATGAGTATATTAGTATATTTTTTATTGAATATAACTTTATGATTTTATATAAGTTCAATTTCTTATCTTATGTAATTGTTATGAACCATATTCATCCCCATGAGTATTCTTTTATTTCATGGACTAATGAGGTTATTCTCAGTTTTACCCCATACATAGCTTTATATTCCCATTCCAAATGTTTAAATTTTTTATAGGGTTTATGGATAATAAGTAATTATAAAAAAGTAAAAAATCTAATTTTGATTATTATTCTTAAATTAAACAAGTGTGATGAACATGTATTATGAAAAAAATTGATTTTAATAGGTCTAAAAAGTACTTTTTTTTTGTATTATTTAGGGTTATGTGTCTTAAATTTTTAATTATATGAAATTTAAGTACTTCGGAAATTTATTTTTTTAATATTTATGAAACAAAATTAACTATTTGTTGTAAAATTTCCAGATTGTTAAAAACATTATTCTCGTAATTTTTTATTTTGAATTCATGAAGATTGAATGAGTGAGTTTAGTGGTGGATTTTGGAATAACAGTGAATTTTTGGTTTTTGACATAATCCAAGTTGTATTTTAGTGTTTTTATACCATAGTTTAATACCCTTTTTTATTGTGTTCTTCATCATTGTATGCAGTCGTAGTTCTAGAGGTAGAATAATAGGGTTTCCTTTAGTCACCACAATCAGAACATTACATCATGATTTTACTAAACACAATGTGTTGTAATAAAATTGGTAATTTCGCATGATGTTATTTGGAGATATATTTTGATGTATCCTTTATTTTAAATGGGAAAAACCATAAAATGTTTATTCATCATGGTTAAACACATTGTGGTTCATAAAGCACTCTTTCTTGATTTTATTTCTAAGTTCGTATAGAAACTAAGAAAATGCATCTTGGTTTATTGGATATTATATAGATTTGTTCAAAGATGTATTTTTGGGAAGAATATTATGGAATTAATTAAGGGTTTCAAGGGTTTAATTTGTTATTATATTTATATAGGAATTGACTAAACCAACCCAAGACTTGAATCAGTGAAACATTCCATGGTCTTCTCTACCAGAATTTAAATATAAATTTATTAGAATTTTTCTCTCATTTAGTTAATTAATCTTACTTAAAACCCTAAAATTATGAACGGAATTTTGTGATTTTTTGGGTTCCTTTTAATACGATTAGGTTCATAACATTGTCATATTGAACTCTCATAATCCAAGGTACTTTATTGATTTTTTCACCATTTTTCTATTGTTCTTTCATCTCATAGTTCTACAGACAATGGTTTATGTGTTTCTATGAGTAAGCATGTATGTTTAGATTATAGACTCAAGATATTTAAGTGTATCACTATTAAATAAATGGGATATTTGAATGTTGAATAATGTTCTTTGAAGGTGTGTTGGTTCAAGATTTAATCAAGGTGGGTAATTTTAGAATTTTCATCATCATTATTATAAATTTAGATTTATCATGATTTGTATTTATTTTGGTATATTTCTAATATTTTCCCAACAAAAATAATCTAAAGAAGTAATATTATGTGGGTAATGTGGTGGTTAATTCAATATATGTGATATTATGTTTAATATTTTTAATATTTTATATTTTATATATTTTTATATTAAAAGTAAGTTGCATAGATCATGTGGTAATCAAATAATTATATATGTGTGCATGATAATGGAAGATAATTTTGTGCATTTTTTTTGATGAATTCATATAATAATCTTACTATAGTTTAGGTGTTATAATTTCCCATGGATATGGAAATATAATTAATTAATTAATGAATTGGAAGAGGAATGGGATGGTATGTTTACAAATAAATGGATAAATTTAGTGATGAAAAACTTTAATTAAACTTGTGATGAAAATGTGTGGTAATGGGTTTTGTGAAAAGTGTTAACATAATTATATATAAATTACTAATTGTTTAAATTAATGATTAATGAGGATGAAAGGGTATAACTATGTGGTAAGATATTAATTGAGAAGATATTTAATTAATTATTAAATGTGTTAAATAATGATGTAATGATTGATTTATTATTTAGAAGTGTAATAAGTTTATAATAAATTCATTTTTTGACTTTCATTATTGATGTGTTAGACTTTTTTTATAGGTTTCAGTGATAATTGTGTGGTAATGATGGCATGGGAGATGGGATATTGTTTTAAAGGTGTCTTGAAAGTATGTGAACCCTAATATGGGATTGTGTGATATTATATGTGTGTTTGTGTCTTTGTATGTTTTGTTATATCATATAAATTTCCACTTGATTATTTTAACCTAATATACACCCATTTGATATTTTGGAAACCATGTACACCTCCAACACCCATGATTTGAATGAAATAAATAAATGAATACTCCATCCTCTACTTCTCTTACATTATAACATCATTTGGTTATGTGTTATTGTTATTGGTTTAGGTATATGGAAGAATTAGTTATGGTTTGAGGTAATTTTTTGTGTATGTGAGTATAAGGATATGGTTTTTAGATGTTGCAAGTGGACATGTTTTGTAGGTATGGGAAGGTATGGTAGAATCTTGACCTATGTCACTAGGATGTGATGGTGAGTAAGTTACTAGGTAAGCTAGTGTGGGGTTCCAATTTTTCTATAGTTTCATGATTTACTATATTATTGTTGTATTTTTCTTTATATTATGAGTCTATGTTGATATGATTTTGTAGTTTAAATGGGATGTGTGACAATTTGGTTTCATTATTTATTCAATGATCATTTCATATGATTTATAAACTTTTACATGATAGTTTACTATGAGAAACCTATTAAGTATACTTGTATGCTCACCCAAACTTATATTTCTTTTTTAAATTTCTAGGATGGTTTTGAAGAATAGTTTGGACCTTACTTGTATAGGATGTGGTGATCATTTGGAATTGAATGATTTTTTAATACTTCATAGGAGTTAACTTATTTTTTAGTATTATTTTGGAGAAATTTTTATTTTTTCATTTAATATGACCTTTATTATTATATCTATAAATGGGTTTTTTGGGTTTTCTATTTTTTTAGATGATGTTAATTGGTGGTTTTACTTATTTTTCTATGATTAAAGAGGTTAATGAAACCCATATTGTGTATTATATAACCTTTTTCTAGTCACAAATTCATGATATATTATATTAAGGCTTCATAGGTAAAACATGGATTCACTACTTCCCCAATAAGGGTTCTATTGGAGACAAGTTATGATAGAGTGGTATTGATTCTAAAGTTTCTTATACTATAATTTTTGGAGTGGGAACAAGTTATTATTTCATTTTTTTATGTATGGAATGGTTTATTTGAACTATGCAGGTAATTTGGGATAGGAAGACCAACTATGATTTATAAGGGACATCCTAACTAATGTAAGAACCTAGATAGTATTCTGAATATTGTTGGGTAAAGACCTATGTGTTATACATTAATCATTCTTGACTAAAATTGTGTTTGAAATTGGGAAATTTATAAGGAAAATTAAATAAATTTTGATTAATATAATTTAAATTGAATACATATCATGGGATTAAGATTTTTTTACATTTTTAGATATATTCGGTGAATAAAAACATTATATATTAGAAGTTGGTGAGGTGAAAAATGATTCTCCAGAAAATCATAGGTGTTTTGACATTAGATAGGATGACTCTTATTTGTTTAATTTATGGGGGGTTTGTGTCACAATATATTGAAGTATGAAGGATTTATTTCTAATTTATAGTTATAGAAGTCGTTAGAGGATATTGAGAAAAATTTTAAGTTTATTTATAAAAGGATGGAGCATTTTATTCCTTTATTGATTTTTTTATTAATAATTTTATATTATTGAGGGTGGAAACTTTATCTTGATGATTATAACAAGTCATATGTTACTTGGGAGAAATTTGAGAGTCAATTCTATAATGATTCTTTATCTTTTTAGTTGAATTTAATGTAGTGATAGGATTCTATCACCTGGTAATTTTTAGTAGGTTTGATGAACCTTTTATATGTTATAATGATATTTTACCAAATTATGGTGTGAGCTAAAAACATTTTGAGGAGGCTTTGAATCCAAATATTTAATTTTATATTAGTTATTTTAAATTGTTTTCCTATAATAATGAGATAATCAATGTGGGTGGGATTAAGAAAAATTTATCAAATTTTAATTTAACTTGAGAGATAAGTTATTAAAAATTTATAAATAATGAATTTATAAATATGGGTCAAATATTTTAGGAATTCTAGGTTTTGACCAGTCTAGATTCACCTCATCCCATATTCCCTAGCTTCTTTAAAGTTGGTAGTTCTTATGATTCTACATAAAAATGTAGTGTAGATTTTTATTTATATGGTGGATATAGTAATTGATAGTTTATATATCAAAACATTCTCAATAGTTAACATATAACCAACAAAGTGATAGTGGACGGACCTCATAAATGTTAGATGCAACATCAACATTGATTCTCTCCTTGAATTTACTAGTGGAAATCAGGTCCATAAAATTTTAGATTTTGGATATAATATATGTTAGGTAAAGGATATCCTTGAGATATTATATATACTTATGGATCTAGGGAGTAGCATGGATGAGGTGTTGGCCATAATTATGGGTGAAAATCCATACATGCCATACATTGGTTATTGCATTCAATAGAGTTTCCAGCACCAATAGAACCCAATATCATTTGATGTACCATTTATATATATATATATTATTTTAGTTTGTGCTTTAATTGAAAAAATAGATTCACACTCTTTTATTACACCTTCGATAGTTTCAAGGTTAGGACTTATGGTGGGTATGCTTATTATTCCCTTGGAGTTATATACACTAGTTAGAGAACATTTTAGTTTGATAGTGGTGTTTTAGGGGGTTTAATATGATTATAGGGTAATACCAAATGATTATTATGTTATTCTTATTATAGATACAACCATATAATTCCATTCCTATCATAGATTTGTTTTACTCAATAAAGTTTATCACTAATTTCCATAAAAAATTTAAGTGACATTCTTAGTCTTAGAAAATGAATGTGTGGTATTTTTTGGAGATAGGTACCATAAGATGGATTGTATACATCATAAACATATCTCATAACATCTATATATACTAATTTTAATCTCTAAATAAGTATTGTAAGAAGTGTTTCCAATGGTTTTGGATTATTTCCTTGATTTCATTCTTAATAATGTTCTAGCGCTACCATATCAGTGTGTGATTGATTTTAGGATAGAGTTATATCTTGAAATATCCTCAATTTTTGTTTCCCCAATATAGTATAGAACCTTTAGAGTTTTGGGAGTTGAAAATTCATATTAGTGATATGTTTCATAATCCATTCATCTGAATTAGTGCATCACATTAGAGAGATCCTTTGTTTTTTTAGAAGAATGTCGATGGTAATTAGTGGTTGGGAATGAATTATTGATAGTTTAACTAGGTAGTGGTGAAGAACCACTTACCACTTTCTAATATTTATAATATGTTTTAATTAGTTGAAATTAGTTAGTTAGTTCTAAAAGATTTATTTTTCATTAAAATATTATCATATGAGGGTGAAGTATTAAAATGTTCATAAAACAACCTTTATATGTCACTATGGGAATTTTTAGTTTATGATAATTCCATTAAAAGTCATAACAACCCCAATATTCTTCATAGGAATAATGTACTTTGTGTTTCATGAGTTTTTAGACTAGTTCATAGTGTTTTTCATTAATGATATACTAGTTTATTCATGGATAGAGGACGATCATGTTATGTATTTGAGGGTTTTTTGAGAGATCATTTTATTGTACTGGTTTTATGGAAATATCTCTAGGTTAGTTTTTTGGATGCATGAGGTGAATTTATATTGAAATTTCATGTCTCGATAGATTAGGGTTATTAGTCATTTAAATATTGAGATAGTTTTTTATTGTGAATCTCCCAAGAAAATTGTGGGGGTGCATAATTTAATTGGTCATGAAGGACATTATGGGAGGCCCATGTTTAATTTATCTTAGATTGGTAAACCTTTTATATCTTGGACCAAGAAATAAAAGGAGATTATATGGATATATTAGTTTTAGGTGAAACTTGAGTACCTAAAAGGGAATTTGATCAGTACTCTTATCCGTCTCTTACATGTTAATTGAGATCAATGTGTGGTCTTTATAGATCATAAGAGCTTATACTGTATCTTTTCCTAGTGGGATTTGAATTCGAATCCATTTTTATGGGAAGAGTTCTTCTTTTATTATAACCTCAATATCTCATACACTCTAGGGAAAATAATGTGTTAAATGGTGCAGTAAGTTGGAGGATTCATGGAAATTTTTATCATATGGAAAGGGATGAGTGTATGATGATAGAGGATCATATAACTTCGCATCTAGACATGTATAAGGTTTCTAATAAAGTTTTTTTATATCTGATATTTTTTCACTCTACTTTATTTTATCATGTAGAAGAGTCTTAAATGTTATATATTGATTTGGAGGTTTGGATAGAATGTATTATTCAATTATATTCCCTTAATAGATGTATATAAACATTAGTCATTGGGTATTCTTTTGAGGGAATCAATTTTTTTGTGGGTGATGTGAGAGGTGGTTCTTGGTGATTTACATATCTAACCTCTAGTCATATATCCTTATTCTACCAAAATGTATCATACCATGAAGAAGAAATTAGGATTATTATGTATTAACATTTCATAGTGGAATTCATGTCACGGTTCCTTATTTTTCAATGGGTTAGATCCATGAATTGAGTTATGGATAATATGTTACAGCCTTTACATGGTCTATTATACAAATGGTATGATATTTCAACATATTGTTTGGTATAATTAAGTTAGGATATGGGATTATGTGATGTAATATAGGTATTTTTTCACTAATTTGATGATGTAAACTCATTTTCTAATGGTTAAGAATCCAAGTATAGTGGAAGTGTTGGTGAGGATTTATGGGAAGAAAGTGGTGAGGATTCATGGAGTTCAAAGTAAAATCATCTTAGATCAGGATCCTCATTTTACCTTACAAGTATGGAAGAGTTTGAAGTTTTCTTTTGGATCTATGTTTTACCTTATCATAGTGTTTCATCCTAAAAAAGATGGGTATATGGATGGTATGAAACAAACATTATAGTACAAATTTCATGAATGTGTTCAGGAATTTAGAGGATCATGGGTAATTAATTTACTATTGGTTGAGTCTGATTATAATTATAGATATCATTTATTATTTAGAAAGAAGTAATTCATGGAATTTTGCTGAGGATCATGTAGATCTTCATTGTTATAGATTTAGGTAAGAGGGTTAGTGATCATTATACTAGATTTGGTTTTGATGATAATGAATAAAGTGTAGGTGATTCAATATTTGATGGATGATTCTCAATATCATTAAAAGTTATATATGTATTGGAGGATTCCTTTGGAGTTCAATGTTGTAGAAAATGGGTTTTTTAAAGGTTTATCATCATTTTGGATATTGGAGGTTTAGAAAAAGAAATAAGATTTCCCATTGTTTTGTTAGACTTTTAAAAGTGTTAGAGAGAGTTTTTTAGGTGGTATATCATTTGGGGCGTCCACCCCAACTAGATCGAGTTCATGGTAAAAAAAATTTATAAAAATAAGGGATTCCTTCATAATGTCTCATATTCCATTTATTGAGATTATATGGATACTCTTTGACTGATATGTTCATAGAATATCCTATAAAAGTCAAGATCATCAAGAGAAAGTGTTGTAGGGATGTGGCATTCCCTTGGTGTATGTGCTGTTAAAAATCAATAGATTGGAGGAATACATATGGGATTTAGTGTGATGTCCCTTGATCAAAGAGCACTTATCAGTGTCTTATCTAGAGTTACCACATGACCTCAAGTATTACCCTCATACACCAAATGTTACTGAATAATATGTAGGATAAAATGTGGTACCATGGGGAGATAATACCCTCATATAAGAGTAACAACCAGAAAAAATAACCAAAAAACATCCATATCAATAATTAGATAATTCATAATCTATAAAAAATAATGATATAAAAAATTAAATGAAAAGAAATATATTTATACAGACACATCATCATACCATCATACATCCAATAATCTCTCACTAGGATGATCAAAACTTCTAATAATCAAGAGAAGTAAAATACCAAGATGGAAATATTACTATCCTCAAGCCTCACCTCATCCAAATATCTTGAACTCGTTTAAGATATACCACATTATCATGAAACATTAGGCCTTTTTACCACATAAAACTACAAATAATGAACTGTTCTTGGGTACCAATGTTCCATGGATACTCAAGAAGGGTGTTAGTACAAATCAGTAGGGTACCACCAATAGGTTCTAACATGATAATTGGTATCTACTATATATACTACTTTCAATATTGGATGGCTTTAAGAATATCAAATAATTATTCCAAGGTTTAGATAAATTCTCACTCATAACATCCTCATAAATTTATATGATCACTCAGGGAGAAGAGTGTCACACTCAGGTCATCTCATGGTACCCTTGGTATGTATTGGGTGTAAACACTAAATCCTAGAACATAACTCATTCATACCATATATCATGAACATTTTTAGGAATCCTATAGGTACAACATTGGATCCTAGGGTCACCCTAGCCATCTCACATCTCACCAAGTACAACAAACAAATCCTAGGCATAATAGGCATCTAACATAATATCACATGTCATCTCTCTAGAACCTAGGTATTCTAGGAATCTTCCCTATCACTAGGTGTAATGATTGTATCCTATAAATAACTAGTCATTTCATATAATATAACAAAGCATACTACTATATCTTAAGAAATATAAGTATATCCTCTCTCACAATATACAATAACCCAATCCTAGGAATCACTAGGATTTACATATAATATCTCCAGGAATCCCTCTAGATCTTAGGCATTCTATATATCTCTCCTCTCACTAGTTAAAATAACCAGAGCCTAGGAATCACTTGGTATATAATATAATATCACTAGTCTAGAAGGAATTTTGTGCCTATAATCCATGTCAAATAATATATCTTGGGGATACCATCCACCTAGTAACATTTCATAAAATTAATTTCATGAGGAAAGACTACATGTTTATCCCATAACATATCTCTTAGTAAAACCTATAAAGTGCACAACCTAGACTATCTCCAATAATTCTTGAGTTATAAGGTGCCACTTGGAATTGATGATGTAATCTTCTCTATACTATCCCTATCTAGGTTAAATGTAATATAGGGATACCAACTAGGTTCCCATAGGACATACCATAGCAAGGATACCCTATATGGGTTCCCTTATCTGAAACTCATCTCATGGGTCCAATCCTAACTATAATAGCAAATAGAATCCCTCGTTGTCATCTTGATCGCATTGTGGCCTCACTGGCGTCATAGTATAACCCATGTTGGAATTACTCTTAAGGGGTTTTATAATAACCACCCCACTTCCCAATTCATCCAAGGTCATTCTTCGTGCACCCAACCTACCCATAGTCTACCCAGGGTGTACTCACCTAAGTACTCACATATCTGAATAGGAAGAACACTTTCCCAATGCACATGTCAACTTGCTCAAAATCTATAATTCATCTCAAGTCATCACATGGTCTACCCTTGGGATCTAAGGTGACACTAGGGGTTTCCCATACCTGGTTTGTCACTATTCTCCATATAGTGAATCCAAGGAAACCTATTAAAAAGGACACTATGTTTATATAATTATCATACACTATAGTAGACTAGTGTTCATGTATCTTGAGGATCATGTTTATAATCAATACATTATCCATCAATAGTCGAGGCATCTAATAAGTTCTCAAGGGTCCAATGTGGACCTTGATACTTTGTTAATTTCATATGGGGTTTAATAAAGTAATATAATTCAATCATAAAATTATAAATTTAATTTAAACTTAGATCCAATGTGGGAAAATAAACTGATTATCACATGTCGTATAAAATTAATTTAACTGTAAGGTAGATGTTCAAGGTATAAACTACCTCATTTATAGAGTAATTATTTTTAAATTAAGCTCGGTATCCCTCATCGAATCCCATCCAAGTCCAAACGGTCTCCATCTATTTATATGAGGTCATAATTCCATTCAAATAAATTTAATTAATTATAAAATAATTTCAATAAACCAACCCTCCACCCATTTTAACATTTTAATATCACTTTCCAAAAACACAGAATAGATAAAATCACTAAATTAAATAATATTTTCACCCACAAATTACTCCACTACACACAACAACCATTTTTAGCTGGACATATCACATAATAATACATAAAATGATAAACTAACAAGGAAATGTTGAATGTTAGAATAGTTATCTTACCTCACAAAAAAAATCATTTAGGCTTCAAGATCAGACATGCACTCTAAGGATTCTAAACCATGATTCGGCTTTGATCGAGCTTCCTAGTTAAACCCTTCTCCCTTATCCCTCCACTCCTCTCCTAGATAAAATATATTCTAAGGGAAGCCTATTTTTACCTCTCATGAAAATGAGGTAGAGGAAGGTTACAAGGTAATAAAAAAACAAAATCAATTAAAAATTACCATAAAATATAATTTAACACCAATTTATGGGCCAAACCTAGTACCTAAACCCCAAACCTAGTTTCTACCTCAGCAAAGTAAAACATCCAAATCTAAACTCAACCATAAAGTAAGAATTTAAATCAAGGAATCCATTTTAGAGATATCATAATTTTTATTGATGGAATAATTGATATTTATTTATATAATATTAATATATTCTACAAAATCCATCAAGCTCATAACAAAATTTCATACCTAGGGTAATTACCATATTCAGGGTCTAACATAATCATTAGAAAAATATCCCAATATCATATTTTATGGTAAAATAACATTATTACCCATATTAACACTTAGGTTTCAAATATTCAAATTCCCCCTCATTTTAACAACTTGGAAAGATGAGAGCCTTTAAAACCTCCATGTTATAGAACTTCTCATCAATAAGAAGCCTTGGTAGCCTTTTAACCATCAATTCCAATCTACCTTAGTCATCAATCAACAATAAACTCTTTGTGTCCTACCCAATATTTCTTAATGATCTTATATTTCATAACTCCAAACATAATTCTCATTATTGATCAAAATCTAATCCACTTACTGTCACCATCACCAAAACTTTCAGAAGACACTCAACCACACCATTCTTTCCCGAGACCCCATAGTGTCATAAAATGGTCCATTCCTAGGCTCATGGTGCTACCCACCATAATTATCTACCCATTATTTCTAATTCTAGTCCATGGTGCTCTTGACCATTAAAATTTTATACTAAAAATGAATTTCCGAATCCAACGACACACTTCTATCTAAACAAACCAAGTTTCAAAAAACAATTGGTTGGTCTTCCACTAGATTACCTCTTCCAAAAATACTCAGCCACACCCACTGATGCACTATATCATCACCCCATCATAATTCCTAAACCCATTTTGGCATCACATGTTCATTAAAACACCCACACTAAATCCAAAACTCAAATTTAAATGTATTTATATTGTCAAATCACCAACCATTTACATCATTCACCCTACTCTCATCCTAAGCATCATCTCATCACTGAATATGACTCAACCTTAGACCACATAAAATCTATCTTAATCATAATGAAAATTTATATAATATATCCAATATCATATACAAACCCTTGAGTTATATATTCCCTAATTACCTAGACAAAATTGTATTTACCTACAAATTGAAATCCTAATTCCATACCGACCATCCAACGACAGATCTCATCACACCCATGACCTTACAAACATGAGGTCATACACCTAAGACCAATAAGACACTTCACACCATATATTTATACATATTGATTCTCCACTAAACAATAAAGGCTAAATTTCATGGTCCATGCACTATTCATTACCATACATAATGACAAGACGCAACAGCCTCACTCACACATGATCCCTAACATGAATATCAATCGTCATCTATTCTCATATTTCTAGGAACATAAAACATGGACTCCAAAAAACTCATATGTAATGGGGGTCACACCCTCTAATAGCTAATGGTGTACTTCCGCCCTAAGGATTTCCCTATATCACTCCTCGATCATGACCTCTATAGGTTCCAAGAACACACCTTCTTGTTAATTTCTTTCTTGGAAAACACAGGGGTCAATTTTAAAATTGAACCTTGATCCATATTCAATATCACCTATTAACATAGTGTGACACCCATCAATGAAATTATAACCCCATAAAACCATTCCCATGAGAATTTATTCTAATACCTTAGTCTTTGTCCCACCAACAGCCATTCACTGACCCATAATAAATACAAACCTTGTATATCCAACACATACTCTTGGATATCATCTAAAACCAATGTGTGTTTACTCATATACCACCTAATAAGATAGCCTAACCCATCCTCCCATGAGTCTCATTTCATTGAATCTTGGATCATGCATCAAAATCATCAACCATTCCCATATGAATACTTGTCTCAAATGTTGGAATCATCTCTTTAATTTCTTTCCAACATGCCTGGCATATCTCCTATGCCAAGGTATCCCACATGATCACATATCACTTAGGATTTATTCCAAAACTAAATTTTTTTAACCACTTTATTCCCATTATGCATCTAACTACCTAGATTCATGATCCATTATCTCATTAGGAACTATACACAACATAAATAGGGGAAGTCACCCCACCAATCCTACCCTTTAAAAGAAAAAATTCATATCAAGGAAACTCAAGTGATGTATAAAAACCCCAAGGGGTATTCATAGAAAAACCATATACATGATAGCACATCCAATACACTAATCGCAAAACCAAAATCACATACTCATTCATCGAACCTCTAGTTCATTCACAAGTATAAGCTCAAACCTCTCTCGAATTACCCTCACATATCACATCCATGATAGGAAAACACCTGGTTACTCAATCATGGAACCCGACTATCCAATATCCTCAGATACATCTTAATACCTTTGGGATCTCCCACCTATCCCATAATCAATGTCTCACATAAGTTACACTCATGGGGAAACATGTAGCGACCATCATTTAATGAATGCAAAGATCATTTTTTTTGTTTTAAATTCATTTAAATGGCCCAAATAATGATCCCTAATCATGTTAAGGAGGGCTTGGGTGCGTTTGGGGATCATTCAGAGCCTGGAGCTCTGAAATGGGAAGAAAATACTAGGTTGAATGGTTAGGAGAAATCGTGCATCCTAGCCTACATAGTTTCCCTAAACCGTACAGTTACAGATAGTAGATTTGTAGGGGCCACATGGTTTTCCTTTAACCATGAAAAATTAGGCACATGCCTATGTGGAAAACTACATGTTCGGGACATAGAGGTTTTTTATGAATTGTGCATGGTTAGACCAACTATGCACCTAAATGTGTGAGGTTCCCCTTAAAATAAGTAACTACCACATGTTTGGAACATGGTTTGGAAAAAACGCGCCCAAACCATGAAACATTGTTTTTTTAGGTTTAAAAGTGTATTTTCTCCCTCATTAATACTTTAACCTATTTTATTATTTCCTCCATCTTCATTTTCAGCAGATGATCTCCCATTTCTCCTCTATGTCTTTCCAAGATCTTCAATCTAGGCATTGAGGTATCTCTCTAATACAAATTTTTACTTTCAATCTATCAAAAGTATTGGATCTGTCTCAGTATGTTCTAAAATACTCTCCCTTTCTATCTAGGTTTTTCTTCATATCCAATGCGCTATTTATGTGCAAGCTCATTTTCCCTATTTTTAGAAAAATGGACCATTTCTTAAATTTATTCAAACCCACTTCATATATGTGGCCACCATTAGATGAGGATTCATTAATAGTATTAAGGTAGATGGTCTCGTCGCTTTCCCCATTAGTTTAGATGTGTCGTATATTTGTATTTATATTGAATGTTGTCTTTTGCTAACAATCCCCTTTTTATTCAGTTCTTCAAATCAAATTGATCAATTCACTTAGATACACTCTATTTGATCCTTGTTTATTAGTTTCGAAGATTTTTACCTCGTTAATGGACACACCTGGGGTGTGGCAAGTTGAATTTACCCTTTTGGTTATTTTTTTTAAATGCCCGAAATTCCTATTTAGCTATTGGCATTATTTTCAAATGGAAGTTCCCTTATACATGGGTGTTTAATAGAACTCAAGTTACCTCCTAAGTGATCGGATCACCAATAATTGGAATTACCCATAGTTTAAATTTTCTTAATAACCATTTCTCCATTTAAATGGATTGAATTTTATAACTTGAATTTCCATCCTTAGTTAATTGAATGGATTTTATTAAATGGAATGGATTATTCATGTTGGTTTTCTTTTCCTATAATGAAATGAATGGTTTAAAATGAAATGGTTGAAGGGTGGAAAGGTCACGCTTATTGTTTAATTTCTTATCAAATTCCAAATTAAAATGTTTTTCCTTATTTATATATCTGTTCTTGGAAGACTTGACACATGAGAAGTAATGCCTCATGTATTGGATTATAAGTATAATTATGTCTTTTTATGGGTTGTGGAATGATTGTAAGGGATCTATTGAGAATGATGGTATCATGGTCCCTTACATTAGTTGTTTAGCATGACATCTCACACCAATGACTCTATTATGATGATGGTCTTGACATGATACGTTCCTTTGTTTGAGTGTTGACATGATGGCATGCTCACCATCTCAAGTTACGAGTATGAGATATCCTAGTCACCATGAGATGTAGGGAATGTACCATGTTTATTGAGTGTATAGGATTTTTAGAGTAGTTATGCTTGTCTGAGTTATGACCCAGTCCAACTAGCAAGTAGTATTATACGTATATTACCACTTACGTCTGCACATTCTTGGATCATATAGGTGGATGAAATATCTAACTATACTATATATATATAATATTACTATGTTTATATATAGTGACTAATCAGACTTCCATTCCATCCATGAGACAAAGTAGGTTGAGCCACCAGGTATCCTTTACGAACATGAGTGGGTTGTTATTTATTTATTCAGAATTTTTAATTAATTGCGTATGCATATACACTATTTTGTTACCAAAACTAATTGGATTACTTCGAGAAATCATTATTGGTGGAAAAATAAGATTTTATCTCACACCCTACTTGGGATTCCTTTGGTAGATGTGAATATTATTTTTCTATAGGTATCGATAAGGGAAAGATCTCTTCTATATGTCTTTAATATGCTTTTCTTATTAGTTGGAGATTAAAATCATATGACCGAGCATATTCTAGAGATTATATAGGATTATCCTTTCGTTCATATTATAATTTTTGTATATCATTATTGTATTTTTGTCCCTTTTTCCCCTTTTCTATACCATAATTCCATGAATCCATGTATATGATATTGCCTAGTGAATTTTGATTATTATTCAGTTATTCAGTTTTTTTTATGCCGCTGCTTTATTATTAAGTCTATTAATATATGCTTTCGTTGTTGTATTTTTCTGATTATATATATTATGCCACTATGATATGAGGGTATAGTCTCCCAACCATACCACTTTTATACCCTTTCTATTATTCAGTAGCCTCTGTCATTGGGGAGGTGCACTTGAGGCCATGTGACCCACCGGATCGGGGCACAAGTTAAGTGGACCCTAGGTCGGGACGTTACAAAGTGGTATTAGAGCCATTATTTTCCTATTGTATTATTGTTTGGGAATTGGATAGGACATTAGGAGTTAAAGTTATTTGGAATTAACCTTGTGCTTGGAGGTAGCTAACCCCTATATAGGGAAAACCCAAATTACCTAGGATGGGTAATTTTATTTATTGATTATTCCATTTATGGTTTATACAACTTAACCATTGGGTGAAATAGTCATATTATGATTTTATTAATATTGGTATGATTGAAATGATGGATTCTTCACCTTGTACAAATAGAATAACGTTGTTTCATTACATGCATCATATTAATCATAATAGGACTAATATTCCATACATTTTTTCATGAAACGTCTATTTTCAGGATGCATTTTCCCATTACAAATTGGTAGTGTCGAGATTTAGTATATAAATGTGTAGAATTTTCTTACAGGAATTTTGAAACATAATTGATACATAAAGTGAATTCATTAACCTAATAGTGTTTTTTGAATAGGTTAAAGTAGACACCTTAACAAATCAATTAAGGAATATTGATCCATGGACCATTGTTCATAGGGGATGGAATTTCTTATGTTGTGGATTAATTGGATTTCATATTTTTATTCATAGTTGTAGGTTAACTTATGGATTAAGAATTGTATTATATCTAATTTAACCATTTTAACATGATTTGAATATTTGAACGAGAATAATTTTTTTAAAATGAATATGACTTTTAAAGTGGAAAGTATCCATGTTCTGCATGATAAATCAAGACTTAAACCTGAACCCAACATTAGTAGTGGGTAGTGGGGTAACTATTATGTTGTTATAGATATTATAGCCTCTTATAACACTCAGACCTAACTTCTTGAGAAGGAAGAGAGGCCTGATTGTTTCTATAGGAAGAATTTACTCTTTTCAAAGTTTTATATATATAATTTCTTCAATGGTTAAATCTCTTTTGAGGTCTGTGTTTGGAAATGTAGAATTATTCCTCCATCAATACCTTTCTCGCATGCCCTAAAGGTGATAATGACTGTGCACTAGAGGTGGAAGGCCTTGAGACACAAGTTATTCCTCCTACAAAGCCAACTGGGTCACCTCTTCTTGTTCTTGATATAGCAACTGACTTCTAGTTCTGAGAGTGTTTTCTACATATGTTGTAGTGTATGCAAGGTGTTTTTCGAGCTTCCTTGACTACGGTAGAGTTGACTCAAAAATTACATCAGCAACATCCTCCCACCTTTTAGGGGGATTGCGGACCATATACTTCTAAATAATGGCTCGAAGATATTCTATCCATATTCAAGCATTTAGGGACGTCTCCAGAGTAGTAGGTCTAACTAGATATATATATACTACATGATTCTACCAAGTAGTGGGATTTTATCACCCATGTATATCATCATAAAGATATGGTCTGGGTATATTTTGAAAGAATATTTTATGAGTATTTCTTTCTAAATACCCTAAGGGATGATAGAGCTAAAGAATTTATGAACTTGTGACATGGAGGTATGTCAGTTATGGAGTACTCGACCCATTTTACTGAGCTGCAGTGGTTCACTCCCACTATAGAGGGTGATGATCTTATGAATGCTATGAGATTTAAGGATGTGATGGATTATTCCATCCAATTATAGGTCAATGTTTTCTGGTTGACCATTTTCTTTGAAATCCTAAATCAATCCCTTATTATAGAGTGAAACTTTAGAAAAGCTAATGGTGTGATTCATGGAAGTTCATCACCTAGAGCTACCAGTGGTATTTATTCAGGGTGAAGGAGATGTTTTGTGACTACTCATAGAGGTATAAGTAGTCAATTTCTTCATGTAGAAAGATTTCTGAAATTTCACTAGTGTGGGAAGTCAGGACATATGAAACCTCAGTGATTGCATGATCAATGGAGTGTTGAGGTTGTGGAAAGATGGGGTATATCTAGTGTCTCTGTATAACTTTTCCATAATTACCTTCTAAGTGGGGATCTACTTGAACTCCACATTTAGGAGTGGGTCTAGTATGAACATGGTAGATAGGTTACTGGAATACCACCGGCCGATCAGGCTGAGGTAGCGGTCGAGGTGGAGGGATTCAGACTTACGATTCTTAGTTCCGGCAGAGCGGGCTTGCTCAAAGAAGTTAGGTAGTGACTAAGGTCCATGGTACATGATAGTTACATGAATTCTAGCCAATTACATAGGAAAAAATCTCTAAACCTTCTACTATATGAGGTATTATTCTAGTAGCCTCCAAATTAGTGTCTTCTTTGTTTGACACAAGCGTGTCTCACTCTTTTGTATCTGAGGAAATCACTAAGAGTATATTCCTTGAGTTTGAGAAATTCCATGGAATTATAATGCTAGATAAATATTTAGATATTTGATTATAGGGTATTTTCCATTATAAGGATTTTCTACTTGAGATAGGTGGATATCTCTTCGTATGGAATATTTAAGTCCTCGACATTATGGGCTTCGATGTAATCAGCGGTATGGACTGGTTGGATCTCTATCAAGCCAATATTGACTAAAATCATTAGTGGGTGACATTTACATCACTAGAGAGAGATAGAAACATGCATAAGGTAAAATGGGATGTGAAATATTGATGATCAGGACATAAGCAGCAGAGGCTAGGTAGTGTGA
This sequence comes from Viscum album, assembly GCA_963277665.1. Classification (NCBI taxonomy): domain Eukaryota; kingdom Viridiplantae; phylum Streptophyta; class Magnoliopsida; order Santalales; family Viscaceae; genus Viscum; species Viscum album. The sequence continues at coordinate 1,678,198,481 of OY728163.1, read as the reverse complement.
TAGATCAAATCTCTAGTCTTTTCGGGGATGACCAAGGGTTACGACATGATATTTTTTCTCCAATAGTGGAGTGTTTTTGGGATGTATTTCATGATTACTTATCTGGTCTACCTCTGGTGAGAGAGGTATAATTCACTATTCATCTAGTAGAAGGAGTAGGAATAGTGATCATCTCACCTTATATGATGGAACCAAAGGAGCTTCTAGAACTCAATAATCAATTAGAGAATCTGGAGGCTAAAGGTTTCATACACCCCATCACATCTCCTTGGGGTTCACCTATCTTTTATTCTATGAAGGTAGATGGTCCCCTTAGGCTCTTCATGTATTACCATTAATTCGACCAACTCATGTTAAATAATTGGTATCCACATACTATAATTGATGAACTATTTTATCAAAACTGAGGGGAGAGAGTGTTTTTTAAAATTTATTTTAGGTTTGGATGTCACCAGGTGCATGTTAGGTCCTAAGTCATACCTCATACAGCTTTTAAGAGAAGGTATGGTCCACACGAGCACCTTTTCAAACCATTTGGACCCATGAATGCACCTACAGTCATCATGGCTCTTATAAATCGGGTTTTCTACTCATATCTGAATTCATTTTCGGTAGTCTTTATTGAAGATATCTCAGTGTATTCATTCTCCAGACATGACCATGTTAACCATCATGAAATCATTTTGAATACACTAAAAAAGCATCAGATCTATGATAAGCTCATTAAATTCCACTTTTGGAATGAGAAAGTCCACTTCATGGTTAATATTATCTCAGAGATAGGAGTTTTAGTAGTCCTAAAGAAAGTGAGAACTATATTTTCCTGGGGTAATCCCAACAAAATATTTTACATATGGAGTTTATTAGGGATATCTAGATATTAAATATGCTTCATTCAAGATTTATTAGGTCTTTTAGTGCTTCTTATGGGATTGAAAAAGAAACGTGTAAAATTCATATTGTCAAAAACATGTGAAGCTTCCTTTATGAAGCTAAAGGTTTGTTTGAATTTAGCATGGATACTAGTTCTTCTGAATAAAAGTCTAATATATACAAACTATTTTGATGTATCAGGTATTGGGCATGGATCTTTTTATATGAAGGATGAGTGAGTCTTCGTGTATGGGTCTCATTAGTTGTGTCTTTATGAGTGGAATTACCTGACACACAACCTTGATCTAGAAAATGCAGTTCATGAACAATGATTTTGGACAAAATCTCTAATTTGATAGAATTTCGTGGTATTCACTGATCAAAAAAGCCTCAAATACATATTTACACAGTGATATTTGAATCTCAAGAAGCAGAGATGGGTTGAGTACCTATAGTCATCTGATTTTGAGCATTCTTACATTCCTGGTTGAGTCAATGTTGTAGCTGATGCTCTAATCCAAAATACTCAGACACATGCATTTCCAGAATCAAGTGGCGAATGGTATCTTATGACCTTATTTATAGAGATTCACATTAATGTTTAGGAGAACCATGGTTGGACTATCATCTCAACCTTAGTGGTGACCTCTACTCATCTGAAATAGATGAGGTTGATATAAATATATAATCTTGAAGACCTTGTCCTAAGGTAAATCACCTCATCCAATGATACATAATTAGGATGGACCATGGATGGGGATAATACTCTACTTTTCCATGAGAATGTATGGGTCCTAGTAGGAATTAGATAGGAGATTATGTGGTAATTCCATGCCTCATCATGGTCGGTTTATCCTGGTTTCACCAAAATGTATTGAGACTTTTGACGCCAGTATTGGTGGCCTTATATAAAACAGGAAATTGTTGGCTTGATCACTGGGTGTTCATCCTATCAGTAGGTGAAGGTGGAACTCAGTGGTCATATTGTATTTTAAAATTTTTTTCCATTCCTGTGTGTAAATTGGATGATATTTTAGTGTATTTCATGATAGGTATACTCATATCACCTCATTGCAACAATATTGTGTGTGTTGTCATTGGTCATTTGATGAAGATCACACACTTCTTGTTTGTGCAAGAGATCTTCTCGGTAGATGATATATAGAGGTTGTATGTTAGGAAAGTTGAACATATTTTTCTATATCCTTGTTCTATCATTTCTAATAGAGACACGCACTTTATTTCATGGTTCTAGCATGTTTTACAGAAATCATTGGGTACATAGGTGCTTCTGAGCATGGCCTATCACCCACAGACCAATGGATAGATAGAGTGTATGATCCAGTTGTTATATGACAAGGTCTGTGCATGTGTCCTTGAGTATGGGAGTTCCTAATAGAAACAAATTCTCCCTATTTATTTATCTTATAACAATAGATTTTAATCTATAATCATGATGGGTTCTTATGGAGCCTTATATGCTAGGAAATTCCAATAACCTATGTGCTAGCTAGAGGAATGGGTGGCATCTATTCTTGGATTATGTATCATTTGGGAGACTATGGATTAGGTCTAGATAATTGGAAATTTCATGATGACATCTCATTATAGACAGTGTTTGTATTCCAACAGACGTCGTAGACCTGTCAAGTTCGAGGTCAGAGACCAAGTTTTCTTATGAGTCTCAACCAGGATGGGACATAAATGTAGTCTAAAGTAGGATGAGCTCTCACTGAGGTTTGTTGGGCACTTAAAGGTTATGAAATGGATTGGAACAATGTCTTTCCAGTTAGAACTTCCTCAAAGATACCATCCTATGCATGTTTTCTTTCAATTATCTCAACTTCATAAATATTATTCATACATATCACATTTATTTTATCCCGATGAGGTTGAATTGGATATAGATGATTTATTTAAGGAGTATCCAGTGCATATTTTTGACCAGAGCATGAAGATACTATGAGGAAGTTCAGTTTCTTTGGTATAGGTGCTATGATAGCAGGACCAGGTACAAGAAGATGCTTGGGAATTGAAATCTGATATATAATCTCAGTGGTCAGAACTCTTTGCAGATGTTTCCTTTTAACCTCTTAATTCCAACTCAAGGATGATTTTCTTTAAGGAGGGTAGGTTTTAATGAACCATCTTTTCAGGAAGGTACAGATCATTTTTTTAAAATTATTTTAAATGGCCAAAATATTGATCCATAATCATATTAAAAAGGGATCAAGTGTATATGAGGCTTTTTTGAAGCCCAAAGACCCAAAAATGGGAAGCAAATACTATATCGCACAGTTAGGAGAAACCATGCCACCCAGCCTGCACGGTTTCCCAAAACTATGTGGTTGTAGACAGTAGAGCAGCGGGTTCTTCATTGTTTGTCTAAAAATGTGCAACCATAGAGACATTCATATATGGACAAATAGAGGATGGGATAAAGCAGTTTTACATGGCTTTCACATGGTTAGAAAAACCATGAACCAAACCGTATGAGGTTCCCATTTGAAGTAGTAACTAGCACCTAATTGGTGTGTGGTTTGGCCAACTATTTGGCCAAACCATGTGCCCATGTTTTTTAGGGTGAAAATTATATTTTCCTTTCATTAATCCTTTAATATATTTTCTTCTTTCCTCCCCTTCATTTCCAGTGGGACATCCCCCATTTCTCGTCATGAAGCTTTCCAAGCTCCTCAATCTAGGAATTGAGGTAACTCTCAAATCCAAAGTCTAATTCATGATTTTTAGAATTCATTGTATCTATCTCAGTACATTTTACAATCCACTCCCATTCTATATAATTTTATCTTCAGATCCATTACTGTTTTTTCGTGCAAGATATTTTTCCCTATTTTAAGAATATTGGACCGTTTCTTAAATATCTCCCAATATACTTCAAATATGAGGCCTCCATCATGCGATAAATCATCAACCGCCTTAAGGTAGGTTTTCTCATAATTTTCCCCATGTTTTTTGTTGTCTAGTTGTTTTTCATTGTTCCACAAGTTAGATTTTACTGAGAATCCCTGTTTTATTGATTTATTCATTTAAAATTGATCAAAACACCTAGATACACTCCCTTTGATCCTTGGTTAGTATTTTTGAGGATTTTTAACTCATTTATGGACACCCCTTGTGTGTTCCATGTTTAATTTCCCCTTACATTTAATAGTTAAAAATGATTGGAATTCCTATTTTTCTATTGGCTAGATTTTTACATGGAATTTATTTTGTAAATGGATGTTTAATAAAACCTAATATACCTCTTATGTTCTTGGATAACCTCTAATTGGAAATACCCATGTCATAAATTACCTTAATTATCTTTTCACCATTTAAATGGATTGAATTTTATAACTTTAATTACTATCCTTAGTCAATTGAGTGGCATGTATTGAATGGAATGGATTATGAATTATGGTTTTATTTTTATTTAATGAAATGAATGGATTAAAATGAAATGGTTGAAAGTTGGAAGGGAAAATCCTATTATTTTTTCCTTATAAAATTCCTAATTGAATTATTATTCCTGGGTTATATATATGTGCTTGGTGAAATTGACACATGAGAGGTAATGCCTCATGTATTATATTATAAATAGAATATTTCCTTGTATTGGGATGTAGTACAATGGTAATGGATCTATTGAACATGATGTTATAATTATCCTTACATCAGGTGTTTATAATGATGTCTCATACCCCAAAAAACTATTAGTATGATAGGCTTGACATGCCATGTTCCTTTGTTCGAGTGTTGACATGATGGAACACTCACCATCTCAAGTGTCAACCATGACATATCACACTCACCATGTGATGTAGGTCATGTAGCCTGTAGGTTTAGCCTGTAGTCTCGTTAGACTGGTTATGGATGTCTGAGTTATGCCCTGGTCTAGCCAGCAACTAGTATTCCTGGTATATGGCCACTTACGTCCTCACGTACTTGGTTGATATAGGTGGATAAAATATATAATTTTACTATATATATATATATACTATTACTATATACATATTGACTGGTAAAAATTTCATTTTATCCTTGATCTAAAGCAGTTAGAGCTTTCAGGTGTCCTTTAGGAACCTGATAAGGTGGTTATTTATATATTTAGTGTTATTAATTAATTACTTATTTCTGCACACTATTTAGATATGAGAACCTCTTGGATTACTTATAAACATTGTTTGTCGTGGCCTACTAATATTTTATCCGACACCCTACTCAGGATACCTTTGGTACAACAAAAGATTATTTTTTTGTAGATAATGATAAGAGAAAGAACCCTGCTATAGGTCTTCGATATGCATTTTCTATTAGTTAGAGCTTAGAAGAAAATGAAAAATCATACACTCAATATTCTAGAGAATATTAATTTTTTCCTTTTTTACTTTTTGTATTGCGTGATTGTATTCCTATAACCTATTACCCTTTTTATACCAACATTCCATGCATCCATGTGTATGAAACTACCTAGTGTATTTTTATTATTATTTAGTTACTCGGTTATTTATTCTTCTGCTGCTTTATTATCAATCTTGTTCATATATTCTTCCACTATTGTATGTTTATAAATATATTTGTTATTAAACTCTTATATGAGGGTATACTCTCCCCATTGAACCACCTTTACACCCTCACTACTAATCGGCAGCCTCTGGCATATAGGGAGGCGAGCTTGAGGTTATGTAACCCACTGGCTCAGGGAATGGGTTAAGTGGACCCAAAGTTTGGATGTTACAAAACATCCTTTTATAAGGGTAATTATTGGTTACCCTTATGCAAGTCCCCTGTGTAAGGGTAATTATTAGTAATAATTATGCAAGACCCCTATATAAGGGTAATAAGGATTACTCAATAGAATTAGATAAAAATAATAATAATAATAATAAATATAACAATAATAAGGATGGTGATGGTGATGGTGATGATGATGATAATATATTATTCTTAATGGAACATATAAAACCCCATTTTTTACATTTTATATCCCTTTAAAAATCCCAACCCTTTTAAAATCGTAAAATTAAGACTTTGTTTCACCCACAAATCACTTCACTACCCACATCAACCATTTTAAATGATCTATATAAAATATTAAAACATAAAAAATGACCTAATATAGAAATAGATGAAGTTAAAAATATACTTTTTACCTCATGAAAAATCATGGAAGCTTGTGTCATAGACATGCACTTCGTGGCCACTACATCATGATCCAACTCTAATTGAGCTTCTCGATGAAACACTTCTTCTATATATCTCCATTCCTCACTCAGTTTGAATGGATTCTTAAGGAATATTGTATTCTATTCACATGAAAATTATGCAGTTTAATTTCAAGTGGTAGTAAAACTAAACAAAATAAATAAATTAAACTTAAACTAAAATGTAGCATCCATTTAAGGGCCCAATCCGAGACCTAGAAACCTAATGTAATTTATACATTTCATAGGTAAAATTAACCATTATGGACTCAAATAAAAAGTATTAATTTTAATATGGGACTCTATTTAGAAGATATTATTATTTTCATAAATTTAATAATTAATTTTTATTTAATAAATATTAACATATTCCCAAAAAACCAAACGGCAGAGAATCTAACCAAATTCCATCCCTAGGTTAAACACCACATTATGAGATCAATGAAATTTTCATAAAAATATTTTTAGATCATATTATCAAATAAATTAACATTTTCACCTCAATAACACTCAATATCCAACAATTCAAATTTCCCCCCATTTTCAAAACTAGAAAATATGCGGGTCATTACAGTCATAGATACAAATTTGGGTTTAGTACCTATAGTTGTTTTGAACATCAAATCATGTATTGTTTTTGGGATTGATTAATAGGTGAATTTATTGATATTTTATTAATATTTTATATATTATTTGATGATTTTAGATGTAAATATTCTCATTTAAGAAGTATCTTGTATTGTAGTTATGTTTTGGAGTTTTTTTTATTTCATTCCAGGATTTGTTTTGATTCTCAAGGATGAGATTTGTGTGATATTTATCTAAACTAGAATACGAAAAATTATTTTTCCTCTAATATGTGATTTTAATGGCTTAAATATTTTGGGGGTGAGTTTAGAGGTAAATTGTAAAACAATAGTATAATTTCTGTGTTTTCACAAAAACCACGCCGTGGACTACCGCTATAATTACATGGTATTTTTACCTTGTCATGGTTTTGGTATTCATGTTGGTATATTGTGATTTCCCACCCCTTCTCATTTTATTTAAAGGGTGGAAGGGTGTTACTATTACTTAAGTGACATCCTCAAGATTCCAAACACTGGAAATAAATTCCAATGGGTTTCAATACATGTGGGCGACGATTCACCCTTTAAGAATAAAACAACTAACCAAATAAGCCATAAAAAACAAACACTATATTATATATTATAATATTGAAAGACAACTCAACTTTTAAGTTATAAAAATCATACTAAAACAAGTGTCACAACAAAATAATACAATATTAAAGTAAATAGAAGAAGAAGAAATAACAACACTCTAAGATAACCACAAGACTCTAAGCTCCACAAGCTCCATACTCCAACATCACTAAACAATTCCAGTATCAAAGTGTAGTGCTAAAGACGTGTGATACCTTACCTTTTCCCATATCCTGGTAAATGACATCTACAAAATTACCAAAGTTCCAAAGTAGGGGTGAGTACTAAAACATAGTAGGTTTTCTCTAATGACTTCCCTACTCAGACCACTACGATAGAACATGTTAGCAACATTTATATAAAAAATTTATATAAAACAAATTCTAATAAAAATTATATCTAAATATAAACTAAATCCATTTTTAACATTTTTTCAAGGAAATCACATAAACAATCCTTTAAATCATTTAACATTCCATTTTGTCATTACCCATCCCTTTACACACAACAATACATCCAACCATGAATGAAACTCATAGACCTCCCTATACTCATGAGTCGTGAGTTATCCTTCCACTAAACTATCACTTAGTGAATCACTTTGATATGGCTACTTCATGTCCATATTTATCCCAACCTTTTTATGGGGGTACTTCATGCGCTTATCCATACCCATGCATATGAACACATGTACACAACAATTCTAAACTCATTCCAAACCAAGTGTGTTAAAACAATTTCAATAAAACATCATTTATTTTATTGAAATCTATTTATTCAGGCATAAAAACCATCAATTATGTTAAAATAAAAAAAATTAAAATAATATTATAAAAGCACTTTCCAATTACACACTAATTTCCCGGATTCCCACAAACCATCACTCAAGAGGGTTTTAACAATTATTTCACAGTAAATAAACAATATATTTCAATCAAAGTAATAAATTTAAAACTAATCCTTCATGTTCTAAGATATAGGAGTAGAGAGTGAATCCACCCACCTCTAGAGTTTTTGTGAAAATGATAAATGACATGAAAAACATCACAAAATAGGGTTGAATCTCCATGAACCTACTTTAGATATCTTCCCCTATCAAGAACCAAGACAAATATAATCATATTTGGCATCCAAAATTTTATATCTACCCAAAACGGGTGTATATTTAAGAAACCTAGGGAAAAAACAAAGTAGATATAAGAAAAAACACCATGAACAATCAATAATGATGATTTGCTGCAAGAATTGTCCTTCAAAACACTAAAGAAAGGCTCCGGATCGATTCCAATTCACTTGAGAGATGTTCCCCATCCTTTGAAAGACCAAAATCTTGAGTAAGGTCCATTTTGGGGGAAAACAAGAGGTTTTATGGGTAAAATAAGTGAGATCCAATTTTTAAGGTTCTTACTTTGACTCGGTGCACATTTTAGTTGCACGGTTAGGAAAATCATGTGTTAAGCATATTCCTACTTCTTCCTTAAGGGATAGCTTTCACGGTAGGCTCGCACAGCTTCTAAAATGTGAACTGGTTATTCCACATCTCTCTATACAACATTTTCAACACACTTTATAGTTTCTCTTAGGCTTCTTCACGGTTTCGATAAACCATGCATAGTCGGTGCACCTCTCCTTTAGACTCTGTCTCATTATGCACGGTTTTCTTCAAGTGTTTCACGGTTTTCATAAACATTTTACCACCCATTCTCTAGTATAAAATCCCTAAAAAGTCTCAAAAAATTCTCAAAAATCTCCCAAATTTACCCCTTATATGTTAAATACATAAAAATCATAAAGAAAGGGTTATATTCAAGAAATTGGGGGTTCTACATTCTCCCTAACATTGGTCTTTCCATCCCCATAAAGTAGAAACCATTGTTGTTATAAAGGAGTTCTGGCCATTTCTCTTTCATTTTATACTCAGGTTCCTAAGTCTCTTCTTAATTTTGACCATGTTTTCACAAAACCCAGAATAGGCTGATGATTTTTTTTCACACAATACTTTCTATTTCTTATAAAAAATCTTTACCAATATATGTACCAATGAAGAATCTAGATCTAGGTCAACATGATCCCATTTGATCACATGGTCAAGATCATGTTGATACTTTTTCAACTGAGATACGTGGAACACATTATACACCACACTAAACTATAGTGTAAATTCCTACTGATATGCCACATATCCAACTCATTTGATTATATCAAATGGGCCTATGTATTTAGAAGATTACTTTCCCTAATTCCAAAATTTTCAATGTCTAAGCCTTGGAGAGATCCTCAGGAACACATGGTCACTCACCACGAACAATAATGGCCATCGACACTGATTGACATACAATTTATGATGACTTTGAGCCATCTCAATCCATTTCCTGATCAACTGAATCTTCTCTATTGTTTCTTGGATAAGTCTTGACCCAACTAGTGATGTATCACTTATTTCCTCCCAAAAGAGTTGAGAACGACAAGTATTCCAATATAATTATTCAAAATTATCCATATGTATTGAGGCCTGATAGATGTTTTTATATAAGAACTCCACTAAGGGTATTTTCTCTTCCCATTAGCCACCAAAATCCATTACAAAATCCCAAAACATGTATTCCAATGTCGGTATCATTCATTCAGATTGGTCATCCATCAGAGGATGATACGCCATACTCATAGTTAACTATGTCCCAAGGTATTTCTTTAAGGATTTATAGAAATGATATGTGAACCATAGATCTATTTATGATACAGTTTAATTGGAAAATATAGTGTGGAATGGGTTTTTCTCATCGTGTTACCATTGACACTTTTCCTAGAAACTCCCAATGGTTCCCACATCCATAGATAGGTATAGACCTACTTTCTAACGGTATTTGGATGTCTGGGTTATTAGTCCCAGTGAATATTAGGGTCTTATATTGGTCGAGAGGATGGGAGGTGGGGCTCATCACACCCTTTTGGGGGGAATTGGTTCCTAGTCCAGGAATCTCTTACAGATTTAAGATATGTCCATGAATCTATTCCTAATCTCTATATGGGACTGGTTACCCTAACTAAATGACTTTAGGTTAATTATATTTTATTTTCGAAATATTGGGATCTCTTGGGTGAGTTCATCTGTATGTATTCAAGTTTCTTCATCATTCTCTGGTAATAGGTGGTTTCTTATATGACGAAACCATATAACCATGTGATTTGGAACATAATCCCATATGAGGAGGTTATTAATATTATGATGATGGGATTAAACCATTATGAGGTGTCCTACGTATCCCAGTTATTATAATAATAAAGACCCACATACTTCATTTAACCCATGTAGTTTTACATCACGAGGAAGGAAAAATATGGGTGCTCTTGGACACCTTCACTCTCTTGTCCAAAAGGGACATCCTATGTATCCCAAATACAGTAATAATAATAGTTTTCATAGTTCATTATTTCAATAATTGTGTATTGGGGTTGCCCATGTCATTATAGAGACTCGTGGTATAGATGAAATAATTATCGTAACTCCCTAAGATCATGTGATCCATGATTGGTGTGAGAAACAAGGGATATAAACTAATCAATTTCATTCCATTGGACAAGGGACTCATATGATGGTCCCTCCATGGATGATCAATGTGGATCTTGATCCTCATAGGGAGCTGGCCTACGTATCTTGAATATGGAAGGAATTAGAGTCGTCATAGTTTCCTTTATGTCTAAGATTACACACTTTGGTCTCCCTACTGATCGAGGCTTACATGCCGAGGACAGACATCATTGTCAAATCCTGGGATTTTTTTGTGAGTCATGGCATGACCTATCATGACAGACATATACGGTGTCATGATAGCTAGTGTGGAATAGTCTAAATCGTTTCATGAGACTCACCTGACATGATAAAACACCATTATTTGAGTCAGTAAATGTGTCTAAGGGACATCACAAATCTTTCCTGACACCTCTAAGAGTCATTAAGAGACCTGAATGAAATGTATGGAGGGTGTTTTGAGTCTCATAAGACTTTCTCAGAGGGTGTCCTGTGAGCTTGATTTTCATGTATGAATTATTTCATGAGGCTTGGATGACATGAGTGAACACGATTATGTGAGTCAGGAGATGTGTCTGAGGGACGTCGCAAGTCTTGGGTGATGGACCTAGAGGGTTTGAAAGATTGAAGTGGCACCAATGGGTGCACTGTGTGATGTGACTTGAAATGTTTATGGGACATTTCATGTCCTATATGACATGTCAAAGGGGGGTTGTGAAATCTGGGAAATGAGCCATGGTGTTTTCGTGTGTCTTCAAAAAACACATGTGAAGCACATGAGTGGTTTTGAGTATGTATTTCACTTAATGATTCTATATTTTATCTAAGTTCTAACCCTTGTATTGTGAATGGCTTTGGTTTTGTCCAATGTTAGTTAGACTTCTGTCACATGTGATATATTAGGCTTGTGGGATGGTCTTCACATAACCTACATAGATCCTTAACGTGATCTAAAAATGATCATGCAAATTGATTTTATGCCTAGTTCATGAATACTATGGTTGTTTGCTGGTGTATTACCTAATGGAAAGTTTTCCATTTGTGTGATCACTCTGAGTAGTCTGTAGAAGTCGAGAGCGGAATCCTGTAGAGGTTGGGTGTCAAAAATCCAACCCATGTAGTGGTCCTCAAGAAAATACAACCCTTCCTTTGTGTTAGGGTGGGGTATTTATAGGAATTGCCACCACTGATACTCACTAGTTTTTGTGGTGTATCTGGTATAAGTCTAGGATGGAGTCGAAAAAGTGGATCGGTGCCACACGGTTTCATGAGTCTCTATTGGGGACTGCTTCAAGTGCATCTCCTAATTTTTAGTGATCATGAGTCTCCTTCATCAATGCATCCTTTATAGGATTATTTCTTATTATTAAAGACGTGTTCTATCATTAAGTCATGTCAAAATAACTCCATGTTGTTATGATGACATATCTGAGGGCATTCTCAAGATTCAAATGCTTGTGGGAAGACACTCAAAAGACCTTGGATGACTTTCTCTATGGTATCATGGGGCACATTGCGGGTGCTCTAGGCATGTCGCATGCCTTTTAGTGACCATGAGTATCTATTTACTCCTCCATTTTTATCCCCTTTGTTTTATGTAACAAAGGTTGGGAGTCATGTGAGATTGTGTGTGTGTCATCAAGGATATTTATTTTATTTTTTGGAGATGCATCATATAACCAATATGTGTTACATGGGAGAGTGCAAGCATTCCATATCTTGAAGATGAGGATAACATGCCAAAGGGCTTCCGTCAGACAAGGCAGGCATGTCACTGAGGTCTCGTGATGCCCTACAGGTTTTCAAGGGCGTGTTGCATGTATTTTAGCAACTGTGAACCCCTCTTGCCTCCTCCCTTTTTTATTCTTTGTTTTATTTTACAAAGGTCAAGAATCATGCAAGTTGGAACGAGTAGAATCTATGATTTTTACTCAATTTTTGGATGATACCTTTATTGACAAATATGGGTCATATAGAGAGTGTGTAATCATGTGGTGGATAGGTCTATCTATCTTCCCTTAGAGCATCATGGTTTTCCTAGACATGTCCAAGGACTTCTGTTCGGAAAGGATGAAAAACCATAGGGTTTGTGTGAGGTGATGCGGACATGTCACTGAGGTCTTTCTGCATCTCACAGATCACTCAGGGTGCACGTCGCATGTCTTTCAGCGACCATGAACCCCTCTCACCTTATTCTCTTTATCTCATTCATTTTATGTGTCAAAGGCTCAGAGTTCATGTTATATTTCTTAGATATCACCGAGGGATTCAACTCTTCTTAATGATGACCTGGAACTTGAGATTCATGACCAATGGGGTCTCTTCCTTTTGAATTTCATTCATATTTATTCTTAAAGCATTTTAGATGGTTTTTCAACCACTGTAAAATGACAAACCATGCAGCCTGAGGTGGCCATTCGGTTCTTTGGGGGACCTTCACAATAGCCAGAGGGTTTGTTGAAGAGGGCTCTATGGGACTAGCTATGGGCGATGCACCATGCATGAGGCCTTTTCTTGACCTTGAATTGTTCTGGAGAGAGTGATTCTCTCATAGGATTCATGAATCCTCAACCACACCCTTCTTTCTTTCTTACACATGGAAAATAATACACATTTTCAAGTATTTCTTCCCAGGTGACTTTTCCAACACTTATTTGACAGGGGTCAAACCCCCCCCCCCCATAAGAGCGATGTCCTGGGGGATATGGACTCAGTTCTGATGAAAATAAATTCCTTTCAGAACCTTTCATGATGTCACAAACTAGTTATTTGAGTGATGTTTGGTATACTGGGTGACATTTGGTATTCCATGAACTTCCTTTATATAGAGGGTTTGAGAAAAATTTATCCCACTGGATGCCTATTCTCAGAGAACTACAGTTTTTCTCCCACCATGAGACCCTGTTGTAAAACCCCATCGTGAACCTTGTCTGTAGGTCTACACCAATAACATGTCCCACCAAAGCTCTTACAAAAGGCTATTGTCTGCTTAGGCACTCTTCTACCTCAACCATGAACTATTTTTTGGTAATTCCCAAAACTTTGGTTGTGAGGGTAATGGTCTCCTCAAGTGATTTTGGAAGACTTGATGACCAAATCATTTGATAATTTTTTAATCATGTTACAATGTTTAGGTCACACGATCATGATTATTTATTGGGTCATGTGATTCATGTGATTCCATGTAGGGGTTATGTGCCCCACAAGTCCCCTAGAGGTCAGGTGGTTTACAAACTCTTTATGTGTTTTGAAAATACCTTGATGATTCATGTGATGTGAATTATGCTATTGTCTCATGTCATTCTTTTTTTTCAATAATTTGTGTTTTCTTAGTCTAAAATATTCCTCATACTTATTTCCATATAGATTAATGTTCCTACCAAGGTTCCTTAGTTGTGGCCAACCAAAGGGCCATGATTTCTTAGAATCACATTGTGGATCCCCGTTATCATGTGCATACTGACAATGTGGTCATTCATAGGTTCCTTCCATCTGACATTCAGAATTATCCTTTATTTTATTGACTTCCACAATACAAGTTTTTTTTTGCTAGATGATGTCATTATACCTCCCCGGGATTTTAACCTGCTGTTTCACTAGGTATCTAGCTCCCTAGACTATGTTTAGGTAATGATTATTGAGGATGGTCAGCTGGTTATATCCCAATATCAGGTCTTTCCATGTCTATTGGAATGTTCTCCCCTGAGTCCACATGGTCATGACCTTACTCAAAAATCTATCACCCAGAGTTACTCAATCATATTCGCTTCTTCTATGGACACCTCTAGTGGTGTATGGTACTCAAAGTGGGATCCTCTTCCTATTTTAAATTTATCCTATGAATAGGCATGACCCTTCTAAGTGATGTAGAGCTATTCAAAATTTTATGATGATCCATAGAGGGTTCATCTCCATGAAGTCATGTGGATATATCAATTCATCATTTACCGCCAACCTGACCACCTTAATGAAATTATTAGTATATGGTGTCCTTGTACCAACATGTACCATCTTCCTCATGGTGAGGTGGGTATCAATTTATGGGATATCCATCAATGGGGTGGAACCCCTCCTCTAAGAGAGATGTATAATGAACTTCTTCCTACTGTAGATGTTTGGGAAAATCCTCTACAGACATCGGTTCTAGAGAAGGAGATGCACTCCATTATAAAGAAAACGTTAGGGGAGAGTTGGCAGTGCGCTCTCTTATTTCCATCACCAACTAGATCAATATTTTTATGTGTGGTAGTGGGGAAAGACCCAATGTTATCCTCCCCCATCAATGCCCTTCCTAGTAATTCTTCGATAGTTATGACTTGTATTGGGCCATTATGAATGCTAGGGACTATACCTTATGGGGATATCGAGTAAACCCGGAGGTTTCTTCTAACCTTAGGATGAAAAGTTTTCTTATTATGTTCATAGATGGGTGGCTCTTCCTGGTAGGTGATACATGCTCATAAATTTTCATTATCACATTATTAATGGCAGGGTGTCTCAAAAAATGGATTCACCTTAACCTTGAGGTACGATTTCATGCATGCCTCTATTGGATGTTGGGTCATATCCAACAAGGCAGCACTCCCTACAGGATTGGTGGTCCTGTCCAGTTCCTATTTGACTAGATATGAAAGTACTTCCATTGTTACGAGTAATAAAATAAATCTAGGATCCCAGACCTCGTATCCATCCCTAGATTATTGAATATCCCTGGGGTTTATCCCCTATTTTATTCAAAGGTGCATTATGTTGATCTGACGACTTTGACTTTGCTACCTTCTGTGTACTGGGCAGTCTGATTATTGATGACAGCAGTGGATCTCTTGATGAGAGGTCTTATATTATCTATCTTTGGGATGGGATTCTTACATATAAGGTGGATTAACTGATTGTATATGATTCATACACGTCATACCGATTTTCTCAACAGTTTGGCTGCATTCATGGAGTTTCCCCATTCCTTTGGTCAGTGTGCGAGGTGACTGACATCTTGTAATCATCCATAAATTTTGAAAGATATTAACCCATGAAGATACCAAATCTATGATCATGTTTCCACCTACCAATTCTCCTGATTTCCTTGCACGAGATTATGTCAAGGATTGGGTGACAACTTCTACCAATGGGGCACTAGGCCAACTAGTCCTCCATGTGGACAGTCCCCTTGCATCACCAAAACCTATATCTATGTCACTAATGGAATTGATTGAGGATTTAGTAAAGGAATTGAGGAAGTGACATCGCATTAATTATGGTTATTCAGATAGTAAGTTAGGATTGGTTGATGAGACCAGTCCTCCAGTACAGGCTACACATGATACTCCTGTTGAGAGAGTGGTGTATGGGGATTATTTTCTGATCTCGACATTGAATTAACTAGTTTTTCATCCTTATATTGTAAATACATTCTCAGCTACTTAGTCTCAATCATTTCATAAGATAATCATTTATTTTATCCATGTCTTGATTACTGAGACCCCTCTAGAGACATTCTTTCATCAAGGGGAACATCTTGGCCAGTTATTTTGTGATCTAGGGGCAGACAACTATAATTGGAAACCTCTATATGAAATTGTACATAAGATCATATTGACCTAAAGATAATTTTCCACACAGTAAAGGGTCTTTCATGATGTTGTGGATGGGGTCTACCTTTCCAAACAAATGAGGGAGGTAGTTGAGGCACTGGATTAGTGTTGTTGGTTGTCTTCTAAATTGCAATCCCAGATGGATGCTTGGACGGTGCAGATATTGAGGCGTGAAGAGGTGATTTCTCATTTAGAGTCTAATATTTCAACATCATGGACCTCATTTCTCACTACTCGGATGATGGTTAAAGAAATGGCTACTCTGATTGAAGCTATCTGCCCTGAGGTAGAGGAAGAATACGTGAGGAAGGCGATACTCTGACATTCAATTAACACCTCCTACCAGACTCTTGTCATCCAGGCTTGCATTACTGGCCATGTTTTGTTGTGAAACAATTTTTTGTATTACATCCCATAATTTTTCAATACACTGTTTTTTATCTATGTTTCTGTTTCCCTCGGAATTCGGGGATGACCTCCTTGATGGGAGATTCAAAAGTTCTGATCGGTTTCTAATAGGTTTGTTCGTAGAACCGGAAACATACAATGATTCCACATCCATTTGGACCTACTTTCCAAAGGTATGCGCTCATTAGTTTGTGGACTGATGAGGCTTAGTAATTTTCATTAGTCGAGAGGATGGGAGGTCAGACTCATCACACCTTTTTTAGGGGAATTATTGTCTACTCTGGGACTCTCTTTATAGATTTAAGTTATGTTCGTGAATCCTTATTAAATTACCAAGTATAAAATGGGATTTCCTTCAGATTTGACAATCAATGATTAAATATGTAGGAAATTTAGAGAATCTTTTATATGTATTCGAGGTTCTTCATCGATAGAGAATCATCTGTATTTGTTAGATATTCCTGGTCAACGGTATCCTTCGAAACATTTATATAGAAGTCTCTTGGTCATTATGATGACCATGCTGGTTTTAAAGCCACTCAGTGAGGCACTTGAAGTTTATTGTCATTCAAAAGGACATGGATTATTTCATAGTTGTGATCAAACCCGCAGATGGGCTACCTACGTATCCTTTGTTTAGAAAAGGAATCAGAACCCACGTAGTTCGAGTAAGGGATTATGATGCTTATGCATGATTGATGGCTCAAAGAAAGAAGTCATGATTACTTTTACACTCTAAGCTCACGTGATTCATGCTCGGTGTGAGAAACAATAGGTATTGGTGAAACCAGACAATTATGCCATGAAAGATGCAATACTGTGGGGCTTATGTGTTTATGACTGCCTAGATAAATGAAGATTGGGATTCACTTTAGGGAATAAATCTAGGAACAGGGTCCATAAAGGTATATGTGCTTCATGGAGATTTGAATACTCTAACTTGGGGATTACTCCTAAAAGGAGGCCTAAATTAGGAGAGGACTTATGATTGGGTTTTACTCCTGAGAAGGAATCCCAGATCAAAGGTAACTTAGGACTGGTTAAGAGAAATTAAGATTGGGGCTTATTCCTGAAAAGGAGGCCCAGGTTAAAAATTATGACTTGGGCTTATTCCTGAAAAGGAGGCCCAGGTTAAAAGTGGACATGGGGATTAATCCTAAGGAGGATGCCCATATTTGAGAATTATGACTGGGGATTATTCCTCAAAAGGAGGCCCAGGTTAGGAGAGGACTCTCATCTTAAAGGATGAGGTTGAATGAATGAAATCTCAATCTTTAGTGATATAAAGATGTGTAAATCACTAGATTTTGAGAGATATTCCACAGAATTCCTTTCAGATAAGGAATTCAAACCAAGAAACCATTTAATAAATGGCTTTGAAGAGTGTCTTGAAGACTGAATCTTGAATAGGAGAGGTGGAATGGTTTAAGAGGGGTGAAATGGGCAAGAAGGGCACCCAAAAAGGCAGGGGCGCGCAAGTCCTGGCAGGCACGCAGGTACTGCATGGGCGCGCAAGTCCTAGTCGCGCAGGTATACTTGCGCAATACATGGGTACTTGCACGACTGTTAACCAACAGGGTAATACTTGAGAGACTCTTAGTTAAACCCTTTAGAATCATCGTGAGGTTCTTCCAGAAGAGAGGCGTGCAAGTTTTGGTGAGGAAGTAGGGTAGCGCGCAAGTATGTTCATTCCCTTTAAGGTTAAAACACTTTAAGTGCACAAGTGTTAGTGAATTCTAACACATAGACCTTACTCCTCTTATTTAGACCTTCTATTCTAGGTAAATAATTACCTTAGAAGTGTTCAGAAGACCTGGAGAAGAGACTTGGGCATTCAGAGCTCTAAATCTGAATTCTGGAAAAATTCCTCTCAATCTGAATTCTGGAAAAATTCCTCCTGAAATGGGGGGCCCACAGGGTCTATTTATAGGCTGAAGAAGACCCGGGTGGTTATCCTTTAGGGCGTGCAAGTCACTTGTGCGGCCATTATGTGGCGTGCAAGTATACTTGTGTGATAGTGATGGAACTTGCGTGGCACATGTGATTTTGATCCCTTGTTCATGCCTTTGTCGATTTTTGATGTTTTCTTAAAAGGATGAATAAATTTGTGCTAAGTCATTTCCCTTTCCATTCTTTTAGAAAATGTGATGAAAAGGAGCATCAAAAAAAGTCCCCCCTCAGAGTTGGATCCAAAAGAAATGAGGATTTGACTTTGAGGAAAACGAGAGTCAAAAGGAAATTGGGGCGCGCACGGTCTGGCGCGCAAATGAGCTTCGGGCGCGTAGGATTTGGCGCGTAGGGTAGGGCCTTTGGGCACGCAGGGTATGGCATGAAGGGTTACGACCTTTTCTATAAATAGAGGGCCTCACTTCTGTATAAGCACATAGATTTGAAACTCTCGAGCTCTAACCGCGCAAGATGCTCTGTTTCCCGCTGTTTCCTTGATGTCACGCTGCTGTCAAGGTATCTAGACTTGCGCGGTGATACTTGCATGCCAAATACTTGCACGGCACATCCATACTTGCTTGCCAAGTTTAGACTTGCGTTCCTTAATTCCTTAGCCATTTTTTTGAATTCCTTCACAAATTTTATGAAAAATAAACTTACTTAAAAGTTAATTTATTCAACTTTCATGCAGAATCAATGGCTCTTAGAACCAGAATGGCTGATGAACTAACTAGCAAGAAGATTGATGACATGATGAACATTGTTGGCCATGATTACTATGATATATGCGATAGCACTCTCCCAGATTTGGATAAGTAATTGAAGAAATATCATCTTAATTTCCCACAGATAATCTACCTGTCCTTGTACGGTCATGGTCATCTGCAAGGAGTCAATGTTCCAAATGCAAAGAACTATACGCCTGAAATGAATCTACACTGCTATTCATCTATTTCAGTTATGCTATGCATTAAGAGAAACAACAATGGTGTGAACTTTCAAATTTTCCTTCCATTCCATTTCCTTGTAGATATGAAAATGGAAAACCCATGGGCTGAAATTTTTTCCGCTGCCAGTTGGTGGAGAGAAGCCAACATGGCATTAGAGCAATATCTGAAAAGAGTACTCTCTCTAAATGGATCTTTACTTCCAATGCTCCATTCTCAAATCCATGTATCCATCTTCCAAGTCTCTTGGACAGAAACATAGTCACTATTTGATCAGCAGAAAATTTTCCTCAAACCGCACTCAAGAACATCCTTTTACAATTGTTTCAAAAAGAGCTGGTATCACTGCATCTATTATTGTATCCAGTTGAATGAATGAATTCCAGGTGGTTGCTGATGAATCTCAGGATGCCGCAAATAAAATGAAGAGTTATGTTGAAAGCCTCTTGTAATTATTGAAAAAGAGAAGAGACTCTAGTCTGTGGATGTCCTTCTATCTCTTGTGTATCAATGAAAAACACTTTCATCTTCAATCATTTGTACCTGCATTCTTTCGCTACCTGCTTTAAATTTACTTAATCCAATGGGCCTAGTAAGAATAGTTTGATTTTTAGTAGGATTAATATAAATAACCCTACAAACTTTGAATCTTTTAATTGCTCTATATTACCTAAATCATACAAAATGTATGTTTAATGAGCTGGAACTTGACTTTTATTCCGAGTTCCCTTGTCTTTTATGGGCCGTTTAAAGTCATGCACGTCGGACATAAGGAGGATAATGTTTAAGGTTGAAATAACTTTGACCGAATGAATTAGAATTGACTCAATTCTTTGAAAATTTATCTGAAAACATATTACCATACTCAAGTATGAGGGAAAATATGTAAACTATGGATTAAGAATATTTGAATCTGAGGAATGATATGAAAAAGAGCTAAAAGGAATCAAAAGAAGTAGTTTCCAAGAATTAAGTTACTATTATTTAACAAACCCGTTAGGGGGTTGAATTATTCAGGTCCACCTAAGGGAATTGGCTGCATAGTCAAATAAATGGAATCTTTTGGCTGACAAGTCTGTTATGTGGACTGTTTATGCAAGGCCTCCTAAGGTCACGTGCTGCGTAGTCAGGCAAAAGAACTCTCAGAAATTTACCTTTCTACTGCTAAAAGTCAGTGAAAGTTTATGGAGATTCAAATTTTCTAAAGCATAGAGTTTGTTGTATAGAAAGAGGTACTTGAATATGGAGAACATATTTTCAAACAAGATTATCGAAGAATTGGACGGATATCACTTCTACGAAGGTCTGACCCAAATGTAGGGAAGGAGAATATAAACCATAGACTTGAATACTTTCAGATCATGAAAAAGGATATGGGAAAAATATGTTAAGGATGGCTATTTTTTCAGATCCCTACATACTGTCATTTAAGACCAATAAGGACAAAAGAGGCTTTCCTCCCAAGAATGAAGTTACTATTATTTAACAAACCCGTTAGGGGGTTGAATTATGCAGGGCCACCTAAGGGAATTGGTTGCATAGTCTAATAATAGTATCTTTTGGCTGACTAGTATGTTATGTAGACTGTTTATGCAAGGCCGCCTAAGGGCACGTACCGCATAGTCAGGTTAAAGAACTCTCATAAATTTGACATTTTTGTGACTAAAAGTCAAGAAAAGGGTTATGAAGATCTGAAAATATTTAAGGTTAGGATTATGACACATAAAGATGGGTATTTTCCAATGTATACAGAGATACACAGATCAATGCTAACCATAATCATGTTGTGGCTGGGTCCTGAATGGAAATGTTGGACTTCTCTACGTATCCCATAAGGATGGGAATCAAGCCATAGATAGTTCTTGAACTACAGTTTAACAACGTGTGGGACAAAAAGGATTAGAGATCTTAGTTTAGGGTCATAGAGCTTGGACCATTATAAGAAATACACAGTTTGTGTTTTCATGGGGACTTTTCAGCCAAGGGACTGAAAGTGGAATTTGGGGTTAGGCCCAAAGACTTGGGGCTAGATTCAAGGGACACTCGAACGTTCCAACGTATCCCATAAGGATGGGAATCAATCCCACGTAGTTCTAGAAATACCCTCTGTACAAATTTGGTTCGTACATGTGAAGGGTGAAAGGGGACTTTTTAGTACAATTATGGTTTAACCCAAGATAAATGGTTTAGGCATTTCCATGTATGCACGTAGTCTTTGAAATGACACATGATTGAAAAATCAATGTAAATAATGGTTCCCTCTCAGGTGAGGGTACCAAAGAATATTGTAGTTTATTGTCATACTCGACAAAAGTGTTGTATATTTTAACGTCGTATAACAAGGATGAAAGTGAACCAATGTAAAGATATTGATTCTAGGGGCAGTTTCACAAATCCACATCATATGAGATGGAGGTGAACCGATGTGAAGAGATTGGTTTTGGGCTTGAACCTTGAGAGGTTGCCTACGTACCCATCCTGGAAGGCAAGGATCAAAGTCTACATAGTTTAATTGAAGAATTAACTAGTGATCAAGTTGTTTTTGGGGACAACGACCTAAAAAATGATGTTGTTGGGACTTACACATGGTTAGTAGCCCATAGAGGGTGTTATGGTTGAAGTTTTCTCTAAGCTCATGTGAGTCATACTCGTTGTGAGAAACAAGAGGTAGCAACAACCTTAACGATACACGGTTTAACGTCATGTAGGACGTATGAAGGGACTATGCAGTTTAAAGTCTTGCAGTTAGGACTATTGGTGATACACAGTTTAATGTCATGTAGCAGGGACAAAGTACAGTTTAATGTCATGTAGGACGTATCAAGGACTTTCTGTACAGTTTAGCGTCATGTAGTTAGGACGATGGGGACAATATAGTTTAACGTCATGTTGGACGAAAGGGGGACTTTGAAGTTTAATGTCATGCAGTGAGGACAAAAGTGTACACCATTTAACGTCATGTTGGATGAAAGGGGGACTTTTTTCACAGTTTAACATCATGTTGGATGAAAAAGGGACGATACCATTTAGCATCATGTTGGACGAAAGCGCGAATAGTTTAAGGTCATATGCATGGACCGTGGATGGTGCAATTTAATGTCATGATGGACGTAAGGGACTTCTGTACAGTTTAGCGTCATGTAGTTAGGACGTCACAGTTTAACGTCATGTGATAAGAAAGGAATAAAAATAGTTTAAGGTCATATGTATGGACCATTACTGTATAGTTTAATGTCATATAGCAAGGACGATGAAGGGGACAGAGTTTAACGTCATGTGGGACAAAAGTAAAAATAGTTTAAGGTCATATGTATGGACCATTGATGATGAAGTTTAACGTCTTGTTGGACGGTGGTGTATTTTAAGGTCATACTAGACCATGGTGCAGTTTAAGGTCATATTGGACCATTGAGATGATATATATTTTGTATTTATACAAA
Source organism: Viscum album (assembly GCA_963277665.1). Classification (NCBI taxonomy): domain Eukaryota; kingdom Viridiplantae; phylum Streptophyta; class Magnoliopsida; order Santalales; family Viscaceae; genus Viscum; species Viscum album. Next base: position 1,678,175,340 of record OY728163.1, on the reverse strand, counting down.
ATACTTCTTCAAAAATCTGGCTTTGGTTGGAGTAGTGATGAGTTCTCCATCCATCGAGATTAATGAATAAGCTCCATTGGAGTAGACCCTATGTATTGAGTAAGGTCCTTCCCATTTTGGCTCAAGCTTGGGAGTTTTCTTTCTTGGTATCATTGGAGTTATGAGAACTAATACCAATTCTCCCTGAGTGAATGAATGAAGACAAACTTTTTTCTTAAAAGCTCGTGCTATTCAATTCTGATAGACTTCCAAGTGGTGCAAAGTGGACAATATTTTCTCATCTAACCATTCCTATTAATTCAATTGCTTTTGAGATTTTTCATCTATAGATGACCGATCACAAATGGCTACTCTGAGTGAAGGCAATTGAACATCAATGGGGTTGATGGCTTCCGTTCCATATACCAGTGAATATGGAGTTGACCGAGTTGTAGTGCGGGTGGTAGTCCGATAAGCCCATAAAGCATGAAAGAGTTTATCAGGCCATAACTTCTTATCTTTATCCACCATCTTTTGCAGTATATTTGAATGAGTCTTTTTTAAGTCCTCTATCTGGCCATTGGCCGCTGCATGATACCGAGATGAATGGTTGGATTTGATGTTGTATTCTTGATACAACTTCCTCACCTCGGATGAACAGAAGTTGGTGCCATTGTCCGTCAATATGGTATGAGGGGCACCAAATCTAGTAATTATGTTAGACTTAATGAAGCTAACAACGTATTTAGAACTGACTTCCTTGAGAGGTATTGCCTCTGCCCATTTGGAAAAGAAGTCATTAGCAGTAATAATGTACTTAAACTTCTTGGTCGTAGCCGAAGTGTAAGGTCCCACCACATCCATTCCCCATGTGTCAAATGGCCATGAGTATTTAGCTATATGAAGCAACTCTGGAGGTTGATGAATGAAGTTGGAATTTACTTGTCATGAATCAAACATCTTTTTAAAATCAACACAATCTTGTATCATTGAAGGCCAAAAGTATCCAAGCCTTCGAATCTGATCAGACAGTCTATGTCCAGACTGGTGGGCACCACAGACTCCTGCATGCACTTCTTTCATGACCGCCATTTTCTCTTCACCATCAATGCATCTGAAGAGAACTCCATCAAAACCACGTTTGTAAAGAATTTTCTCTAGGTGATCTATTCTATCATAAAGAGTAAAATTGACCACACGTCGCAGGATTTGTTCTTTCTAGGATCTATTAGGTGTAAGTGTTCCATTTTGAAGGTATTTTCTGATAGGTGGCATCCATCCTGTAGTATGACCATACGGTTCAGAAGTGGGACTAATTTCATTAATTTCCTCTGTTCTGATTCGAACATAAGGAGAAATTACACGATGGAGGGAAATAATGATAGTTGTCTCGTCCTGATTTGGATCTTCTAGAGTTGTGGCTATATTTTCCAGTGCATCAGCATGAGAATTTTGTGATCTTGGGACATAAGAGAATGTCGGTTCTGAAGGTAATTCCACCATTAACTCTCTGATGTAATCATACAAAGGGATTAGTTCTTCTTTTCTGATGGCATAATCTCCATTGACTTGTTTGATTACCAGGTCTGAATCACCTTTCACCTTTAAGTGATTCACTTGTGCTTGAAGCGCTAATTCCAAGCCTGCGATGAGAGCTTGGTATTCTACTTCATTATTGGTAAAACCTTCCCACAATAATAAAGAATAAGGTAACACTGCCTTTTCTGGAGAAATGAGCACAATTCCTAAGCCAATTTTGTTAAATTTAGGATTTTCCATTTTCCTCCCTGTTGGACTTCTGGAAGCACCATCAAAATAAATTTCCCATGATTGAGGAATTTCTTGAACAGAGAAGAATTAATCATCAGGGAGTTTAATATCTGAAGATGTGTCTTCCACTGAAGGGTGTTCAGCCAGGAAATCAGCCAGATCTTGGCCCTTTATCGCCATTTGAGACACATACTAAATGTCGAATTGCTGCAAAATAACTTTCCACCTTGCCAGACGTCCTGTAAGAATTGGACGACTAAGGATGAATTTGAGCGGGTTATTGCGAGATACCAATTGGACCTCGTGATGTTTCAGGTAGTGTCTCAAATTCTGAACTGCAAAGATTAATTCCAGACATCACTTCTCAATACTTGAATACCGGGTTTCTTCTTCAAGCATAGTCCAACTGAGATAATAGAAGCTGCTTTCATTCCCAGCATCATTCTTTTGAGCAAGAAAGGCACCCAATGATCACTCTATAGCTGTCACATAGAGGATAAGTGTTCTTCCATCAATAGGTGGCATGAGTACCGGTGTACTCAAGAGGTATTTCTTGAGAATATCGAATTCCCCTTTACATTCTTCAGTCCACTGGTAAGTGACTCCCTTCTTCATCAATTTGGTGAAGGGTAAACTTTTGCCTGCCAAATTGGTGATGAAACGCCGAATATAGGCTAAGTGTCCTTGAAGTCCTCTTAACTCATTCAAATTTCGAGGAGGTGACATACCAAGGATTGACTTGGTCTTCTCAGGATCGACTTCAATACCACGATGGAGTACAACAAAGTCGAGAAATTTTTCTGAGGTTACCCCAAAAGCACATTTTAAGGGGTTCATCTTCAAATTATGTTGTCGAATCTTGCGGAATATGACTTCCAAATCAGCCAAGTGATTAGAACGTTGTTTGGATTTAACCACCAAATCATCTATATAGCATTCAACAAACTTCCCTAAGAAGGGCTTGAAGATACGATGCATGGCACGCTGATATGTTTCACCTGCATTCTTTAAGCCAAAGGGAATTACCCGGTAGAAAAACACACCCTAAGGGGCTCTGAAGGTTGTGGATTCCTCGTCTTCTAGGGCCATTTGGATCTGATTATATCCAGAATATCCATCCATTAAAGAAAGTGCTTCATAGCTAGATGTTGCATCAATTAAAAGTTCTGTAATTGGAACTAGGAAATCATCCTTATGACAATGCCGATTAAGATCTCTAAAATCTATGAAAACTCTAATTTTCCCATTCTTCTTCTTTACAGGGACAATATTATCCAACCACTTGGGATACTAAACTTATCTGACGAATTTAGCTTTGATAAGATTATCCACTTCATCTTCAATTTTAGAAGCATAAGTTGGGTGTGTTCTTCTCGTGACTTTCTTAAATCCTCTATGTTCTTCTGGTAAACCCAAATGATGAGTAGAAACATCAGGATCAAGCCCGGGCATTTCTGTATAGTTCCAAGCTAATATATCTTTATTTTGATTTAGAAAAGAAATATACATCTTTTTCTCTTTAAGAGTCATGGCCGCGCTGATTAAAGTGGGGCGTGGATCTTCTTTTGTACCAAGATTTATTTCTCTGAGTTCATCCACAAGGGTAGAGATACCCTCTTCAAATGTTGGAGGAGCATATCTGAGATCTTCCTCTTCTTCTTCATCATGTGTTATCTCTTCCATTTTTACTTGAATATTAGATGATAAAGCTGAATTTTCATGATCAGAAGAGATGTCAAAATTTTCACATCTTGAAAAAGAAGCTTGCATTCTCAACCCAATTGATGATGAAGGGTCTTCTTTGGGTAATAAAGAGGAGATAATGGATTGAGAATTTACATCATTATTCACCTCCGATGTTGCTATAACTTCTTCTGGCCTAATTGGTGAAGTATAGACTTGTTGGATTTCAACAGATGAAATGAAGACGTCACCATTTGTGATTTCATCACTGCTTGGTGGGTTACCAATTTCTCCAATGTTGTCTGGATCGATTGTCGTAATTGACATTATGGATCTTTCCATAAGAGTATTTTGATTTGGGTCTATCTTTTCAATTTGACTGATAGGAAACACATAATCTGTACTCACATGTGTAAATGGATTTACTGGAATCTTCTCCAAACCATATGGAGCATTAACTTTGGTAATCTCCATTATTGTGGATTTCTCCCTTCCCTTCATGTGATAGAATTATGCCTCAATGTATTGAGACTCACATGTCTTGAATGGGGCCTTATCACCATAAAATGTCCCATCTTGACCATCGAAACAATATTTGAGACATTGATGGTATGATGAAGGGATATCCGCATGTTGATGTAGCCAGGTTCTTCCAAGCAAGATGTTGAAAGCTGAGTCTTGATCAACAACCATGAAATCCGAATTAGATACAAGATCTCCAAAATGAGTTCTGAGTGTAACTTCGCCCAGTGGTTCTTGTTCATTTTTATCATATCCTTGTAACATCATGGTAGAATGAGATAAATAAAATTCCGTGAGGCCCAATTGACGAAGTGTACAAATGGGCATGAGGTTGACTCCTGAACCATTGTCAATGAAAGCTCTTCGGACTTCTACGCCATTGACCTTTCCAGATAAGTACAAAGTTTTAATATGCCCATGCACAACATCATCTTCATCTTCATCAATAAAATATATTATTGCATGGAATTCTGCAGGATTATTCTCTATGTGATAGACTTCAGCTGCAACAATTTTAGTTTCAAACTCCTGAGGACTTGACAATGCCTCGATGAGTGCTTCCCGAAGATCTTTTGACAGATTCAGAGCATCCATAATTGATAACTTGGCTGGTACTTGGGCCAAGTTTATCAATACATCATTCTTTTGATCCATAGGTCTACGTTTCCCAACAGGAATATGTGGTTTAGCAGGTACCTTGGAAGCAGATGATTTGGAAGTTGATGCATCTTGTAATGGGATAGAAGTTGGGAATATTCCTGGTTTTGTAAGATTAGACTGATTAGATCCATTTACTTGTTGAGATTAAGAAGATGGAACCTTCAATCGGTCTTCCAAAATAACTCTGCCCGGACTGAATATGCTATTGGTAGAAGAACTTGTTTGTTCTTGCTGAGCTCGCTGAAGGGCTCTACCATGAGTTTCTGCTGTGTACACAGTTTTAACAGGGGTAGAATTGGAATAGTGTCTTATGAAAGATCCACATCTTCCCCTGTATCCTGAGACTCTGTAACATCCTCTGATTCCCCTGTTTGATACTGGGAATTCAGGCTCATTGAAATCGAAACTGCGACTGGAATATGGATTTTTTAATTGAATCATATTAACAGAACTGAAGATTAACTCTTCCTCTGATGAAGACTCTACCTGATTATCCTGTTTAGGCTATGCTGTTTGGTGGGGCAGTGCCCATGGCTTTGAAGTAGATGGCATGAATTCTGCCAAAGTCAAAGACAACTTAGGCTTTGACACATACTCTTCTTCTTCTGATTCTTTTTCTTTCTTTGAATCATGTCATTTCTTTGAGGATTTTCCCTCTAATGAAGAGGGTTTTGGTGCAACATTCATGGCATAAGACACAATCGGTTTCTTTAATTGTGTTCTCAAAATAGCATGAGTTCGGTTGATTTTTTTTCTGACCATCCAATCATCATACTTTTGTGCATTTTTTCTTTTGACTTTTTGCCATTCGCCTTCCTCCTCTGGAACTGTAGCAGTGACACATGCTACCTGGGCTGAAGAGCCTTTTAGTTTGACTTGTCCCAGGTCGACCAACTTTTGAAGGAGTTATTTGAAGACAAAACACTCCTGGATGGGATTCCCCAACATTTGATGAAAGGGGCAATAATTGGGACGGTCTTCAACTTCTTCCTTGTTTGGACTCTTGGGCTTTGGCAGTTGAACCAGATTATTTTCCAGAGCCAAAATGAAGTAACTAGGAACTTGGTCATTTTGGAAAGAGTATGTTTTGCTCTTAAAATCCTCAAATTTTTTTCATCTTTGATATCTTTGATCATCTGGATGAAACGGACTTTGTTGTTGGCGCTCAGGAGGTGGAGCCCTTCGAGAAGATGAAGGTTTTGAATTAGAAACAGGTACAGGTGCTTGTTTAACCATAACTGTAGCAGTTTCTGCTTTACCCATTATCCTTCCTGGAACTGATGGAATTACACGAGATTTAGCCTTAGCATGTATAAGGAAATCTTCAATATGCTGAGCGATTGAAGTAAGGTCTCGAAACCCTCCTGTATATTTCACAGGGATCAATGGTGTACGTAATTCGTCATGCAGATTTTCCACACAGATTGGCAAAAAAATACTCTTGAGGGAGTGCTAAGCTTAGGGAATATGTTAATCCCTTCCAGCGAGCAATGAAATCTGAGACCCTTTCATTTTCTCCTTGCTTACAGTTTGTAAGATCAAAAACTGTTGTCTTTGGAAAAGTTGAGCTGAACTGAAGAAGGAATTTTTGGCAAAGATCTTCCCATCAGGTAATTGACCAGGATTGCAAGCTTGTATACCAGAAAAAGGCTAGTCCTTTCAAGGTCCGTATGAAGTATCTGAGTTTTATTGCTTCTTACTGCACTGGAGTTCCCATCATAGGATCACAAAAAGACACGTAATGCGTCAAATGCTGTTCAGGGTCACCCGATCCATTGAAAATAGGGAATACAGGGTTTCCAAAACTGGATGGAGGAGATATTGAATCTACCCATTTAGGGTAAACTTTCTTTTCTGGTTGAACCTACGCATATTTCCCTTCCATAGTTTCTAACCGAGCTGTTAATGACTCAATGGTAGTTATTAACTTTTGAGAAACATCCGGTTGAACTTGGACTTGTGTAAGTGCAATGACTGGATCTTGGACAGATGTGGTGGCTGGTGATGCAACTGATGGTAGCACTACCAATTGTTGTTTCACATGACTCATAGAATTAGACCTGTGAGGGTTTACTGATAGAGGAGGATATTCTTGATCCATCTCAGTAGCTGCAACAAATTCCCTTGGCTGACTGTCTCCAGCACGCTTAAGAAGAAGACTACCCTGAAGTAGTTCTGCATTCAACCTCCTTAATTCCTTCACTTCTTCCTCCTGTTGTGCAAACCTTTTATCTAGTGAGAGCTATTGGCCTTATCTAGAGGAAGGATATGTAACCTGATTATTTCCCCTCCCTTTGTTGGATCCTTTTTGGAGAGGGGGAAGTGGGTTACTCGAAGGATTACCTAGGTTCTGAGTAATCCTTTGATTTCGTGTATGCACACCTTCTTCATTTGTGTCAGTGCATACATCTTCTTGAGCAGGAACCTCTTCATCTGAGTCCCCTAAGTGATCCTCATCTGGTGGATCATCAACAACATCATTGATGACATTGATTTATGCATAACGCATCGCATCCCTTCTATCAGCATTTTTGTGATATTGTCTTCTTCCATGTCTTTGATGATACATTGCTTTTTATTGATTCGATACCTCAGGAACTTATTGACGAACCGTAATTCGGAGGGAATCTCCTGATAATTTGGCTCTTCATTCCTCTTGAGGATTCTTCCAAAATTGAGAAAAGACCGAATTTCTCTGAGGAGGGGATTGATGATTTGAAAAAGTCCCTAGTCCGGTGGACTGGGGTTGTTCCTACTGTTCCCGCTCAATTCCTCGAATCCTATTTGTTGATTCTGAGGGTTGTTTTAAAAGAGTCCCTAGTCTGGAAAGCTGGGGAGGCTCTTGACATGTTATGTTTGAGACTTTCTTAAAATCTCTCCTGATATTACGGACCTTATTCCGGAAATTAGCTGGATGCATCAACCTGTATCCACTTTTATCACCCAGTTCAAAAGACCATTGGATGATTTCTGACACTTCTGTCACTTGATGATGTGCTTTCTCCATACAAGAGGCTTGTTCAATATTCTTATTTTCTTGATGTAGGAGTAATTCAACAACTTATTCTCTGTATGCTTGATTTTGAGAGGAACTAGTTGAGGCCTGTTCTTGGGAAAGCTTTTGATTACAAACAAAACCCATTGACTATGGCCGGCCATGGGCAATAAAATTGCATGAGACCGTTTTCGGTGGGCTTTGTTGACTAGAGAGAATAGTGAAATGTAGTGCTCCATGAACACCCCATCCTCTGACATGAATACCATATGGGACATTGGAAATTAACTGATACAATTTTCTTAGTGCGCCAAGGCATGAACGTTGAAGGGATCTCTGCTTCTTTTCAGCATTCGGATATCGAGAGACTGATAGAGATGCCAAATCAATCTGACATTGTAACCCTTCTATTATCTTAAGATGATTTTCATATTCATCATAAGATAATACTTTCTTCTTTAACTGACAAAGAGTTTTCCATATGTTGAGACGAATATCGTGGATTCCATCTTCCATCAACATCTTTGGAATGTCATACTGAGAGTTAGCCAGAGGCCAAAACATGATTGGTACTTCATATTTTTCCAGTTTTTTTCTCATGTTCAGAATTTCCTCTTTATCATTAAATGTATATTCTTCTACCTAATTTGACCAAAGCTTGTGCTTCTTTGTTGCTTCATCGGATTCAACAAGATTGGTAGAGAAATCATTGATGAAACTAGAAGATGCATGACTTGGGGGTGGTTCGGAGAATGACCTACACCCTGGGCTATCTTCTGATTGAGAAAGTATTTCACCTTCAAGCGATGAAGCATCAGAAATGACCGGTTTCGCATTTGCATGTGCCTCAAGATAAGAGGGCTTTCTCGGCACTACATTGTCCACTGGAGCATTTTCCGAGCAATGTGAATCACTACTGTGGAGAGGACTTTCACAGCGAAATTCATCATCATGGGGAGGACCACCATGGTGGGTTATAGAAAAAGATGATATCTCTTTCTCCTTGGTCTTCGGACCACACAGAGGGTTCCTATGGATCTCATCTGAAGATAAAACTTCAAGATTGACCGAAATGTCATGAAGCAATCCTTCATGAGGAAGTGTTTGTTGAAGACCTTCGGAATTAATGTTCCTAGTATTGGGAAATGAGGGAGTAAAATATTTAATTCCAACAGATAACTGTCCGAGGGCTTCAAGAACTCCAACATCGAGCAAGGCCTTGTTACAGATTGGCTCTTGATCTCCCGACTATGCTAGGTGGGTCTTTTTCTTAGACGCCTTCTTACTTGCCATGGAAACCACTTGTTGACGAAATTGGCTGCTCTAAGCAGGTGTATGTTCCTGATCAAGAAATATGGCCCGGTTAGGCTGACGATATCCACTCAATTCAGGTGTATGTGCCTGACTTGGTTGTTTGTATGATATGGGGGAGTATTCCCCACAACCCGCTTGGACTGGAACAGATGTGTGTGTCTGTTCCAGAGTGAAATGTTGATGTGTCAATCCACTGGTAGGGATAGATTTATGTGTCTTTTCCTGAGACACTGCTGAAGCTGTTATAATATCCTGGCAAGCATCCAGAATATGAGCAGGGATTTGCTTCTTCTCTTTCACTATTGATAAAATATGCTTGGTGACTTCAGCTGCCAGAATGGGGATATATGTCCATTACGTGCTTGGAGTAGGTGTATGTGCCTGCTCCTATCCTCCTTTTCCTGTCAGTGAATCTTGACAGTACTCAAGTGTGGGGGCAGAGAGTTGAGTCTGCCTCCTTTTTGTCGCTGGGTCTTTCCGACTAACTTTTCTAAATGCTGCCAAGCGAGACTGTTGGTAGGCTTGATTAATACTAGCAGGTGTATGTGCCTACTGATTGCACTTCTCCGAACATGGTTGATGAGCTCCATCATATGTAGTCAGACCAGCCTGCTGACTAGCTGATGATGTATAAACAGGTGTATGTTCCTGCCTATAGTACTCCGCCGGAATTGCCTAGTGGGATTGGCGTGAGGCTTCCAGAAGAGTCTGCTGGAAAGTGGAATTAAAATGAATAGGTGTATGTTCCCGCTCATTGTTTTCCACCAAGTTAGGTTAGTGTACTTCTCCAGAGATGGTAGAGATGAGAACCTGCTCACTATTGACCAGATTCCACATCTGGCGGTTCATCTTGCCTGCTCGGGTTCGAGGAACCTGAGCCGAACGCCTGGAGTCGGTACCCTCATCATGTTGAGGGCATACTATTGCACGAGTCTTGCGGTGATTGATGATAGGATCCCTCAGGAAGGACTCCTACTTCTTTGAATTAAGGCCCTGAGGTACATACTCATTCACCTCCCCAGAATATGGGATTGAATGGTGATGGCATTCCGGGGATAACGACCCGAAACGGTTGGAGATGGTGGTTAGTACCGCCTACTTCTTGATCACTGGTCATCGTTGATTGGACGACCAGTGTGAATTTTTCACTTGGAGGGCTTGTCGGGCAGCCTCCAAAGTTGGAATGGTACCGTGTTGACGGTACTCCTTAACCAGCACATTTGATACCCAGTATTGAAGACGCTGAGTAGGTGATGTCATCCTTAGAGAGGATGACGATCCAGTAGGAATGGCAGTAGTGGCATTGGCAGTAGCAGTATTCACAGGTGTTAATTTGAGAGCATCCATTATGGAAATGCATAAGATCTTGGAAAAGAGTGCCTTTTTGATATAATATACGTAATCAAGATAAATTCAGCTATTACATCTTTTGGATGAGCACATATGTCAATGATTGTTATTTTGTTGTCCATCTCATTGAATTTAAAATAGGGGCCTAAAAAATAGGTGAAACATTATTTTAACTTGGTTAAGGATTCACGTCGGGTTCACCATTTTTTGTTTCCCTCAGAATTTGTGTATGACCTCCTTGATGGGAGGTTCAAACGTTCCGATCGGTTTCTAACAGGTTTGTTCGTAGAACCGGAAACATCCAATGATTCCACATCCATTTGGACCTACTTTCCAAAGGTAGGCGCTCATTAGTTTGTGGACTGATGAGGCTTAGTAATTTTCATTGGTCGAGAGGATGGAAGGTCGGACTCATCACACCTTTTTTAGGGGAATTATTGTCTACTCCGGGACTCTCTTTATAGATTTAAGTTAAGTTCATGAATCCTTATTACCTTACCAAGTATAAAATGGTATTTCCTTCAGATTTGACAATCAATGATTAAATATGTAGGAAATTTATAGAATCTTTTATATGTATTCGAGGTTCTTCATCGATAGAGAATCATCTGTATTTCTTAGAGATTCTTGGTCAATGGTATCCTTCAACACATTTATATAGAAGCCTCTTGGTCATTATGATGACCATGCTAGTTTTAAAGCCACTCAGTGGGGCACTTGAAGTTTATTGTCATTCATAAGTACATGGATTATTTCAGAGTTGGGATCGAACCCGCAGATGGGATACCTACGTATCCTTTGTTTAGAAAAGGAATTAGAACCCACGTAGTTTGAGTAAGGGAGTATGATTCTTATGCATGATTGATGTCTCAAAGAAAGAATTCATGATTACTTTTACACTCTAAGCTCACGTGAGTCATGCTCGGTGTGAGAAACAAGAGGTATTGGTGAAACCAGAAAATTGTGCCACGAAAGATGAAATAATGTGGGGCTTATGTGTTTATAACTGCCCAGATAAATGAAGATTGGGATTCACTTCAGGGAAGAAATCCAAGAACAGGGTCCATAAAGGTATATGTGCTTCATGGATATTTGAATACTCTAACTTGGGGCTTACTTCTGAAAAGAAGCCCCAAATTAGGAGAGGACATATGATTGGGTTTTACTCCTGATAAGGAATCCCAGATCAAAGGTAAATTAGGACTGGTTAAGAGAAATTAAGACTGGGGCTTATTCCAGAAAAGGAGGCCCAGGTTAAAAGTGGACTTGGGGCTTACTCCTAAGGAGGATTCCCATGTTTCAGAATTATAACTGGGCCTTATTTCTGAAAAGGAGGACCAGGTTAGGATAGGACTCTCATCTTAAAGGATGAGTTTGAATGATTTAAATCTCAATCTTTAGTGATATAAAGATGTGTAAATCACTAGATTTTGAGTGATATTCCACAGAATTCCTTTCATATAAGGAATTCAAACCAAGAAACCATGCCATAAATGGATTTGAAGAGTGTCTTGAAGACTGAATCTGGAATAGGAGAGGTGGAATGGCTTAAGATGGGTGAAATGGAAAGAAGGGAACCCAAAAAGGCAGGGGCGCGCATGTCCTGGCAGGTGCGCAGGTACTGTGTGGGCGTGCAAGTCCTGGTCGTGTAGGTATACTTGCACGATACATGGGTACTTGTGCGACGGTTAACCATAAGGGTAATACTTGAGCGACTCTTGGTTAAAACCTTTATAATCATCGTGAGGTTCTTCTAGAAGAGAGGCGTGCAAGTTTTGTTGAGGAAGTAGGGTAGTGCGCAAGTATGTTCATTCCCTTTAAGGGAAAAACACTTTAGGCACCAAGTATTAGTGAATTATAACACTTAGACCTTACTCCTCTTGTTTAGACCTTCCATTCTAGGTAAATAATTACCTTATAAGTGTTCGGAATACCTGGAGAAGAGACTTGGGCATTCAGAGCTCTAAATCTGAATTCTGGAAAAATTCCTCTCAATCTGAATTCTGGAAAAATTCCTCCCGAAATTAGGGGCCCACAGGGTCTATTTATAGGCTGAAGAAGACCCGGGAGGTTATCCTTTAGGACACGCAAGTCACTTGCACGACCATTATGTGGCGCGCAAGTATACTTGCGCGACAGTGATGGAACTTGCACGGCACATGTGCTTTTGATCCCTTGTTTATGCCTTTGTCGATTTTTGATATTTTCCTTAATGGATGAATCAATTTGTGATAAGTCATTTCCCTTTCCATTATTTTAGACAATGTAACGAAAAGGAGCGTCAACAGTTTCATAGACACTACAACATGTGGAGATTCCTCCCTGTTTTTTATACTATGAATGGCTGTATTTTTTCTGAGATTGCTATCCAAATTTCATCCTTGTATGATATCTCAATATTCTGTCACTTTTTTGTTGACATCCATCCCTTTATTTTCGTCACATGATCAATAATGAATGATCTACATAGGGATCACCTTAGTAGGATGTGTATCATGTAGAATGAGTGATTTTCATATCTTTGGAAAGCATCTTGACCATAATAATTCCATGTATTGGAACTCATGATAATATCCTTTCACTTTAGTTTAAGGTATTTTAGCTCAGACCATATGTTTATTTAGTTTAATGTCTTTTAATTGAGACCGTATATTTATTTAATTTATATTCTTTTATCTCGAACCATTTCTTTATTTAGTTTATGGTCTTTTATCTTGAACAATATATTTCTTTAGTTTAAGGTCTTTTAGCTCAGGCCATATATTTATTTAGTTTAAGGTATTTTAGGTCAAACCATTTATTGTATTAGTTTATGATATTTTAATACCAACTATATATTGCTTTAGTTTAAGGTATTTTATCTTGGACCATATTTTACTTTAGTTTATGGTCTTTAAGCTTGGACAATCTATTGATTTAGTTTAAGGTCTTTTAGCATGGTCCATATGTTTCTTTAGTTTAAAGTCTTTTAGCTCAGACCATCTATTGACTTAATTTAAGGTATTTTATATCAGACCATTTATTGCTTTAGTTTAAGGTATTTTAGCTCATACCATCTGTTGATTTAGTTTAAGGCCTTTTATCTCATAATAACTATTGCTTTAGTTTAAGGTCTTTTAGATAGGACCATCTATTTGAGCATGGGACGGGGTGCATACATGCTAGGAGTGACCTAAAACACTATAAGGTGTTGGATCCTACCCTAGTGTTATTGAGGTTCCTAAGGATCATAATACCCTTTTGTAGAGTGACACGCTTGGTTGATGACCATTGGTGAATATACAAGAACGATGGGCATGTATGCATAGTCAAGCCAAGGGGTCCCTTGAATCTGGGTATCTTTTCCAAGGGCTATGGAGGATCTATAAAAGTAATATTAATGAGGATAGAATACTAGGGATGGTTATTTGGGGTATGGATGATGTAAATCATAACTTGGGAGTTTCATTCCATGAATATGAGATGGTGTACAAATTCTAGGTATGTCCCTTGACATTCTAAAATACCAGGTTCCACCAAGGTGTTGTAATGGTTCAAAAGGATCGAAGCTCCTTTCTAGAAAGGAGAAGATTCATTTAGTTGGTGGTTCAAGACCCGTATGTTTCAGTATCATGCCAATAAAAATATGATCTCCACTTATTTTTAAGTTCTATGTAAGATTTATGAATACTCAAACATTTAGATGATAAAGTTGGATATGGTAAGAAAGCTATCTAGAAAGGTTTCTTGCACCCTAGAGAAAATATCTCATAAAATGAATCTCAATCTCTATGCCATGTGGTTTTTAATCAAGAGACATTGGTCATCAAAGGCTAGGAAATTAAGTATCACAGTCCATCCTTGAAGAAGGGTATGTAACATGGGGACGTTACGTTGATGATATTGAATCCTCTTGGATAGTTTTGTAAGGGGATTATAAATCATGATGTGGAGTGCTCGAATCTGAATAATGGTATGGGACTGTCATATAGGGAGTGGTTCAATAACATCAGGGTGTTGAGTGTTTTTGTGATGATGTCAGGGCTCACGATAATTGGAATTTACTTTTTCATAATAACGCATTTCGTTGACGTCTATAGGTGCATATATAAGATCCATGGGCTTGCATGCATAGTCAAGCAAAGGGTCATTGAATCTAGATATCCTTTCCAAGGTCGATGGAATGTTATGATGATTCGAGGTATCCCAAATCATGAAGTGTGGTTTCCAAAATATGTAAAACCCAGTGAGGTTTCACATGACCTAAAGGTTATGTCACCACCTAGTGAATGTATTTTCGTGGTGAGTAGGTGTGAAAAATAATTACCTGACATTTTCCTAGACCAGTGGCTTTGGAAAGAATAGCCTTGATTTTGTTAAGGTTATGGGCCCTATGAGCTTTCATCCTTTTATGTGTGCCCTAATTTTTTCCTAAACTTTATAGATTAATATTTTATCTATCAAATATTTGAATTTGTCTTAGGCAAACCTTTGTGGGTTTTTGGACTCACAAGTTTTTGTGTCTCTTTTACTGGAAGTTTAAAGTTATGAAATTCTGACCATATGGGATTGAGTTTAAGGTCATACATCTAGAGAAAATCATGGGATGTTTAGGGTCATGAAATGCATAGACCTGATATGGAGGATGTGACATAAGAGGTTAATTAGGATACCCAGGGTTAAGAGTGCTCCAACCTCATCTCAAGCAAGGAAGGGAAGTGATATAAATCATGGATTGAGTTTCTCATGTCATGAGTAATGGTGTGAGACAGTCATACAAGGAGTGGATCAGACACGTTGGGGTGTTGAGTGATGCCGTGATGATGTTAGGTCTCACGTGAATTGCACTCTCCTTTTTCAGAGTAACACATTTGGTTGACAGCCATAGTTTCATATGTTAAAGCCATGGGCATGCATGCATAGTCAATCAAAGGGTCATTGAAGCTGGGTATCCTTTCCAAGGGATAGGTAAGGTTGAAATTAGAATAAGATTCTCAAGAAATTAAGTGTGGTATATTGATTTCATGTTCTCTTAAATGATGGTGGAAGAACCCCATACTTTGGTTGACCAAGGTAAGTCTCTTGAGGTCCTTTGATAATGATTGAAAAATGGGAGATGGTTTTCATAGTTTATTTTCATATACCGAGCACACATTTGTGTATGTGTAGTTTAACATCATGTGGTAATGAAATTATTTCATGTAGTTTAATTTCATAAGTTAATGATGTAAGAACCTTCGTGAAAGGTGGTAATGTTGCAGTTGGGCCCAAAAAGGGGAACTTGGGCATCACTATGTATCCCATGAAAATGAGAATAAAGACACACATAGTTCTGGATAGACATGAAATTTAATGTATTTTTGTTAAGGAAAAACATTGTATAGTTTAACATCATGTGTTATGGGTGAAATATTTCATGTAGTTTAACATCATGCAGAAAGGATGATGCAGCATAGTTTAATGTCATGTATTAGGGATATGTGTGTATAGTTTAGGGTCATGTGGACTTGGAGTTCTTAACATGGGGGTATGTATAATGGTTCCATGAATCAACACAATGTGAATGAGTACCAAATAAGTCTCAACCACACCCCAAAACTTTCCAGGAAGACTCGGGCCAAAGGGATAAAAAGGGTCATGGTTGCGGCTGGGCCCGAAGATGGAATTTTTGGGTGTCACTATGTGTCTCATGAAGATGAGAATCAAGCCACAAATAAATCTAGAAAAGGAAATAACTGGCATAGGTATGACCCATACATAGATGTGGACATTATTTCCATTTACAGTTGTAGTTGGGCCTAGGATTGGAGATCTAAGAATCACTATGTATCTTGTATTTCCAAGAATCAAGCTACACATAGTTCTTGAAGCCCCTTGAAGTTTAATATCATTTGGTGAGGAAAAAGGTGGATCGAAGTGAATTTATGGATACATCATATTTGTTCCCAAGGGAAGAAGTTTGGTAATCACTATGTATCTAATGGATATGAGAATCAAACCTCACATTGTTCTTGGAGGACCGTGTGGTTTAATGTCATGAAAAAAAGACATTGACCATTCAGATTAATATCATGTGACAAGGAATTATTTTATTCCATTTATGGTACTACACTCAAGACCATAATGGATACTTTTTTTACCTCTCTGGCTTTTTGTGAGGGTAAGTCCCTACAATGATTCCTATGCTCACGTGATCTATGCTCGATGCGAAAAATAAGGAGAAACATGGGTTCCCCTATAGTGTAGAGACAAAATAGGGGTATAACATATAAATTTTTTATGATTTAGTGGCTAGACCAAGATTTATGATCAATTCATCCCTACGTATCTCATTGGAAATGAGAATCAATCCATATTTAGTTCTGGATGTAATCGTGCAGTTTAACCTCATGTGGAAAGAATGATGGATTACCCGACATGAAGGGGAAGGTGAGTTGTGGATTCATATAGTTTTATGTCATTTGGTATGGAAATTGTCCATGAAATTTAATTTCTTATGTCAAGTATAGATTTATTATAGTTTAACATCTTGTTTTTAGGTCGAGACATTCCATGCAGTTTAACATCATGCGGTGAGGAAGAAATGTTCCACACAGTTTAACATCACGCAGAGAGGATGAAATTTTCCACGTAGTTTAACGTCATGAGGAGAGGATGATTGATGGGGCTTACTCTGATGTGGATTTACTTTTACTTAATATCTTATGAAAATTATTTCTTGAGAAATCTCGCATTGGTGGGAGGTGTGACACGCTTCCCATCCATGGTGTCAAGTGAATAGGCTCCATTTTGATAGACCTTATGTATGATGTAAGGCCCTTCCCCCTTAGGATATAATTTTGGGGGCTTCATTCCTGGTATCATTAGGGTTCTAAGATACAACACCAGTTCTTCTAGAAGGAATGAGTGTAGGAGAACCTTTTTATTGAAAGCTTGTGCAATCCTATTATGGTGTACTTTGAGGTTGTGCAGCTTCTAAAACCACTTCTCATCTAGTCATTCAAACTCGTCCAATTGTTTCTATGATTTTTTATCATCTGAGAGATGTCCAAAAATGGCTATTCATCATGAGGGTAGCTAGAATTATATGGGAAACATAGGCTCATCCCCATACACTAGTTAGGAATTTCTTGTGTGGTAGTATATGTAGTGGTGCAATAGGCCCAAAAATCATATAGGTGTTTTTATGTCCAAAAATTATTATACTACTTCACCATATTCAAGATTATGTTTGATAATATCTTATTAAATGCCTATATCTATCCATTTTCCACTACATGATAATAGGATGAGTTCTTGGAATCAATGTTGTACTCTTGATAAAGCTTCTTCAACTCTGTGGAATAGAATTTGGTGCCATTTTCTATCAACATTATGTGAGTTACTCTGAACCTAGTGATGGTATGGGACTTCATGAAGTTGATGATATTCTTTGTCCCAAATTCCTTGAGGGTTATCACCTCATCACATTTAGAAAATAAGTCAGTTATAGTAAGGATTTACTTGAACTGGTTAGTGGTGGATGGGGATATGTCCCCCACAACTTCCATCACAAAAATGGAAAATTGATAAGAATATTTAGTGGTATGCATAAATTATAGGGGATTATGGATGAAGTTCTCATGGAAATCACATGCATTAAATTTCTTGGTGAATTCCACACAGTCAAGTATCATGGTTTTCAAGTAATATCTCAACCTCCTGATTTGTTGGGAGAGCTTGGTTCTAGAATAATGGGCACCACAAGAGCCTACATGGACTTCCTCCATAATGGTTAGAACTTCTCTTTATTTTATACACCAGAGGATAATTCCATCAAATATGCACTTATAGTGTATGTTTTCCTCCTTTGGGACATCCTGTAGAGTGAAGTTCACTACCTGGCACCGAATCTATTCCCTTCCAGAATGATCTACTGTGAGAGTATAATTTCAAAGATAGTCGATTATGGGATCCATCCATCCAAATATGTTCATTGGTTCATAATTCTCTAGGGAGGTTCTAACATGGTTGGACTCTTCATATTTTATAAAATTATTGATGAAACTATTCGTCAATGTGTAATACGAAAGGTCGCTTCCTCCTGATCAGGGTCTGCTAGGATGATGTCTTCATTGTCCAGTGCATCAGTGTGAGAATTCTGTGATTGGGGAATATAATGTAGCATGGGATCAAAGGGGAATTCTTCCATTAGTCCCTTGATGTAGCCAGTGAGGGGGGAAATTACTCATTTTTTTGGCATATTCTCCATTGACCTACTTTATAACTAACTCTAAATCACCTTTGATGTTCAGGTAATCTATGTTCAGTTGTAGGGATAGTTCAAATCCAGCTATGAGGGCTTGGTATTATTCCTCATTATTTTTCTAGCCATCATACACTGAGAAAAAATAGATAAAAACAGATATGTCTGGAGATACAAATACAATCCCTAGACCAAACCTATTGAGTTTCAGGTTTTCAATTCTTATTCCAAGAGTACTCTGGGAGGAACTATAAAATTTCATCCCCCATGTTCAGGGAGTTTCATGGGCCTAAAAGAACTCTTAATCAGGGAGATCTATGTCTTATAGTCTATTTTTTTGGGCAGTGTGTGTTTTGAGGAAATCATCCAAGGCTTTCCCTTTTACTGACCTCTTAGATATAAACTGAATGTCATATTATTGTAGAATGACAACCCATCGATCCAAGAGTCCAATCAGCACGGGGTATCCAATGATGTACTTAATAATGTAAATATGACAGACCGTGTGGACCTCTTTGTGTTTCAAGTAGTGCCTCATATTTTTCACTACCTAGATGAGTAAAAGGCAGTTCTTTTCAACATCATAATATCTAGTCTTAGTACCAAGCATGGTCTGGATAAGGTAGTAGAGACTATTCTCACTTCCCGCATCATTCTTCTATGTGAGAATGATGACTAATGATCTCTCCTTAGAGTCCACATATAATATGAGTGGCCTCCCATCCACAAGATGTATTAAAACTAGTGGGTGCAGTAAGTACTAATTGAAACATTCAAAGTTTTTCTAACATTCATTGTCCCATTGGTAGGTGACTCCCTTCTTTGGTAACCCCATAAAGGGGGGGGCTTTGTTGGACAGGTTGGATATGAATCTCCTAATGTAGGTGAGGTTCCCTTGGATTCCCCTAAGTTCTTTCAGGTTCTTAGGGGATGAAATTTAAAAAATAGAATTAGTCTTCTCTAGGTCAACCTCAATTTCATGGTGGCATAGAACAATGCTAAAGAACATTCCTAATATTACCTTGAAGGCACATTTCAGTAGATTTATATTTGGACTGTGTTGTCGTAGGTTTTCAATGATTTCTCATAGATCTGTGAAGTGATCACATAATTTTCAGGATTTAACGATCAAGTCGTCAACATAACACTCGGCTATCCTTCCCAATAATGGCTTAAAGATGTGAAACATGGTGTGATAATATGTGATTCCTACATTATTTAATATAAAGTGCATGAACTAATAGCATAAGATCCCTTAAGTTTCTCTAAAGGTAGTGGTTTCTTTATCCTCAGGGGCTATCTTGATTTGATTGTACCTTGAGTACCCATCTATTAAGGAAAGGGCATGGAGGCCAGCATTTTCAATTTTCAAGAGTTCTATGATTCGTAATGGAAAATCTTCCTTTGGTAAATGCTGATTAATGTCTCAGAATTCAAGGAATACTCTAATCTTCTTGTTCTCTTTCTTTATGGAGACGATGTGTTCAATCCATCTTAGTTATTTTACTTCTTAGACAAATTTGGATTTGATCAACTTATCAACTTCTTCCTCTGAATTGGTGGAATGAGAGGGTTTCATCCTCATGGTTTATTTCTTCAAACCCTGATTCTCATTAGGCAGTCCAAGATGATGTGTATCCACATATGGATTCAATCTAGAAATTTATGTTTAGTTCCATGTAAACACATATCGGTGCTGGTTTCAAAATTAAGTGTACATCTCTTTCTCTTTGAGAGGCATGGAATCACTAGTCACGGTAGGTCTTGGGTCTTCTTTTGTCACCAGATTTATCTTCCTAAGCTCATATATGGTAATAGATATTACCTCCTTGGATTTTGTATAGGAATTCCAGATATATTCCTCATCTTACTCCATTTTTAAGTCAATTGAGATGCCTTTAGGTGAGGATGGAAACTTGGGGGGGGATCGATCATTTGCAGTGTGAGGGAATCCATGAGAAGAAACATCATCATCTATTTTGTCATAATTTCTATAGAGATATGTCATAGTAGATTATTTTTGAGGATGGGAGAGGCTTGGAACTCTAGTATTAGGTCTTCTACATCAACCATGTTTATGGGGAGAATATAATCATGATCAATAATTCTTCAAGGATTCACATGGGTGGTCCCTAATACATTAGAAACTTCAACCCATATATCATCACCTATTATTGTTTTCTCACCTCCCTTATTATATAAATCTTCTTCGGCATATGCATCTCAAAAAATATCAAAGGGGGTGTTGTCACAATGTAGTATTACAACCTTCCCATTGATGGGGTACTTCAGACATTGATAGAATATTGATGGTACCCCAAGTGTATATGTAGCTATGTCCTTACCAGTAAAACGTTATATGTGGTATCTTGGTAGATAACCTTGAATTCAACATAAAATATGATAACCAAAAATTGGTCTTTGAGTATGATCTTCCCTAGGGGTCTCTACTCGTTCTTTTCATACCCCTGGATAGTCATATTTGTAGGGTATAAGTACCCTTCACTATACCCCAGTCGTTAGAGGGTACACACTGGGATAAGATTGTTCCCTAGTATATTAACAATCATCACCCTTTGGAAATTGATATTATTGAGTCGTTCTGAAACGTATATGTTCCCTTGTGTGGCGTCCCCCCAATCTTGATCAATGAATGAGGTGAAAAAATGGCATCCTAAGTACATAGTATCCACTCGATATAGTTCAGAAGCATAAACTTATATCTCTAACTACCATGGGTTCTAGAGGCCTTCAACGAGTACCTCTATGAGTTATTTTGATAGACGGAGTGCATCTAAGATCAAGGTCTAGGTTGGGGTCACAGCTGGATGGTTCATAACATTATAAATTTGTGCTAAATGTTGGTGGTTCCCAATATGGGTCTACTCCTAGGCATGTAATTTGGGAGATAAAGAATCTGAGGTAGAAGGACTTGGTGCTTGTGCTGAGGATAAGGAAAAGTCCACTTCCAATGGTGCAGGTTTTGTTGACCTTCCTCATTGTCTAGCTTAATCAAATTATAACCCCACTAAGTGTTCATTCCTGGTGATTGGATACAGCAGACTATTAGAGGGCACTGAGAAACCTCCTCGCCTCCTTTGATCCAACTGGAGTGCCTACCCATGAGTCTCGGCTGCATATATTTCACTTAAGGGGATATGACCAAAATATTGAGTCTTACCATGTCTTTGTTTCCCCCTATATCCCCAGTGTCGATGCATGTATCCTCTTGTTCCTCAATTATATGTGGTAAAACCATATTTATGGGCATACTCATCATTGTAGAATGGTAATGTAAAATGTATTATATTGCTAAAACCAAAGATGGGATCCTCTTCTGACGAGGATTCTGTTTGGTGGGGAAATTCACATCTTGTCGATGTCATAGGGAAGAAATTTGTGAGGTTCGATGCATACTTTGTAATAGAATATGACTCTTCCTATTCTATTTCATTACACTACTGGTTGTCATTCCCACCATTGGGAGTTGCATCTGACACCTCTTTCTTCGGTGGTGGAGCTACTGCTGGCCTGTGCAACTATGCTCTCAAAGTGGCATGGGCTCAATCAAATGTTTTCCAAACCATATAGTTATTTAATTTTCACACACATCTGTCTATGAACTTCATCCAATCATCCTCTTATTTTTGTTGTACCATGGTTATGAAAGACACTTTCTCTAAGGAATTATACAATACCACTTGTTCTTAATCAATCATGCCTTTAAGGATGTCGTTGATGATTAATTAATTATGGATATTATGACCCAACCTTTGTAATTAGGTCAGTCGGTGAGGTTGAACTCATCGGGATTCCTGGGTTGTGTAAGTATCAGTAGGTTGTTATCCATGGCTGCCAAGATATAACCAGGGACCTATTCATTCTAGAAGGAGTATGCCTTATACATCCATTCTTCAAATCCTGGATGAGCCTAATTTCTATGTGCTTCTGGATGAAAGAGATTATGCGGTTTTCACCTCTCAATTGAAGGTTATGGGATTTTTTTAGCCTACTTTGTCATTAGAATAGGTGTCACTACAGGCTTGAGAGTGATAGTTGCAGATTTCATTTTGGATGGCCTTTTTCCTATGCCATGGGCCTGAGTTGAGCTTTGGATTAGGTCTACTGAATGGTCTCTTCCAAAAATTGGCCTACTTCAGAAGATTCACAGAATCTTCCTGGATATTTCATTAGAATCAGGGGTGTATGAAACTCATCCCTACGATTTTCAACACAAAGTTCTAGTAGCTACTCTTGCGAGAGAGGGATGCTGAGTGAGTAAGTCAAAACCTTCCACCTTTTTATGAAATAAGGCACCCTATCATATTCACGTTGTTTACAGTTTGGCAGGTCGATGATCATTATGTTCCTCGGCATAGAACTAAACTGATAATGGAACTGATGTTGAAGTTCTTCCCATCCTAAAAAAATCTTACTACCATACTACAATACCAAATTAATGTCTGCCCTATCAAAGTTTTTACAAAACACCTCTACTTGGTAGCCTCTTATTGATCTCGATGTTCTATCATCAGCCCGCATCAGTACATTAATTGTGTGAGATGCTTCTCGCGACCACCTGCACCATCAAAGGAAGAGAAGTTAGTTTTTTCAAAGTTGGCCGGAGGTGAGGTATCATCGACCCATTCGGAGTATGGCTTCCTTTCAGGCTGCACAGGTGTGAATTTCCCTTCCATGGATTTCATTTGAGTATTTAGGGACTTAATGAAGTTAAGGAGATCTAGAGGCACTGCATCCTTGACCATATCTCACCCATAGGGAGACGAAAGGGGTTGATGAGGTGGCCCCTTTTTATCTTCTTCTAATTTTCAATCCATACAAGGACTGAATGGTTATCCTGATATAAGAGAGGTTTTCATCGTAATGGAGGCAAGTCATAATAATTTTTGACTTCCTCATGAATGTGGGATGGTTGGACAGACCAAAATCCAATCTTATATTCATAAACTTCCCTTGATGATGGATTAGTAAGGGGAGGGAGAACATTTGTCTCTACATGGTGATGATGCCTCATGGGAATATTTCCCCAAAGTAACTCCTCTTTAAGTTGTTGAATAGATTGTATTTCACTCAAATATTATGACAATTGGTACTATAAGGATGTAACCCTGCTCCTCTTGGGAGGTGATCAATATGTGGTTGTACCCTTCCCCTTGGTATCATTCCTCCAGGGAGGTGGTAACTCGATATTCAAAATTGCCATGTTTTGAAGCCGTCTATCATTCCTAGTGCGCATAGCATCATTCAGTGCATTCAAGTCACCCTCCTCCCAATTCATATTTTCTATGTTGTGACCCTATATATTTTTTTATGACTAATATATTTCATGATGAATGTGACAACATTCACGGAGGCATATCAGGCAATGGTGGTTGTGCCATTTCTTCGAACGCACCATGATGATTCTGCATAGCTTCTATCAGGGTCTTTATTCAAACCCTTGGTCTTATTGGTCCATTTTGGATTATGTACCTAGTGAGTATTAAATTTCCTCACTACAAATTCCTTCCATTTTGATCTATGAAGAGTTAACCTAAGGGATTTTCCAGTCGAGGTTGTTGAACGATCCCCAACCAGCGGAGGTGTGTCTCACGGTAGGTGGAATTTCAACTGTTGATTCATTTCTCCCAATATGGAGAAGAATTATTAAATATATGATGGTGATAATGATGAAATGCACCCCCCCCCCCCATATCCTTTTGGGGTGGGGGTCATTCAGGTATATAGTTGTCACTGATTAGTCTAATTGTTGAGAATCCAATGGCTCTGTTCGAGGATTTGACAACTCCCAAGAAAGACATGATGATAAAAATTCCCACAGCCTATTGGGGTGGGGATTTTTTGGGATCACTGATGATGTATACAAGGACCTCTGAAGGGATGATGAACCTGGGGATGGTGATTGAGATATTAATTCCCCCATCCCATTGGGATGGGGTTCTCCTGTAGCTATAGCCAATGGATCAAAAATTCTCTTAGGAACTGACGATCTGAGAGGTGGTGGTATATAATCCCCCAACCCAGAAGGTTAGGTCTTCTCCAAGATGGATTATATTTTAGATTTAATAACATTCTACTTTACATGGCATAATTGTGATTGCATAGTAGTTGGGTGTGATGGAGACCTATGATGAGAATCATTTCTCACGGGAAGATGTCCGGGTGACTGTAACTTTGGTATCTGTGTTTGAAATTTCTTCTAATTATTTCAAGGGGCCCAGTTTTAAGTCTGGATGGCTATCCTCCCTATTTTTCCATAATGTCTGGGCATTGTTGGAGAAAATTCATTCTGTTGTAGAGACCAACTTTCCTGATCATTTCTAAATCCCTTGATCTCTCTAGAAGATATTACATTGTAAGTTTTCATATCTAAAGTGATATTGTGTTCCAAGGGAGAAGTGAAGTGTAATGATCTATACTTTCCCCATCCTTGAATGTGTATGCCTGACGTATCTTCAGAGATCAGTTGTCGAAGTGTCAGGATGCAATGGAGGTAATCGTGTTTCATGTTTGCACTGTTCTTTTCTAGTTTTGGATCCCATGCCATGGAGATAGCAGCTAGGTCGATATGGAAACAGAGTATATTGATTTTATGAAGGTGAATATCATATCTAGGATAATGGAGATATTGATCCTTTAGTCACCTATGAGTATCCCACATATTCTAGTGTAGATAAGAAACACACTCCTTTTCTAGATCCTTTAGGATCTCTTAGCTGGAAGTAGTGAGGGGGAAGAAAATGATAGGGAGGTTTTTTCCAACTAATTCTCTATATAATGGCTCTGATGGTCTCCTGCTGAAGGGAATGGGGTGATACTGTATGTTGATGGGGAACTATATATGGTTGACCTCTGTGTTTCAAGAACCTCTTTGTAAAAAGGTTTTAGGGTTTGGTTCACCTCTCTATATGAATTTTTCTATACAAATGGAATATTTCCTTTCCCATGGGAGATATCATTTTGGGGTGGTTGACCATGGTGGATGTCAAGAGTAGAGTCCCTGAGATCCATCTCCACACTACAACAGGGAAGACTATCATGGTAATGAATGTATCCTACTTCTACTTTTATAGAAGAGTCAATAGACCCTTTTTGTGTTGAGAATGTGTTTTCAATTACCCCAAAGACACTGGAATTGAGAAAATTAGGGTTATGGTTCATGTTCTATGTCATGGTCCAAATATGATGACATGCCTTTTGTGAATCTGTAGGGATATGAGCCTACTGAGTGAAGGTTTCCATAACTTTTATATAACTGTCAGGTGTTGTGGGGGTATGATCTCACTGTTGAGAAGTTACTGGAATATGTTGATAAGTTGTCTCATTATTGACAGGGAAATGAGCCCATCCGGAATCATTTTCCATTCTCACATGTTGATCCTCAGTCAAGACGAGAGAATGATCTCGATCTTGAGCCTTTGGGATATTCCCCTGGTCTTTCATTATAGGAATATGAGCCTACACTTAGGCATGTGCTACTCTCACCCGGTTGGTCCCGGTTGGATCATAAATATGAGTCTATCCCAAATATGGATTCCTCATTGGAATATGCTGACATACCTCCAAAATGGGAGAAGGAATATAAGCCTTCCCCTGTGTTTCCATGGAATGATGCTGGCATAGACGTTCATCACTGGAAGTAGGAATATGTACATGACTTCGATGATCTAACGGGATATGCATGAAGGATCCATTGATAGGAATATGTGCATGTCCTGAGGCTTGGGACATTCCCACTTGGTCATCCTTGTCCAGAATAGGGATATACACCTGATCCTGGGTCTTTGGAGTATTTATTTGGACTTCTTCGACAGGCATGTTCCTCTTTCCTAAGACTTGTACAACTCTCACCTAGTTTTCCCCATTTTTAATGGGGATCTAAGCCCAATCCAATGCCTTTCCCTTTATTGGAATATGCTAATAATCCTCCCATGTGGGAGAAATAGTCTATGTTATCTCCAGTACAGCCACATGTTCGAGATTATTAGAGTGTTTTACTCTCTTGGCTGTAAAAATAGGAGTATGTGCCTATCCCATCATATGTAATAGTGTTGGAATATGCTGACAGAGTTCTTCACCTATTACTAAAATGTATCATCATTTTTTAAAAGTGATTTCAGGTATATGAGCATTCACATTTTCTATCTCCATGATGAACTAGAATATGTATTCTATTAAAGAGATGATATTCACCCACTAATGTCCTCCTGTTCCATTTGAGTGTGCTGATGGGATTCATATATGGGGTTAGGAATATGAGCCTCCCCCATGCTTGTTGTGGGAATATTTCCATAGACTTGTTTAGAGAGAGTAGGGATATGAGCATGTTGGATGGTACCTACCTGCGTATGCAGGTAGTCATCATCAGCAGGAGCAATGATATGTTCCATATCCTAGATATTTGACACCTTTCTCATCTGATAATTTTTCCTTGCATCCCATGCATGGGAGTTAAAAGGCATTGTGTATCGGATGGTACCCTTCACAGGTGACTGAGTGGTACAGACGAGATGGTGTTGGTGACCATAGTTTCCATGAGCCCTCCAAGGTGGCTTATTATCCTTAATAGAGCCATATCTATCTTCCCGTTGCACCTTCCTTAGATATTAAAGGTGGAAGTTATCATGCTTTGGAGATAATCTCCCAAAGCTATTGGTTGTGGCGATGAGAGATATAGGTTTATCAGCAGCCTTTCCCCAGCGATGCAGACTCACCAACTATCTCTTCTGGATGAATTCCCAACTAGCCTCCATGGTTGGGATAATACCATATCAGTGGTATTCCAAAACCATCATATTATCTACCTTCCATTATATTTTCCATGAAGGTGAGACTTTTTTATGAGTTGTGGAAGTTGTAGTTGCGGATGATTTACCATAATAGATGTTGGATAATGATGACATTGTCTCGAATTAGGTTTCTAAAGTAGTATTCATTTATTCTTGTATTCCTGATTTGGCCATTCCACTCATTTGGACTGATCAAGATGAGGATGAACTTATGATAAACCTAGCTATAGTGGATCGTTTGTAATATTATTTCGGTCTTATTTTTTTTCTTGTATAGGGTTTTCAAAACAAAGCTTCTTAACACATTATAACCCAATAATTTTTTCATTAGAGAGATTCATGTCGCATTCACTATTTTTGTTTCATTAGTAAATATGGCGTGGAATGGGGTTTAATCATCATGTTACTATTTTCACTTTTCCTTAATGCTCCCAATGGTTCCCGCATTTGTAGCTAAGTACAAACCTACTTTCCAATTACTGGAGGTCGTCTAGGTTTTCAGGCCCAGTGACTCTTAGGGACTCACATTGGTCGAGAGGATGGGAGGTCGATCTCAAATCACCCTTTTGGGGGAATTATTTCATACTCTGGGACTCTATTATAGATTTAAAATAATTAGTGAATCTCTTCCTAATCCTGATATGGGACTGGTTACCCTAATGAAACAACTTTAGGTCAATAATCCTTTTTATGAAAAAGACTATGATCTCTCGGGTGAGTCTATCTATATGTATTTGAGGTTCTTCATCATTATATGGTAACAAGAAGTTTCTTATATGCTTAAACCATATAACCAAGTACTTCAAAACATGATCCCATATTAAGGAGTGATTAATATTCTAAGGATGAGAGTTTTATTAAAGGAATCAAAACCAACATATTTTGTTTAACCCGTGTATTTTTACATCATGCTAAAGGAATTATATAGGTGCGCTAGGACACCTTCTAGATTGTGTCCCATAGGTTTGTCATACGTATCCTAAATATAGAAAGAATCAGAGTTTTCATATTTCATTCTTTCAGAACTAATATATTGGGGTCTCTGGTGTCATTATAGAGACTCATGGTGCAGATGACATAATTAGCACAACTCCCTAAGCTCACATGATCCATGATCAGTGTAAGAAACAAGGTATAGAAAGTAATAAATGTCACTTATTTGGATAAGGGACTCATATGTTGGTCCCTACATGGATGACCAATATAGAGATCAGGCCTTAGAGGGAGGTAACCTACGTATCCTGGATATAGAAGGAATCAGATTTGTCATAGTTTCCTTTATGTCAGGGCTTACACACTAAGGTTTCCCTATTGATCAGGGATTATATGCTAAGGACAGATAGCATTGTCAAATATTGTGATGCCCTATGATCCATGGAAAGACCTTCCTTGACACACATATAAGGTTTTGCAAGAGCTAGTGTGGCATAGTCAGACTGATTTCGTGAGACTCAACTGACATGAGAATACTCCATTATATGAGTCATGAAATGTTTCCAACAGACATCGCAATTCCTTATTTACACCTCTATGAGTCATCATGAGAACTAGTGGACATGTCTGTAGGGAATCATGAGTCTCATCTGACTTGCCCAGAGGGTGTCGTGAGAGCTTGGTTTTCATGTCTAAATGCTTTTTTGAGACTCGGATGACATGATAAAATGATGTTATGTGAGTCAGGAGATGTATCTGAGGGACATCACAAGTATTGGGTGATGGACCTAGAGTGTTCACAAGATTGAAGTGGCACCCACAGGGGGGCACTGTATGATGTGCCCTAACATGTATGTAGTACATCGCATGTCTCATATGACATGTTAAAATGGAGTCACGATATCTAGGTGAATTTCCCTAGTTCTTTAGGGTGTCTTCGAATAAAACACTCAAAGCACATGAGGGGCAGTGAGCATGTCATTTTATTAATCCTTATTCCTTTGATCTTGGTTCTAACCCTTGTATTCGTGATGCCTTTGTTTTTATTCAATGTCATTTCATCTTGAGTCGTTCATGATTTAGTAGTATTGTGGAACGGTATTCACATAACCTACCATATATCATTCACTTGATTTATGAATGATCACATGATGTTATTTTATGCCTTTTGCATGACTACACTGACTATCTGTCGGTGTATTACCTGATGGAAAGCTGGTCGGCCATGTGATTTCTCTGAGAAGTCCATAGAATTCGAGATCCAAATCCTATAGAGTTTTGGAATCAAGAATATGACACTAATAGTGGTCCTCAAGAAAATATAACCCTTTCATTGTGTTGGTTGGGGAATTTATAGGCATCTTCACCCCTTATACTCACTGGTTTTTACAGTGTATCTGGCACAATTTTAGGATGGATTCGGTAAAGGGGCCTGTCACGACTAGGTTTCACAAGTATCTGTCAGGAACTGCTTCAAGCACCTCTCCTGATTTTTAGTGATCATGAGTCTCCTTCATCAATTCTTCCTTTATCAGATTATTTTCAATTATCAAATACTTGTTCAATCATGAGGTTGTGTTGAAAGACCTCCATGTTTTTATGCTGACATGCTAGAGGGCCTGCACAAGATTCAAATACATGTGGGAATACATTCACGAGACCTTGTTTTACATGTATTAGGGTCTTGGGGGATAGCACTATAGGTGCACTGGTCATGTATAATACCTTTCAATGATAGATATTACCTCTCACCTCCTCCCTTTTATCCCCTTTTTTATGTAATAAAGGTTTGGAGTCATGTGAGATTGCATGTGTGTTGTCGAGGGTATTTATTCTATTTTTTGGAAATGAGTCGTGTGACCAATATAGTACTCATGAGGGTGAAATAGAATTCCATGTCTTGAATATGAGGATGAAAAGACAAAGGGACTCTTTGAGACAAGGTGGGAATGTCCTCGAGGGCTCACAGTGCCTTTTGGGTCGTCAAGGGTGCGTCAGATATCTTTCAGCAACCACAAACCCCTCTCGCCTCCTTATTTTTTACTTCTTTGTTTTATTTTACAAAGGTTAGGTATAATGTGAGTTGGCATGAGTATTATCTATGATTTTTACTCAATTTTTGGATGGTGTATTTATTTACCAATATGGGTCATATGGAGAGTGTGAAAGAATATATTGGGAAAGTTTGTCTATCTTTCCTTAGAGCATCATGGGGTTTCCTAGATATGTCTGAGGACCTCCATACGATGATGATGACAAACCATAGGGTTTGTGTGAGGTGAGTTGGATATGTCACCAGGGTCTTACAGTGTCTCTTGGATCACTCAGGGTGTGCGTTTCATGTCTTTTAGTGACCATGAACCCCTCTCACCTTCTTCCCTTTATCTTCTTCATTTTATGTGGAGAAGGCTCATAGGTCATGTGAGACTGCTTAGATATCACAAAGGGAAATAATTCTTCCTAATTATGACCTAGAATATGAGATTCATGAACACTAGGGGTATCTTCTTTTATAATATCAGCCCTTTTTATTCTTGAAGGATTTTGGATGGTTTTTCAGGCACTTTCCAATGACAAACTATGCGACATGGGGGAGCTCATTCAGTTGTTTGGGGTTCTTCATAAGAGCATGTACGTGTGTTGAAGACGGATTCATGGGACTAACCACGACTGATGCTCCATGCATGGGTCCTTATTGTGGCCTTTAAATGGTCACGGGATCGTGGGTCTCTCAGAGGCTTCATGAATCTTTGACCATCCCCTTATTCCTTGCTTTCATGGGGAAAATAATACCCATATTCAAGTGTTTCTTCCCTTGTTATTTTCCTAATACTTATTTGGAGGGTGTCAATAGATACTATTGAAATGGTTATTCCATGTCTCTTTACCACTTATTGGATATAGATATTGGACATATCCTCCACCATATGAGTTTCACAAATAGGGATGAAATGCACCGACTTTATGAGATGATCCAAAATCACCCATATGGCATTGTGTTTTTGAACCATTCTTGGAAGACCTGTTACAAAATCCATATCTATCTTCTCCCATTTTCACACTGGGTTAGGTAAAGATTATAACATACTTGTTGGTCACTGACGTTTTGCCTTATCTTGCTAGCAAGTTAAGCATCTAGAAACAAACTCAACCACCTTCCTTTTCATGCTGATCCACCAAAATTATGCCATCAATGACTTATACATCTTATATATTCCAGGATGGACAACCCATCTTGAATAGTGGTAAGCATGAAGAAGTTTCTTCTAATAATTCATAAGTATTACCATCTGATCATGAAACCACAAAACTAAACTCTCATCTAGCCTCCATCCCTCAATGACCTCCCCACCATTGAGTTTTGAACTCATAGAAACACATTAAACATCATATGTTTGTTCCTCCTTTACCATATTTAACAAATCATAAACAATCGAAACTATAAATAAAACTACCACATTAACTTAGTCTTCACATTCTACATGCATATCAGATCGGACCAACATTAGTTTCCACTCTTCAGAAGCATTTTTTTCAATTGAGCGTACTAATTTATGTGTAATGCATCTTCCTCCAAATTTCTTTTACCCAGTGTATTCATCAAGTGAAAGTCAAATATTTTTAGATACTCCATCCATCTTCTTTTCCTTATATTCAAATCCCTTTATGATAAAATATGTTTCATGCTTTTATGATCCACAAACACATTACATTTCTCACTGAAGAGATAATGATGCCAAGTATTCAAGTCATGGATGACTATAGCTAACTCCAAATCATGTTTTGGGTATATTTTAATCATTCACCCTTAACTTCCATGATCCATAAGCTACAACATAGTATCATTTCATGGTAACACACCCCAAACCAGATCCTGAAGCATCACAATACACCACGTACCCTTGTCCTGATTCTGGAAAAATCAAGACCGGTATGGATGTAAGGTGAAGATTTATCTCTTGAGAAGATTTATAGCATTAATCCCTCCTTTAGAATGGAACATTTATCTTTTTTAATGTTTTCATTGGTGAGGATTTATGTGAAAATTCAATCACAAAGTGATGGTAATAACCTTCTAGGCCAAGAAAACTTTGTATCTCTAAGACTTCCTTTGGTAGTTTCTAAGAGATAACATATTATATCTTTTCTAGATCCACTGAAACACCCCTTTCCAAAATTACATGGAAAATAAAGTGTACTTATTGTATCCAAGAATTATAATTTGATAATTTTTCAAAGAAATAACTATCTCTCATGATTTCCAACACTATCCCTAAGTGTTACTCATGCTCAGCACTTAGCCTTGAATACACCAGTATATCATCCACAAACACCACCAAAAAAGAATATAGATATTGCTGAAATATCTGATTCATCAATTTCATAAAGACCGATGGTGCATTTTTAGGACCAAAAGTCATTAACACATACAGATAATGGTTATATTTTTTTTGAAAGCTTTTTTTGGAATATCGTCCTTCCAAACTCGCAATTGGTGATATTCTGATCGCTAGTCAATATTTGAGAACCACTGGGATCCCCTCAATTTATAGAATATATTAGCAGTGTGTGGAAGTGGAGACATGTTTTGTATCATAGCATGGTTAATCTCATTATAATCCACACATAGTCATAGAGTTCCATCTTCTTTCTTCACAAACAAAACTGGTGTTTCCCACAAAGATGTGCTCATCCAAATGAAACCCATACTTTCTAGATCTTCTAATAGCACATTCAGTTCCATTATTTCTTTTAGTTCTATTAGATAATATAGAAGTGAGGTAGGACTTTTCCCTGGAATGAGATCAATCATAAACTCCCCTACCCATACTGGTAGAAACCCTATGAAATTTTCAAGAAACACATCAAAAAAATGGTCAACCACTACTGGAAAAGCACTTCATCTAACCTTTTCCATTAATGGAAAAGTCAAAGCCTCTATTTGGTAGCAGATTGTTCCAAATGTTGTTTCCAACATGCCCTTTACACCTGTCTTTACATCCCTTTAGCCTTTAAAGAGGTGTTTGACACCATCCATAGTCTCGAAGCTAACTGTTCTTCTATAACAGTCGATGTGAGACTTGAACATTTTCAACTAATCCATACCAAATATTACATCATATTCATTCATATCTAGCACCGAGAACTCCCATTTAATCTCAACTCTATCAGTAGTTATAGAACATTCTCTACATAGAAAGTCTTGACATTCTCTTTCCCCAAGAGGAGTTAGTAGTTTTATTTCAGAGGGAATCATCTCAAGTTTTAAACATAGCTAATCAACAACACTAGAAGAAATAAAGGAATGTAATGAAATAGTATCAAACAACACTTACATAAGTGTAAAATTCAAAATAATCATACCTATCACTATATATGATCCCACCAAATCATCCAGAATCACCTTCTCATCTCCATAAAAAATCTTTATTACTACAACTTGTTATTTGTTTACCTGTTGAGATTTTCCTACCTGAGGAGTAAATTTATTCCTAGAATCACCATGGATAGCTATGTTATACGTATGAGATTGGTTCTTTTGTCCTTGTCTCGTCAAAGAAAGTAATGTATGTGACACCTAAGAGGTGTCTCGAGCAACTGACCATGGAGCACTGCAATAATTGGGATGAAGATGCCCCATATGGTAACATTTGTGGCATGATCTAGGTTATTACATACTCTCTCTCTTTATGTGGTCAAGTTAACCACATTAGAAATATCTTTATTTTCTCTTAGGTCATAGAGGAAGGTTTAATGATCTAGAAATCTGATTCTAATTCACACTCCCACCTTGGAAGTAGGTGTCCCTCTTCCACTTACTCCCATCATTAGAGTTCCCATCATTTCCCATGGGTATATATACTTCCTCCTCCCATATCTCTAGAGATATATCTTTCATATATCGTCTCTCTATTCACCATCTCTGTATAGTCAGTAATATAGAGAACAACTATCTTTTAGA
The DNA here is from genome assembly GCA_963277665.1 of Viscum album. Lineage (NCBI taxonomy): Eukaryota > Viridiplantae > Streptophyta > Magnoliopsida > Santalales > Viscaceae > Viscum > Viscum album. The sequence continues at coordinate 1,678,141,138 of OY728163.1, read as the reverse complement.
GAATCTCATACCTTATCCCCAATTCAGATATGTGTTCCTTCAAGTACACACTACCCACAAACTCAGGTTAAAAAACATAATAAATTCATGAATTTAGCCACATACTATGTGAGAGATATGTTTTCCTGCTTCAAGATGAAATTTTTTTTTATTCTATGAATATTGAATGAGTGAGGATAGAATTACTTATTGAATAATTCCTAAAAATCCTCCCAAATGAATCTGTAATCTTATTTATCTTTCACCACTAGATCACACCACTAGCGTGAAAGATCCTCAAGCATATACATTTCCATCTTGACATTAAACCCCACTGTTGTGTTGATGAAATAGAAGATATGATTCATCCTATTCAACCACACCTCTACATTTTATGGTTCAGAATCACTTCAAAAGTTGGGTGGATTGTGCTTCTATAATTTTACTTAATGATCTATTTTTCATGGCTCATTCATCCAATTCCATGTGTCTGCATCTTGAAATGATTGGATAATACTATAAACCATATTTGGTTCAACTGTGACTTAGATTAAACCACATTATATGTAGCTTATTATGGTTGGTTTCTATAATTCATATCGAGTTCCATTTTCTAAACAAAAAAACAAACATCATAATTCTCACTCTCTTGAAAATAAAGGTTTAATAATTTCAAATTCTACCACATTAACTATCACAACATTTCTTTACAAAATCAACATTTCCCACGTTCAAACATTTTTTTAATCCTTAACTTAATTTTTGGAAATCAAACCATTTCCAAAATACAATAACCATTCTCTTATTCAAAATATTTCCATTTAAAATAATTTCAAAACTTTCAAAAAAAAACTATTGCAAAATATCATAAATTATTACTCAAAATGATGTATGCAATCCTTGTGGGAATTCATTCCTCTAATTATTATAATTCTCTTCTCATTAGATAAACCCATAACAATGAGATTTCAAAATCTTATAAGTTCTTCTAGAAGACTTATGTACCCAACTCCCTTGTAACTTGAATTTTTCTATAAAAAGGTTATCTAGGACTTTCTATGCTCTATATTTCAAGTCTTGATAATAATAATTCTTTCTACAAATCCAACAAAAGGAATAGAGTTGAATAACTATCAACTCCAAAAGCGAGAAACTGAAGACCACTTGTTCCATAATGGGAGGACCAAGATAATTCCATTTGTCTCACAAGACTTTTTGGACTGAACAAAACAGATACTATTTGTAACATCACACCCATTCTCATTATCTTGAGAAGGTGGAAGGGAATTAATTAGCCTTAAGTGACATCCCCAAGATTCTGAAGGCTGGAAATAAATGTCGACGGGTTTAAATATATTTGGGGGATGATTTACCCTTAAATAAAAAACAAATAACTAAATAATACATAACCAAACAACCACTATAATATTCATGATAACATTACAAAATAACTCATCATTTCATTTATCAAAATCATACTAAGACAAGTGTCACGGAAGAAGACTACTATATCAAAGAAAACAAAATAAGACAAACTAAAAACACTTCAAGATAACCAAAAGACTCCAAGCTCTACAAGATCCAGGCTCCAATATCACCAAAAATTCTAAGTATTAGGATGTAGTGATAAAGACATGTGATACTTTAGCTTTTCTCATGTCCTAGTAAATTACATCTACAAAATCACCAAAGTGACAAAGTAGGGTTGAGTACTAAAACTCAGTAGGTTTTCATCGATGGCTTCCCTACTCACGCCACTAGGATATAATATGATAGCAACATTTATATAAACAATTTATATAAAAAAATATAAAACATTTTATATAAAAATATGAACTAAATCCATTGTAAAATGTTTTCCAAGAAAAGCACATAAATAATCCTTTAAATCATTTAACATTCCATTTTGGCATAACCCATCCCTTTCTACACAACCATACATCTTGCCATGTATAAAACATGTGGACCATCCTATACTCACAAGTGGTGAGTTATCCTTCCACTAATCTATCACATAGTGGACCACTTTTATGGGGATACTTCAGGCCCATATCCATCCCAACCTTTTGATGGGGGTACATCATTCCCTTATCCATCCCAATATATATAAACACACTCCACATAATAATAAATAAGTCATTCCAAACCAATTGTGTTCAAAAAATTTCAATAAAAAATATTATTTTTATTAAACACAATTTTTTCAGGAAGAAAAACCAAAAATTATTTTAAAACCAACATTTTAAAATCATGTTATCTAAGCACTTTATAATAACTCACCAATTTCCCTAATTCCCACAAACCATCACTCAAGTGGGTTTTAATAATTATTACATAGAAATTAAACAATTAATTTCAATAAAATAAATAAATTTAAAACTAATCCCTCATATTCTAAGATAGAGGAGTCAATAGTGAAGCCACCTACCTTGAGAGTTTTGGTGAAAATGGTAAATAGTGCTAAAAACGTCACAAAACCGGGTTTTATCTCCATTAATCACCATTTGATATCATTACCTTTGAAAAACCAAGCCAAATCTAATCATATTTGGAATCCAAAACCTTAGATATACCCAGATTGAGCATAGATATAAGAAACCTAGGAAAGGAGTGATGTATATCTAAGAAAAACACCCCGACCAATCAAGATTGATGACTTACCATGATAATTGGGCTTCAACGCACCAAATAAAGGCTCTGTATCAATTCTAATTCTCTTGGGAGAGGTTATCCAACAATTAAGAGACTAAAATAAATATTTAAGACTATTTTAGAGGGAAAATTAGAGGTTTTAAGGGTAAAACTAGTGAGATTCACTTTTTAAGGATCTAACTTTTATCTGGTGCATGATTTAGTCACACTATTAGGAAAACCATGTGCTAGTCATGCTTTTGCTTATATCATAAAGGAGACCATGCATGGTTGGATTACATGGATTCAAAACTGTGCACTTACCATATCGAATCTCTCTTTACAACATTTTCACCACACTACTTGGTTTCTATTAGTCTTCTTTATGGTTTAGATAAACCGTGTGTAGCCCGTACACCTCGTCTTTAGCCCATGTGTCACTATGCATGGTTTAATGCAAGTGTTGTACAGTTTTCACAAAATGTTCACCTATATAAAATCTCTAAAAACTCTTAATAAGTTCTCTAATCTCTCCCAACTTCCACTTATATTCTTTATATACATAAAAATTATAAAGAAAGGGTTACATACCAGAAATCGATGGTGCTAAATATATAGTCATGGTTTTAGAGGAATATTATTGGGGTTGTATTTGGGTACTATGAAGATCTTATTACATTAAATTTTTCTAATCATGATTTAGTTTGATAAAAATGGTTTTTTCTTATTTTGTGGTTTGGAAGTGGATTTTTATAGATTTTATGTTCCAAATGTGAATAAACAACAACATGATTATTTATTATGGTCAAGTGTGATAAGTTTTATATAGTAATCCATCATTGTTATATCTATATATTAAAATAGAAACTAAACCAAATGAATTATGTATTGTAGGATACACTTTGGATTTTGATGAAGATATGTTTTATGAGGAAAATTACTTTAGATAATTAAGGGGATTGAAGGTTTAAGTTCCCATAGTTTTTTATTTCCATTAACTAATATAAACCATGATGTGGCTTAAGGAACCACACCATGGTTTAGTCCACTCAAATTTAAATATATATTTGAGAGATTCATTTTTCTATAATTTAATTCATTCATCTTATGTGCAACCCTAAATGGTTAATATCTCCCTTTTGGTTGTGTTTGAATATATTTTTTAGACTCTTAGGCTCTTAAATTCATGATATTGAATTCTCGTAATCAAAGGTGATTTATTTCTCTCTTTCTTTCCATTTTTAGTGACCCCAACCCTAGAATCCCTAAAATGGTGTATGCTTTATTAAATTGGAATAATATACAAGGAATCACGTCCCTAAGGACTGAATAGTTTAGTATTCATGGTAAAATAGATACATAATTAAATCACATTTATATTTGAAAACATAGAATTCAAAAAATTATATTCTTAAGCTATCTATTATTCCCCTTATCATATTCACGAATATAAATCATAAAATATTTTTCCATATCCTAAGAAAAATAAAACATGATAAAGGGGGGTCATAGGTTATTTGTATAAGTAAGCATACAATAGATGCTATGAATAAATATGGAATAATCAATATTAAAAGTTAAACAACTGAAAAACATTCCATTTAATTAGTAACATACGCATAATATGAAAGGAATAAATGATGAAAAATAATTCCATATATTCACATGCGTATAAACTTAACCATGGGTTCCCTAACTAACCAAATAATCACATGGAATGTTAATAATTGAATTCATAATTATAGAATTCATAATGATGGACATATAAAGCATACTATCGAGGCCTCTTTCCTAGAAGTATAATATTGTTTAGGCTTCATTCCAATACATCTATTACCATCAAGGAATCATTCCAAGATATCTATATAAATGGGCAAGGTCTCGGCTAAAACAATATCTAGTTTGTCTCATGAGACCTACCAATGCATCATGGAGATATAGTGCGGCCCACCCATCACTTATAATGTCTAGTTAATTCCTCATATTAAATGGTGAAAAATAATTCACATAAACATTCATATTAAAAAAACTAACATATGAAATCTTAATACTTACCACAATCAATAAATATAATCATAAACCATTTCGAGTAAAATGGTGAGTCATAAAAAAAATTGTACATACAAAATTAAACAGATCATAAATCATCTGAGAAAATAATAATGATGATATAAAAACAATATATACCCATTGGATCATAAATAAATTAAAGGGTTGATTTCATTGATGAATATAAATACCATAAAAATATCTTTAAAAGTATTCTTTAGGAAAATCTACTTTCTATTTTCAAAATAATATTTTAAGAAACTAAGAATTTCCAAAATATTAGGGAAAATGGGTTGTTTAAAAATAACCTTGTAAATATTCAAAGTATGAATCAATGAAATTATGGTCGTGATGGTGGTTAATTTTATACATGTCATATAAGTTAAAAAGAACATTCCTTTTGCACTGTAAAAAGGATAGAAAGGTGCCTTGTTTAAAAAATATAAAAAGATTAATTTTAATCCAATTTAAAAAAAGTGAAAATTGGGGATAAATTTATTTTAAAAAAAATTATAATTCTAAATAATTTTTAAGACATTTTAAGAAAACATGTATTTAGAAAAAAATGGATTTCTGACTGAAGATATAAATAAAGTTATATTTTCTTTAAAACATTTTTTTCCATTAATTTAAATACCAAATAGTGGTAAAATAGTAATATTAATAGAAAATATCATGAATAACTAGTCGATAATAAAATTAAATTGTTTTATAAGAATTTTTTTAAATAATTTCTTTCAACTAAAATTCAAGAATAAAATATCTCGATTTGAATGAGATTATGAAATAAATGATTAAAATGATCATAACATTGAAATGAGAATTAATAAATGAATATATTATTTATTTCAAATAAAAAACCCCATAAAAAAGTTAAAATAAAATATAAGGTAATGAAAATTCATTATAGATATAATATTATAATGAAATAATCAATGGAGTAGAAGTTTAACCCAATGAACGGAAATTGAGTTAAAAAATACCTTACCTCTCATTTCCTTTTAATTGAATGTTATTTAACCTCATTTATAGTGGTTTTAAAAATACTATTAACTTAAAATATAACCATATTAATATTTTTAATATCATATATTATCCTTTTATAATATCTTATCACCCTTACATTAATAATCATTGATTGTTTTCATTGTTTTTGGTGTTAATTTCCTTATTTTATCATGAGTGTTTCATATGAAATATATGGTTAAAAAATATATTATATAGTTATATCATATAAATAATAATAATAATGAAATAATTATCATATTCATACATAAATTGTGATTTTAAAACCAATCATTAAATATAGTTATGAAAAATTATGTATGTTATGATCATGGAGACAGTAAGCCATACTTACGCATGAGTAACATTTCTATTTTTCAATAATAATTATGTAAATAAGGTAAGTAACATATAATACTTCTATAATGATAATAATATCATATATAACATGTTATATACTGATAAACATCATCAAATCTCTTCATGAAGAAGATAGTCCACACGTACACGAACAATGTTATCATATTTAACTGAGTGGAAACGTAAGAAATAAAATTAAATAACAACATTATATAATGATAAATATGTAATAAATATCATAATTATGACTTATTTATCATATATAATCATTAAATTTATCCTTAATTCCTTCCATTTTAATCGTTGGTGAAAGACAAATCACATCACTTCCTGTGGTGGTAGTCTGTCATACACACGAGAGATGGTATCGTATCTCCAATGTAATGAATGGTAAAAATATATATATGATATAATGACTCAAAATTTATAAATATGTTATAAATATCATATATACACTTTATATTTATCATCATAACCAATCTTAAAAGGTGGTAATTGGACAAAGAATTAAATTGGTTCATGAGGTGGTAATTTGTCAAACACATGAACAATGATTTGGTAACCTATTTGATTGATATAGAGATGTTTTAAGGTCATTAAATTATTATAAAAACATTAAACAATATTTAATATACTTATTTTATTATATAATAACGTTTTAATAATAATTTATGTAGGTGGGTAAAGAAATAAAATAAAGACACTCGTTGAAGAACGTTACCTCTTCATTGGGTATCCTCCTTTGGTTTGCACTAAATCCTTCCTAGGATGGATTTATGACAAAAATAAGGCTTATATGATAATATAAGGGAAGTTTATAAGTTATTTTAATATTTATTTTATTAAATTAAGTGGTTTTAAGATGTAGAGAAGAGAGGATAGGTGGTGTCCCTTTATAAGTGAGGTGAGTGGCACATAAGTAATTTTTTGAAAAGATTCAATCATACCCATGTTTTTATCATTACCAAAGCTTAAAAAGTGGTTCATTATCAAACCTAGAATTAATAATGTCTAAATATTACCATACAATGTGTTTTTTAAAAATTTTATGTCATTTTTAACCCTTATCTTCTTAATTTAACCCCCTGATAAATCCATTTTTTCCTTAGCCATGGTAATTAATTTTTACTGTTTCCATTATTCATTTTGATAAAAAATTATATTGGCCTTATTAAAAGATATAAATTATTTTTATTCCAAATATTTATTCCATTTTTTCAAATTAAATTAACATAAGTGGAAAATGTTATATAAAATTAATCCCATAAATGTGTCGAGAAAGGGGGATTTAAAGGGAAAATATTCTATATTTTACAGTGATTTTATATCCAAATTCAATATTAAAATTATTAAATTGAAATATATTTTATAAATTTATTATTAATTGAAATAATATTAATTTAAATACAATTTAAAATATAGTTTAACTTTATAAATAATTTAATCAAAATGCAGTTTTCAATTAAAATTCAGTACTTTTTACAATTCATCAAAAATGAAACTATTCAGAAAAATCTTAAAAAGTAATACTAAGATAATTTTGTTATTAAAATTTCAAAAATTAATTTTATTTATTCCAATAAATTTTTGAAAAGTGTAACAAATTAATTTTAAATGATGCACGCAAAGTGCGACTAAACCGTCCTTTGGAAAAAATAATTTTTTTTAGAAAACATTTATTTTTCTTTTAAATGTTTATTATTTTATTTATAATACATAAATAAAAAATGAACAATTATAAACTATATATTTTCATAATTTATTTAAATATATTCATGTCATCTATTCTGATGTCTAAGTAATAACAATCACATCAAATAATAATATTTTAATAATATTTTACATTTCATTTAAACTTCGTGTTGCATGTAAGACATGATAAATTTAGTGTTGTGAATAATGAAATATATTGAAGAGATTTAATTTATTTAAAAGTAAATATATCATAAATTATTTGTTTGTTATATTTTTTTCTAATCTTGGTGTTGTGTGTTACATCCGCTATTGAATACAATGTTCTTATTTTTGAATTTCAGGGTGTTGCTTCTTTTCTCTTGTTATTTCATCTCATAATTTTTTGGATAGTAGGGTATTTTTGTTATGATGGGGAATTTATTATAGGATTCTTGATTCAACATATTTTTTTTAATCTTCAATAAAATTATTGGAGCTTTTAATGTTTAATATTTTTCATTAGTGATGTGATTATTTGATCTTTTACTAAGGAATGTGATTTGGAATTTTTTTCTTTATTATTTTTTTAATATGGGTTTATAATGGTTTGTGTTTTTTGGGTGGATTATTTATATTAGCATAATTTATATAAACTAAAATAGAATTCCTATTGAGTAATGAGGTTATTAATTTGGTGTGGTTTTGTATTTATCCTTTTTCATATTTGATTTGTTATATGATTTTGCAATAAAATGAAGTTTTGTAAAGTATGTGGTAGTCCAATAATTATATTTATGAATGTTTTAAATGAATATTATTTAGTGAAGTTTCATTTATGTGGATTTATAATGAGTTTGGTATAGTTTAGGTTTGGTTTCATTCCCTAGATATAGAAATTTAATGAATTAATAAATGAACTAAAAAAGAAAATGATGGGATGTGTGTGAATAAATGTCAAAATAAAATGATAAATTGTTTTAATTAAAATTTTGATGATTATGTGTGGTAATGGGATACATAAAAAAAATTCATTTTGAATTAGGTGTAAATTGGTAATTTATATAAATGATGTTTAATGTGGCTAAAATAGTATAAATGTGTTATATGAGATGAATTTATAAGATACTAATTGAATTTTGAAATGTGTTAAAGGAGGAAGTAATGGTTTATTACTAATTTATATGTGTAATAAGTGTAAGATAAACTCAATTCTTTATTTTTTGGTTAATTTTTTAACCTTGTTGTGTAATTAGAGGTTGTAGTGGTAGTTATGTGATGGTGATGATGTGAGTGATGGGATATAATCATAGAAGTGGATGGATTGGATATTAAACATAGGATTGGATTTTTAGCTATCAAAAACATGCATACATACATATATATATATATATATCATTTTATGTTACTTTATTTCTTACACAAAACCACCCGAGTTCAGTAACATGAATAAAACCCATATATTATTTTGGGTTTTGGGTGAATCCTTAATGTCTATGATGTGGGTGAAATGGAATACTGACTACCACACTACGTCTTCTCTTCCTTTGAATCAGAGTGTATTTTGTGGTGGTGGTAGTGTTTATGTTATTTTTCTGAATTAGTTATGGTATGAAGTTTTATTATGTTCGAGTGGTATTAAGGTAAAATCTATGGATATGGTATGTGGTTATGGTATGTGTATATGAAAATGGAAAGAATTATAAGGGACTATATTGTTGGGATGTGAGGGAGACTAGATCAGTGAGGAAGCAGGTGTAGGGTACTATATTTTTATTATTTACTATATTATTATTGTATTCAATTTAGTAGAGTGGTTTTATAGTGTGATGGATTTTTGGTTCACTAAATATGGGAGAGAAGTCCATTTTTCTATATATTCACTGAGAATTTAATTTGATTATTCCATAATTATAATAGATTTTCTGGATAGAAGCCAACTAAGTATATTTTTATTCTCACTATTAATATTATACACAATTTTTACATAATTTTATCATGGTATTAGTGAATGTTATAAACCTTACTAGCTCGTGAAGTATGGTGATATAGTAGAATTGGTGGAGATTTTTTTTTCATATGAGTTTCTTTATTTCTTATTATTACTTTGGGGATTATTTTCTTTTGTTTCATGGGAAATTACATGAATTATTATATATAGTGATGGGGATTTGGTTTTTTTATTTATATAGTTGGTGTTTATTGGTATTATTATTTATTTTTTTAGGATTAAAGAGGTTAATGCCTCCCATATTGTTAGTTATATACCCATAATGGTATTAGCTTACTATTTTAATATTAAATGTTGGATTCAAGGATCACACATAGCTTCATTACTAGACCAAGAGATGTTTTAGTGGATATGGATTTGTGAAAAAACCCATGAAAGGTTTTAGAGTCTGATCGATGGTTATATCAAGCTCTAGTCATAATGGTTTGGAAACCAAAATAAGCATGTAGACCTTTTATACATCACATAGTATGTTTCAATGTTTGAATATTAGATACATTGTGCATATAAACCCTAATTTTGATATTATGAAATAGAAGGATGTGACAAATGCGAGTTAGTATAATGCCCAAACCTTTTTCTATTCAATATATCAAATATTTTTTATCATCAACTATTACCTAAGATTTCAATCACTAAATTCATTATATTGTATTCTTATTCTATAAATATTGACCACTTTTCCTATAAAATAACACTCAAAAAATAACTGATATTTGATTCCTCTATAAATGTATTCCAAAAACCATCCACGATTCCCATGACCAGCTTTGTTTCTCCATATATATTGGAAATAAAATCTCTCTCAATACAAATATAAATATTGTAGAATGGGAGGGTAATTATAGGTAACATATACTATAATCACAGTAATGATGAATCCACTATCATGATAAAATCATTGGTTTAACAAATAATATGAACCTTAAATTTTTAAAAAATATGTGACTTATAAGACAAAATCATGTGAAATGATCTTTGGAATAAAGTCAGAACTTACATGGAGATGTTATAAGATATTTATGGCCAATTTTTTTGGGATATTCAAGTGATATTTAATATGGAACATGAACTTATTGACAGAATTTTGAGTATAAAAAACCTAGTGACTAAGGTTAGTCAATAATAATTTGTCACCGGTGAGAATTATTTAATGGAAAAAAATAGTGGTTCAGTTTTCCATCACATGATGAAATTGAATTCAGTCTCAACATGATTGGTGGAATGTAAGGAATTGAGAATATAATAATGAATGAAGTATATGTTTCTCAACCCAGGTTTATCTAGTAGGATATCATTATAGATGATGACTTCCCCTACTCATGGAGAAGCGAAGTCCATTATAGGGTATATTCGCTTAGTGCCACAGACAACCAAGCGATCTATTCCATCTAAATATTTCTAAAATAAATATATAATTTTTAGATTCTTTTAATTAAAATATATTATTTTATTTTGATTAAATATTTTAATCATGATAAATCATAGAAAATATATAAATTACTAGGATAAATAATTCCAATATTGAAAAACTAACTTGTGTGGCTCATTTTATCCTTTTAAATTTTTTGTATAAATTATAAATGTATTTAATAATTATACTATATATAATAAATGTTTTTACATGATACCATCACACATGTAAATATTTAATCATGTTCTAATTGTTCATGATTCCATGTTTGAGCAACATACATGGATCATGTTTTCCCTATATTTCTCAACTCTAATATATATCTTGTTTTATCATGTAAACTAAATATATTAATATAAAGAATGTATTCAACATAACTATGCACTTTATTTGTATAACTCAAATGAGGATAATAATGAATAATCTCTCCCACAGGTGAAAAATTCCCAATATGACTTTGAACAATGGATCACCCATGATTAATAACATACTCAATGACTATTTGTTTGGATCGAATTACAAAAAAATATAGGATAAAATCTTGTGTATGATGTTTTTCTAAAAAGAATACCTATAACCCACCATTAAATATATATTATAATAAAAACTCACTTAAGATAAACCAAATACATCGAATAGATAACTCATATGGTGTTTCTCAAGTTGATTCAAAACTAATTCAACATGTCCCACCCATAACCTATGATATCACTCTATATAATTAAATATATACTAGAACTATTCAAATTACCATCATATAATAATTATTACATTAATGATAGTTCTTGTTTTAGTATAAAACCTATACCTTAACTAAAATTAGATTTAGTATCAATATAAATCATATCAAAAAAGTTAAATGAAAAATAGTAATAATAGAATAATGAGGATTTATTAATAAATAATGCAATATATGATATAATCACTGTCCCAAACCATAATCTCATGATTGGTATCTGAGAAATAATTTCAATCATATCCTCCTTTCACTAGATTTAATCTCAAAAATATATAATACTTAGATATCATATGTATTGAACATATATATTTTGTGTCAGTGGTTTAATTAGAATATTTACTACATTATTATGTAATGAAAATATATCATGATAATATATGTTTGGTATTATTATGAGGCCAAGGATTATTCAAAATTTTCCTCTTGTTTTCATAAAATATATCCATTAGATCCAAAATTCTTCGAAGAACATCTAGTTTGGTAACAACGTTTTCAATATAAACTTTCATCTTTACTAAATATAATGTTTTTATGTATTCATGTTTGACTATAAATCCATCTATTAGTATTTTCTCAAAACCATTTCAACTAAAAAAAATTCCATTCATAAAATACAATTCTTATAAATATTGGTTGGAAAACTAGTATAATTATAGCCTCATAAAACATGTTTTTCTCTATATCCATATCAAGTAATGAATCCTTATCGTTTTTAATGATAATTTAGTATATTTTTTATAATGATTCAATTCCCTTTGATCGGATAACTAAGATCTATTTGTAATCTTCTTGCTTCATGAATAATAAATATTTGGTAAATTATATAACATAGAATACATGATGGGTTATATACATAATGCATAAGGTATTTTATATATGTGTTTTATTTATTCATCAAAAGAAAAAAAAGTCTATTATAATAAATAATTGATATACCTGCTTTCTTTGATTCATTCATCTTGAGTCAACTATATTTTACTAATTAACGCACACCTGTCATGGGGCGTGGAAAAACAATATTTTATTTACCTAAGTATAGTATAGTAGTTGATCCTAGGTAGTCTCCCGAAGAGGAGTGCACACAAAACAAGGTTGTCACTTTTTGTTGGTTTTCGTAAAAAGATTGTTTTTAATTAATTTGAATGACTATGAGAGAAACAAACAATAGAAATTGATTGATTTTAACAAATGATAAAGATGGTGATCAGATTGGGTTCGGCTAGACTTAGTGTTGTGCCATCATGGTTTCCAAATTTTATCTCTTCTTCTTCCTTAAACTGGTAAGAGAGATGTAATGAGAATTTTCCTTTCTAAAACCTTAGATTGGTCTATCCTCCTTCCAATGTGTTTAGGGTTGTAGAAGATCTCTTGATTAATTAGAGCAATCCCAGACCTGGAATTTTAGTTCCCTAATAATCCAAGATTTCGACATACAATCCTACACATGTTCTTGACAACCGTCGAGAAATCACCACCCAACCCTAATCATGTTCCACCATATACAGATTAGAATTGGGTGGAGGGAGATGTGATCATCGACCAAAGAAATTTATAATTTCAGAATAAAATCCTTAACACAACCCTATTCGGAATTTAATACTGAATTAATAATTGGAACCAAAAGAAGAAAGAAGAACAAATTTTATTCATTTCAAGCACAAAAACTCAAACACAACACATAGGTCCAGCCTCCCCTCTTTCCGATCACTCAAATGAAACTACCCCTCCATGGATGGGTTAAGCGAGATAATGCGGGAGAGGAGCGACATTTTAAAGTAAAGAAAAATAAAAGAAATAAAAGGGAAAGCTGAGAAGTTCTTCTCCTTGGTGTCCCAGAAGGAATGGGATGGAGAATGAGATGTTTTGAGGAGGAGGAGCTCTCCTCCTTTTATAGCCATATTTTTGTCCTCTGAATGTTGTCGCATTTTTTGACCCACTAAATGACCTATTAACGCATTGATACCTTAGTCAATGTTGTTAATAATTATCTTGTCCGTGTCCCCTAAATATCTCATCATATTTGGACAGGTATTCCGAGAGTTATGTCTCTTTTACTATGATCATTTATTCTGTCCAGTCAGACTCTCCAAAACGCCAACCCCCAGATTAAGAAGCTTTAATGGACCCTCAAACGGACGACTCATGTGGACTTTCCTTCATAAAAGATGTGCTAAAACACCTTTCGCGTCTACCCACTTAATATCACAACATTAAGACCCACCATGAATGAGTTATGGATCCCACACCAAAACAAGGCAGAACTAAAACAGTTTTCTTTCTCCCACTTGTGGGCTTTTTTGGAGCTTCCATATGGCCGATTCAACTTTTTGTCCAAAAATAGTAAATGAAGCCCTGGATGTGTAGAATCTGCAAAATAAATAATTTTTGAATTTGGATTATTTTAAATAATGTTATGGCCAAAATACAATAATAATTTAAAACTGTTAAAAATCCCAAATGGCCAATTTTTACTATTCAGCTCAAAATAACACCAAAATCATAAAAATGAAACAATTCATCTTAGAGTAACACTTTTGTGAGTTTAAAACAATGATATTAAATATAAATTAATTGAAAATATTTTCTCTATCAATTCCCCCAAACATAAACTATGCTTGTCCTCAAGCATAAAATCTCAACATAGAATTCAAAGGGAACCAATGTCACCAATATTTAAATTTCAAATGAAATAAAATCAAATGATTATCAATGTCCAATAAAATTTTCCAGTTCCACAAAAATACCAATTTAATTTCCCATTTTTCAAAGAAACAATCAATTCATGCATTTTACTTTTCCCCTTTAAAAAATAATGAAGCTTCTCCTTTCATTCATTCAAGATTCTCAATTTTTTATTATTAAACATGCCAAATCATGATCTACCTCACTTTTGAATCTTTTCTCTCATCACTCATGATACAATTAATAGTGGAGTTATTCTCATATCATGAGAACATTCTCATTAACCATACTCTTGTAAAGTAACTACTTTCTCCACTTTGTAAAGACAAAACACACATAAAATCATGAGGACTTTCAATAAAGGTTCAAATGACTTTGTGGCTTAGGGTTGGTGGGTAAATGATTGAAATAATTTAAGGCCAGAAGTAGGAGGTTTGACTCTTAAGTACAATGCATGATTAATCAAGTGAAAACACAATATGAACCTCACTAAAATCCCCTTGAAATGTGAATCACAACAGCACTCCCCTTTCAATGACATGGGTCATGAGTCAATAAATTATTACAAAGAATGATATAATCCAAGTTCTCCCAATTTTTTTGTAAAGATCCAAGAAGGCACGACTTTATTTTTATTTTTTTGTAATGCTCCAGACAGGCACAACTTTATTTTGAATTTTTTTTTATGGAGAACCGGATGAAATGAAAGAAGCATAATGAAATGATGACTCGTGCCCAATTTTCTAATAATATGTTGCCCAAAATGATGGCGCACACATTACACCACCCAAAAATGATACATATCCCAATAAACGCACACGAAAGGCCCTTCCCCCACACTCAAACTTGAATTACCATGCAAAAATACTAAAAGTGTGGGTAGGTAAGGAAATATTAGCAAGTATTGTGGCTTAAACCAATAAGTAAATTCATGGCTTCTATGGGCTAACGAAGGATAAATGTAAGGGTGGGTCTTAGGTAAAAATGTGTCTAGCCAATGTAGTGCCTCAATCATTTTAAATGTGGTTTTTTACAGTCATAGATTTGAAAAGTTTCAATACAAGTTCTAGCAGGTGGCACGTCCCAAGATCACTCAAGAAATATGATCAACATAAAATAGGAAATATTTGGTCTAGAAATCCTCTCAGGAATGAGAATATGATATTGGACGATCACTCATGGCATGATTAATAATAAAAAATTAATTCATGTGAATTTCAGAAATTCAAAGAATGAAAAATGGAAGGGAATTTTCATTTACATGAATCAATTAATTCCCTCAAATCATGAGTCCTTATTTCAATATCCTTACTTCACTTTAATCATCCAATTATCCATTTTAATCATTCAATCTCATTAACATTGAAATCTAAAACATAGAATCACTGGATTTCTATGAAACTCATGTCTCCTAGAGAAGTCAAGTAAAACATGAATTCAAGCATGGGCATGCATATTTTTGATTAATTCTTTAAAAGACTAAAAATGTAGGGAATAAAGTTGGATAATATTGAATTGAAACTATTACTCCCCTATCAAATGGATTCTTTTCTTCACGATGTATAATCCCACTACAACCTCTTCATTAATGGACCTGAAATAAAAAAAAATGAAAACAATTGATAGTGCAGGCATGTTAAATCATGCTTGTAAATGACTAAGAAGACAAGTGGAGAATGGGGGAAAATGCGGGTTGCCTCCTGGTAGTGCATTTGTTTAATGTCGTTGGCTCGACAAAACAAAACAAAACAAAAATTAAAATTTTTGAAAAATCTCCTGGATTACAAGATTCCCTCCCCCACAATTAATTCATGCAGTTCCCTCAATGCATGTAAATAAAATTTTTTATGTATGTTTCAAAAAGATGGAGTTACTGCATTTAATCAAGTGTAAAGTAAGGATGCAACCTGGTAGGTGTTCATTTGTATTCAGGGTGAAGGAGTGTGATCTCCTCCACTGGTTCTTGAGGTACGGTCCCATGGAACTTCTTCAGCCTCTGCCCATTTATAGTGAATGGGTTTCCTCCTCCTTCCTTTTGAATCTACACAGAACCAAATGGATATACATGAATAATAGTAAAGTGGCCTTCCCATCTAGAACGAAGTTTACCTGGCATAAGCTTAAGTCTTTATTTGAAGAGTAACACGTGATCTCTAGGGTTAAAGGTTCTTGGTTGAATTATCTTGTCATGGGCCATCCTTGTTCTCTCTTTATAGATCATTGAGTTTTCAAAAGATTCCCTTCTAATTTCCTCTAACTCCTTCAACTGCAATCTTCTTTCTTTCCCATCTTTCTCAAGGTCCAGATTCATCTCTCTAACCACCCAGTAGTCTCTATGCTCCAACTCCACAGGATGGTGTCAACTCTTTCCATAGATCAACCTATAGGGACTCATCCCTATCGGTGTTTTGTAGGCCGTTCTGTATGCCCATAATGTATCATTTAACTTTTGGATCCAGTCCTTCTGATTGGGTTTAACAGTCTTATCCAGAATGGATTTGATTTCTCTATTAGAGACTTCTGCTTGGCCATTTGTTTGGGGATGGTATGGGGTAGATGTTCTATGATGCACCCCATACTTCTTCAGCAATGCATCCATTTTCCTATTGCAGAAATGAGTTCCTCGATCACTGATGATTGCTCGTGGCACGCCAAACCTACAGAAAATCTTAGCCCTAACAAAATCACAAACAAATTTCACATCATCAGTTCTGGTTGCTTTTTCTTCCACCCATTTTGAAACATAGTCTATAGCCAAAAGAATATATGAATTTCCAAATGACATTGGGAATGGTCCCATGAAATCTATGACCCAAACTTCAAAATTTTCACATGGGTTCATTCATTATTTATTTATCTTTTAAATTAAATTTGATAACACATTTATTGAAACCTCATTAATTAATTACTTTCCCTTTATTTATATAGTGTGTGATTTTATTATGCATCTATCACACCAAACCACACCTCCTCCAATAGTCAAATAGGATAACACCACAACCGAGAATGTTATTCCTACAAGACCCGACTCCACTGTATGTCATTTCATCCCTTATAGAAACCCCAACTCCACCGTATGAAAGGATTGCCTAATATAAGGGAGGGAATATTAATTAATCAAGGAAAATAAATGGATTTGGGAATAGTTTCTTGGTGGACGACTGCCGCACTCGTGCATTATTCCCGCCTCCACCACAAACACAATAAAAACATTTTGAATTGAAGCACAATAATAAATAACACCGTAAAACCTCCCCCAGGGCCAAGTCTCAAGTTTTTCACTTGCCATGGCAAAGTGCATAGAGATCACGATGGAAATAAGAGAGAGATAAAGAAATTAGATTAAATTTGGAAAAGAAAGACGGTGGGAATGAAGGTGGAAACACTTTAATTAAAATATAAATGCATTACATGGGAAAATAAAACTAAAAATAAAAAGATAAGAAAAGAAAATTAATATGTTAGAAGCATGTCCTAGAGCTTCCACTCCAACATTTGTGTCAAACTATTCCTTGGTTCCTTGAAGGAATGGATGGAGAATGGGATGTTTTGGAAAGGAGGTGAGGGCCTCCTTTTATAGGCAGAATTCGAACCCTGAAAGTTTTCGCGTTTTAGAACCTATTAATGACCTATTCACGTGTTACACCCTTCATGAATGTTGTTCATAAATATCTTGTCCATTGCTCCTCAAATTTTAGCTAATTGGGAAACGGTATGAAGGAGTTATGAATTTTTTCATTCTCGGTTTCTATTTCTGGACGAATCTTCCAGGAAGGTTCCTCCAAAAGTATGTCGTTCAATAGCCTCCTTAATGACCTCCAACATCCCTAAAATTTATTGTAGAGTCGTACCTATATGTTATAGTGGTATCCCATGTGGAAACACATCATTTAGAATTGTTTAGGCCAAATTGAAGTTCTGTTACGATGGGTTGGTCCATGCTGTCCGCCCGAAAAAATGTCCAACTTCAATGAATTTTTAGACCCTTTAGATGGCCAAATCAGCTCCTGGTCCAGAAGAAAAAAATGAGGGAAATAAAATAAGGATTATAAAAAAATTTGAATCAGAAAATTTAAAATTTTATATTTCCATAAATTACTGAAATACCCCTGACGTAAAAATCTGTCAAAAATCCAGAATTAGTCGTTTTTCACATTTGGGCTCAAAATAACACTAAAACCTAAAAACATGACAATTACCCTTCCAATAAAACTTTTGTGGGATTATAAACAATGATTTACAGTATATAATATATATGAAAATGTGAGCTTCATCACTCCCCCACACTTAAACATTGCACTCCTGGGCAATCATCTTACATCCAAATAAAAATCCACACAACAATAAAAAATGAGAAAGTATCAATGATTTTATCCAAAATAGAATTCCATCATGTCTAATATATGAATAATAATTCTCAATTATTTTTATTTCAATCACTAAAATTTTTTCAACCTTATAAATCAATCCATGGCCCAATCACAACCTACCTCACATTGAATTTTATGTCACTCTTCACTCAAGAGAAATTGAATCTAGAGTTATACTCATACTTGAAAATCGCTTGTATCACCATAGGTTTGTGAAAATTCTCATTTCTCCACAGCATGAAAAATGAAAATGAATTTAATCACGAGGTATTTAATTAATGGTTAAAATTATTCTGTGGCTTAGGTTTGGTGGGAAAATTATTGAAAAAAGTTCCAGGCTAGAAAGAGGAGGTTTGACTTTTATGTACAATGCATGATTAATTCAAGTGAAAACACAGGAAATTCCTCACTCAATCCCACTTTTAAATGTGAAACACAACACCACACTCCTTATAATGATATGTTACATGATCCAAGAAGTTATTATAATGAATTGTATCATTTAATTTCTCCTTATTTTTTTCAAAGCTTCAGAAAGGCACAACTTTATTTTTTTCTTTTTTTTATGGAGGATGAGCTGAAAATTGAATACAATGAATGAATGAAAATTCATGCGCTTGATTTTTTTGGGAGGTACATGATTCATAAAAGAATGTACAATGAGTAATTCAAGCTCATCTCCATTTTTGGTTTTCTTTTTTTAGGAGAAATGGATGAAACAAATAAAGCACAATGAAATAACGACACATGCCCAATTCTCTTGTTGTCCAATGCTCGAAATATTGACACACACTTCACACTACCCATAAATTATACACATCCCAATGAACACACAAGAAAGTACCTTCCCCCACACTCAAACTTGAAATATCCATGCAAAAATACTAAAAGTGCGGGTAGGTAAGGGAAAAGTGGCTTGTAATGTGGCTTAAACCTATAAGGAAATTCATGGAATCTAAGGGCTTACGAAGGATAAATGTAAAGGTGGGTCTCAAGATAAAATGTGTCTAACCAAAGAGTTGCCTCAATCATTTCAAATACATTTCATGAAATCCAAAGCTTCGAAAGAGAATATTCACAAATTCTAGTTCTCACACAAAATTCATGTTTCCCTCAAGAAAGTGTGGGTATTAGGAAGAATATGAAAAAGTGGTTTAGAATACCTCACAGGATTGTAAAAAATATTTTTGAGTCAGTGTTTCATGGGCATGGATTTCAAAAATTATTCAAACTCATTAAAATGATTGAAAATCCATTTCAAGGGAAAATAATTCATATCAACAATCATTTAAAATCCATTATTTCAAAAATCATTTCAACTCTTTAAAAATCAATTGATGTGTGAAAAGTGATAAGAATATTCATTAAAGCTCAAAATATGTTTTGGAACAAAAAAATGAAAGGAGTTTAAATGATAATCATAAAAAGTTAACTCCCTTTTGAAATAAGGATTCGGTCCTCTTCCTCTAATTCTCGGGGCTTCCTTTTGCATTCATGATCCTACACAAGAAAAATTACTCAATTAATCACAATGATCATTTCATTTAAGATCAAAATGAAAATAGGGAGGGGGGGACATTCTAGACTATTTCCTAATACTGAATTTGAAATATAAATCCCTAATATTAAAAATTAAAATACTATAAAGAAATTAAAGGATAAATCTTGGTATGATTCCCCAAGTGGGCCCTGGCATCTATTACTGCCTCCAGAGGGCAGTACCAGCTGTTATTCATAATCCGATGGTGGGTGGATCTTCTTGGCCATGAACCACCACATGTTGTTCTTCCCAGCTTGTAGTTCTTTGTTCTTGGTGAGGAGAATTCCATGTATAGAGTACACCAGATCCACCCCCTTCGCAATGTGGTATAGCTTGCATGGAGGGGGTAGGATGAAGTATGGATCCTCCTCCTCTTCAGTTGCTACTTTTGCAACATTTTCTTCAAAATGCAATGGTTTCTCCAGATGTGCTGCATGAAAATAATAATCAAAGGGATATTCAAAATTTAAATTTGAAATATTAATTTCAAAATCTTCCCTTTTAAGGTAGGAAGCTTGTAGATTTTTTTCTTCATGTAGAGCCACTGTTATCGTTTCTTGTACTTCCTCAAGAATACGATCAATGTCCTTAGGGAGCTACAGGTGTTCCTCAACAGGTGCAATTTCTCTTTCTTCATCTTCCTCCGAGGTGATACAAGGATTGAACGAATCTGAAAATTCAAATTCATAAGGAGTGATTCTAAAATCAGATTGAATGAAATCATAAAGATTAGAGTTCATGGAAGGAACATCTCCCTGAGTTGGTTCTGGTTCAATCACTTCTTTAGTTGAAAATTCCTCTTGGAGTTTATTATCATTGGATGGAGGTAGGTATTCGTGCTCCTCCACCTCGAGTTTGGATTAAACTTCATGGATTTCTTCAGTGAAATTAGGGAAGACCTGTGGAAATTTCTTCTTAGCAATGAATATTTCAATGTCAGTTTTGAGTTCATCGGCCATGGATATCAAATCTTCAAGTGATATCCATGTTGCGAGTCCTCTTTCCTTCTGTTTGAACCTTATCATTAGAGCATTGTCCCTACGTTGGAGGGCCTCCTCAGTGTAGTCGTTTTCTTCCTCCGGCACCTGTGAGTAATTATTCCATGCCTAATTATTGTAATTTGAATTCATCATGGAAAAATAATTTTTTTTTATTTTTTTTTAAACGAAAACTATCTAAAATTTGAAAATAGAAAAATTAAATTAAACAACTGATTAGCTCCTCGGCAACGGCACCAGTTTTGACGCACGCCTGTCATAGGGCGTGGCAAAAGTAATTTATTTTCCTAATACAGCACAAAGGCTGACCAGGGTCGTCTCACTTGAGGAGCTTTATCAGTTGTTCATTTACTTAATCTATATCACCTAAAATAATTATTTTTTACTATTTTTAATTAATCCAAGAATGCATTGAAATTTAAAATTCAAATTAAATGTTAAAACTAACATGGACTTAAAGAATAAAATTATTGAAGAAAGAACTTGGTCCTAGTGTTGGATAACATGGGTTCATTCATTATTTATTTATTGTTTAAATTAAATTTGATAATTCATTTATTGAAACCTCATTAATGAATTACTTTACCTTGATTTATTTAGTGTGTGATTTTAGTATGCGTCTGGCACACCAAACCACACCTCCTCCAATAGTCAAATAGGATAACACCTCAACCGAGAATGTTATTCCTATAATACCTGACTCCACCGTATGTCGTTTAATCCCTTATGGAAACCCCAAACCATTGTATGAAAGGATTGCCTAAGAAAATGGAGGTAATATTAATTAATCAAGGAAAAGAAATGGATTTGGGAATATTGTCGTGGTGGATGACCACCGCACCCGTGTGTTATTCCCACCTCCACTACAAACAGAATAAAAACATTTGGAATTGAAGCACAATAATAAAGAACACCGTGAAACCTCCCCTAGGGCCAAGCCTCGATTTAGTCACTTTCCATGGATAAGTGCATAGATATCACGATGTAAATAATAGAGAGATAAAGAAATTAGATTAAATTTGGAAAAGAAAAACGGTGGGAAAGAAGGTGGAAACACTTTAATTAAAATATGAATGAATTACATGGGAAAATAAAACTAAAAATAAAAAGAGAAGAAAAGAAAATTCATATGTTAGAATCATGTACCAGAGCCTCCACTCCAACATTGGTGTCAAACTTTTCCTTGGTTCCTTGAAGGAATGGATGGAGAATGGGATGCTTTGGAAAGGAGGTGAGGGCCTCCTTTTATAGGCAGAATTCTAACCCAGAAAGTTTACACATTTTATACCCTCTTAATGACCTCTTCACGTGTTTCACACTTCATGAATGTTGTTCATAAATATCTTTTCCGTCGCGCTCCAAAATTTCAGCTAATTTGGAAACGGTATGAAGGAGTGATGAATTTTTTATTCTCGGTTTCTGTTTCTGGACAAAGCTTCCAGGAAGGTTCCTCCAAAAGTGTGTCGTTCAATAGCCTCCTTAATGACCTCCAACATCCCCCAAATTTATTTTAGAGCCGTACCTATATGTCATAGTGGTATCCCAGGTATAAACACATCATTTAGATATGTTTAGGCCGAATTGAGGTTCCATTACGATGGGTGGGTCCATGATGTCCGCCCGGAAAAATGTCCAACGTCAATGAATATTTAGACCCTTTCGATGGATGAATCAGCTCCTGGTCTAGAAGACAAAAATGAGGGAAATAAAATAAGGATTATAAAAATAAATTTAATCAGAAAATTTGGAATTTTATTTTTTCAAGAAATGACTGAAATACCCCTGACGTAAAAATCTGTCAAAAATCCAGAATTAGTCATTTTTCACATTTGGGCTCAAAATAACACTAAAACCTAAAAACATGACAATTACCCATCCAATAACACTTTTGTGGGATAATAAACAATGATTTACAGTATAAAATATATTAAAATGTGATCTTCATCACTAATATACATGACTTAACATTGTCGGATAATCCTTATGGATTTATCCTTGTAAATCTTCATAATTATGATATAGGATTTTTCTCTAAAGTTTGTTATAGATAAAATTTTCTCAATCCAAACCATTATGGATAGTCAATTAGTAACTATATAATGATCCAACTAATCAATTTATATACTCATGTATCACCTCCATTCTTGATTAATTCACTCACCTTGATCATTTCATTATATAAAAGTAACCAACTATGAGAAGTCATTGTGAGTCCATGAATGGATATTTGTAGCTTACTAAATGGTTTTTTGGGATATCTCTATACTAAAATGAAATGGAATAAAACAAAATAAAAATATGTAAGATATATCAGGATAGTGGTTGATAAAATGAAATAAAAACTATTAAATAAATTATAACTCATTATCCCTAATGATTCCATCACAAAAATGGGTTTTGATCAAGATCCCTTAATAGTAACCAATGGGTCCTTATATACAAAGTTATCCACCAACCACAGGAATCACTAAATTATTTTTTAAGACCCATTATCCTTCAGATGTGTACTAACACCTTATCCTTGAAGTTAAAAAAAAAAAGAAAAGAATAAGAGACCTTCTTCTTAAAGAGTAAGACTATAAAAAAAACATTTATATGTGTTTCTATTTTCTATCACCACATTTTATAAAAATTGTTAACACATTTTCCCACATTTAAAAAAAATGTTAAATGAGATATTAGTAAATTTACCATGTTTACTACTAAATTTACCCATGTTTATATAAAACACTAGTAAATGATCAATTTATTTTCCATATTTCAATAAATATATCTTATATTCTTTTTAGAATTAAAATTTAACATATATTTTTATTTTTTGTTTTTCATGTCAACCAACCACCCATCCCCCACATTCCTTTTTCCAACTGACTAATGAATTCTTCTATCTTCACCTATCCCTATACTATAGACTCGTATTCAGGTTCCCCCACCCATAAACATCACACAACCACTTCCAAGCATTGCGCCCCAAATTCCCTTACACCAGCTAACCACCCAATGACTTTAAAATTTTATTCAGGCATCACAGAGTTATTATAATTTTATTCAAAAGACTTATTAAATTAAATATGGTGTTTTCATTTTCCAAAACACTATTTTCATGGATTGACGAGGTGGATAAAAAAATCAAATCCCACAAAATAAATGTGGGTAAAATTCCAATAGCTCATCCCTTATAAAAGGATCCTTAGGAATTGATATTTTCAATAAGATATATATTTTCCTAAATTCTATTAAAGTTTTTTAAAAGAATAACTGTTTAGTAAAATGTTTATATATATATATAACAAAACAAAACAAAAAAAATAAAAATGAAATGAAATATTTTATAAATAATGACTAATAACATGATTAGTAATAACAGTTGGATTTCAATTTTTCAAAATCTAAATGTATTCCCCTCATCATGAGTTTTCTCAATTTGGTCGAACCAAGGTGTTATTTGACTAAAATGGTGAGATCAAATCGGTACAATTCATACCGATTTTTGATTTATAAATAATCAATGATGAGATCTCTTATGGGTTAACTATTCTTCAATCTAGGAAATTCTCAAGATATTTTTCGAACATCAATGTGGCAGGGAATTCGAATATTGGGGTTATATTTTCCTAAAATCATGTTGAAATCCTCAAGGGAATCTTCCACCAAAAACCCTACACTAATAATGTAGGGGAGGATCAAACCCTTTTGTACGGTGAATTAAATTAATTCATCAAGATTCAATTTTTCTTCAACCTCTCCCTACATATTTTCCAACAATCAAAACTGTTTGAAACCCAAGGCAGAACCTAGAAGATCCCTTAAAGTAATGAACTAAGACCTGGTAAAATTTTACCATTTCGATGGAAACTAATTCTCCCAGTGGAAAGGTAAGATAAAGTTTATTCTTATGGTGTTGAAAATTTGTTACATTCTAGAACTGAATCTTCAACCCATTCTCGATGAGCCCACTTCAAATCCTGGTGGAACACCCTTTTATGTTACCCAAGTCAAGAACAATTGAAAAATGAGGATGAAATATTATGATACTCATGTTTTGGGTTGAGGAAATATTCTCAACAAATTATCAAATCATATTTATGACTATTTCCTTCAAATTAAGAACACTCAAGATATATGGGATGCACTTGAGTTCATGTAAAAAACTATGGAAGAAGGTATCAATAAATTTCTTATTAAGAAATATCTAAACTACAAGTTGGTTGATAACAATACATTTTTTAAGAAAGATCATAAGTTACAAGTTATAGAAAATGAACTTATTTCCTTTAAGATTAATATACCAAGAAATTTTCAAGTTGGTTCAATTATTAATAAATTCCCACCAATGTGTAAAGCTTTTTGGTAAATCACTTATTAAAAAGATTGATGATTTTTCCTTGGAATAATTGCAACAATATTATGTGCATTGAAGAAGAATCCATGTTGAGAGATGAGGGTATGGATTTTTAATTTTATACCAAGATTGATATCATTGAGGGAAAGACACAACCAAAATCTTAATTACATGTCCAAAATAAAAGTAAATAATTCAAGAAGAAATTTAATCCTTCCAAGAAGAAAGGGTAATGTTTTTTTTGTGGAAAACCAGGTTATTTTTCAACAAAATGTCTATATTGATAGAATTTTGATAAACCCATTGAAAATATGACGACTAAATATAATCTAGTTGAAATGATATCTAAATTCAATCAGACTTCAATAATGATGGGATGGTGGATTGATTCTGTTGAAACAGTGCATGTTTGTAAGGATCATTCGATGTTCAAAACATTTGTTGATTGTACTATTGTAAAGTAAGTACACCTTGGAAATAAAGCATGAATCATTGTCACTGGAAAAGTAAGTGTAGATATTGACTTTACTTTTGGAAATAATTTGACTCTTCCTAATATGTTGTTTGTACCCAAAATTTGAAATAATTTAGTTTCTATCAATATCTTATGTAAGAAGGTATTTTGGGTTTCATTATAATTCAATAAGGTTATCTTGTAGAAGAGAGGAATGTTTGTGGGGAAAGGGTACTCAAATGAAGGCATGTATCAACTATCCATTAATAATATGATTGAATCTTATACTTACTTTGTTGAGACCTCTAATTTATGGCATGAACGTTTATCACATGTTAATTATAACTCATTAAAAGTAATGAAGAAGATAAACTTAATTAACTTTGAATATGAGTTAAAAAATGTGAAAGATGTGTAGAATCTAAAATAGTTAAGAATACATTTCATAGTGTTGGAAGAAATTTTGATATATTAGAATTAGTACATTCTGATATTTGTGAATTAGATGTCTTATTAACTCGTGGAGGAAAAAGATATTAATACTCAATGAGTTATGTGTTCTAATAAAGAAAGAACATTGCAATATTTTTCCTATATAAACTTAGATGTGGTGTCACTTCTTATAGGATTTAATGTGTCAACTCCTTAGAGAGTTCATGAAAGGGATATAAGCATATAGTCATAAAAGTGCAATAAAATGAGATGTTGGATGGAAAGATCGTTGTATGTATGATTTCTCTTTTTTGTCATAAAAATTAAAAGTTTTAATGTTCTGACAACTTTTACATCTGATAAAACATTGAGATATTAATACTAAGTAAATGTTAAAATTGAAATATACCTTTATTATGTATAATGACTCAATTGTGGTATGGAGAATTAAAATTTATGAATAAAAGTTGAGGATTTTTATAATTTTATTCAAAACACTTATTAAAATAAATATAGTGTTTTGATTGGTCAGAAAATCCTTTGCTTGGATTGATGAGGCGGAAAAAAATAGAATCCCACAATAGAAATGTGGGTAAAATTCCCATTGCTCGTCCATTATAAAAGGAGCTTTAAGAATTGGTATTTTCAATAAAATATATATTTCTTAAAATATATTAAAGTGTTTTAAAATATATATATTTAGTATAATATTTTATATATATATATTATATATATATAATAAAACAAAACAAAACAAAAAATACAAAATATATATATATATATTATAAATAACGACTAATAACATGATTAGTCGTAACAGTTGGATTCCAATTTTTCAAAAATATGAACGGATTCCCCTCATAAAGATTTGTATCATTTTCGTCGAGCCAAGGTTTTCTTTGACCAAAATGGTGAGATCAAACTAGTGCGATTCACACTGATTTTGATTTATAAATTAATGATGATGAGATTTCTTAAGGGTTAACTATTCTTCCATCTAATAAATTCTCCAGTTATTTTTCCAACATCAATGTGGTGGGGCAGTCGAATATTAGTGTTTGATTTTTCCCAAATCATTGTGAAATCCTTGAGGTAAACTTCCATCGAGAACACTACACCATTTAAAGTGGGGGTGGATGGAACCCTTTTGGATATTGAATTAAATTCACGTATTGAGATTCAATTTTTCTTCTCCTTCTACTTACTTATTTTTTAACAAGAGTTGTTCAGGTTTCATTTTTTGAAATATATATGTACTACTATGTATTTATATATAATATATATATATTTATACATTTATACATATTATAAATTATATATATATTAATAAATTCATATATATATGTATATATATATATTAATACAGTAAAATAAATTATATAAATATATAATTTATATATATTTATACTTTAATGATCATTTATTTATTTAATTTTTATTTATTATATTTATGTTTTAACTTGTGTGTGTTTATATATATATATATATATGTATTTATGTATTTGTAGTTATGTGTGTAGATACATATATATTTATATATATTAAAATTGTGTGAATAATATTTATTTTTATTATTATGTAATGATATTAATACACACACACTTATATATTAATATAAATATACTCGTAAAATTATATATTTATATATGCATTAATATATGAATTAATATATATAATATTTTAATAATAATTTATTCATTTATAACTAATTAATTACATTAACATTACAACATGTGTTTGTGTGTTTGTATGTATGTATATAAGTATTTCTTGATGTATGTATGGGTGTGTCTGTGTGCGTGCATATATATATATATAATTTATTTTAAATATTATATAATACTATCATATATGTACTATTAGCTGACAATTGGGATTTTTATTTCACCAAAAAAAGAGAAATATAAGTTATAGTGGATAGAAACAGTGAAAACAAAGGGCATCGTCCCTAACAAAGTTACTATTGTCCTGAGGTATAAACCCATATGAAAATATACCAAGAAAATCTCATCGGGGCCCACTTTGCTAGCTAAGGTGTCCGCCACAAAGTTTCCTTCTCTCCAAGTATGCACCACCTTAACCTCATGCCCTAGAAAGTACCTCCCCACCATGATAATATAAATTAGTTCCCATGTGATATTTATATTCCCTTCCATCATTTCCACCAGAGACTTTGATTTAGATTCCACTACCTTGATGACAAAATTATATAGTTTACAGAGTTCAACACCACTAAGCAACGCTCTAGCGTCTGCTCAGAGGGAGTTCCCTGGTCCATAGTAAGTAGTAAAGCCCAAAAATATTTAATCATTGTTATCTCTTATTATCCTTCCACCTCTCATGCATCCATTAATACATGACCCATCCACATTGAGTTTTATCCCCATTTAAGAAGGATCCAAGCAAACACAGATTCCCCTATTGGCACTTCGATTTTCATCATCAACCAGAGGAATCATCTTCCAAAGAGATGGGGACGAAAACCCACTAACCTAGAGGCCTATGAGTTCATACACCTTGGTTCAGATCCACACATGCAACCTATACAAAGAAAAATAGGTTTCATCCCTTGTGTTACTTCACATCTCCCAGATAACTCAGCACCCAGCTAAGAAAAACATGTTGTGGGTTTTAGACTCCTCACTGCACATATCAATTCCCTAAAACCAGATATAGAAAAATTCGTCCATTTTTTCACCGCCAAAATTGACACCCATAAATATTTCCATAAAACTCCAAACTATAGCCACAAAATCACTCTTTAGGAATATATTCTAGTAGGACTCTTGTTTTGGGTAAACGCAACACCATCATCGGGAGGTAAGAGGGATGCCTTTTTTCTGGATATTGTCCTGTATCAGAAGATCCCTATACCTCAATCACCAAACCAAGAAATTCAGTTTCAATGCGATCCATTTTCACTACAGTGTTATTTCCCAAAAATCATTTTCATTCCTGACATGAAAACATTCCCTCAGGTCTAATCCATTAAAACACCCTGAATTCAAAGCCTTAAGTACGCATTTCTCTGGATCCTCATTCATAAAAATTCTATCAAAAATCACTCATTGATTTCTGTTGATCATATTCTGGATAATGTTGGGAAATATCGACAAAGCAACGAACATGCAGACAATCAAAAAGCTAACGGGCAGTGGAAATAAGATTTTTCCCTCTAAATAGAAGATGCGTAGCAACAAAATTAAGTGCATAAAAATAAAGTTGACACCGGAAATTTTTACGTGGAAAACCCAAAAAGGGAAAAACCATGGGACCTAGTCTAGAAAGAGGGATCCACTAAAATCAATAGGCACATGGTTGAGACTCCCCAAAATGTAAGGGATATCAAAAGTAATATTCAAGAATAAAAGTAATGAATAAAAGATGGAGAGCAATAAAGATGATCGTTGAATAAAGGCAATCACCAAATGGGACTTTCTCATGGTTTTGTTGGTGTCAGTGTGATGAAATGTCTTGTCGCTGCTTCCTTATATAGAAAAAATAATCTTCATTAAATGATGTCTCCACATCAAAAGCATGTCACTATGTGAATTAATTCACGTGGTCTTGGCCCGCATTAAAAACACGTCATTAATAGAGAAATCACATGGTGCTCCAATTGAGGAGGCATTATGTGGTGTTCCAATCAGGAATGCACCCAATAAACTCCACCTCCGACTCAAGTGGGGATCACTGCCAACCCTACAAGCATTTTTCAAGTCTCAAATTTTCCTCTAGGTAAAATCTTGGTCAACATGTCTGACCCATTATCATTAGTGTGGATATTCTCAATCTCTAACTATCTCGAAACAAGGATATTGAGGATCCAATTATATTAAACATTGATATGTTTCTACCTGCCATGAAAAGTTTAATTCTTTCCAAAAAAATATCACTCTGACTGTCACAAAATAAAACATACCTATCCTAATTTAAACTGATCTACCGAATAAAAGTTTTCATCCACAAAAATTCTTTGCATGCCTTAGTATCTACAATAAACTCTGACTCTTTGGTAGATAAAAAAAGATATCTCTGCAATCTAGACTACCAAGATACAGCTCCCCCAGAAAAAGTGATCAAATCACCCGAATTAGACTTCCTCGAATTGATATATCCTACCATATATGAATCTGTAAATCCAAAAATCATAGGTTCCCCTTTTCCAAAACGCAATCTCAGATTAGAAGTACCATGAAGATAACCAAAAATTTACTTCACTACTCTTCAATGCTCTCTACTTGGATTTGATAGAAAATGACTGACCACACCAACTGTATGAGCTATATTAGGTCTAGTACATATCATTTCATACATTAAATAGCCAATGTAAAATTAATAAGGTATGTGATGCATCTCCTCTCTATATTTACAGGTACAAGGTGACTAACTAGTACTAAGATTAAAATTTAAATCAAGAAGAGTATTAACCACTTTATCTCTATACATATAAAATTTCTGAAGAACCTTCTCAATGTATCTCTCCTAAGATAACCACAATTTCATGGCCTTCCTGTCATGAGATATCATCATGCCAAAAATCTGTTATTTTGGCCCCAAGTCTTTTATCACCAAATACTGACAAATATCTTTCTTCAATCAATCAATTCTAGAAGTATCATGGACAAAATGAGCATATCATCAACATAAAGCAATAGTATAATAAAATCAACATTAGTAAATCTCTAAACAAAAAAACAATGATCAAAAGATGTCTTCCTGAAACCCTGATTAGAAATTACAGATTCAAACTTCTTATACCACGGCCTCAGAGCCTTAGTCAAACCATTCAAACTCTTCTTCAACCTGCATACATGATTTTCTTTAATTGTTTCAACAAGAACCTCTGGATGCTCCATATAAATCTCCACCTCTAAATATATATTGAGGAAAGTTGTCTTCACATCCATCTTATCAATATGCATATATAAACTAGAATCCAAACCAAGAACAACCTGAATGGAAGAAATTTTGACAACAAGTGATAAAATATCATCAAAATCAATACCCTTTTCTAACAAAAACCTTTAACAACTAACCTATCCTTTTATCATGGAACTGAACTTGATTATTCATTTTTAATCTGATAAATCCACTAATTTTTCAAATATATCTTACCTTTCGATAACTTCACTATATAAAAAGTGTGGTTATCATGCAATGATGTCATCTCATCATCCATTGATGCAACCCATATGTCTTTCTTTTCACTCTCCATTTTCTCATCACAAGATTATGGATCTCCCCCTTCAGTGAGGAGAACATACTCTTCATGTGAATATCGAGTAAAAATGGTATGATGCCAAGATGACCTCTAGAGTGGAACTGCATGTTCATTAATAACCCCTGGAACCAAATCATAAGCAAAAAAAGTTTCATTAGAAACATCAACTTGAACCTGTTCACCTTGATCATCATTATATTCATCAAAATTATCATCAGAATCAGTAATATGAGGTAAATGTGAATCAAAACTTGGATCAAGACTAACAAAACCATCCGAAGTTGGATAAGTAGATTTTTCTCCCTTATCAATGTCTGCAATAGTTTGATCCTCCTTAAACACTACATCACAGCTTATGACAAGTTTCTTCAAAACAGGATCATAGAACCTGTACCCAAACTCATCATGTCCATATCCAATAAAAATACACCGGTGTGTCTTACCATATAGCTATGATCTCTCATCTCTAGGAACATGAACAAAATCATTGCAACCAAAAATATGCAAGTGATCGCACCTAATCCTTTTACATA
Organism: Viscum album; assembly: GCA_963277665.1. NCBI lineage: Eukaryota > Viridiplantae > Streptophyta > Magnoliopsida > Santalales > Viscaceae > Viscum > Viscum album. Next base: position 1,678,108,704 of record OY728163.1, on the reverse strand, counting down.
CCAAAACTTGTTGGGAGTGTCTTTATGAAAAGAAACTATAGGTGATAAATTGATAATATAAGTAGCAGTAAGTAAATCCTCACCCCAAAAATGTCCAGCCAACTTTGCTTCCGAATTAAAACAATGAACTCTTTCCAATAAAGTCCTATTCATCCACTCAGCTACACCATTCAGCTGAGGTGTCTTGGGCGGCATCTTCTATTGCTGAATTCCTTCCTTCTTGTAATACTGGTCAAACAGACCACAATACTCTTCCCCATTGTTAGTTTGAATACATTTCAATTTCTTTCCTGATTCCCTCTCAATAGAAATACGAAATTTCTTAAAATCACTAAGCACCTAACTTTTGGAATTCAAGTCATAAACCTAAAGATTTCATGAGTATTCATTAATAAATGTCACAAAATAAAGACCACCACTAAAGGTATTATATTTCAAAGGATCAAAAATGTAAGAAGGTACTAATTCAAGTACTAGTGACTTCTTGTGTGGAAGATGACTACTAAAACTCACTCTTCTATTTTTCCCATCCATGAAATGATTATATGTGTCCAATTTGGCACTCCTTAAATATGGAAGAAAATTTATCTTTGAAAAAAACCAATACCTTTCCCACTAATGTAATTGAGTGTCTTATTCCACAACTAGTACGAAACACTGCACTCAACAACCCAAGAAATATCACAAGAAATATAAGATCTAGTCCAGTACAAACCTAGATACTTCTTCCCTCAAGACACAATCAAAGAACCCTTAGAAATATTATATTGGAAATCAACAAAAGTACTGATAAACCCTTCATAATCAAGGACCCTATTTTAAATAATATTCAATCGATCCTCCGGCGCATGTCAAAAATTCTTCAAAATCAGCTTACTTACTGTACTGGTCTCTAAAAAAACAGTCTCAATGCCTATAATGTCAACATGACCATCATTTCCCATATTCAAAATCCTATAATTACCTAGGATATAAGATGTAAATAATTCCTTCTTCGATGTCACCTAAGAACAGACACCACTTTCAATAACCCAGCAATAATCATCAAAACCAATATTAATGGAGTCATTAAAAATAACAAGATCACCCATGTAGCAGTAGCGACATGATCATATCCATATCCATTTTTCTTCTATGGATTTTCCTTAATTATATTCTCTATTTTAGCTGATAGCAAAACTTCTTAACATGCCCCTTCTTTCCACAATGATGACTTTTAAAATATCTCTGCTTCAATATGGTTTTTCTTCTGTATCTTCTCTTACCTATACTACTCTTTCCTTGGTTCTGTATTCTCCCCTTGTTCTCGGTGACTAAAAGCTCTGAAGAATATTTATCCTAAGTTTGTATCCTATCCTCTTCCTTTAAAAAATTAGACTTGACAAAACTAAATGTCATAGCACCATTATAAGTATAATTGGTTAGATTAACACATATATTCTCTCATTAATCAGGTAAAGTGTTAAGCATCAAAAGCGCTAAAACATCATCTTCAAAATTGGTACCCATGCTAGAAAAATGATCAAAATTTCCCTGATATTCACTTATGTAGTCAGAAATAAATGTACCTTCTTTGTACCAAAAACTCATCATTTGTTTAAGAAGAAACAATTTATTTTTTTCCATCTTGGAAGTGTAGGTAATCTCAAGCTTCTCCCACAAAATTATGGCATGAGAGATTTTGAAAATGTGGTTCATCGCGTTTTCTTCAAACCATTGGTGAATGAAGCAACAAACAATCTCATGATCGAAGTCCCATTTTTTATCTAAAATCCTTTCTGGATTTTGGGTACTAAACACTGGAAGATACATTCACTTAACAAAAAGTAGATCCTTCATTTTAAGTCTCCACATATGGTAGTTGGTACCATTCAACAAAATCATTCGACTATAATTACCCTCCATAATAAATATGAAATAAAAAAATAAACCCTTTGATACTAGATGTTAGGAAAGATCAACCAAGTGAAAAATGTGAAAACAATCTAAAAGTGAACGTGCAACAGAAATAAAATCTTTCTCTCCAAATAGAAGATGCACAGCCACAAAATTAAGTGCAGAAAAATAAAGTTGACTGCAGAAATTTTTATGTGGAAAACCCAAAAGGGAAAAACCATGGGACCTAGTCCAGAAATAGGGATCCACTAAAATCAATAGGTACACGGTAAAGACTCCATAAAAATGAAGGGATCTCAAAAGTAATACTCAAGAATAAAATTAGTGAATCAAAGATGTAGATCAAGAGAGATGATCATTGAAGAAAGGTGATCACCAAAATGGGATTTGCTCTTAGTGATGTTGGTGTCGGTGTGTTGAAATTACGTGTCACTGCCTCCTTATAAAGGAAAAAGAATCTGCATCAAATCATGTCTTCACATAATAATCATTTCACCACATGAATTAATTAACATGGTCTTGGACTGCATTAAAAACACCTCATTAAAAGAGAAATTATGTGGTGCTCCAATTGAGGAGGCATTAAATGGTGCGCCAACCAGGAAGGCACCCAACAGATAAGATTCAGGTTCCCAATTGCTTCATTTAAGGTTAAATATAGAGCCCGAACTCCTAAGAAGAATAATGGTTGGCTTCTCCAGTTGTCTCTACAATAGATGATCTCACCGCACCCAACCATCCAGCGATATTTATCCTCTAGAACCTCAAGAATATCGATCATGAGACGCGTGATATTCGAAATAATTTTCCCACCTGATTTCCATCAACTCTACCTAGCATCGTACATGTGTTTCATGAATCTCTCCCACAGAAAATACCCTTCAATGGTCTCCCAATCCAACTTAACATGCATGTAATTCATGGTTTCTATTATATCCCATAGGTTAACTTCATCCTTATCCAAAGGCTTTTCCATCCTCTTCCAGCTTACCCAATGGAATCCACCTGTGTCATTAGCATCCCAAAGAAACTTTATCATGATTTTTTAAATTCTATCAGTGGTTCATTTTGGAACCCTAATGACAGAAAGCATGTGCATTATCATGGATGAAAATACACTATTAATCAGAGTTATACGAATCCCAAAATAAAGAAAGATGTTTTTTCAGCTGCATATCTGACCTATAATCTTCTTTATTATTTCTTCAAACAAGTATTTCTTGATTCTTCAATTTGAGATGGGAGCACCAAATTAAATAATAGGCAGTTTTCTCTTATTCATACCTAGAATATTAAAAAAAAAATCCATAGATAAATGAGCACCAAATTTGCAAGAAATATAAACATTACTCCTTTCTATGTTCATCCTTTGCCCACTTTTCTTATCGTATATCCTCATTAAGGTATTCCACCCTTTGATTGAGCACTTCCTACAATTTACGAAGAAAATAATATCATTATAAAACATCAAATGTGATATCATACTGCCACCTTCCCTATTTTTATAAGGTAAAACGAGTCTCTCATCCATGTTGCACTTCATATTCTATGATATCGCATACTGAGCCATGATAAATAAAGTAGGATACATGAGGCCACCCTACCAAGGCCTCAGACTATTTTAAAGAATCCAAAGCTCTTCCCCATGAAATAAATAGAGAACCACAGAGATGAAAAATACCTAAACATCAGATCTCATGCCTAGGTACTAAAACCAAAACTCCTCATAATTCTAATAAGGTAACACCACTTAATCATGTCATATGCCTTTTCTATGTCAAATTTGATGATGATGTTCGATTCTATCATCTTTTTATTTATATCCTCCACTATTTCTTTCACAATTCCCACCTCACCTTGAATTCCTCTACCATGAATAAAACCATTTTTTTCAGAAAAAAAACCTTTAGGATCAAGGTATTCAACCATTTTTTCACGATGGTTGACAATATTTTATACAAAAAGTTGCATTCACAAAGAGAGAGAAATATATTCACAGCTTCAGGGTGCTTTTCCTTAGGAATAAAAACCACTCTGGATGCACAAACAGATCTCAGAAGATCCCCTCCTATGAATAAATACCAAACAACATCACTAACCTGACCTCCAATATTCTCCCATGTATCCAAAAAGAAAGATCCAAGAATGCCATCCGGCTCGGGGGCACTCTTAGATTTCATGTTGAAAATGAGTTCCCTAATCTCATTCCTAGTTGGAAAGGCCTCAAATAAAACATTTTCATTCTCGTTAATCAAATCAGGTATGCACTTCCAAAACCTTGACTCCTCCTCCCATTGTAGGATAATGTTTACATTCCTTGACACCCTTTTATATTTAATACATACTTGAAAATAGGAAGAATTCCAATCATCTTCCTTCAGCCAAAGAGATCTGTCTTTTTCCTTGTATAACTTCTCAACCTCCAACAATTTATCCGAAAATAATTCCTTCTTGTCAATGAGTACTGAAAACACATCATCATCATATAAATCATGTAACATGTATTTGATCCCTTCAATATCCATCTGGATCTAATCCAAAGAGTCATTGTTATTTCCTCTTCCTCTCCTCCAATCAAGTAGGTCCTTTATTAGACGTTTCAACCATTTCATTAAGCATTCATAAGGATTCCCTTTAGTTTTCATTAACCACGACTCACTAATCCACTACATAAATTCATCCATATTCAACAAAATTTTTGAATAAATAAATCACTCCATACCTTTAAGAAAATCGGCACACAACACAAAGGATCTTTAAATCTTTGTATTTTGTATATTTTTCAGACTACAATTTCTAACAATTTATAGGCATTTACAAAGGAATGAAATAGCCAAATTAAATGGACACATTAATAAAATAAAAAAGCTACATTAAATGGGATCATTAATCAAATAAAACAACCACATTAAATGGAAATGTTGGGAGAAAAAACATGGGGGAAATACATGTAATTAATACACGCTGCATGAAAAAAATGCATGGAAAATAAATGTGGGCTACTTGATGCATGGGTTTTGTTTTCATTTCCAACACTCCCCCATATAACCAAAACTACTTAATCCTGCTCATTTTTTTGAGTTTGTTAATTCATATTTCGGTAATGCCTTTATAAAAATATCATCCACCTATTCATTATTATGACAATATTCCAATTTTATCATTTTCTAATTCACATGATCTCTCAAAAAATGGAATCTAGTACCAACATGTTTTCTTCATCCATACTGCATCAGATTTTTGGCATGTTCAATTTCCAACTTTTTATACATATATAACACTATAGATCCATCCTGCAAATGCTTCAACTCCTTTAGAAGATTTATCAACCAGATTTCTTCAGAAATAGTGGATGATGCCACCATGTACTCTGATTCACATGTGGACAAGGAGACCACACTTTGATTCCTTAAATTCCATGTGAAAATAGTCAATCTAAGAAAAAATACATACCCACAGGTGATTTTTCATTTATCTTGGTTGTATCCCAAGTCATTATCTGAGTATCCATGTAGATTTGATTCATCATTGTATAGATAAAAAATACCAAAATCCATCGTTCCTTTAACCTATCTGTGGATACATTTTTCCGCTATCTAATGTGAATATTTTGGTGCTTCTATGTACCTGATTAGAATCCCAACACTATAAACAATATTAGGCCTTGTGATTACGAGATACCTCAGGCTTCCAATCAGACTCTTGAACAAAGTTGAGTAAATGTTTCTTCCTTATCCAACTTTTTTCAGTTTTAAGCTTGTTGCTACATGTGTGTTTACAGTATTGCAATTGTGCATATTTAATTTTTCAAACAACTCCTTGGAATACCACTTATAAGATATATAGATTCCTCTATGTTGTTTCTTTACCTCTATTACCAGAAAGAAAGGAATGAGACCTCCATCGTTCGTCTCTAACTCCTTGAACATGGCCTCCTTAAATTCATTAAACATCGATTGGTTGTTCCCTGTAAATAGCAAAGCATCAACATACAACCATGCAATAAGTATGTCACCACAACCATTATTCTTGATGTAAACTGCATGCTCATATGGACATTGGGTGAATCCATTCTCTTGAAGATAGTTTTCAATGCATGAATTCCAAGAACGAGGATACTACTTCAACCCATAGAGATCTTTCTTCAGTTGATACACTTTTTTTTCTTCCCCTTGCATAATAAAGCCTTAAGGTGGGTCAACATAGACCTCTTCCTATAGAATTCCATTAAAGAATGAAAACTTCACATCCAGTTGGTAGATCATCCAACTGTGATGAATAACAAGGTAGATAATCATCCTCACAGTTTCAAGGTGAGCAACAGAAGTGAAAACTTCTTCATAGTCCACCCTATAATTCTGTTTGTACCCCTTAGCTACAAGACTTGCCTTGTAGGGATTGATTTCACCATAAGCATTTCTCTTGATCTTGTACACCCATTCGACACCAATGGTTTTTTGGTTATTAGGAAGTGTGATCATCTCCCATGTTTCATTTTTCTCTATGGAATGAATTTCTTCTTCCATAGCCATTCTACAACATTCTTCTGTTGTGGCTTCCTGAAATGTTAGGGGCTCATGATCTGCATACAGGAAAAAATATTTACCTCTTCGTTTTTCTCATAAATGTCACATAAGATTTTCATTTATATGGGCTTCATGGGTGAGGATGATCTCTCTAAATGTTTACTTGATGTAGTCTTTTCATGAGTGATGGAATGTCCTCATGGGCTATTGTGTACTAATGATTTTCTCAGGGAAGGTGTTGCTGGCATTTGATCCTGATGATCATGCATTTCTTCAAGATCTTCAATTTCGACTAGAATCTCTTAGTTTGGATCATCATTATTCCATTTCCAAGTTTCTTCTTCACTGACTACCACATCTCTACTCACCAATAATTTATTGGTTAGTGTATTTTAAAGATTATAGGTTTATACTCTTCATTGTAGCTAATGAATATGAACTTTTCACCACGATCATCAATATTCCTACTTATCGCTTCTTGAACATGAGCGTATGAAACACACCCGAAGATTGTTAGGTGCACTATGCTCAGTTTTTAGCCACTCTATTCCTCATGTGGTGTCAAGTTTCTAATGCTCTTTGTTGGACAAAAATTGAGAAGATATACACTAGAATCCACTACTTCTACCCAGATGTTCTTTAGCAGACCTTTCTCTTTCAATATGGTCCACGTCATGTCGAGGATGGTGCAATTATTCAATTCTGAACTACCATTATGTTGTGTCATGTAGGCAGTAGTATATTTTTTCTTGATGCCTTGTTCCCTGCAAAAATCTTGAAATTCATTTGAAGTGTATTCTCCACCCCTGTCAGATCTGATAACTTTGATTTTATAAATACTTTCAACTTCAACATGAGCTTTGAACATTTTAAAGATCACAAATGTAGAATATTTTTCTTTGATTCAATACACCCATAATTTCTTTCTAAAATCACCAAAGAGAGTAATAAAATACCTATTACCTTCAAGTGAGGGTGTTTCAAGTGGTCCGCAGATATCAGTGTGAACCAACTAAAGGGGTTAATTTTCTCCTCTAGACACTCCACTTGGGAAGGAGTTCCTTTTTTTTCTTGCCTATTGTACACTACTCAAACAAATGATTTGGAACTTCAATATCCGGTAATCCGTGCACCATGATTGATGAGGATAAAAGTTTAATCCCACTAAAATGTAGATATCCAAAGCGCAGATGCCATCTCCATGAGTCATTATTTATGAGTCCCAAGATACACTCTTCATCCTTTGTGTTGATACATAGTGGAAACATGTGATTCTTCCCCATTTGGACTTGAGAGACAAGTATCCTGTGAGAATCCCTTAAAGACAAAGAATAATTCTCCATGTTTATAACATACCCCTTCTCAAAGAGTTGGTTGAGACTAATGATATTGTTTTTCATGTTTGGTACATAATACACATTAGAGATCTAATTTGGATCACCAGTCTTTAGATAGATTTTGATATTACCTTTTTAAATCATGGGTACCTTGTATGAGTCACCAAAGCTCACATCACCATGAACTTCTTTTGTATGTTCCTTGAAAAATTCTTTGTTACCACTCATGTGGTTACCTGCACCTGTGTTGAGATACCATACATCAAGGTGTTCACATGTATTTTATTTTTCAAGGAGGAGGGTGGCACCTTCTTATTCATGAGGAGATGTTTCATCATAGTTGGATTATTAATAATGATCTACTTTTCTCTAACAATAAGAGGCATAATGGCCAAATTTCTTTCGGTTGTGTCATTGAATGTTCTTTTCATTTCTACAAGCACACAAGAAACGACCTCCACCATTCCCTCTTCCATGAAATCTAGTAGAATTTTATTGCTTTTTTTGATGTCTTGGATAATATCCATTCCCTATTCCTCTTGCACAATGAACACCTCATTTTATGTGGCCTTTTTTTTGTTCTTGTACAGTAAACTTTGACTCTAAGTCAAGCTCTATTATTGAACCGAAATTCTTTTGCATCCGTTTCTCATGTACTTGCAACGACCCTATCAGTTATTCAATGGACAGTTTCTCCAAATCCTTTGATTCTTCGATTTCCACAACCACATGCTCAAACTTGGTTGTGATAGATCAAAGTGATTTTTCAATAAATCGAATTTCCTCCACTTTTTCACCATTACTTTTCAAATTTTTAACAATAACAATTAATATTGAGAAATAATTGGTGATAATCCCACCTTCTTTCATGTGCACCACTTCAAACTCCGCTCTTACAGTTTGAAGACGTACTCGCTTCACTCGATTAACACCTTTTAAGATGGTGGTAAGGGTATACCAAGATTACTTAATTGATGTTACATTGGAAATATTTTCAAATGTTGATTCATCCAACCCTTGATAATGGAGGAACAACGCCTTGTTGTCTTTATTTCTATAATTTTTGAGGCCCATATTTTCTTCATTCATGAAGGAGGATTCTTCCTCCATAGTGGGTAAAAAATACCCATCAATGACAATATCCCATAGTTATTATGACATGAATAACGCCTTCATTTGGATGCACCACCTTTTGTAGTTGTCCTTAGACAGCTTCAGAACTTGCAATTGGATTGTGGCCATCTTTAAAAAATGAAGGATCTCGGTAATCATCCCTCTGATACCACTTGTCGCAGGCTGAGCATTTCAGCACAGCGGTTCACCCGTGCGACACCACAACCCCCTCCAATACGGGTGGGGTTCAGTCGTCTAGCTCTTCATATGATGTGAGGTTCATTGATTTTGTGCTTCCATGGACTCATCCAGAGCATGGCCCCAACTCCCAACCAATGGTGTCAAGACTGACACGCACCATCCTCCACATTATTGGGGAAACTCCCATCTCTTCAATAGGGATAAACCAGATGAACTGCACCTTTGATGTTCTTTCTGGCATGGTATAAGACCCCCATGATTGGGTTGTGACATTCTCCCACCACCATTCCATGAACGCCCTCGTGCATGCGAGATCATGGCCTTCTATGTGTCTGTGAAATTGTATACTTCCAACTAACCAACAACCAAGCATGGCCTCAGGGGATGATCCTTGTTGTTGGCATCAATGGTCCACCCACTCTCTGGGTCACAATCCACCATGGTCGACCCTCTCTCTTAGGGTCAAAAACCACCTCCCTAAAACTCAGACTTCATAGTGGTGTCACTGCCTCTGACATCTCTCGATCCAACCATATCTATCGTGTCACCTTTTCATGACACCTTGGTACTCCACTCCCACCACCAAGGTCTGACCCGTAGCATTCCGCAACACCACAAGGAATATTCCCTCTGATACCAGTTTGTTGGCTATACAAGATGAGAAATATGAGAGGAAGAAAATTGGCACACAACACAAAGGAGCTTTCAAGCCTTGTATTTAATATATTTTTTGGAATACAATTTCCAAGAATTTATAGGCATTTACAAAGGAATGAAACATCCAAATTAAATGGACACATTAATGTAATAAAATAGCCACATTAAATGGACACACGAGGAGAAAAAATGCATGGGGAAACACGTGTAATTAATACATACTGCATGGAAAAAACATGGTAAAAATAAATGTGGGCTACTTGACGTGTGGGTTTTGTTTTCATTTCCAACACTTTATTAGACGTTTCAACCATTTCATTAAACATTTACAATAACTCCCTTTAGTTTTCATTAACCACGACTCACTAACTCACTACATAAATTCATCCATATTCAACCAAATTATTGAATAAATAAATCACTCCAAACCTCTAATATCCCTTTTTATACTGACCACAATCGGGGAATGATCAGAAAAAATTCTCATAAAATTCATGATTGATGTCTACAGAAAATAATCCATGCACTTCATGTTACCAATGAAACAGTTAAATCTGCTTCATATATTCATTTTACCACTTATATTATTACACCATGTGTAACGACTAACTTCATATCCCAAATCTAATATACCATTTGATGCCATGTAGGAGTTTAAATCTTTCATGGCCTTGCTGGAAAAATCAGCACCCCCTTTCTTCCCTCGAGCCTCAGCAATAGTGTTAAAGTCACATGCCACAAACCAAGCCAAGCTCCCAATAGAATTTTTTTTAAAAGACTACCATAACTCCATCCTACTAATAACATTGAAATTTTCATCTATAATGGAAATAAGGAACTATTAATCTCTTACACTAACTTTCATAGTAATGTGCTAAGTTGAAACATCCTCCCTTTCCACCTCAATGTTACACTTACAGAACACTCTAAATTTGGTAATTTCATGGATATGCATGCAAAAAACTACATAAAACTTTATTCTTTATGAAAGAATTGATACGTTCAACTGGTTTTTTAGGTTCCAATATAGCAAGCAAAAAAACCTGAAGTCTATAAGCTTCATTCCTTATGTAGAATGATTGGACCTCAAACCCAATCCCCTCACATTCTAAACCATTAATGACATAATTAATGTAAGGTGGGGTTGGAATTGTAGCCCAAGAATATACTTATCTTACCATCTGAACTGACTGAATAATAATTCCTAGTACATGATCATGACTAGGATCTTTCATGGGTAAATGGACCACAAATGTCTGTAGATGAACTGGGAATAGAAGTAACCACTATTTCATGATTCAAGAGAACCAAAGACTCTGCATCATGTGCTGACTCCCCTAAAACCGCAAATCGATTAGGTGAGCAGACCATATCATGATTTCCCACCCCATCAGATCAATTAGAAGGCTTTCCCACTAGTTTTTAATACCAAGAATGATCATGAGAGGTGTATCCACTCTAAGGCGCCTCCTTCATTGGTAACACAACTCTCGGTGAGAAACCCAGACCACCACTGGGACTAGATTCTACCACCTTATCCTACAAGAACAAGGAAAATGGATTTTCACTATGAGAAGAAGGAAGCCCATCCAATGGAGTTGGATCCCAACAAAACGATCCATCTTATGTAATCAAAGCCAGTAAAAGGAACCTAGAAGAAGGTGAAAATTATCATCTCAGGTTGGGCTTACAACTTGACCCTCAGGTTTCCCATTGGATGGATTTCATGTGGTGAATACATGGTCAGACCATTTGATTAGTATGATTTTTCATTGAGTTTGAAATTAGAGTTGAAACAATTCATTGGTCATATCCATTGGTGCCTCTATGAAACCCTATATGAAAACTATTGCACCTCAGTGGAACCATACACCCATGGTTCGATGAAACACGCATTAAAATCCATTAGAGAAACTGTCAGCCGATTCGTTCGACATCATCACACTATGGTGAAAGCAATTGCACCTCAGAAAAATCCTCAGTGGGGAAACTTGAGGCGAATCCCTCAAAGATACTTTAGGCCAATTCGTTCGACATTGTTTTGGTGCATATTGTTGCAAACTAAAGGTGAAACCCTCATTTGACCCCTCTTCGACTCCCTTGGACATCTATTTGCTGAAGGCGTTGGTGAAGTTTCCAGCGAGCCTTTCTGCATTTTTGACTGATGACAATAGAATATGTTAACTGCTTTATGTCATTTCTATTTGTCTTTTTCTTTGTTCTTTCTGTGATTCACTGGGATACAGTCATTTCTATTTGTCTTATTCTTTGTTCTTTTGGTTGTAATGATACAGTTATTAGGGGTTTTTGTGATTTAGGATTGTTACAAAAACTATTAATGTTTGTTTTACATTTTCGTAGTAACTTTTTAGTTTGACTTTTTCACTACAATACTGTCATTTATATTTGTCTTCTTCTTTTTTCTTTTGGTTTTAATGATACAATTATTAAGGATATTTTTGCTTTAGGAGTTTTACACAAACTGTTAATGTTTTTTTGATATTTTCATAGTAACTTTTTAGTTCAAATTTATATTGTTAGTTATTTTGCTTAATGTTTTTTACTACTTTTGTGTAGTTTCCTCAAGTAGTATCTAGTGGTAATTTTAAATTTAAATTTGAAGTTTGTATTTTCATTGAAAAAATTAATTCCATTTTTCTATGGAAATTTATATTTCATCAATTGGGTTGATTTATAATTCTAAATTAATTAAAATTTGAAATTTCATATTAAAATTGGAAGATCCAATTATTGGTTGGATTTTTTTAAAAAAATCATTTCATTCTCTACTGTGGATTCCCAATGGATAGTTCCTATGGGTAACTGGGAATTTGTATTCAATAATTTTTTCCAGTGAAAATTTCCAGTGCTCATTTGGTGATGAATTCTCAATGGAAATTTCCAGTATAAATTCCCATTGAAAATTCCCATTAGAAATTCCTAGTGTTAATTACCAGTGGTAATTCCTAGTGGCAATTCCCTTGTATTCACGTATTTTTTGCTGTGACAATTTTCAGTGCTCATTCGTTACTGAATTTCCAATGGAAATTCCCATTAGAAATTCCCATTGGGAATTACTATTGGAAATTCCCTTCAGAGATTTCCTGTGGTAATTCCCAATTATCTCAGTGGTAATTACTTGTGGTAATTCATTCATAATTTAAAACTGTAAAAAAATTTATGGAATTTAGTTGAAATTTTACTCTGTGAATTGCCTCGATTTCCATGGGGATTCCCACTGAAAATTATGACCATGAATTTCAAGCATCACATTATTTTCCCAACTAGAAATTTTCAATGAAATTAATTTAAAATTTATAATTTATGAAAAATTATTTTTTCAATCACTTATTTTTTAGAATCAATAATTTCTAGTGCACATTTGGCGTCGAATTCGAACTAGAAATTTCCTCGGGGATTTTTCCAATGGAAATTCCCAAAGGACATTCCCAGTCCAACTAGAATTTGTAATTCTGAAATGTAGTGTAAATTACATGTGAAATTGAATTATAATTTTTAACTACAAAACCATTTTTAGAATGTACATCGTGTTTTTGTACTGTTGGGTTGTGATATATATTCTGGAATTTCTCATTGGAAATTCCCAGTAGAAATTGTCACTGTAAATTCCCTATGGAAATTCCCTATGGGATTAATTTATAATTTACAACTAAAAAACCATATCATAATGATTTGAAATCGTACACCATCTTGTCCTACTGTTGGCATCGATATTTCTACTAGAAATTACCATTTGAAATTCCCAGTGCAAATTCCCAGTGTAAATTTCCACTGCAAAATCCCACTATAAATTCCCACTGTAAATTCCAACTAAAAATTACCTATTTAATATGAAAAACCCATTATTATAATGAGTTGAAAATTTAAATTGTATTTTCTTACTATGAGTATGGGTATTTCCACTGGAATTTTACACTACAAATTCCCATTGGAAATTCACACTGCAAATTCCCACTAAATATTCCCTTCGGAATTCCCACTAGAAATTCACACCACAAATTCCCACTGGAAATTCACACCGCAAATTCCATATTGAATTCAATTTCAATTTCCAACTACAAAACATAATTATAATGAGTTTAAATTCTACACCGTCTTTTCCTATTATTGGCATCGATATTTTAACTTGAATTTGTTACTGGAAATTCGAAGTTGAAATTTCTACCAGAAATTCCCAGTTGAAATTTCCAAAGGAAATCCCCAGTGAAAATTCCCACTTGAAACTCCCTATGGAATTCATTTATAATTTCCAACTGTAAGACATGATGAGAATGAGTTGAAATTTTACACCGCCTTTTCCTACTGTTGGCATTGGTATTTCCACTAGAATTTGTTACTAGAAATTCCTAGTTGAAATTTCCACTGGAAATTCACCCTGGAAATCCCTACTAGAAATTCCCACTAGAAATTCCCTATGGAATTAATTTCTAATTTAGAACTGCATATCTCTTTTTATAATGGGTTGAAATTCCATGCCTTGTTTTTGTAATGTCGTCACTTATTTTCCTTATGTTAATATTTACATTGAAGAAGATAATTTTTTTTAGATACTGGTTTTTTTGTGGTAGAAGAAGCATCTATATTATCTATATTATAGAAAAATTTTCATGATATTAGGCCTAGGATCAATGATAATCACATTAAATTTCTTCATAACATTCCATTTTGGAAATTGTTTGAAGTGTTTTTTTGATAATTGAGTGCCCTTAGATGATTGTAAAAAAGAGAGGGTTCTATTTAATTAGTATTAAAGCGGTATAATGTTCAATTAAAAAGGTTTAATATAGGTGGTAGGATGATATAGTTAATAGTTGTTGACATCTGTGATATATTTGGCATTGAGGATGGTGAGTTTCCTTTATCATCTCTATAAAAATTACGGCCAAATAAATCATCCCTTTTGAGGATGAGGTTTGTGCATATGGGCCATCTATTAACACAAGGGTGTTTTACAGAGAGCTACCCTTGACACTATTGAATCAAGGGAAGAGCAATATTTCTCTAATTTTTCATGTTTTCTTTGCTTGTTTGTGTGCGCAACATTATTTTTTCCCACATACATTTCATATGTCGTTTGGAATTTTGTTACTTATTTTGATGATATCTCAAAAGTGAAGATTTATTTTTGGGATACTGGTATTCATGACCATCTTCTCACATCAGTGAAAAAAAATCACACTTTCCCATTAAAAGTTGTTGGCTCTATTGTTAGATTATTGGTAAGGTATCCAACTTTATTTATCCGATTAATTTTTTCATGTTTTCTTAGTATTTCCTAACAATATTAAATATTACAGTATTGGTATTTTGAGAAATTCTGGAATTTTTCACCCAAAAGAGAGGGTGCTCCTTTATTTATTTGGTGGAGTTTAAATGATGTTGACACCGCTGTACAAGAATCTACCAAGGTACTATTAGTAGAATATGTTACTAAATAGTCCTTTACATTTAGAATACTTCATTATATCTATAGTTATGTTTTTACTATGCAATACATACTCCAACCAAGTCTAGGCGGAGCCCCAGGCTGCAGTCAAGGCCTTCTGATGTTATATTACCTGGTCTGTAGGTAGTTGATGAAAAAAAAGTTCCTTTTAGTTTGAGGTGACACATGAAATTTGTTTCAAAGGAGGAGTCTTTAGGATTCTATATGGATAATGTTAAACCTTATAAGTGGTTCAAGAGATTGGATGCCCAAATAAAGCTTTAGAGTAGAAAAATTATGCCTTTTAAAGAAAATTTAAAGGGGAAGGAAAAGGTCAAAATAGTTTTCGATAAGGAGAAAGAAACTACTTTACAGGATATTGGGAGTGAAGAAATTGAAATGGAAAAGCATACAACTTCAGCTACTATAAATGAAGGTAGCACAAAGGATATTAATGATGCTTAGAGGATGGAAGAAACTATTTTGGAGGAAAGTGAGGAGGAATATATGAATGAAAAATTGGGAAATAAAGACCCAAAACGTGTGGACCAGTCCATTGCAGTCTCTTATGCCTCTAAGATACAAACGTCTTTTATTAGAGGTGTCAATAGTAGGAAGAGGAAACCAAAGTGTCAGTCTCCATATATATATCCACAGCTTACTGCAACGAATAGGCCAGAAATATTTGGAAATCTATCCCTATTAATTCCTAAGTGGGTTATGAAACATAATATAGTGACAACAAATGATAGAAGACTGATGCAGATGTTGGTTGATGCTAATGGGGACAGGTAATGCTATTGAATTTTTTTTGTAATTACTTTTCTTATATTTGAAACTATAATGAAATTAAAAATGACCTTGAATGAAAATAGTAGTGTGGTATGGAAATATAGTGACAAAACATATCATATCAATATGAAAAACATTAGTGATTTATTAAAGAAGAGGTTTACTTATAGTATAGTGTGTTTTAGATTAGTTTCTTTAATCATCGCTGATTTATCTTTAATTAAGTTCAATTTTTCAAAATAGGTCATAGATTCATATACAGTGATTATTCTAGAAATATGTCTGCTTCGGAGTATGGATGGCATTACCGACGTGGAAAGATGATCATTCATGTCGAGAACCTTTATAGTAAGATTGTACTTCATTTTTCATACAATGATGATCATGTTTTTGTAGTTTTTATGTTGAAAACATGTCTACAGTTAATGGTTACTATAGTCTTACGTTTTCTTTTATCATTGTCTTATAGAGAGTTTTGTATTTAAAAAATGAAAAATTAAAGGACACCTTTTTGAAGTAACCAGTAGTTGCTAGTATAAAGAGCCCCATGCTTTTATTATGCTTGGTAAACTCTGATAATATCCATTGGACTTTGTTAGTCATGGATTTGAAGAAAAGGGAGTTTCTATATTATCACTCAATGAAACCCATTCGACTCATGAGAGAAAAAGATCTATTCCATAAAGATGCAGTGACTGTGGTAAGTTATTATAAAATGTACAATATAATTTTGAATACATTAACAGGTGGACTGATCATTGATTTTCTTTATAGAAATCATATTGGGAGGAATATTTCAATGGTGTTAATGCCAAAAAGTTCAATCCACGTAAATGGGACATGACAATTGAGAAGATGCCGCAACTGGGAGATGCGACTTTGCATTATGGTGTCATCATTTGTTATATCATGTAATTTTTGGCTATAGAAGTTGAAGTTCTGTAATGATTGACGGAAAAAGAACTTGTTTAGAGGTGCTTGTTTATGATTCATTACTTCTTAAATGATCATGGGAGAATTACAACAGAGATCTATGCTGAGATTTGGAAGTATTTGGTTGTTTTCAGAAGCAATGATGATTGTTAATTGACCTTTTTTGTAACAGAAATATGGTTGTCCTATAAAAAACATAACTACTGTGACTTTTTGTGATGGTGTTGGTGGGTAATTGGTGGGTGGAAATAGGTAATTTTTTTAGGATGAATAAACATTGGTTTTATGATATGTGTTTTTATGTTATTTGTCTTTTTAGTATGAATTGTTTTATTTGAATGACTAGGAAACATGTTCTGCATAGAATTATCAATAGGGAATTCTCATTGGAACATTATAGTGGAAATTCCCACTGTAAATTGTGGATTGAAATTTTGCAGTTTGGTTTTCATCACTTTTTTGGGTGTTACATAGGGTGAAAATGGTAATTTTCTTATCTAGATAACCATTTTCATATATCTTATATTGATTTAAGCTTTAACAGTATAAAGGGTGTTAAAATTGAATTTCTTCTTGTAGTCTCTCGAGTCATGTCTTTCAATGGAAACTGGTTGTGCATAAAAATTCAAACTGGGAATTTGTAATGGAAATTCCCATTGAATTTTCACACAGTAAATTGTGGGTCAGTTGTTTCAATGTATATTGTCTGTGCATATACATTCAAACTCGGAATTTGCATTGTAAATTCCCAGTGGAATTTCCCACTATAAAGTGTGGGTCAGTTATTTTAATTTAAACTAGTTGTGGATATAAATTCCAACTGGAAATTTCGAGTGGGAACTCCCACTCTAAACTAGGTGTGGAAATTTTCAGTTTCTTTTACATCATTTAATTCGGTGTTGCAGTGTCATTTTTATTTTCACTCTCTTCCATCAGTTTGATGGTAACTTGTTGTGCATAAAAATTTCAACTGGGAATTCTAATTGGAATTTCCACTTGACTTTTCATTATAAAATGGGAGGGGACATTTCCAGTTTGATCATATACAAAATTCTTTTTATAATTTCCTTATATATAGCAATAAATTCAATTATAAAAACTGATTTTCAAAAGAAGTTTCATATAGTGATTACATCTTCAGTTGAAGTTGTGTATCAATTGAATTATGAAATTATTTCAATGAGTTCTTAGTCCTTATATTCATTTTTTCATTCCCATTTTAGCTATTTCGGAATCTTTCATCGTCAGTGGTGGAAAATTCCTTCTTGCTGGCTCTCAATTGCATCAATAATTATATATTAACAAATACAATGAAAACTAACAAAAGTGCTGCATAAGATTTCAAATAAGACAACATATCAACTACTATGAACTATTTTTAAATTGTAGGTTTTAAAGATACAGAACAATATGTACACACATTGAGATTTATGACACTACCAGCATGGTAACCAGCATTCAATGATTCTGTTTCATTTCCCTAAAACGTTATCATAACATTATTTATTAATGTTATTATTGAATGAAATAGTTTATTAACATAATAAAATAATATCATAACTATTGTATAAGGTTTTAAATATCACATTTTATGTAGTGCTATGATGTGGGTTTCAATTTAACTCTCAGTGGTGGTTTCACGGTTAGCACATAGTTCACTAGGCTAGTATTGTAGAGAGTTTGGTTGGGTGAATAATTGGGGATATAAGAGTTAGAATATTTGGAAGCACCAAAGGATAACTAGGTGGATTCAGACTATGGTGTGGATACAATAATGGATCCAGGATAGGGGGTTCATGCATGTTTTACCCATAGAATGGTGGAAATTAAATTCTGATGTGGAGGGTCTGATTTTTCTACAAAAACATTCTTACCCTAGGAATCTACTGTGTGGTCATTAGGATATGATGTGGAGGGGCGTATTTTTCTAGTGATTTCATAATTTACTATCAATATGTTATAAAGATATATGGAGTGTCCAACCATGAAACCAGCACTGGGAGTTACCCATATCCATTTATACTGTATAATGTTTTAAATATAACATTATATAAAGTGATGTGATTTGGGTTTCAATATCAAATGTTTTTAACCTACTGTACAATACTTACACTGACATATGTGATAGTTTGTCCATTACATCAACTATTTGGTGGTTCTGTAGCTATTACCTGCAATATAATTATAACAATATTTAGTCATGACAACATAAAATGTATTAGTTCAATAACATGAGTAAATAATAACAATGTAGTACCAGTTTTTTGGTCTCTTGAATTTTGATTTTGCACCGGTTTTTTATGATTTTTCTTGCTTGCTCTAGACAACTTTACATCCAGTCGCTGCCTTTCCTTTTATCTTTTTTATTAAATAATGTTTTAGATTGTTGTCTACATTGGTTGTTAGATTCTTGTTTACTATATTTTGAGGGTATATTATTTTTGGTTTCCTGCAATTCTCTAGCATAATTGTTAAAATTTGACATTCCAATTCTATATCCTTGTTCAAACTCACAGGATTCTATTACAATCTTTATTTCCATTCATGCCAATTGTTGGTAACGTTGATCTTTTCTTGATACCATATCCTCTTCAACATGATTAACTTTGATTTCTACCAATTGGATGTCATGGGCATTTCTTGTCCATCCCTTATAGATATACAACTCTGGAAAGGACTGCAAGTCCAGCTTTTATAATATTTTCTGGGGATGACAACACAAATAGCCATACCTCTCAAATTTCGGACAAGTAAAACCAATTATAACAGGTGACTATTGGTACACTTCTACTCTAACTCATTTTAAGAACCTTTAATTTCCACAAGATACCATTTTGGGGAAACAGTTTCACTACAAGTCTTAAGGAAACAAGCACCACATAGTTGGTGTTCACTCTAAAAAAGATCAAATATTTTTTGAGTGTATGGATGACTTGCTTGAACAATGATCGGATGATATGGAAAATGATTGTGTGGCAGCTTTTCCCTTCCATCAAATTCATCTTTCATTTCTAGATACTGATTCTTCTCCAACACACACTCAAATTTTTGGAAGAATTCCAAGACATTGAGTTTGTGATTCAAATAATCCTCTAATACACCATTGAAATGTTCACTTAACTGTGTGATTCGAATTCCTAATGTTAATGAAGTTTTCATAAAACAAAGTTCCCATTTTTCATTGACTTTATATATATCTTTTATCCATGTTTAATTTTTATCACTAAAATGTAGTCGGATTTCTTTCCATATTGTTTCAAATTTTGAAATCTCTGCAATTCCATACATGCATTTTTTTAATTTTTCCAACACTATCGAGTCATATTTCATTACATGGGCCAAGTTTTTCATTCCATTTTGCATTAGGTTCTAGGTGAATAGGTCGTGTCTTATTGTAGGTAGTGTCAAACCAATTTCTTTAGACATAGCTTCATCTTGATCAGTTAAAATTTTCTTTGGATGTTTTCAACCATGAAAATCAACAAATCTATTAGACATCCAACTAAATGAGTCTGTAGTATCATCATATAACAATGTTGCACCAAAAATTACAAACTTATTACGATGATTTATACCTATAAACACTCCCAAAGGCCTATAATCCTTGTTTGTGTTGAAGGTAGTTTAAAACATGACAAAGTCTCCAAAATTCTCATAATCAACCTTCATTCTCGGGTCAATCCAAAAAATGTTACTAATTTGACCACGCATGTCAAGTTTATCTGAGTATACGAATGATGTGATATCTCTTGATTTCTTCTCTAGGTATTGTAACATACCATCAGCATCACATAATTGAAACTCCCTTTTTCTTTTGTACCGTGGATAATTCATTTGGTCCGCTTGTGTATATCCAAGACTCATAGGGCCACCTACAATAACATTTGCAAGTGAAATCAAATCACTGGGCTTCAGACCATATTTGTCATTAACATCCAACTCGACACCTTGGGCATCACTAATGCGTCTTTATGACCTCATGAAATGCATGGTCTTAAGTGCATGTAAAGGATTGTTATGATCCTCAACAAATTGTGTGCACTCATACTGGTTATTGGACATATAGACAACTCCCATTCATGATGGACAATTAGTCCTTGTTTCTGCATGTGGATTTTTGACATTAACATCATGTTTGTCTACTATTTGGCATCCTTCTTTTATACATGTATACAATGTAGATGTTACCAAACATTTTTCCTTTTTATGTTTCTTAATATACTGTTTCGGTAAACTGAAACCAAAAATGCCTCTATAAGCAACATAAAACAAATAATCATATGAATCTGATTTAAAATCCATCCCAATACTTGGTCTCTATGTACTTCTTTCTTTAGAAATTATTTCACATGGGGTGATTTCTTCCGAATTTGTAACTTCATCTTTGTTGATGCTAATTTCTACACTACTCTTTGAGTTTTCAATGTCCTCACTGCTATGCTCTGTGACGTAGCAGTCAGACAAATTTTGAACAACATTTAAATCAAATGAATTTATGGCCTCTGCATCTTATAGAAAATTCAGATTCAAGTACCTTGCTGTCATTCTCTGATGTGCAATTTTTATACACAAAGTGATAGATCACAGTTGTCTATAATTTTTTTAATGGTGTTTTCTTTGGATATATTGGAAATTACCATTGTAAATTGGAGTTGTAGATTCAAACTACTATTTTCCATAGGAAATTCACATAGCAAATTCACACTTACAATTCGCACTGCAAATTTTCACAATAAATTCACACTGGAAATTCCCATTGGAAGTTGTAGTTACAAATTCACAGTAGTAACTCCCTGTTGAAATTCGCAATGGAAATTCACACATAAAATTATCACTAGAAAATTCCCATTAGAAATTTCCATCAGACTTTCCCGTTGGAAAATTCTCATTAAAAATCCTAGTTCTATTCTTCAAATATTTTGAAATTTGGAACTTGGAATTTCAATTCACAATTAATAGTTAAATTTTGCAGTAGAGATGTCAATGTATAATATGAAGTGTGATTTCGTGATGTTATTTCTAACAGAGAAAGAGACTATAAGAATCTCGAACCTTGATGGGAATGCCTCCTACAAACTGCTATGATATTGGAAAGGGTTTTTAAAAATGTGTTCTGCAACTGCTATGCCAAAACACATCATGTGAATGAACCTTCAGAAAGCCCCAAACATGCATGTTTTATTGTCGGCCCTTGTGAATGAAAGTTTCAAATGGAACTAGTAAACACTATGTAAGGATTTCGTCCCCTAGAATCGTGAAGAACCCACACGGGTATAGCCTCTCCTGACACATAGACCTAAGTTGAAGTATTTGTGACCATAAAATGATGAACCTGACCCTCAGAGAATCTCGAAGCTCACCTCTCTAGTGTAGCCATGGCGGTCAAAATATTTCTATCACCCTTGTTTAGGTGGGAAGTAATTAACCCCATGATTTTCTATTTACTTGACCTTAGCTTATTTCATTATTTTTTTCAGTATTTTAACGGTTTGGATGGACTCACATGACATGGAAATAATTCAGTGGCCAACCTGACCCTCGGGTTCAAGTGCTAAACCTAAGATGATTTAAATCCAGAAGAAGGCAAAGCCTAGGGGATAGTCACACCATTATTCAAGTACAAAGTCTACACTGGATCTGAAACCTCCTTTAAAAAACACTAAAAATGCTCTGACACGTGAGGCACGTCGATGAAATTTGAAATCCCAGGAGTCTCACCCTGAAAAACCACTACCATCTTGGACACCTGCAACTTCAGTGAGCCCTCCTATCGAGAAGACCCAGAATAAAAAATTCCATGATCTGGTCCCCTAACCCATGACGCCTCCTTACATACTGCTAGTGGCACCTCTACCAAAGACAAACCTAGAACGATCAAACTAACCAGCCTACCTGATGCCCGATTCTTCATGTAAAAATCCAATGAATTCCCTTTCGGACAACAAGCTGAACAGAACCTAGGAACCCCCAGATAGAGGACTCATTGCCACCAAACAAAGTACCCACCCCCTCTAAGCAGCACACGCATAAGAAACTTCACAGATAAGTCCTTATCAATGAAAATCCAAGGTTTAGTCACTGACTGGAGACAAAGGTTATCCTCATCTAGGCACAAAAAACTACCTAGAGTGTTTCCCACCATCTGCAGGATTGCAAGGTTATGAAACGGAAGTGGAAGCCCTGGAAGGTGAACCCAAATCACCGCAAGGCTGGCCTCTTTCCCTCTATGCGTATCCCAAGACCACTGAGGCAATGAAAAGGTCCAAGAACCGCACCGACAACACCTCTTTAAAAGATCGAACGTTGTCTGAATCATTCTCACCAGGGGAACCCTCAGATCTTTCCTGAACACCCAACGAGCAGCCCCCACCATCGAAATAAGAAATAACTGGTTTATCCAACTCTAGGGTTTGCTTTGAGGAACCACCAAGAGAAGAAGATAATTATAATGTATATATAATTATAATTATAATAAATACATAATTATAATATATTTATTATAAATATATATTTAATATAATTATAATTATATATATATATTATAATTATATATTTAATATATAACTGTAATAAATACGTAATTATAATAAATATTTAATTATAATAAATATATGATTATAATAAATATATGATTATAATAATTATATCATTATAATAATTATATAAATATAAATATAATAAATATATAATTAAAATTATAATAAATATGTAGTTATAAATTTAATAAATATATGATTATAATAAACCATTTTAAAAAAAAATTTATAATTATGTATTTATTATAATATTGTAATAATTATATGAATATAAATAATTATATATAAATTTATAAATTTATAATTATGTATTTTTTATAATATTATAATTAGGTATTAACTTTATAATTATTTATTGTAAATAAACCATATTAAATAAATTTAATAAATATAGAATTATAAATTTTTAAATTTAATATGGTTTATTTATGTATTTAAATAATTATATATAAATTCATAAATTTATAAATGATTATATATAAATTTATAAAATTATAATTATGTATTCATAAATTTATAAATTTATAATATTATAAATTTATAAATAATTATATATAAATTTAATAAATACATAATTATAATATATTATAATAAATATAAATAATTTTAATGATGTATATATATATATATATATTTAATATGGTCTATTCATGTATTTAAATAATTATATATAAATTTATAAATTTATAAATAATTATATATACATAAAACTAATATTTAAAGTTTATAAATTTATATATAAATAAACACTATTAAAATTATTTATATTTATATAAATAAACCTTATTAAATCTTATATAATTATTGTAATTACATATTTATTATAATTATGTAATTATTATAGTCATGTATTTATTATATATATAACTATACATTTTTTATATTTTTAATTATATATTTATTATATTTATAATTATATAATTAATATAATGATATAATTATCATAATCATATATTTATTATAATCATATATTTATTATAATTATGTATTTATTATAATTACGTATTTATTACAGTTATATATTAAATATATAATTATAATATATATATAACTATAATTATATTAAATACATAATTAGAATAAATATATTATAATTATGTATTTATTATAATTATAATTATATATATATATATTATAAGTATACATATATTATAATGATATATTTAATATAATTATATATTTATTTTAATCATATAATTATTATATTTATAGTTATATATTTATTTTATTTATTATATTTATTATATTTATATATTAATAATAATTATATATTTATTATAATTATATATTAATTATAATTATATATTAATTATAATTATGGATTTCTTATATATATAGTTATATAAATTATTATGATTTCATATTTATTATATTTATATATTCCTTTTATTATACATTTAGTATAATTAAATATTTATTATAATTACATGATTATTATATTTTTGTATTAATTATATTTATAATTATATAATTATCTTATTTTTATAATTATTATATTATTATTATTATTATTATATATTTATCATAATTATATGCTTATTATAATTAATATGTTTATAATTATAAATTTATTTTAATTCTATAATTCTATTTATAATAATTAGAATATTATAATAAATATATAACTTTAAATATAAAAAATATATAATTAAACAAAATATATAATTATAATAAATGTATAATTATAAATATAATAAATAGAAATATAATAAATAGATAATTATAATAAATATACAATTATAATTATAATAAATATATTATAATTATGTATTTATTATATTTATACAATTCCTCTAAGGTCTATGTGCTATATAATACTTATGTCTACGGGTCTTGTAAGGGTTCCACCTCACCCCTTGAAAGGTGGATTATCAAAATCAATAAAAAATGAAGGACATCAGGCCATTGGAGGATATTTATAATTATATATTTATTATAATCATATATTTATTATAATTATATATTTATTATAATTACATGTTTATTATTAATTACATATTTATGAATATAGTAAATGTAATTAATAAAATAATTATAATAAAAAAATAATTATAAAGATAGTCAATATATAATTTTATATATAATAAATATAAATATAATAAATATAATTATATATTTATTATATTTATTATATTTATTTTAGTAATTATATTTATTATAATAAATAATTTTATTTTAAATATATTTATTATATATATATATCTATGTGTGGGGGGTTGGGGGCGAAGGGGTACAACGCCACTTCAAGTGGTGTTATACTACAAATTTGTTTAGAGCCACATCAAGTGGTGCGGGACAAACCCATTTCCCCATTTAAAATAAACCCTACCCCCATAAACTAAAAAAACATGTGGCCAAATTATCCCAAGAGAAGGTCACACCGAGCCGAGTATAGTAGGCATCCTATATGTACTATCTATTAATATATAAATATAATAATAAATTTATATAATAATATATGTATTAAGAAATATAAATATATATCTATTAATTTATATATTAATGATATTTTATATATATGTATGTATGAGTGTATCTATGTATATGTTTGTATGGGTCAGTCTCTCTGTTTATATATATATATATATTAATTTTTAATATATAACTTTTTTAATTTTATATAATAATATTCTATATATTCTATATATAAATATATATATTATGCACACGCGCACATCCAAATACATGTATTATTTAAATTTATTTTTCAATTAAAATTTAAATTCCTCGTGGTTTTACATATATTAAATTGTATATAGTGTGTGTGTTTAGAATTTTATAATGTGGGAAAATTATATATATAATAATAACTTTTAAATTATTTAATTTGGTTGCGGTTAAAATAAAATATAACCAGGTTTTAAAACATGGTTAAATTAATCATTTTTAAAACATATCTAATTGACTATTTTTTGTAGTGTAATCTCTATTGTCATGCGCAGTACGCAAAAATAAGGTCTGTGGAATCCATTTATAAAACTCATCAATTTAATGAAGGAGCCTGTGTGATTTTTTACATTTTATGTGTAATGAAATGACCAACTCTTTGGATCATCCATTGCAACATTTATAATGCATTTCCATTTATACATATGATTGTTAAACTCATTTAATAATAAATAACCCATCTAAACATCACCACATGATGTGTTATAATCCAAATAACACATGATAATTGTTAGACTTATACAAGGGACTTAACATGATATTTCCCATAGTTTGTGGGTGAATTAGGGTATATAGTGTCTGTGAAAAATAAAACCCTAACTTCTTAAAATGTCTCACAAGCCCTTCAGGTTCTTGACCTCTCAACCTTAAGGGTCACCTGTTATTCTCTTTAACCAAATATTCCCTAGATTATTTGATCTATTTTGGTGTTCACATATAAAACAAATATGGACACGATTATATACTTGGTTCACTATAACAGGCTAGTCCAAGGAGCATGCTACCAAAATTATGTTGGTGCACCAAACTTACTAAGCTCACTACTTGTTGGTTTGGGCTGGTTGACTCCTATGCCCAGGCTCACTGCCTTAAAATTTTATGAACAACTCATTTCTTCCCAAGGATCACTCAATTGAACCTCCCTTCTTTGTCTCGAAACTAGTTGAAGGAATCACTTTCATCCTCTTCCTTTAATCACTACTACTTAAAGGATCTACACATAGTTTATGGACATGTAGTCCCTTTATCAGCATCATTTTCATGAAATACATCCTTCACTATAGATAGCTGGTATGTTGAAGTCCTTGTTGGGATGCTTCTTCACTTCTGTGAAAATACCATTGCAAAATTTCTTCTTCACTTTTCATATTTTGTCTGGAAAAGATTCACTTTATTGTACGCACAACCTATACCTTATTCACTTTGGAAAGGTCTCCAATGGATGCAAATTCCTTCTTTAGAAATTTTTTGTCCCTCACTAGAACATGAGTTCTCCATCTTCTGAAAAAAAATCATCAAAAATATCTCTATTCAAATCACCATCTCTCTATTTTTTGGATATGAAGGATATACCCAGAGATGGATCTCCCTCCTCTACTCTACCTGGTTGGTCTCTTCTTCCTGAAATATAGAGGTTGTACTATCTTAAATTGGTCACCTTGAGGTTTCCTTTATGAGCTTTCAAAACCTCTCATAACCACTCAATAACTATTCCACATTTTCTCCAAATAACTGTTGAGAGATAAATTTTTGTGGACACCAATAAAACATCTAGTTGCCGCATGTTTTGAAGGACTATATTGTAGCCTCCTCTATTTTACACATAATATGTTATGGTCAACTCCACCATGGTGAAACCTTCAATACTTTAGCATTCACTATGTTGTGGAGTTCCACACTATGGAATGGTCTTCTATCTTTGTCCAGATCCACTTTTCTCACTTATAACTTCTATTGAAACTGCCTCACGTAATTTTAGGCATGACCTCTTCAAACTGCCTCTCATGCCCAACTGGGTTAAGCGTGGACACAAATGTTGTGGTGCAGCCTCGTGTTGAATAGAAGATCTCAAAACATTGATTCTATAAATTATAGACCCTCTACATAACAATGTGTTTCTATTATGTGTACACATTCTTTTACAATGGGGTTTTAGTATATCATATCCTTTTTTGGAATGGGCACCCTAAAAGATCCAGTAGCTCAGAAATCTACTAATACTCTCTCTACACCATGGACCATATGGCTACACTATGGAAAATAATCTTATCTCTGGATCCTTTTTATTGTGGTATAGTCATGTCTACTGTATTAAGGGAACCTCTAAAATTCTAGATTAAATGAAATCCCTTGAAACCAGTTATGCATCATGGTGACATTAGCTACAGCATAGCCTGAAAATTCCTTGTCCCACATTGAAAACTTCTCCAAAAATATTATATCATAAAAACAGTATCATTACTTCCAATGTTTATTTTATAGTAATGGGGTATACTCTTGGCCTCCTACATGGTGTTTCCCTATGTCATGGACCACTATCTCTATGTCTCCACACCTGTAGTGTAGATTATTTCCCCATGTACACAAAATATTAAAGGGGTATTTCCAAACTTCCTTAAAAAAATTCATGTGTCACTATTATTTTATTCATTTTCCTCTTTATGAATCAACTTCACATCATCTCTCCATTCATGTAGGAAAATATTCTAGGAAATATTAAATCCCACTTTTTGGATTTCCTCTTCACCAATATCAAAACAACTAAATTCTTTGAAACCAAATGATATACAAGACAATATCCTTTAATTATATATTTTCTAAATAGATTCACTAAGTGAATTTAACACTTTTCTCTTAATAGGTAAAAAAATCCTCTAATCCTACAAAGTTGGAGCTCGGTGTATGAAACAAGTTTTTTTATAGAAAACAACAAGGTTGTCAATTTCACTCATAAATACCAAGAAACATGAAAAACAACTTTGGATTTTACACTTTAAAAATAAAACCTTTAATATCTATCACTTCACACCAAACCATTATTATATAACATTAAAGTACTTGGTTATGATAAACATACCATATAATGAAGTAATTTTTACCACTTGAAAAACATTTGACACCACTTATTGAAATAGTAGTTTAATTTGAACAAATGTCATCATTTTAACTTCATTCCTTTCAACTCTTTGCAGTATTCAAAAACTTATCATAAGTTTTAGTAGATTTTTATGTTTAAAAAAACTCCCCTAGAGTCTTTAGCCCTTGACTCAATTTTACTTATTATTGTAAAAAATTGGGGCACTAGCTGTTGGAAAAACTCTTCTAATTTATAAGCTTTTGGATATCCTAAAAATATAAAATGATACCAAACCCAAAACCACTTGTTAGAAGAAAAAAATATGAACATAAAATTAATTTTTTTTATTATTCTATTTTTAAAAAATATTATTCCTTTTATAGGCTTGATTCAAACATTCCATTATCCAGAACTTATTTCCATGACATTTCATCATGTAAATGTACCAAAATCATACATCTCTAGTCTTGATACTGATTTATATTAGTAAATAACAATATACCTCTGTAACACAACATAAATAACCATTTCTATGAAAATTTCAACTTGACTAGATTTTCATTTAGCTTTATACACTTTTCTGTTACTAGCATACTCAACCATGTGTTTTCCAAGCACAATCACCCCATTGAACAGATTTCCCCCTTAGTTTTTTTTCATCTTCACAAATAGTTAGAAACAATAGATCATATGTGGAGAATTATACCTCGAAATTCACCAAGTTAAGGATTATAGTGATTCATTAGAGACTTTCATTTTTCCTTTTTCTATCACTTTATAATCTATATTTATATTTTAACTTGATCTAATGGAATCAAACCACATTTAATACACTTTGGGATTGTTATCTTGCACATAATATATTCTTTCTTGGGAAACTGTACAATAAATAACTTCTTTTCCCAAAGTAGGAATATTTTTATTTCTCTAAACCTTTAGGCTAACTTTATTATCTGATGGATCATAATCAATTTTTTCAATGATTTTATTTCTTTGGGATGTATCTTTCTCATTACCCTTATTGATTCTATCATTAAGTCATATATTTTCTTTCCTCTAATCCATTTTATTATAAATCTAGGGTATATGTGTTTTAAATATAGATTTGGATCTTTTCTCTACATTAGTTTCAGTAAAAGATCCTTCTTCATACAATTGTTGAAATATGTTTCTCAAGAAAATAGTTTTATCTTTACATCCATTCTAAAATATTCTTTTTATCCCTGTAAAATTTACTCTAAAAATTTAAATTTTGAAATGTTTTAAAAAGTTAATAGTTATCAGGATAGGACCCATACCACCTTCTCTATTCATGGCATCCCAGTATTTAGGTTTTTTACCACTTCACAACATTCCATATATCCCTATTCCTCAATAAAAAACTATAGATGTCTTTATGTATCACACAAAAGTAACACATGTTACCATGTCTTACAATATTAATAATCTATTTGTTATTACCTCTTATGGGGTCCCTCTTATGTCCCATTATATCACCTTTACAACTTTCCCTTTTCTTAGAAGTATTCATAGTTCTCTTCTTCTCATGCCTTGGTGGAGTTTCTCTATAGCCAAGACCAGCTTTATCCAAGAAGTATTATCTTTATGAAATGAGAATATTTTATTGTTTTTACTCTAAGATAGAATAATTTCTTTGATTCATCATCACCTTTTAAATGGTGATCAAAACATTCTTGAGATTTGGCACACCAATGGAATCTAACATGTAACAACCCAAGATTTTAACATATGAACAACATATTTGATAGCATGTATGAAAAAAAACACAAATTATAGTGGGTTGTATAACATCCCAAGACTTTAAAATATATTTATTTTTAAATAAAATCAATCTCTTTTATATCTTGTACAGTTTGAATGAAACAAGATACTTTATTAAAATATTATTATTTAAACATTGTCATTATAACATAGTTGTTAAGTTGGAGGGTATGAATAGTACTAAATAATTTATAAAAAAAATGGTTTGCATATGTATTAGATAAATTCAATTTTTATATATTTATTATAAAAAATAAGAATCATTTTAATGAAAAACAATATTTTTCAAAAAACTATATTTTCTTTAAAAAGACAATTTAGTCGCGCTTTGCACAAATAATTTAAAATTAATTTTTATCAATTTTAGAAAACTTATTTGATAAAATGAACTAATTTTTTTAAATCAATATATCAAAATTATCTTAGGGTGAATTTTTAATATTTTTCTGAAATATTTCATTTTTGATGAATAGTAAAAAATTCTGAATTTTAATTAAAAATTGCACTTTTGTTTAAATTATTTATAAAGTTATTATATTTTTAATTGTATTTAAAGTTAAATTAGTTAAATAAAATATATTTAAATCCAATTTGGGTCATTGTAATTATTTTTATATAAAATCTTTGTAAATTTTTGAACATTTTATCTTTGAAAACCCACTTTCTGATCATGTCTCTGGGATTAATTTTAAATTATATTTTTCCACTTATATGAATATAATTTTGGAAAATGGATTCAAAATTTGGAATAATAATAATTTATATTATATAATAATTTCAACTTAATTTTTTATCAAAGTGAATAGTGAAAGTAGAAAATATTATTTATCACTATTAAGGTAAAAATTGATTTACTGGGGGTTAAACTAAAAAAGATAAGGGTTAAAATGACTTAACAGTTTATAAAATATATTTTATGGACATATTTAGACCTTATAATATCTATTTATCTATAATAATCTATTTTGGACCATTTTTTCTTGTGAAAAATGGGGATACATTTAAGGACTCGACCCGAGTTGCCCAGAGTCGATGCCTTATTTTATTACATTGGAATATATACAAGGAATATATATCCCCAAGGACCAATTCGTTTATTAGAATTTGGAAACAATGTACATAAATAATTTTAACATTACATCCTGAAGGTAAATACAACACAAATTTATACAACTAGAAACATCCAAGCCTCCTAGATTAAGCCTACAAGTCACTTATAACTAACTTTTTCATTTCCTAGGAAAATGAAACATATGAAAGGGGTGAGCTAAAATGCTCATTATGAGAAATAAATACAATGTAATATAGCATAAATATTAGACATGGTGAATAGTTGAAAACACATGCCTTTAAAAATAAACTTGAACATAATATGGTAGAAATATGAGCTGAGTAAATATTGCCATAACAT
This sequence comes from Viscum album, assembly GCA_963277665.1. NCBI lineage: Eukaryota > Viridiplantae > Streptophyta > Magnoliopsida > Santalales > Viscaceae > Viscum > Viscum album. The sequence continues at coordinate 1,678,076,550 of OY728163.1, read as the reverse complement.
AATCATGGGTATTCTACTAGTTGAATAACCACATGATATTTCAATTACTAGCTTCATAATGAGTGAAGTTCATATGCCAGAAATTCTGAAACATTTTTTCATGGCCTCGGCAAAGAGATCTAAAAATGATTTAGGCCTCAGTCAAAACCATATATCAAATTGGGAAAGGCCTCATCCAATTCCACATCTATTTGTCTCATGATACCTACTGATGCATCGATGGGCTGTAGAAGGAACCACCCGTCACATAATAAGTCCAATTCATTCCTCATATGAGCAGGTATAAACATAAACAACATATACATTCATATTGAATCTACCATATGAAATTTAACTAACTTTCCCTAATCATTAAACATCAAACACTATCCATTCCGAGTAATATGGTGAATGGATTTAGGATAGATCATCCATAATAAAAATTTTCATAAACCATTCAATAAAATATTGTAGATAAAATCATAAATTATTAAACCCAATAATACATAATAATCAACAAGAGTGTTGAATCAGACGAAAATACTCTATATAAAATCAATAAATAATTCTTGAGATAAATACTCTTTTATTTTGAAAAGAAGAGGTATTTTGAAAAAATCATTGTATAAAAACATAAGTGAAGTAAAATAGTATTTTCATAATAAAGTTATTGATTTTATAAAGATAATGGTTCCCAAAAAATTATTATATATTTCCCTTGAAATAGATAAGAATTTGTGAAATTCCCTTGAATCGGGCTTGTATTTGGGAAACAGTTTTGAAAGTTTATTTTAAAATGTTTAACTACCCATAAAATAGGGAAGGATTCTGGTTGGTGTAAATATATATAATACTCTCACATAATTTATGATGAGTACATAATAATACATAATAATTTCATTTATGTAATTAGACAATTAAAGTAACCCGAATGAAAATGGAAGTTTAGGTGGAAAACCCTTACCTTAAGTCTGAATGTGTCCCCCTCTTGAAACTAAGGTCCTGGAATATAAAATTAGACTCATTAATAACTTAATTCAGAACCTATTAGGTATTTTTTAGTCTATCATAATTCTTTTTAGTTAATTTATGTCCTTGTTGATAGGTTTTTATATTGAATTGCATCGTTTCGGAGTGTTTGTTTTCTTGATTTTCATAATCGATTCACTTTTTTTAAGTAATGGAGTTCATATGGAATTGTTGTAAATATACTGAATTGAAATAAATATTATTTATGAACATATAGAATTGTTAATGGTCATTTATATCAATTTTTTACATGGAATGATCATGAATCATTAGATGACAACCACTTCAATTATTTGGCGGTATTTGGATTATTATGAATGAGTTTTGTCATATAAATTAATAATATGTACATATACTAGTTTCTGAATATTTATTAGGTTATAATACATATATTATAGTCTGTTTCAACCATCTAAATGGTTTTATTACGAGTAATGAAGGATAAATTGAAGAATGAAACTTCGTCGTCCACGAAGGTTATAAATTGGAACCTCATGGACGTTGATTTCGTTTATAAAAATAAAAGGGAGGGAGTAAGAATATTTATGATGGTTCTTCCATTAACATGATATAATTCAAGTATATATAATATACTGTATTTATCATGGTCATTTTTATAGAGGAGGTGAGGGGAGAAAAATAAAAGATATGAACTTGAAAATAAAAGAAAAGTTGAGAGACCCCCTATGAAAATTCGGCAGCCTAACGGCATTGCTTAAAATATCATAAAATTAATTCATGAGAGAAAAAGGGTATCTAATCATATGGACATAAAAATAAAAGTATTTATAACACATAATATCAAACCCCAACATTATATAATGTAAATTCCAAGAGAAAACATAAAAGAAGTGTTGGCTAAAAGAGGATGGTGAAAGGTTCCCTTACCTTGTAGAGTAACTCCTAGAACATAAATGTTGGGACCTTGGGGGATTAAGGACACCTTATGAGGAATACTAGGGAGGTAAACCCACTATATTTAAGAGGATGAGGGATTTTTAATGAAATAAAACGAATGCGTGAGTGGGTATTTATAGAAAAAGAGAGAGAATTTTTTATTAATTTAAAAAGACACATCATTAGTGGTTTTTGTAAAACCATGGGCTTTCCCAGGGTATTTGCCCATGGTATTAGCCACTTAGGATAGATAATATATTATTTTTACTATAAAAAATTCTACCAGAATTTTTTATTAATTATTACATCATTATGATGTCATCAAATATACTGAAAACTCAAAATTATATTTTTACTATTCATGAAAAATTCAAGTATTTTAGAAAAATCCCAAAAATTCACCCTAACAATTTTTTGATTTGTAGATTCCAAAAATGAACTCTATATTTCAAAAATATATTTCTAAATATTATTAATTTAATTTTTAAATAAAATCATAGTTAATTCGAAAAATAACAATTTTAAAGGTATAAATAGTTTTATATCACATTGAAAAATCAATTAAGATCTAAATATCTTATTACCTTAAGAAAATAAAATAAAATCATTATTTACTATTCATAAGGGTCATATTACTATTCATATTACTATTCATAAGGGTATGTTATTATTCAACAAAAATCATGTTTGTTCTATCAGACTCCAAATGACATACTGATCACAACTCTAGATGACCGTTTTTTGAAATTCAAAACATAGAAGAAAAAAAGTTGTGGTTAATGGATAGATTATAAAATGCATTTATTTTCAAAACCTTGGGGTGTTACATTCTTCCCTATTTACAAAAATATCATCCTCAAAATTCACAAAATGTTACCTAAAAAGATTTGGGTATGTCTTCAACATAAGCTCCTCAGTCTCCCATGATGCTTCCTCTATCTTATGGTTCCTCCAAAGAAATTTTACCAAATGGGTTGTCCAATTTATCAATACTTGTTCTCTGGTATCAAGAATCTTGACAGGATCTTCAAAATAAGATAGATCAGGCTCAAGTTTTTTTTATAGGTGAGTACATGTTCTGGGTCTGGCATGTATTTCCTTAACCTTGATACATGGAACATATTGTGAACTTTGGAGAGACTTGGAATCATTGCCACACGGTAAGGTACGACTCCAATTCAGTCTAGAATTTCAAAATTTCTGATGTACCTAGGACATAAGTTTCTCATCTTACCGGATCATATAATACCCTTCCATTGAGATACCTTTAAGAAAGCATAATCTTCTTCTTGAAATTCCAAATCCTTCCTTCAGTTCTCAGTATATCTCTTTTGCCTACTTTGAGCTGTTTTGATACGGGTTTGGATAATCTTTACCTTTTCTGATATTTCCTGAACAAGTTATGGGCCAAAAAAATTTCATTCACCAACATCATCCCAACAAGTTGGTGTACGACATCTCTTTCCATACAATGCCTCATATAGTGCCATATGAATACCTGAATGAAATCTATTGTTATAGGAAAATACTATGAGAGGTAAATAATGATCCCACATACCGTGAAATTCAAGTTAACAAGACATCAACATGTCTTCCAAATTTTGAATAGTTCGTTCTAATTGTCCACCAGTTTGTGGGTGGTAGGCAGTGCTTAAACGAAGATCAGTATCTAGGTCTTTCTGAATACTTTTCTAGAATTGTGATGTAAATGGGGATCACGATCCGAAACAATTGATAAAGGTACACCATGAATTCTTACAACTTCATTAATATATGTCAGGACCAAAACGGGCAAAGATACCCTGAGAGTGGGGGTAAATCAGGGTATAGATATTCTATTTTAAAAGTATTCTTGCCCCACTGGATATTGAACTCTATATTATAAGGGTCACTTTTTTTTCTCTTATATGTTATGTTGATCACTCCTTTTATCTTTATCTGATGGTTATGCTTTAGATGCAATGCAGGGAAGCAAGCAAGCAGACACAGAGATTTTTACTTGGTTCACCCTCACTGGGCTACAACCAAGGAGCATACACTGGCGATGTGCTGATGTACCAAATCCACTAAAAGCACACTACTGTTTACAAGGTTTGGGATAGATCACTTCTATTCTCAGGATCACTACCTTTACAATGTTTAGGGTCAGCTCACTGCTTTCCCAAGGGTAACTCCCTATTTTCTCTCTCTATGGATCACTGCCGGTGGAGAGGATCACCATCTTCCTCTTCCTTTGCTCACTGCTCTGGAAAGGATCCACTCACAGTTTATAGACTTGTAGGTCTCTTCATTATCACAAATTAATACATCCTCTGTTGTATTTAGATGCTCTATTGAAGTCTTACTTTCACCCGTAGATGAATCTCACTTTGAACTGAAGGTATCGGGTAATATTCAAACTTTCACACAGCCCTAAATCACTGTCATGCTTCAACCATACTTGGCGCCCTTCTCCAATCCGGTGCACAAGTCTCAGCGTTCAAGTTAAAACTGGCGTACAAGTCCACCTCAACCACTTGAGAAACACTAGCTTCTACAACTCCGAACTTTCACGACTCACACCCTTTTATGCCCAAACCAATATTGGCATGCAACCACCAACTATCACACTTCTTCAAAACCTAGCATTCCAGTGTCACTAAAACACTTGTGCGACACCCCCTTCTTCAACTCAAAACTTGGGATACTCCCTTCCTTTCTCTCCTAAACCACTCTGGACACGCAACAATCTACTGGCGTGCAACTTCTACTTGCGCACCCACACCACCACTTGCACGACCACCACAACTGCATGACGGGAGATCTGATTTTCTCTAAGTGTTGAACTTGTACTGAATGAGGAGGGGTTGACCTCTATTTATAGGCATTCGGACACCCTGTGCGATGGAGAGCAAGTCTCCTCTCGGCGCGCAAGTTTCGGCGTGCAAGTCTCTGTTGCGCAAGTCACTTGCGCGACCAACCCTAAAAATTGGGAACCCCTTTTCCCTTTCCCATATTTTGATGATTTAATATTGAAAAACATAGGGTGTGCAAGTTTCCTTCCTTCAAGACCATGGCGCGCAAGTCCCTTAGCAAAAAACCATTTTTCTCCATTTATTGATTTTCAGGCCCAAAAATTTGGCAAACACTGGAAAACGGTGCCACCTTGTATCTTCTCTTTTTTTACCGCCTCCAGATCATCCATTCCTTTGTCTACGTTCTTGAATCAAACATGGATCGTATAAGGACCCAGCCTTAAACCTTACTTAATATTGAGTTAAATTAATAATTCACATTGAGGATCTTTCCAGGTTTAGAGTTTTAGAGAATTAGGACATAACTATTACATCTCAAAAGATTACAAAGTACACACGTCTACTAAGTTTCCATAAAATAAAAACTCTTAAAAAGAAACATGTCTAGTTCCATGTTTTAGATAGCATGTCTTTCCTTGATCTCATCCTTGACCCTATTCATCTTTATGTCTTGTATAAAACATTTCAAAAACTTCGGATGAGAATAAAATGCCCAGTAAAGGATACACAAAGAAGGAAAACTGTTAGTTTTTCAAAACAACAAGTAAACCATGAATACTTTATCAAAGTAATACTTTTCACCTATCTGAAGTAGTAAATACTCTTCACTGAATAAAAGATCACTACTTATCCTTTGTAACCAAAATATTACCATAAACCCATATAAATAACACATAACATATAAAGGTAACTTGGGACATAAACATACTTAAATGGAATAACCATACGGCCAAATTCCACACATATCACTACATGGAATAGCCATACGGCTGACTTCCATACCCAATGCATTGGAGGTTATAATGTAACCATCCATCCTGGTATACACGGACCCACCCGTCATATGGTTTATCACGTAACCACCCGTCAAATTTCCAAGTACCATTACAAAATCATAATACATAAAAAATATATAATGGAAAGAAAACATTTCAACATTTCAATCACAATATATCACTTAAATATATTGACATAACAAATCCATTATCAAAACCATTTTCAATACCAAAATACATAAAAGAGTATATGGTATTTAATTTCTTTGAAAAACATCACGGCTTGTTAAGGAAGATAAAGGTCAAATAGTACTCACAGCGGTGGAAAAGGTCGTCGTCACCACGTACGTTAAAAGAAACCTTATTTTTTGTCATTCAGTAAAATGCTTCGTAGAAAAATAATCCCTTTGAATGAAATGAAAATTCAAAGGGGTTATTATACCGTATAAAAGAGAGTTGTGTATAAAACAAAATATGCCTCAATGAAAGGAGATTGAGACGAAGTCCCATACCAATTTGAATCTTGTAACATCTTAAACCATTAATATACATATAAATAAATCCTTAAATCCCATTTTGAAAAAATGGGTATTAATGGGAAATATTTATAAGAATAAATCATTAAAACATTTAAAACAATATTTTAGTTAAAGAGTTTTTAACAAAATGAGAGACACTTGAATACAAATAATTGAGGAATATCATTTAATCAGGACTTTATAATATCATGAGAATAAAGGGATTCATGATATAATATTCCAAAGGACATTATATACACCATATAAGAGTTAACTGGTGCATAACAACAAAGAAGACTCAAAAGAAATGTAAAATGAGATGAAATCCCTTATAAAGAAGGTATCTTTAAATTAAGGATAAATCAATCTCATAATTATGTGTGACAAATATAAATACACAAAATATAAGTTTATATTAAGTTTAAAACAACCATTTGTCATTCACACATATTCATAGTATGATATATTCAATAACTACAAGTTGAACCCAAAGAATTCGAAATTGGGTTAAGAAGTTCCCTTGTAAAAATTGGACAGCCTAACAGCGTCACTTTAAAATTCAGAAAATGATTTGATGAGAAAAAAAGGTATCTCATCACTTGGTAATAAATTTTACATCAATAAGGATATAGAAGAACATATCCCAACATAATAAGATGTAAATTAAAATACCTAACAAAAATAAGTCTTTTAAAAATAGGAGGGTGAAAGGTTCCCTTACCGACTTGGGTAACTTTCGAAACGCACACCCCATGAAGGAGGGACTATACAACATTTATGTAAATACTCATAAACAAAATTATATTACACAAAGAGTATAATAATGGGAATTACATACACCTCTCAAAGGAAATGGTGACAAATATAGCATAAATCCCACAGGAATAAATGTGAGATGAAAAATCCCTTACAAAAACTCGGCAGCCTAACGGTGCCACTTAAAACATCCAAAAATGGATTTATGAGATAAAAAAGGGTATCTCATCATATTAACATAAAAATTACCGTAATAGGGATATAAAATAACACCCCCAAACATAATAAATATGATCTTAAAAGAAATGACATAAAAGAGAGTACTTAAAAAGAAAGGGAGAGGTAGGATCCCTTACCTCAAGTCCGACTTGTCTTGTTCATTACTTTTTATTCCTGGATAAAAAACTATAGTTAATTTATACTTTATTAAGAGCCTTTTTCAAGTTAATTATTCCTTTTATATCACTTATTACCATGTTATAAACATTATGTAATTATTTAAGTTAATAACGGTCGTTTTGTCGATCATTGTTACTTGAGTCAAAAATAAACATCTTATAATTACAAGTTGTTCATGTGGTAAAATATACATTATATCCAGAATTATATTCATGATTTAGATATCATATATATAATATATATCCAGTAAATAATTTCATTTATAATATTACATAACATTTAGAGGTAAGAAATGAAATGCACCATTCATGGAGACGGTAATCCGTACGTACGCATGAACGCTACGTTCATTTCAATTTCGTATTTAATGAAATTAAAAATAAATGATATATATATATATATATATATTATAATTACAGTATAATATATATGTTATATAGTTCACATAAGTTCATTAATTTCATTCTTTATACATTCCATGTATTGCATGAACGAGTCACATCACTTGAGGGGACGGTAGTCTACACTTCCTCAAATGAAATTTTCGCATTTTCACAACATGAAAAGCATAAAGGTATGTAATAAATGTAAAATAAAGAAGAATATAGAGAAAATAAATATAATATATATCATAAATAAATATATTTCTATTATAATGGCCACCATGAGAGGTGGTAGGATAAGATAGAACAATCATCGTTTTGTGAGGCAGCAATTCGCCATCCATGGAAACAGAATGTTCTTTAACCATTAGACGGAGGTGTGTGTAAGTGTAGCTAGAATACTTCTCATAATAACATCCTAGTATATTGAATATACTGTTTTTGTTACAAAATAAAGGAATAAAAATAGTTTAGGGGGTTGGAGAAGCAAAATAAAACAAAAGAACATTAGAGAAGACTTTACCTTTACATCGGGTAACTACCCTTGGTTTGAACCAAAAGGGTTTCTTGAAGAGATTTATGCCTAAGGTAAGGCTTATAGGATGAATAGGGGAATGTGGAGATGTAAAATGAGTAGATTTTGGTCGATCCAAAGGCTTGGGAGGTGTGGGTAAGGTGGTAGAGGTGGGGGCCTTTTATAAGAGGGAGGAGGGGCACTCTTGGAAAGTCTTGAAATGATACTTTATTATAAAATGATTTTTGGATATCAAAAGTCCCACAATTATATATTTTGAGGATAAAGTGATAAGGGTTAGAAATCCACCCATCCAATAGGTTTTTGACAAGTGTAAGTCTTATATTTTACATTATCTTTTCATTTTATTTAAATCGTTCATTAATGAGGTAATCATTGCATCATCATGGTGTCATAAAGAAATTAATTTATTTAATGTCTAAAAATTATAAAAATAATAATATGATGTAGTAAATCCTTTTATCTTTCTAATTAATATTTATAGTCAAAAATATGACTTGTATAACTTCGGGTAAAAATTGTTTTAGTAAAACAATACATGTTTGTGATACTTTTATTTTTACTTTTAATAAAAAGTTATTATTGTCATTTTCCTACCAAAGTGGCTCCATGGGGTCCCCAAGTTTACCCATGGATTGTCTTGGTCGTCCATGACTCATTCAATAAGGGTAGGACATGTGTCAAGGTCATTTCATATTATTATAACATTATCTTTACCTTAAATTACACTAATTACCTTTAATCGCGATTAATAAAACTTAAAAGTTACTATTCACCAAAAATTATTTTCATCCCATTGAACCACATTTTACATCCTAATGAAAACCATGTATGTTGGATTTTTGAAATTCAAATCACAGAGGTGGTAATATTTCATTTAAACTAAAAATCTGTTTTTTGACTACCACTTAGTGGTTTCACTATTCATCAAAAATTGAAGTTTTTCAAAAAAATACCAAAGATTCACCCTAAGCTATATTTGATATTCCAAATTCAAAAATGATTTCTATTTTAAAAAAATCAAAACATATAATTTGCATTAATCAATTTAATAATTTATTCCCATTGTCAAAACAAATAGCGTGTTTTTGAGAAATAAAATATATCAAAATATTGACACTAGTTTAAGTCCAATTTCAAAGTGAAATTAATTCCAATGACCACCATTGGATTAAATGGTAAAAATATATTCTAATTTCACTTTAAAACCAATTAAAAATATGATTTAATCATATAAATAAATTAGATTAAAAAGTTTTTTTGAATTAAAATAAAACATTTTTCACTTATTCATTAAAAATGAACTTTATCGAAAAAATAATAAAAACATACACAAAGTAAATTTTGATGTCCCGATTCTAAATAAGGATCTTATTTGGTCCAATATAACATATTAAATTGTCAAAAAATTGTATTTAAAAAGGGTTCTCCATCAAAAGGCGGTTAATCAATCATTTAAAGAATATTAGAATATTTACGCTTAAAATTGGAGCCATTCACATTTTAAGCCTCTAACATTTATTGGATAAAAGTAAAAATATTTGCCAAACATATATAATCATTTTTTAGTTAGTTTTGTTCATTCCTGTCATTACAATGGCTAAGCGTTAACTACCATTTAAAATAATAATATTTTTTTATTAGAGTGCAACGTAAGATTTCCAAGAAACTCGTTGTTGCGTATTTGGTATACCATCGAGCATAGTGTTCCCTTTAAATTAATATTAAAATTTTATTAAAGAATATGGATAAATATGAAAATTCCATATTCTTTATTTACCTGGGGTGTTACATCATTCCCCCCTTTTGGGAATTGTGTCCTTGCAATTTTAAAATTGGGCTTGGAAACTTCATTGGAAGCCCCACATCGGAAAAGGAGTAAATTAAACTATCACTTTAAAAGAATGAAACAGAAGTACAAAGGTCACCCGAGTTAAACCATACTAGGATTCCAAGTAGGAAAACATGGATATGGAAGAAAAACAAAGGGTTATGTTCTGATGGAGAGTGATAAAAAACATGTTTAGGAGAAATTTAACAACCAGAAAATCACAAACTTGTGATGGGTTAAATGTTATTTGATTCCCCAGTAAGAAAAATTAACAGACAACATTTTTGTTTTAAGTTACTTTTCTTTGAGAAATTTGTTTATTAGCTTAACTAAGACATAAGGAAACATACTTACTTATCATGTTGACTTTCAAATTTTACTAGATTTCTTACACAAACTCGTATTTTCTCCAAAAGACGAGTATTTAGGAAAACTTGTTCATATTAAGAGTACTATAATCAACTTCTTGAGAATCACCTAATCCATAAAAGAGAACTATATATTTCCCATGTTTTTAGACCTTAACCAAAACCAAAACCAAAAAGGTTAGTACAATATCAGATAATCCACAAAATGATAATCCTTCATGAAAAAAATATATATTCTTAACCTCCAAAATTTGTCCAACAAAACCCAAAGTTCAACTAAGACCATTCGATAAAAAATTTTCCATCAAATTATTCAAAGTAAAACAAACTAATATTGAAACCCAAATCTTTTAAGTATTTAATCACATAGTCTTCCAAGGTAAAAATTAACATTTATCTCCAAATAACATCAGCTCCTCTTAAAGTCTCGTATTGAAAAGTAATTAGCCTAATCACATATCCCCCATGATAGGCTAATAATATTCATAGATAACCCAAAATCAACTTATTCCTAATTCATAAGATCATCTAACTAAAAAAGAATTAGTTATACTAACCAGGTACTTCACGTATTCCACTGGTAGGTGATAAATACCAGTCGCACTTTGGTTGTGGGTTTGATTCCCGCAGATTGTCCGACGCGATGGGTTGTCACATGGTCTGCGTGTTGTCCTTTTTCCAAAACAATATAATTCTTAAAACATTCCCCAAAAAGAGATAAAATCTTCAAAAATAACCATAACATAATTTAACCTCAATTTTATCTCATGCCTTTCATTTTCCATCATAACATATAGTAACTCATAATTACTTCAGAAGTAAGGATCATATAAACCACAATGGTTACCTTTATAATTATTACCTGAACTTTCACATTGAGTTGGTCATCTAGTACATGATGCATTAGAGAACTCACCAAGGTTCAAGTGGTTAATCATGACTGCTTGATAGTTGGTTTAGAATAACCATGAGATTCCTCATTGAATCCCCATTTCATTCAGTCTCTTAATCAGAGAACCACCACAGTTTCCTTCAAACCCATTGTCACTTTGGTGCCTGCTAGATCCATCCATTTACTAAAACCAAAAATGTCAGTGTGAGTATACCAACAAAATCATAATGTACTATATAGGAAGATAAACACTAAGATATACTTATCCAAGTTATCTCAAACTCATTCTAACCTTCAAAAATAACAATGACTCCATCCAAAATACTAACCATTGTGGTTATCTACAACTTGTCACTTATGATTAAAGAATACCCTAACCTCTAAAGTTATTTAAACCAGCCTCTAATACCAACTATAAGGACTCGGCCTTAAACCTCACTTAATATTGAATTAAATTAATAATTCACATTTAGGATCTTTTTTGGTTTAGAGTTTTATAGAATTAGGACATAGCTATTACATCTCAAAAGATTACAAAGTAGACACTTCTAGTAAGTTTCCATAAAATAAAAACTTTTAAAAAGAAACATGTCTAGTTCCATGTTTTAGATAGAATGTCTTTCCTTGATCCCATCCTTGACCCTATTCATCTTTAAGTCCTGTGGAAAACATTTCAAAAACATGGGATGAGCATAAAAATCCCAGTAAAGGATACACAATGAAGGAAAACTGTTAGTTTTTCAAAACAACAAGTAAACCATGAATACTTTATCAAAGTAATACTTTTCACCATTATGAAGTAGTAAATACTCTTCACTGAATAAAATATCACTACTTATCCTTTGTAACAAAAAAGATTACCATAAACCCATATAAAGAACGCATAACATATAGAGGTAACTTGGGACATAAACATACTTAAATGGAATAACCATATGGTCAAATTCCACACATATCACTACATGTAATAGCCATAAGGCCGACTTCCATACCCAATACAATGGAGGTTATAACGTAACCACCCGTCCTGGTATTCACGGCACAACCCGTCATATGGTTTATCACGTAACCACCTGTCAAATGTCCAAGTACCATTACAAAATCATAATACATAAAACAAATATAATGGAAAGAAAACATTTCCAAATTTCAATCACAATATATCATTTAAATATATTGACATAACAAATCCATTATCAAAACCATTTTCAATACCAAAATACATAAAAGAGTATATGGTATTTAATTTCTTTTAAAAACATTACAGCTTGTTAAGGAAGCCAAAGGTCAAATAGTACTCACGGCGGTGGAAAAGGTCATTGTCATTGCGTACGTTAAAAGAAACATTACTTTCTTTAATTCAGTAAAATTCTTCGTAGAAAAATATTCCCTTTGAATGAAATGAAAAGTTAAAGGGGTTTATACACCGTATAAAAGAAAGTTGTGTATAAAACAAAATATGCCTCAATGAAATGAGATTGAGACGAACTCCCATACCACTTTGAATATTTTAACATTTTAAACCATTAATATCCATATAAATAAATCCTTAAAACCCATTTTAAAAACATGGGTATTAATGAGAAATATTTATAAGAATAAATCATTAAAACATTTAAAATGATATTTTTGTTAAAGATTTTTTAACAAAATAAGAGACACTTGAATACAAATAATTGAGGAATATCATTTAGTCAGAACTTTATAATATCATTAGAATAAAGTTATTCATGATATAATATGCCAAAGGACAATATATACACCATATAAGAGTGAACTGGTGCATAACAACAATGAAGTCTCAATATAAATGTAAAATGAGATGAAATCCCTTATAAAGAAGGTATCCTTAAATTAAGGATAAATCAATCTCATAATTATGTGTGAAAACTATAAATACACCCAATATAAGTGAATATTAAGTTTAAAACAACCATAGGTCATTCACACATATTCATAGGATTACATATTCAATAACTACAAGTTGAACCCAAAGAATTCGAAATTGGGTTAAGGAGTTCCCTTGTAAAAATTCGACAGCCTAACGACGTCACTTTAAAATTAATAAATTGAGTTGATGAGAAAAAAAGGGTATCTCGTAACTTGGTAATAAATTTTACATCAATAAGGGTATATAAGAACATATCCCAACATAATAAGATGTAAATTAAAAGTCCTAACAAAAATAAGTCTTTTAAAAATAAGAGGGTGAAAGGTTCCCTTACCGACTTGGGTAACTTTCGAAACGTACACCCCATGAAAGAAGGACTATACAACATTAATGTAAATAATAATAAACGAAATTATATTAAAAAAAGAGTATAATAATTTCCATTACATACACCACTCAATGGAAATTGTGGAAAATGTAGCATAAATCCCACGGGAATAAAAGTGAGATTAAAAATCTCTTACGAAAGCTCGGCAACCTAACGGTGCCACTTAAAACATCCAAAAATGGATTTATGAGATCAAAAAGGGTCATTAATCATATTAAAATAAGAATTACAGTAATAGGGATATAAAATAACATCCCCAAACATAAGAAATATGAGCTTAAAAGAAATTACATAAAATAGAGTACTTAAAAAGAAAGAGAGAGGTAGGATCCCTTACCTCAAGTCCGACTTGTCTTGTTCATTTCTTTATATTCATGAATAATAAACTAGAATTAATTTATAATTGATTAAGAAACTTTTTAAATTTAATTATTCCTTTTATATCACTTATTACCATGTTATGAACATTATGTAATTATTTAAGTTAATAACGGTCATTTTGTCGATCATTGGTACTTGAGTCAAAAATAAACTTCTTATAATTACAAGTTGTTCATGTGGTAAAATATCCATTATATGTAGAATTATATTCATGATTTAGATATCATATATATCATATATATCCAGTAAATACTTGTATTTATAATATTATATAATATTTAGAGGTAAGAAATGAAATGCGCCGTTCATGGAGACGGTAAGTCGTACGTACGCATGAACGCTACTTTCATTTCTATTTTTTATTTAATGAAATTAAACCTAAATGAGATATATATGTATATTATAATTCCATTATAATATATATGTTATATAGGTAACATAATATCTTTAATTTCATTCTTCATACATTCCACGTATTGCATGAACGAGTCACATCACTTGAGGGGGCGGTAGTCCACACTTCCTCAAATGAAATTATCGCATTTGCACAACATGAAAAGCATAAAGGTATGTTATAAATATAAATTAAAGAATCATAGAGAGGAAATAAATATAATATATATCATAAATAAATATATTTACATCATAATGGCCACCATGAGAGGTGGTAGGAGAAGATAGAACAATCATCATTTTGTGAGGCAGTAATTCACCATCCATGGAAACAGTATGTTCTTTAACCATTAGATGGAGGTGTGTGTAAGTGTATCTAGAATCCTTCTCATAAAACCATCATAGTATATTGAAGATACTGGTTTTGTTACAAAAGAAAGGAATAAAAATAGTTTAGGGGGTCGGAGAAGAAAAATATAACAAAAGAACATTAGAGAAGACTTTACCTTTAAATCGGGTAACTACCCTTGGTTTGAACCAAAAGGGTTTCTTGAAGAGATTTATGCCTAAGTTAAGGCTTCTAAGATTAAGATAGGGATGTGGATAGATAAAATTATCAGATTTTGGACGATCCAAAGTCTTGATAAGTGTGGGTAAGGTGGTAGAGGTGGGGGCCTTTTATAAGAGGGAGGAGGGGCACTCTTGGAAAGTCTTGAAAAGATACCTTATTATAAAATGATTTTCGGATATCAAAGGTCCCACAATTATATATTTCGATAATAAGGTGATAAGGGTTCTAAATCCACCCATCCAATAGTATTTTGACATGTGTAAATCTTATATTTTACATTATATTTTCATTTTATTTAAATCGTTCATTATTGAGGTAATCACTGCATCATCATAGTGTCATAAATAAATTAATTTATTTAATGTCTAAAAATTATAAAAAAATACTATGATGTAGGAAATATTTTTATCTTTCTAAAAAATATTTATAGTAAAAAATATGTCTTGTATAACCCGATGTAAAAATTGTTTTAGTAAAATAATACATGTTTGTGACACTTTTATTTTTACTTTAAATAAAAAGTTATTAATGTCATTTTCCTACCAAAGTGGCTCCATGGGGTCCCAAAGTTGACCCATGGATTGTATTGGTCATCCATGACTCATCCAATAAGGTTAGGACATGTGTCAAGGTCATTTAATATTATTATAACATTATCTTCACCTTAAATTACACTAATTACCTTTAATCACGATTAATTAAACTTAAAAGTTAATATTCACCAAAAATTATTTTCATCCCATTGAACCAAATTTTACATAATAATGACAACTATATATGTTTGATTTTTTAAATTAAAATCACAGAGGTGGTAATATTTCATTTAAACCAAAAATCAGTTTTGTAACTACCACTTAGTGGTTTCACTATTCATCAAAAAATGAAGTTTTTCAGAAAAATACCAAAAATTCACCCTAATCTATATTTGATATTCCTAATTAAAAAATTATGTCTATTTTAAAAAATTCAAAACATATAATTTGCATTAATCATTTTAATAATTAATTCCCGTTGTCAAAACAAATAGTGTGTTTTTAAGAAACAAAATATATCAAAAGATTGACACTAGTTTAAGTCCAATTTCAAAGTGAAATTAATTCCAATGACCACCATTGTATTAAATGGTAAAATATATTCTAATTTCACTTTAAAACCAATTCAAAAGATGATCTAATCATATAAATAAATTAGATTAAAAAGTGGTTTTGAATTAAAATACAACATTTTTCACTTATTCATTAAAAAAGAACTTTATTGAAAAAATAACAAAAACATACACAAAGTAAATTTTGATGTCCCGATTCTAAAGAAGGATCTTATTTGGTCCAATATAACATATTATATTGTCAAAAAATGGATTTAAAAAGGGTTCTCCATCAAAAGGTAGTTAATCGACCTTTTAAAGAATATTAGAATATTTACGCTTAAAATTGGATTCATTCGCATTTTAAGCCTCTAACATTTATTGGATAAAAGTAAATATATTTGACAAACATATATAATCATTTTTTAGTTATTTCTATTCATTCCCTCCATTACAACGGCTAGGCGTTAACTACCATTTAAAATAATATTATTTTATTATCATAGTGCAATGTAAGATTTCCAAGAAACTCTTTGTTGCGTATTGGCTACGCCATCGAGCATAGCATTACATTTATATTAATATTAACATTTTACTCAAAAATATGGATAAATATGAAAATGTGATATTATTTATTTACATGGGGTTTTACAGATCATTAACCACACCCCTTGAACTCGACATCCGACAAAGAAATTCCCTTTGTCAACAAATTTGTACATCATGGTTTTCTTTGTCAAAAATCACAACCGGAAGGCCCACTTTTTCAACAAACACAATCACCTCAAAAATGCTTCAATGATACCTTGAGGGATTTTTTCCCAACAATATATAGTCTTTCTAAATGTTCATGTGGTAAATCTTCTCTTATAGTAAGAAAATGTGATGATTCTGTAAGATGGTCAACAATGGCCCATATCACATCATTCTTTTTTGGAGTCTTTGGTAGCCCCATGAAAAATTACATTGTAATATCATCCCATTTTCACATTGGAATAGAAAGTGGTTTCATGAATCATCTACGACGTTGTCTTCCAGCCTTCACCTATTGACAAACCAAACATCTCGACAAATAATCAACAATCTCCCTCTTCATTGGTTCCTACAAAAAATGTTCCTTTAGATCTATATACATCTTTGTGCTACTTGGGTGTACAAAGAAATTAGAGCTATGAGTATCGTCCAATAGTTCCCTCTTTAGCTCAGTAATAGTGGGAAAACAAATCCTCTTTCTGAATTTCAATATGCCACCATCATATAGCTAGTCAATCAACTTCCCATCATTTATAGATTTAATTTTCTTTTGAAACTCCTCATCATCATCCTAAGAACTTTTTATCCTTTCTATTAAAGAAGGTTTGGCAACCATTTGAAAAAGTACTGATGTGTTACCTTTCGTGATAATTCTTATATCCATATTTACTAGATCTATGAACAAAGAATCCCTTTCAACTCTCATCTTATTCAGAATTCTATGGTCCTTTCTACTCAAATTGTATGTCACCTTATTTTCCTTCCCCAGGTGGTAGTGTATTGTGCAATCATAATCTTTGAGTAGCTCAATCCATATCCATTGTCTCATGTTGAGTTCTTTCTGTGAGAAGATATATTTCAAACTCTTATGATCTGTATATATCTCACATTTTTTTCCATTTAGGTAATGTCTCCAAATCTTCAAAGTAAAGATTACTCCTACTAACTCAGGATCATGGGTTGGATAGTTTTGTTCGTGAAGTTTTAGCTAAATAAATGTATATTCAATCACTTTATCATTATCCATAATGACACAACCAAATTATTTCTTGTATACATCTCTAAAGATCAAAAATCTATAATTCCATGATTGTAGAGTCAAGATTAAATAATTCACTAATCTTATCTTAAATTCTTTAAAAAAAATTCACATCGTTTTTTCTATACAAACATAACCCCTTTTCATGTAAGCTTGGTCATTGGGATGGCTAAATAGGAGAATTTCTTGATGAAATTCTGATAATAACCTGATAAACCAATAAAACTATGTACCTCGGTTATGTTCATTAGAGTAGTTCATTCTTGTACAACCTCTATCTTCACAGGATCTACAGATATTCCATTCTTAGAGAAAATGTGGCCTAGAAAGTAAACTGTTTGGAGCCAAAAATCACACTTTCTAAACATCCCATATAATTAATTTATTCTAAGAGTCTTTATAATAGTGTGCAAGTGATTTCCTTGATCTTCATAGCTTTTAGAGTATACCAGGATATCATCAACAAACACCACCAAAAATTAAACAAGGTATTCCTTGAAAACTATATTCATTAAATCCATGAAAATAGATGGTTCATTAGTTAGTCCAAAAGGCATTACTGTAAACTCATAATGCCCATACCTGGTTCGAAATGTTGTTTTTGGAATGTCTTCCATCTTCAAAATCATCTGGTGAAATCCAGATCGAAGATCAATCTTCGAAAAATATTAAGCTTAATGAAGTTGATCAAATAAATCATCAATGTGAAGTAAGGGATACTTGTTCTTTATTGTTATAGCATTGATCTCCCTATAGTCAATGGACAACCTCATAGACCCATCTTTCTTCTTAATGAAATGAATAGGGGATTCCCATGGAGAAAATATAGGGAGAATAAATACTTTATCACTCAATTACTATAGTTGTTTCTTTTCTTCCACTAACTCCAAAGTGGCCATTCTATAAGGGGTATTTGATATGGGCCTTGAACCAAGAATTAAGTCAATGGAAAACTCAATTTTCCATTCTAGAGGATGTCTAGGTAAATCCTCTGGAAAGACATCAATATCTTCTTGAACAATAGGTACATATTCTATTTGAACATTCCTTTCTGCACCATAGTTATTTCATTTCATTACTCCTCAATCATTGAATTAAATAGAGTTACTTTGGGTGGATCAAGATGAGAACCAGATGGTGATGTTTCTTCTCTAAAAATAAGAAATTCTTTATCATTATCAAAAACTTTAACCTCCTTCTTCTTATAATAAATTTTTGCATCATTATCTGAAATCCAATCCATGCCAAGTATTATATCAAATTAAATAATGGGTATGATAATAAGATCAGTAGATAAAGCATATTTATATTCCATAATGGTAACTGATTCACAAAACATTGTTGCAATGATATTTTCATTAGAAGTTTTGAATAACAACTCCCTTAATATTTCAAATTGAAAATATCTAATTTTATTGGAAAACTGGGAGGATATGTAAGAATGTGATGATACAGAATCAAATAAAGCATTGGTTAATTTTGAGGAAACGATTAAAGTACCTACCACCGTGTCATTTGGAACTTCAACCTCTGCAGTTGTGATCACATAAGCTTGGCCTTGCTCTCTTGGCCTTTTCTGGGGCATGTTTTCTTGATGCTTTGGAAAATCATTACAATAGTACCCCAACTCCCAATAATTATAGCATATAACATTTATAGCTTCTTTATTCCCCTTTTAATCACCAGCAATATGGTATTTATGTCCACATTTGTAGCATACTCATTTTCCCTTTAAGCACGCACCAGGGTGTTTTCTTCTGCAATTGTCACAGTGTGGAAATTAAACTCTTCCCTTTTTCCCTATTTCCTTATTTCCTTTCCCAAAGTTTTTAGCAACCCTAATATTCTCTTTATTTTCCTTAAAGTCATAAGACTTATGGAATTACATTTCAATCTTGATAGCACATGAAACTATATCTTCATATAATGAGAAACTCAGGGAGACTAGAGCTCGCCGGAGGAATGGATTTAGGCCCTCAAAGAATCAGTCAATTTTTCTCCTTAGATTTCTTATGTGGTCCACAGTATGTCTTGATAACCTCATGAAGTTAGCTTCATACTTTGCAATATTATCATCTTCCTTTTGCTTCAAATTCAGAAACTGCATTTCCATATCTACTTTTTGTTCACGAATAAATTATTTATCTAGTAAAATTTCCTTAAATTACCTCCATTCCATCTCTTCTTTCTCTTCCTCCTCCTTTGTGTTTTTGATTAACGACCACCATAGATTCTCATCTCCCGATAGGTGATAATATACCATGATGACCTTCTATCTTTTGTTACATCCCAAATTGAGAAATATCTTCTCTAGGGAACTTATCCACTGTTCAGAAACAAATGGGTTTGTATTCCCATTGAATGGTGGTGGTTGTTGTCTCATAAAGAGATCTAACATAGCTCCTAAATGTGGTGGATCTAGATTTTCCATATGGGTAAGGTAATTATTCATAACCTGAGTAAGTTGTCCCAATATATTTATAATTTGTTCAGCAATAGAGCCAATATCATTATCTTTCATCAGAGGGAAATCCCTATAGGGGACACGCATGTTCATGCAGTTTTCATTCCTTCCACTATGTTCCATTTTTAAATAATGGAATACACTAGATTAGGATATGAATCATAATGTATAATAATAATTTAACAAAATACTTAGCATTATATTAGATCCTACACATGGCTAATCCTAAAATCACAAAAATAGTTTCTTTGAAGAAAAAAATTACATTTAAATCCTTCATAATGGTTTGTAAATAAAATGTGAATTATCCTTAGCATTCCCCTTGAGAGTGTCAATACTAAGAGTGTAGCAAGTCTCGTTTTCATGTACCAGGATACCCCATGTCAAGCCTGAAACTCCTTGTCAGTGCATTCACTTCTATGTACATCTGTGTTAGAGCCACCTCTACCTGTTTGTATCTAGATAGGGATTTATTTTCTAGAAATATCCACATAATCTATTCCTTAACAAAATACAATCCTGTTCTTGTATGTTTGTCCTTAAATACTACCTTAGAGATTTTTTCCCTAATATAAATTTTCAAACCTAGTTTCTAAGTTTTCTACTAAACTTACTCTGATACCAACTGTAAGGACCCAACCCCAGTTTCCCGGAGCTAGTGCCTTATTTTATTAAATTGGAATATAAACAAGGAATATGTATCCCAAAGGACCAAATATTTTAGTAGATTTTTGAAATAATATACATAAATATGTTTTACATTACATCATTAAGGGAAATACAACACTAATTTATTCCATTAGAAACATCCAAGCCTTCTAGATTAAGCTTGAAAGTCACTCGTAACTAACTTCTTCATATCCTAGGAAAATGAAACATAAGAAAGGGGTGAGATCAAACACTTAGTAAGAGTAATAAATACAAAATAATATAATATAAATATTAGACATGGTGAATAATTGAAAACACATTCTGTTAAAAATAAACATGAACATAATATGGTAGGAATATGAGCTGAGTGAATATTTCCACAACATAATCATGAGTATTATACTACTAGAATAACCACATGATATTTCAATTACTAGCTTAATAATGAGGGAATTCAATATTCTGGACATTCTGAAACATTTTCTCAATTCTTCTTCCAAGAAATCTAAAAATGATTAAGGCCTCGGCCAAAACCATATATCAAATTGGGAAAGGCATCGACCAATTCCACGTCTATTGCTCTCATGAGACCTACTGATGAATCAAGGAGATATAGAGGGACCCACCTATCACATAATATGTCAAACCCATTCCTCAGATGATTGGGGATAAACATAAAAAACATATACATTACTATTGAAATTATTATAAGAAATGTACCTAACTTTCCCCAATCATTAAATATAAAACACTAACCATTATGAGTAATATGGTGAATGGTTTTAGGATTGATAATCCACAATAAAATTAGTCATAAAACATTAAATAAAATATGGGAGATGACATAATAAATGATTAAACCAAATAATACATAAAAAACAATAAGAGTGTTGAATCAGATAAAAAATACTCTTATAAAATAATTAAGCAATTCTTGAGATAAATACTATTTTATTTTGAAAAGAAAAGTTATTTTGGAAAATCATTGTATAAAAATAGAAGTGATGTAAGATGTTATTTTTATAATAAAATAATTGATCTTATAAAGATAATGGTTTCCAAAAACAGATTATAGAGTTCCCTTTAAAATAGATAAGAATTTGAGAAATTCCCTTGAATATGGCTTGTATTTTGGAAACAGTTTTGAAAGTTTATTTTAAAATGTGTAACTATCCATAAAATAAAAAATGATTCTGGTTAGTTTAAATATATATAATACTCACATAGAGTTTATTATAAGTAAATAATAATACCTAAGAATTTCATTTAAGTAATTAGACGATGAAAGTAACCCAAATGAAAATGGAAGTTCGGGTGGAAATCCCTTATCTTGAGTCCAAATGTGTCCCCTATTTAAATTAAGGTCATGTAATATGAAATTAGACTCATTAATAAGTTAATTAATAACCTATTAGACATGTTTTTAATTTAACATAATTCTATTTAGTTCATTTATGTCCTTATTTATAAGTTATTATATTGAATTTCGTCATTTTGGAGTGTTTGTTTTCTTGATTTTCATAATCGATTCACTTTTTTTAAGTAATGGAGTTCTTGTGGAATGGTATTAAATCTCCATAATTAAAATAAATATTATTTAGGAACATAAAGAATTTTTAATGGTCATTTTTATCTCTTTTTTACATGGAATGATGATGAATCATTAGATGATAACAACTTCAATTATTTGGAAATATTTGGATTATTATGAACTAGTTTTGTCATATAAATTAATAATATGTACATATACTAGTTCTTTAATATTAATTAAGTTATAATACATATATTATTGTCTTTTTAAATCATATAAATGGTTTCATGACTAGTAATTAATGAGAAATTGAATAATGAAACTTCATCATCCACAAAGGTTATAAATTGGAACATCATGGACGTTAATTTCGTTTATAAAAATAAAAGGGAGGGAGTAAGAATATTGATGATGGTTCTACCATTCACATGATATAATTACTATATATAGAATATACTAGAGTTTTCATGGTCATTTTCTATAGGAGGAGAGGATATAAAAAGAAAAGAGATGAACTTGAAAATAAAAGAAAAGTTGAAATATCCCTTAGAAAAATTCAACAGCCTAACGGCGTTGCTTAAAATTTCATAAAATGAATTGATGAGAGAAAAAGGGTATATCATCATATGGAAATAAACATTATAGTAATATTAATACATAATATCAAACACCAACATATGAGATTGTATATTTAAAGAGATAACATAAAAGAAGTGTTGGCTAAAAGAGAAGGGTGAAAGGTTCTCTTACCTTGTAGAGTAACTCCTAGAACTCGATGGTTGGGACCTTGGGGGCTTAAAGAAACCTTAGTATAAATACAAGGGAGGTAAACCCTCCAGAAATTCTAGGATGAGGGATTTTTAATTAAATAAAACGAATGGGTAAATGGGTATTTATAGTAAAAGAGAGATATTTTTTATTAATTTAAAAAGACACCTCATTAGTGGTTTTTATAAAACCATGGGCTTTACCATGGTATTTTCCCATGGTACTAGCTAATTGGGACACCTAATATCTTATTGTACTGTACACAAGTCTACCATAATTTTTTATTAATTATTACATCATTATGATGTCATCAAATACACTGAAAACTCAAAACTGTATTTTTACTATTCACAAAAAATTCAAGTATTTTAGAAAAATCCCAAAATTTAACCCTAACCATTTTTCAATGCGTAGATTCCAAAAATGAGCTCCATATTTCAAAAATATTTTTCTAAGTATTATTAATTTAATTTTTAAATAAAATCATAGTTAATTTGAAAAATAACATTTTTAAAGGTATAAATAGTTTTATATCACATTAAAAAATAAATAAGTATCTCATTATCTTATTACCTTAAGAAAATAAAATAATTTCATTATTTACTATTCATAAGGGTCATATTACTATTCATAAGTGTATGTTACTATTCACCAAAAATCAAGTTTGTTCTATCAGACTCCAAATTACTTACTGATCGCAACTCTAGATGACCGTTTTTCAAAATTCAAAACATAAAAGAGGAAAATTTGTGTTTAATTTCTATATTATAAAATGAATTTATTTTCAAAACTTTATGGTGTTACAATACACCTTTTCCTTTTCAAAATTTACTAGTGTTTCACTTGCCTTACTTATAAAAGGTCACCCAATATTATATATTCTTCACACCTTAAATACCTTTTGGTTTAGAAAATGCCTTTCCAAATAACTTTTTAGATTCCATAACCTCATAATATAATCCTTGTTTTGGTCATAAATACATTCTAGGAATAAATTTGGTATAATCCTAAAGAGGTTTTCTAAGAAGAGTTAAAATTTATAACTATACATCTTTGTTTTATTTCTTCCCCCACCTCCTTAAATTTTTACTAAACCATTATTATACACTAATATCATTATCTTAAATATAATAAAATGTTTTTATGTTATTTTAATTACCTATAACAATCCACACTTCTAAAAAATGTCTTATGAAATCTTTACTCGTGTGTAGGATGGACTATCACCTCGCAAACCGATGTCATTATTTTTTCATTACCACCTCTCACGGATGGGTATGATGATGGATATAATATATATATATGTGTGTGTGTGTGTGTGATATTTGTAACATAATTATAACTATTTAATTATTCTATCATATATACCATTTTAATTTCTCTTCAATAGGGGATATGATAATGTCGCTCATGTGTACGGAAGACTGCCGCCTCATGAAGCGATGTGATTCTTATTTCACTAACGCTTAACATAGAAGGTGATAAAAATAAATTTAATGATTATATGTGATATAAATAAAATAAATATGATTTTAGTTAAATAGTTATAAATATTAAAATATAATATATCATTTTATTTCATACAATTTTACTCATTGAATGATGGTAGCATTGTTTGTGTATGTGTAGACTACTGCCTTCACCAAGCGATGTGAATCTCTTTTAATCACCAAACCACATGAATGATATATATATATATATATATATATATTTAAATAAATAATATGGTATGCATTATATTATGATCATTCTGAAAAGAAAAAGTATTACTTGACTCATTTCCATAATTACCATTGAAAAATGGAAACGTTACTTATGCGTATATAAGGCCTACCGTTCCCATTATTATATCATACTTCATTTATCAAAACCATATTTCATGATTGGTATTAAAATTATAATTTATGTATAGTTATGATTATTATTTTATTATTTTTATTCTATATATGTTTAAATAATAACCTCTTTATCCATGGTAAACCTACCAAAGTCGTTTTTGACACATAATCCAAATATCATCAAAACATCCAATGTAAACTTAATTGACAACATAATAATATATAACATGGTAATAAGTGAAATAAAAGGAATAAAAACTTTAAAAAAATTCTTAATCAAGTAATAATTAGCATAAGTTTATTATTTATGAAGATAAAGAACATACATGACAAATCAAACTCAGGGTAAGGGTTTCTCATCTCACTTTTTCTTCTGTGATAAAATGCCATAATAACCACTTATTTTATTTATGTGGTGTATATAATGACCCTTTGATATGTTATATCATGAATATATTTATTTTCATGTTATTTAATGCTTCATTTTATTTCATTTCTTTTGTGGGGATTTCAATTTAGAAGTTACTAAGTGGTAAGGTTTTATTTCACATTCCATCCTTATTCAGGATTGTTTATGTTTGTGTCTCCCTCGGGGGAATTATTCTATATTTATATCATAAAATAAATATATTTTCTTCTATTTTATTTATTTATGAACTTTATCAATAACAGTATCATATTTTCACTCTTTGGTACTTAAAATGATTGAAAATATGATTTTAATAAAATCTGACTTTATTTCTCTCTTCAGTCGGATATACTTTTTCATTAAAACTCATGTTTTCTTAAAAAAATTCAATTTTTTTTTTGAAGTTTTAAATATAACTTATTAAATATTTTTTTATCCATTATTTACTTTTTACAATAAATCTTGAAATGATTATTCATGTCATTTTCCAAACAATACTAATTTGACTTTTACCTAAAATGTGAAAGGAATATTTGATTTAATGTGTACATATTGAATGAAATTTTATTTCATCATGACCACTTACTGTTTTAAAAATTATTTTACAGTTTTTAAAATATTATTTTCAATGAAATTGGTTAAAAAATATTCTGAACTTTTTTTTAAAAAATTATTTTTCTTAAAAATATTTTTAATGACTTTTTTATTCATCAATGACATCGGAACTCTATTTTAATTATGATCAATTAAGGATGTGTTGTATTTATACCATATTTATTATTTATATATATTTGTTATGATAATTTTGACTAGGGATGTACAAATTAATTACCATTCACTATTTTACTTCAGTTGGTTTATGATCAGTTTAACTGGGGATATGTTATGTTAATACTATTAATTTTACTCTGGAAAGTTTTAATTATTAATTTGTAAAATTGTTAAAATTTTGTATGCTGGTTTAAATGTGAATTTTTATGTGCATTATCTTTTACCCCTTCAATATTAGTAATGCATTAGACTTAGTATTTGATCGGTGGGGCCCGCTATAACATCTCGATGCTTCGGTTAGTCTCATGAGAAAATCTAAAATGGGTTTTGGATGAGGCATTAACCATTTATATATATTTATTAGCATAACGCCTCAACAATATTAGATATATTTAAAAAAGGCCACGACAATATGTTTTAAAATTTCAGCATTAGGAATTCCATCATTATGAATTCACTTATTGATATCCCATGTGATTATTCGATCAGTTAGAATATCCATGGTTAAGTTTAAAGCTCATGATTATTTGTATGGAAATATTTTATCATCATTTATTCATGTCATATCATGTTCATGTTATTGATCATATGTTATGTGTTTGAGTTATTTACCACTACATATTGATTATACATTATTTATTCTTAGCATCCATTGTACTCTTACCCTTACAAAGCATATGAGCTCACCCCTTTCTTATGTTTTATTTTCACCACAATGCCAAGATGTGTTTTTTTATTAATATATAGGGAAACTCTAAAGCTAATAATGGCATTCTCAAAGAAAAATATATT
Organism: Viscum album; assembly: GCA_963277665.1. Taxonomy (NCBI): domain Eukaryota; kingdom Viridiplantae; phylum Streptophyta; class Magnoliopsida; order Santalales; family Viscaceae; genus Viscum; species Viscum album. The sequence goes on along the minus strand of OY728163.1, from coordinate 1,678,049,449 downwards.
TGTATTTAATTTTTTAAAATGTAAATTTTATTTCAAGAAACTATCTCGTTTACCAAGACTAATAGAATATTTGGTCCTTCGAGATGTGATTCCTTGTATCTTATACAAATGTAATAAAGTAGAAATCAACTCTGTGATACTATGGTTGGGTATTATATAGTTGGTATCAGAGATATTTTAGTAGAAAACTTGTAAAATAGGTTTAATAAAACATATATTAAGGAACATAACCATATGATAGAATTTTAGGATACGTATAGAAGAACATTATAAATTTTTGGTAGGGAAGTCATTGTGTGGTTTTTCAAAGAAAATGCATCCTTTCTTAGATGGTACAAGTGGAAATGGTTTTATCACATGTACCTAGAGGTAATAACTCTGAAAATGGCTTATTGGACTTGACTTGATCGTCACCTAGTGGATAAAAATGGGCCTTATCGTGCACCTAGTTTGACACTCCTAAGGGATATGCTTATGATAATTCACATTTTATTTAAAACCCATTATTAAGGAGTCGGAAATGATGATTTCCCAAAAATATTCCAAGTTTATAATTATGATATTATATATGCATAAATTTTTCAATTTAAGTTAAGTTTTTCACAAGTTTTGATATTATACAATATGTTTCTTAATTTTATAATCCAATATAGTTTATGACATTGTTTAAAAAAAGTTCCTAATAAAAGGAATGAGAACTGAATTATTGTACGTACTATTTGTAGGGATTTATCTCCTGGGTAAGATAAAGAATTTGTAGTTATAACTGATCAAATTATAACCATATTGGGGAATCTAACTCAGATTATGATTAATAGCCTTTCTTGTATAGATAAGCCTACTAATCCATCACATAGAGTCACAATGTTAGACCACTTCATACATCAGCAACCTCTATTATTCAATAATACCGTAAATACATTTTTATTTGATCGACGTATAAGTTCCTTAGAGAATATATTTCTCTCTCTAAATAGTAGTGAAAGGGAGAATGTTTTCATGGATGTTTATTATCTATCTAGAGATGCGGATCAATGGTTTTGATTGATTCAAAACACTATATATGAAGAATAAATACCAAGCATGGAGTGGAAGGATTTCAATTTACTCTTCATGGAAAAATATTTTACTGATGAGAAACGAGTGGATATGGAAACATAGTTCTTGAGTATAATATAGAAAGAATAAGAAAATGTTTCTAGGTATAAATCCAACATTTCAAGGTTATAAATGATGTTGTATACTATGTAAGTAATCTAAAGAAAAATATTGGACATTTCTCTGATGGGATTTAGATAGTACTCAAAAGGGAACCAATATAACAAACTTTCTAATTAAATAAGGATATAGTATCATGTGTGATCAAGATAGATAAATAATTCTCCAAGTCTTATGGATTCTAAGGGAAGAAAGTGAATAAGAGGATGGGGGAGTGAAAGGTGAATAAATGGAATGAGGGAAACAAGGATTTTACAAATGTGATACTTGTGGGAGGAAACACCTTAGTACATACTTACAAGGAAATGGAGTTTTCATTAAGTGTGGAGAAAACAGCCACCATGCTCATGATTTCAAGGAGAAAAAGAGTCCATTAATGTGCAATGCTTCCACTATAATAAGACGTGGCACTATGAAAATGAATTCCCCTTGATTCAATAGAAAATACCTCAAAAATGAGTTAAGGGTTCAAGGTAAAGATTATGTTATTACCATAGAAAAAGTGGAATGATTTTTTTTTGTATTTGGATCCAATAAATATGTTGTAAAATTATTTTATTAATGGAATTATCATTATAATAATCAGGAAACATATAAGGGTTTTACTATAGTACCATTTCTTAAATGATTTAAGACAATATGTTGAATGGTACTAATGACTAAGAAATTGATTTAGTGAAAAGATTAACCTCTTGAAAAACACATTATTATGGGAGGATAACACTTAATATGTTTCCTAATGTTGACATAATGAGTATAAAGTGTTTTTTATGAAGTTATTGGTAACTTTTAAGGTTGATATAATCTTTGATGTTGAGTTAATTAAGGGATATTACGGTTTGGAAACACTATAGTAATTATATTAATATAGTTTTAGAAAAAGTACAACCAAAATTCCAAGTGACAACCCATCACCTAAGGAAAAATTGTGGGTCTAGAACCCACAGCTGAAAGAAGATAAGGGTTTAGCACCTACCATTGACCAATGTGATTTCCTATTTAATATGTCATTATTTTTAGTTAAAAATGATACATAAATATTAAGTTTAAACTAGTGGTGTTAATTTTTAGGTTTAGAGATTAATGTATTATATTGGATAACTCAAGTAAGTATATTTTCATATATTCTCAGTCTAGATGGTAAAGAAATTCCTTATCTCTGGGAAAAGGATACTGAGAAAAAATGCAATCCTAATACCATCATTTATTTTTGACAGATGGTATTTTAAATCATCGCATATTTATGTTTTTTAGGACCTTGACCTTATATAAATCATTAACTTTATTATGATCAATGACCTCTATCGATCTTTATAATTATTTATGATTTTCTTCCATGTCCATATCTTCAATTTCCACCAATGTTCTTCTACTTAGATACCTAGTTATCTATTATTCCATATGAACTTTATATTTACCTTCTCTATTATCAAGTGGATTTTTTTATTAACCCTTCTAATGATGTGGGATTTTAGTAAGGGTGTTTTCAAATGACAAAACCTTGATTACCAATATCAATATTAAACTGCGAGGATGAAATTTATTTAAGGGGGGATAGAATGTAAAACCCAAATATTTTAAAATATGAACTTCATATTGGATAGAATCTATGAATTAAACACCAATAATATAAGGTAATATAACATCCATATACTTTAATATATATTTATTTTTAAATTAATTCAATCTCTATGTTATCTTTCAATGCACGCAACACTGGGTTTGAATGAAATGTAATGCTTTATTAAAATATTATTATTTAAACACTACCACTATAACATAGCTATTAATTTGGAGGGAATAAATAATAATACCTAAATTATAAGGAATATATGTTTTATGCATTCATAAAATAAATTTAATGGTTATCTATTGATTATAAATAAAATATGAATCATTTGAAGGAAATGATTTTTTTTTTTCAAAAAATTGTATTTTTTTAAAATATATCTTATTCGTGCTTTGAACACATAATATAAAATTATTTTTTCTCAATTTTAGAAAATATATTTTATAAAATTAAATTAATTTATGATTTAACCATATCAAAATTATTTATGGTGATTTTTTGGCATTTTTTTGAAATAATTCATTTATCGATGAATACTAAAAAATACTAAATTATATTTTTCCAATTATGTGAATGGAGTTTGTAAAAAAGGATTAATTATTTATAATAAAAAATAATTCTATATTATATAATAATTTCAACTTATTTTTTGACCAAATTTAATATAGAAAACTGTAAAAAATATTTAATGTTGTTAAGGTAAAAATGGATTTATCGGGGGTTAAACTAAAACTTTAAGAGTTAAAATGACCAAAATATTATATAAAATCTACTTTATGGACATATATATACCTTATAATGTATAAGGATCAATAATAATCCAGTTTTTACCGTTTTTCATGTGAAAATCAGTGGTAAAACTTTTTCTTTTCAAAATGTACAAGTATGCCACTCTCCTCACTTATAAAAGTTCACCCACTCTCCTCTCTTCTTAACAACATCAACCCATTTTGGTTTAGAAAATACCTATCGAAATAAATTTCTAAATTACATACCCTTATCCTGTAATCCTTTTTTTATAAATCCATTCTAGTAATACTTTAGGTATAATCTCAAAGAGGAGGTCTGAGAAGAGGTAAAATTCCAAACAATGCGTTTTTGTAATATTTCTTCCTACACCTCCTTCATTTCTTATTAAACCATGATTGTATAATAACCTCAGTTTATAAAATATAATTATATTTTTTATGATATTTTAATTACCTAAAACCATCTCCACTTCCATAAAATTTATTTTGAAATCATCATTCATGTGTATGTCGGACTACCGCCTGACAAACCAATGTCATTTTTTTTCCATTACCACCTCTCACGGTTAGGTATGATGATGAATATAAAGTATATATATGATATTTATAACATAATTATACATATTTATTCGTTATATCATTCATATCATATATATATAACTTTTAAATTTCCATTCCATAGAGAATACAATAATGTCGCTCATATGTATGATGGACTACTACCTCAAGAAGCGATGTGATTAGTCTTTCACTAAAGCTTAAAATGAAAGGTGATAAGTATTAATTTAATGATTATATGTAATATAAATGAAATAAATATGATATTAATTACATATTAATCATTATTTAAAAATAATATATCATTTTATTTCTTAGCTTCTCACTCACTGGAAGATGATAATATCGTTCATGTACATGTGGACTACTACCTTCATAAAGTGATATGAATCTATTTTCATCAACACACCACATGGATGATATATGTATATAATTAAATTTAAGGAAATTATATGTTATTTATGATATTATTATCATTTTTTAATATAAAATATTACTTACTTATTTTCCATAGTGATCATTGAAAAATGGAAACATTACTCATGTGTACATATGGCCTATAATCTCCATTATCATAACATACTTCATTCTGAAAACAAAATTTCATGATTAGTCTTAAAATTAAAATTTATTTAAAAATATTATAATTATTTTATTATTATTATTATTCAATTGATGTTAAAATAATAACCACTTTGACCATAGTCAATCAACCAAATTCATTTTTGACACATAATCCAAATATCGTCGAAACATCTGATGTAAACATAATTGGATAAGTAATCATATATAACATGGTAATAAGTTAAATAAAAGGAAAAATAAACTTTAAAAATTTCTTAATAAAGTAACTAATCACCATAAGTTTATTATTCATGAAGATGAATAACGCACATGAGAAGTCAGACTCAAGGTAAGGGTTTCTCGTCTCACTTTTACTTCTGTGAGACATACGCCAATATCACCACTTATTTCCTTAATCTGATGTATTTAATTGCCCTTTGATATTTCATATGATGAATCTATTCATATTCATTATATTTAATTTTTCATTTTACGTCATTTCTGTAACGACCAAAACTTTTATTAATAAAAATTCCTCTTGATCTAATTAAATGGCTTATTATGTAAAATGGTTATATAAAAAATATGTAATTACTTGGTTTTATGTTTTTTTATTTTAAAATACCATTAATAATTTTTACCATTTCTAATATATCTATTGAAAAGTTATCACATGATTAGTATAAATATAGCGCCATAAAAAATCCAATTTACTCAAACAAAGGAAGCGATGACCTTATCTAGTATAATTGCTCCATATGAAGCCCATTTATTAAAGCTCAGAAAGGATATAGAATCAGTGACCTTCACTCTTAATAAATCCTAAGCCTAGCTTCAACACATTAAGCTTTAAAGTAACTTCTTACGGGAGAAGTAGAAGTTAATAGAGATTACCACCCAGTCGATGTTATTTGAGTCGCCCCAAGAGTTAGTCACCATCGCACACCATACCCTTAGGTATTATGCAGGTGTTATAATGGGTTATGTAACAAGAGCCTATAATTATAATTATGTGAATTATTTTGGTATATAATAAATAATATACATTCATTTTATTATTATTACTTCGTAAATGGTTTTTAAAAGCACAAATAGTATTTTTAGTTAATATTCAATTAAGAAATCTATTTTGATGAATTAATGGATATTTTAATTAAATAATATTTTAATAAAATATTATTACTAAATTAATTTTTAGTAAACATAAATTATCATATAATTTTTATGAATACAATTGTAATTTTTATCAATATTTGAAAACAACTTTTCTCAAAACCCATGAATTTTAAATAAATGTCGGTTTTTATTTTAAAAGTGAAAATGTACATATTTATAAAATTATTAAGATAAAATGAATATTATTTTAAGAATATGGATGTTGAAATTATCCAATGGTGAATTTTTCATAATTTTCTAAGACAGTCAAATTTTTGGGTAAAAATTAAATATCGTTTAAATATATAATGTGTTTTATGACATCATAATGATCCAATTGTAATTTAATAAAATAATATAAAATTTATATTCATCCAATATGTGTTTTAACTTTAAGATAATGTGATTTTATATTTATTTGATTAATTTTTTGGTGCCTTTGTGGACCCTCCAAGACTTATAAAATATTTTAACCTTTTAAAATGATTTCCTTGAGAGTGTGACTCAGCTCCGCATAATCAAGCCTAATATTTTAATAAGTTATTACATTGTAAATATAAAATAATTTTTTCCACTCCACATTGAAAAAAACCAATGTTAAAAACCATGGTATGGTTTGTGGTTTTGATTAGTTTAATGTGTAGTGTCCAAAACCTAAATAATAAATAATTCCCTCTTCTTTCCTATACAAACCCGCTCAATATACCATTACTCTTCACTAAAACCATTTTAGATATCGACCAACCTCTTATATTATCTCTATATGATCCTCCCAAGGTTCTCCAAGCTTCAAATAAGCCTCTCCAAAGCCTTTGGGATCACACTTCAAAGTAAGGGATCCTCACTTTCATTCCTTCCTTATTTATGTCGATGTTAACTTATATTGTTATGCCCTTTTATTTTCAATTATAAATGTTCAGGTATGATTTCTCACCTACCCTATACTTACCTACTTATGTTTTAATGATGAAATACCCATTTCTCTATAATTAATGCCTCTCATGTACACATGTTACCATGCCGAAATTCTGTAAGGGATTTATCTCTCCTCATTTACATTTAAGCAATTATTTTATATTATACATCTAAATTCCATTAAATATGTTGGTACATGTATCTATATGACCTCCTTAATTTCAATTTCATTTAAATATTATTAGATACCACTTTCTCTCTAATCAACCATTTTTATGAATTCTTATGTGACGTTGTTATGCTGCTAAAATTGCACTGTGATTTTCCAATCCAAAGTCATTGGGTAGTAAATACCATGTCCATTTATCTATAATGGGTATTCACCATTATGAAAATTTACTTATTGATTATAGAGTTTCATTTTTGTATTAAAAATTTATTTATCATAGAATAAATGATTATGTTAAATGATTCCATGTTGTATGATCCATGTGGCACACTTATGCATGAAATGAAATGTTTATAAAGGGTGAGCCCTAATAGCACTCCAATGCATTATGTAAAGAATAGTATCATCATACTCCATGTGAAATGATGGTTTACTCATTCTAATTAAATTTAAATGAGGTTTAATCATTCAAATTAATATTCAATGATGTTTTACTCATGAACCATGTGCAATGAGCCTTGACTCATGTTAATATCATGTTAAATGGTGTTTCCACATCTCCACGTTATGATAATCATGTTATACCATGTTTTTATGTTCATGCTTATCTTATGCTCCATTGATATGCCTATTTCCTAACATTTATTGTATTCATCATTTTATGTCTTGTTTAATCCCTTACTAGGCATTATAGCTCACCCTTTTCTTATGTATGTCCTCAAGCTATCTCATGCAATGCTAAGTATGAAGGAATGTTTTGGTCATGCAAAAGAAGTTTTCAATAAATATATTGTATTTTTATGCCTTAAGTTGTCATGTAATGTTCCTAAGCCCCAAATACACTATGCCACTCAATATTCTGTGTTTTATTAAGTGTATGTTTATGTAATAAAGTTCATTTAAATGTGTAATAAAGAGTATGGTTGTTATAGTTAGTATCAAAGTATAGGTTTAGTTATTTTTGGGATTTTGATTAGAAAACCCTGGTGAAAGACTTAGGGATAAGAATAAGTATGATAAAAACATCACTAAATTTTTTTGAGTATATATTAAGTGTTTTATCAAGAATATATATCCTTATCTAGATACGAACAATTAGAGGTGGCTCTGGTACATAAGTATCTAGGGGTAAAACTCAAAAACACCATTTTGAGCTAGATTCGAATGGAAACTAGTGAACGACAAAAATCATTGCTTCACTCTTGGTTATGACACTCCCAAGGGGTATTATTTGGTAAATTCATAAATTTATTATGAACCATTGTTAATGGAATAAATAAATTCCCGTAAGAATATACGTTGGGAAGTAGATCATGGATAACATAGATTGATGCCTATAAATTCATAAGTTAAGTAAATAAATTTAATTTATAAGTTATCCATTTTTTTATTTGGATTCCCCTTTAAGTGTTATCACTAAATTTCATTTTATTTCATCCAATGGTCGGTAATAGAAGGACTTGGGATAACAACTGATGTTAAGATCTATGAGATGGCAATTCTAATGAGATGCCTAATCTGGTGGGAGTGGGAATCATAAAATTTTTCATGATACTCTATCAGTTAACTCACATTTTGAATAGAAACATGGGTTAAGTGGAACGTTAAACCCCCCCCCCCCCAAGAAATAAAAATCTACAATAGATAACTTCATGAGACAAATGCCTCCTACTTTCAATGGATCATATGATCCCAATATTACATAACAATGGATTAACTCCATTGAGAAGATTGCCTATATCCTTAAATGTTATGAACAAGAGAAGGTTATTATAGCTTCTTATCATATAGAGGGTGAAGTTGTTCAATTGTAGACATTTATAAAAAATACAAAGCCTGAGTAAGAGATCGAGGCATTGGAATGGAAGGATTTCTGAAATATGTTTTCTGATAAATATTTTTCATGCACTCTCCGACTTAAGATAGAAAGGGACTTCCTTACCCACAATAAAGAATATGAAAAATCCATCAAATTGTACAAGGAAAAATTCACAAGGCTTGCATGATATGCCTTTGGCTTTTTCTTTACCCCTGAATGCAAGTTTGACCGCTTCTTTGGTGGGATAAAACTTAGCCGATGAAAATCTCTAGCGATCTTTGACATCAATTGCTATGAAAAAATGGTTTGATACACCCTCAAAGTCGAAATAGAGATCAGAGAATCTCAGGGGTATCATGGGGATAAGAAGACAAAATTGGACTTTAATTATGGTGGTACGATGGATAAATCCAACAGTGCTAAGAAATTCTAGCACCCCACTTTCCAAATGTGTGGAAAGAAACACCCTAGAAATTGCCTAAAGGGGAGGAGGAAATGCTTTAGGCATGGAAGATAAGGGAACCTGGCCATTAATTGCTGACAAGAAAAACCCGTTTTTGTGATAAAGGAGAGGAATTATCTATTTGACCCTCAACGCATTGTTCATTGCTACAACTGAAAATAACTAGGTCACTTTGCAAACCAGTGCCCTCATCTAAGGGTTTTAAGAGGCAACCGAAAAACTCCAAGGTATAAAGGGTGAGTTATTTCCATCACTACTATCGAAGCAAACCCTGAAAATGAAGTGGTGACATGTACACTAGTTATTCATTCAATAATAGTGAATGTACATTTTGATTCTGGTTCTACACATTATTTTATATCCCAAAATTTTATTTGAACAATCCAAACACAACCACAAATCATGGAACTAGAGACTTCAGCGAGAATGAAAAATGGGGAAATCATTGAATCCCATGAATATAACTCCTCCCCTAACACAATTTGTGGATTTAACTTCCCAGCGAACCTCTTCATACTCCCTCTGGTGGAATTTGATGCAATTCTTGACACGGATTCTCTTTCCCTATATAGATCCAACAAAAATTCCCATAATAGGGAAATCAATCTCCATATGGAGAATCGACCCCCAATTCTGTAAAAGTGAAAGGAAGAGGATGAATCTTCTTTAGCACCATCGTCTAAAGGGTGAATATTACTGCCCTATGAGAATTTGTATCTTTCTTAGATGATTGATTCTAAGGAAGTAACCATCCTTGAAGACTTGCCGATTATGAGGGAATTCATTGAAGTGTTTCCTAAGGTATTTTCTGGTCTATCTCCTAGAAGATATGTTGAATTATTGATTGATCTTATACCTGGGGTGTTTCCTATATCCAAGACTTTGTATAGAATGGATATCGTGGAGCTTGAGGAGATAAAGAATCAACTAAATGATAATCTGTATAAAGGGTTTATATTCCCAAGTGCTTCAACATGGGGTGCACTAGTCCTCTTCATCAAGAAGAAGGATGGATCAATGCACCTTTTAATTGATTATCATGAGCTAAACAAAATCAAAAAAAAAGAACAAGTATCCTCTTCCATGGATTGATGAATCATTCAATTATCTATGTTGAGCACAATAATTCTCCAAGGTGGATATGTGGTCGGGATATTTCCAAGTAAGGGTGAATAAAGAGGATATCCTAAAGATTTCTTTTCGTATAAGGTACGGGAACTATGAATTTATAGTAATGCCTTTTGGACTCACCAAAGATCCATAAATATTCATGGAATTGATGAATAGAGTCTTTATATATCACCTTGACAAATTTTTGGTAGTCTTTATAGATGATATTTTAATATACTTCAAGAGAAAGGAGGAGCACGAGGAACATCTAAGCACTACACTAGGGACCTTGAGAAAGGAGAATCTCTATGAAAATTATATAAAGTTTGAGTTCTGGTTGAAGTAAGTATCATTCTTAGTTCATATCATCACAAGCAATGGGATATATATGGATCCCTCCAAGACAAATGAAATTGAGGGATGGTCGAGGCCCACATCTATGGTGGATATTTGTAGCTTCCTAGGGTTAGCTGGATATTATCATCGATTTGTGAGAAATTTCTCATGATTTTAAAACCCTCTTACCAAGATAAATTAGAAGGGGGTCAAGTTTTCTTGTAGTCATGAATGTGAAGATAGCTTTAAGGAGTTGAAAATAAGGCTTATCACTACACCCGTTCTCACATTACCCACAAGTGGAGAACTTTTTGTGGTATTTAGTGATGCTTCGAATAAGATTTTGGGCTATGTGTTGATGAAAAATGAAAAGGAATTGCCTATTCTTCAAGGCAATTGAAAGTTCATGAGAAAAACTATCCAACACATGATCTGGTGTTGCCTGTAGTAATCTTCGCTTTAAAAATTTGGCAAGATTATCTAATTGGGGAGAAGTTTGAAATATATATGGATCACAAAATCCTCAAGTATATATTCACATATAAAGAGTTAAATATGCGCCAAAGAAGTTGGTTTGATCTGATCAAATACTATGACTGCTCAACCCATTACCACTTTGAAAATGCAAATAAGGTGGAAAATGCTCTAAGAAGGACCCAGAGATTATATCACTGATGAGAATTGAAAAGGATCCAATATTATTAGATTTTATGAAGATGGATATGATAATTATAAAGAAGGGAATATCATCAATACTTTCAGAAATTATTGATCAACTGTCACTTTTGGAAAGGTTAAAGGATTCTCAAAAGGATGATGTGGGAATTCAGAATAAAGTTGAAACTATTAAAAAAGGCAAATCCTCAGAGTTCAATGTTAATGGAGAAGGAATTGTGAGATTTGGGTCCTGAATATGTGTTCCATCAAATACACAGTTAAATAAAGAAGTTTTGGATGATGAACATTGTTAAAATTTCTCCATTCATACAGGAAACATAAATATTTATCGATATTTACAAGAGAAATATTGGTGGCCTAACATGAAGAAGGAGATCGATGAGTATACATCAAAGTTCCTGGTATGTCAGCAAGTGAAGGTTGAGAGGCAGAAGTATAAGGGGATGATGTGACCATTACCCATACCAATATGTAAATGGGAAAACATCACCATGGAATTTTTCATCGGACTTCCAAATAAATCAAAAGGAAACAATTCTATCTGGGTTGTTGTGGATTGTCTTACAAAGACTTCACACTTCATTGCAATTCGATGGGATTTATCATTGGATCAACTGGCACGAATATACATCATAGAAGTGGTAAGACTGTATGGTGTACCACTATTTATTGTATCTAATTGAGATCCAAGATTCACCTATAAGTTCTAGAAGAGTCTCCAACATGCTTTGAATATTGATCTGAACTTCAGTACGGCTTATCTTCCTCAAACTGATGGCTAATTTGAGCAGATTATCAAAACACTTGAGGGCATGTTGAGATCATTCTCAATGATCTTCAAAGGAGGATGGGATAAACATATTCTTCTAGTTGAGTTATCTTACAATAACAGTTTCCACTCAATCATCCAAATGGCTCCTTATGAAGCCCTTTATGGGAATAGGTGTAGAACACCAGCATGTTGGGATGAAGTTGGGGATAAAAAACTCTTAGGTCCAAAAATGTTCAAAGAAATGGTGGAGAAGGTTAAGGCCATCCAGCAGCACATCAAAGTTACTTAGAGTCGACCAAATAGCTATGCTGATAATAATCGACGAGACCTAGATTTTGATGTTTGAGACATGGTATTCCTCCAAATATTACTGTGAAAGAGAGTTATGAGATTTGGGAAGACGATAAACCTTAGTCCAAGGTACATTGTCCCTTTTGAAATCCTTGATTGCATTGGAGTAGTGGCCTATCAACTAGCACTCCCACCGAACCTATCTCAATTACATGATCGATTCCATGTATCACTCTTCAGGAAGTACATAAATGAATTATAACATATACTCAATCTAGAGGTGGTACTATTGGAGAATGATCTCGCTTATAAAAATAATCCGATGAAGATCTTAGATCATAGGGAAAAAGTTATACAAAATAAGACAATACACCTCATCAAGGTGTTGTGGTGAAACCACATATTTGAATAAGCAACATGGTAATTAGAGGAAGTGATGAATTAGAGTTACACTCATATATTTTAGTGTGGGAAAAGGAAATTTTGAGGGCTAAATTTCTTAAGGGGGAAGATTTCAACGACCCAAACTTTTATTAAAGAAATTTCCTCTTGATCTAATTAAATGTATTATTACGTAAAATGGTTATATAAAACATATTCACTTCTTTGTTTTTATGTTTTTATGTTTTTAAATTTTTAAATACCGTTAAAAATTGTTACCCTTTCAAATATATTTGTTGAACAGTGATCACATGATTAGTATAAATATATGGCCTTAACAAATTCAATTTACTCAGACAAAGGAAGTGATTGCCTCATCCAGTAGAATTACTCCATATGAATACCATTTGTAGGGCTTGAAAACAATGTAGCATCACTGGGCTTCGCTCTTGACCAAGCCCAATCTGGGCTTTAACACATTAATCTTGAACGGAACCACCTATGGTAGAAGTGGAATTTAATAGAGATTACCAACCGAGTGATGTTATCCGAGTCACCCCAAAAGTATATCACAATGGAAAACATTACCCTTATCTCTTACGTGGGTTTCATAAGGGTTTATGTAACAAGACCATATAACTATAATTATGTGCATTATTTTTTTATAGAATAAATAATATACATTAATTTTATTATTATTACTTTGTAAATGGTTTTTAAAGCACTAATGGTATTTTTAATTAGTATTCAATTAAAAAATTTATTTTGATGAATTAATGGATTTTTTAATTAAATAATATTTAAATAAAATATTATTACTAAATTATATTTTATTAAATATAAATGATCGTATATTTTTTATGAATAAAATTGTAATGTTTATTACGGTTTGAAAACTATTTTTGTCAAAACCCATGAATTTTCAATAAATGTAGGTTTTTATTTTAAAAGTGAAAATTCACATATTTAGAAAATTATTTAGATAAAATGAATATTATTTTTATAATAATAATTTCGAAATTATCCTATAGTGAATTTTTCATAATTTTTTGAGGCAGTCGAATATTTGGGAAAAAATTAAATACCATTTAAATATATAATGTGTTTTATGAAATCATAATGACCCAATTGTGATTAATAAAATACTATAAAAGATATATTAATCCAATATATGTTTTACCTTTAAAATAATGTAATTTTCGATTTTTTTATTAATTTTATGGTGCCTTAGTAGACCCTCCAAGACTTATAAAATATTTTAACTTTTGAAAATGACTTCCTTGAGAGTGTGACTCACCTCCACATAAGAAAGAATAATATTTTAATAAGTTTGGACATTGTCCGTATAAAATAATTTTTTCAAATCCCATTTTTAAAAACTAAGGGATGGTTTGTGGTTTTGATTAGTTTAATGTGTAGTGTCCAAAACCTAAATAATAAAGAATTCCTTCTCTTTTTTTATATAAACCCGCACAATCTCCCATTCCTCTTCACTCAAAGAATTTGGATCTCAACCAACCTATGAACTCCTCTCTATATAATCCTCACAAGGCACACCAAGCTCCCAAGAAGCCTCTCCCAAGCCTCTCTTAATACTTTGGGATGACGCTTCCAAGTAAGGGATCCTCACTTTCCTTCCTTCCGTATTTATGTCCATGTTTCCTTATATTGTTATTCACTTTTATTTTCAATTAAAAATGTTGGGGTTTGATTTCAAACCTCATATATACTTCCATACTTATGTTTTAATAATTAGAGACCTATTTCTCTCTCATTAATGCCTTCCATGTACACATGTTACCATGTCGAAATTTCATAAGGGATTTCTCTCTCCTTATTTACATTCAAGAAAATATTTTATATTATGCATCTAAATTACATTACATATGTTGGGACACGTATATATATGACCCCATTACTATAAATATCATGTAAACATGATAATATACCCATTTTCTCTCATCAACCATTTTTATGAATTCTTATGTCACGTTATTATGCTGCCAAAATTACACCGTGATTTTCCAAGCCAAAGTCATTGTGTAGTGAATATCATACCCATTTCTCTATCAAGGGTATACACCTTTATGCACATTAACTTATTGATTATAGAGTTTCATTTATTTTTTGCACATTCCTTTATCATGGAATAAATGATGATGTTGAATGATTCCAGGTTGTATGATTCATGTGGCACACTTATGCATGAAATCAAATGTTTATAAAGGGTGTGCCCTGATAGTGCTCCAATGCATTGGGTAAAGAATAGTATCATGATATCCCATGTGAAATGAGATTTTACTCATTATAATTCAAGTTCAATGAAGGTTTACTCATTCTAATTCAAGTTAAATGAGGTTTTACTCATGTTCCATGTGCAAGGAGCCTTGGCTCATGCTAATATCATGTTAAATGTTGTTGACACATCACCACGTTATGATAATCATGTTATATAATGTCTTTATGTTCATGTTTCTCTTATTCTCTATTGATATTACTATGGCCTAACATGTATTTTATTCTTCATTTTATGCCTTATTTACTCTTTTAATGGGATTTATAGCTCACCCTTTTCTTATATATGTCCTCAGGTTTTCCCATGCAATGCTAAGTACGAAGGAATGTTGTGGTCAAGTAAAAAAAGTTTTCAATAAAGATGTTGTATTTTTATGTCTTAAGTTGTCATGTAATGTTACTAAGCCCCAAAGACACTAGACCTATCAATATTCTTGGTTGTATTAAGTGAAATTTTATGTAATAAAGCAAGTTTAAATGTGTAATAAAGAGTAGGGTTGTTATAATTTCTGTTATGAGGCTTACGATTCAAAAGTTACCAAAGTGGTAAGGGTTTATTTCATAATCTAATCATTGTTCAAGATTTTTTATGTTTACATATCCCTTAGGATAATTATTTGATATTTCTATCCTAAAATAGATATATTTTATTCACCTATGGTTATTAATGAAATTTTTTATGTAATAGTACCATTTCTCCACTCTTTAGTACTTAAAATGATTGAAAAAGTGTTTTTAAGAAAATATTTTTAAGAAAATATGACTTTATATCTCTCTTTAGTTGTAAATATTTTTTCATCAAAATCCATGTTCTCTTAAAAAAATTCAAAAATGTTTTCAACATTTTCAAAATAATTTATTTAATACACTATAACCAATTCTTACCTTTTACAGAATGTTTTTAAATGAGTCTTCATGTCATTTTCAAAAATAATCCCCATTTGGATTTTACCAAAAATGAGAAAGGGATCACTGTTTTTATGCATATAGAGTGAAAAAAATTTGTACCCATCATGACCACTAAATTTTTTAAAGCTTATTTTACAAGTTTTCAAATTTTATGTTCAAAGAAAATTATTTTCAAAATTATTTGTGAACTTTTTATTTTAAAATGTGATTTTCAAAGTAAAAAAGGTTGTTTTCCTTAAAAATGTTTTTAATGACATTTTTATGGTATTTCTATTCATTAGTTACATCAACCCTCTATTTTAAATATGATCCACAAAGGATATATTTTATTGATGTCATCCTTATTATTTATATTTAGGGTTTATGATCATTTTGACTAGGGTTATATAATTTTATTACCATTCACCATTTTACTCTATATGGTTTATAATCAATTTAAATGGGGATATACTAAGTTGATAACATCCATTTTACTCTGGATGGTTTATGATTATTGATTGGGTAAAGTATTTAAATTTCTTAGTATAGTTTAAATAAAAAATGTTTATGTGCATTATGTTTCACCCCTTTCACATGAGGAATGATTTAGAATTAGTAAGTGATGGTAGGGGGTAGTTATAGCCCCTCAATGTATTGACAGACCTCATGAGAAAAACTAGATTGTTTTTTGAATGAGGCCTTACCCAATTTTATAGATGTCTTGGCATAAGGCCTCGACGGTATTAGATATCTTGAAATGAGGCCTCGATGGTATGTTTTAGATGTCCATTACTATGCATTCCATCATTATGAATTCATTTATTGATATCCCATGTGATTATTCGATTAGTTAGAATATCTATTATTAAGTTTCAAGCTCATGCGGTTATTTGTATGGAGTTATTTGATCATTGTTTATTTATGCTATATTATTCTCAAGTTATTGATTAAAAGGCATGTAATTCATTTATTTATCATTCTATATTGATTATTCCTTATTTATTCATAGTGTTCTCTGTACTCATACCCTTACTGAGCATTTGAGCTCATCCCTTTCTTATGTTTTATTTTCCCTAGAATACTAGGAAGTGTTTTTTGATTGATATGCTGGGATATGCTAAAAGGAATAATGGAATTCTCAAAGAAAATTACTTTTGTATTTTATGTTTTAAAATGTAATGTGAATTTCACATATATGTCTATTTTACCAAGACTATTAAACTATTCAGTCCTTCAGGATGTGATTCCTTGTATTCTATGCCAATGTAATAAAGTAGACACCGGCTCTGGGATACTATGGTCGAGGTCACTACATAACAGGTTCTTTGCTGGAAATAATTCTTCTTCCAATCACTGGATCTTCTTACTCCTTGATTCAAGTTGGGAACAGAATTCTTCTTTGAGATTCATCTCACTAAACTACAGAAAAAATGACTTTTTGTGTTGGGTTATTTGCGACAGGTGCCTGACCCATCAAAAATAGTTCATTGATAAACACTATTTGCAACATGAATTGTATCCTGTCACAAATAGTTGATTAAAAAAGAGTATTTGTGATGGGAATATATTCTCATTGCAAATACCACTGGCATGAAATGCACCCCAAACCGCGAGAGGAGTATTTCTGACGGGGGTGTTCACCCCTCACAAATGGAATCTCGAGTTTTTTGTTATTTGCGACGGGCATTTACTCTCATCGTAAATAATCTACCTTATTTGCCTTACCGGGATGGTAGTGAATTGAGAATTCATAATCCTTGATAAGATATCACCATCTTCTCTTGTGTATATTATGCTCTTTTTAGGTGAATATATATTTAAGACTCTTGTTATAAGTATATATCTCATACATCTCCCCATAGAGATTATGATGCCATATTTTCAATGCAAAGATCACAACCACCAACTCAAGATCATGTGTAGGATAGTTTTGCTCATGGATTTTTCACTACCATGAGGCGTAGGATATCACTTTATCATTTTTCATTAGAATAAACCCTAATACTTTATTTAAAGCATCACTGTACACCACAAAGAGTTTTCCACTTGTTGTGAGTGTGAGTACTGGAATAGTTATAAGCCTCTTTTGATCTCCTTAATTATTTTCTCCCATTCTTGAGTCCAAAAAAACTTTACTCCCTTCTGTTTCAGCTTGTTCATTGGGTTTTACAATCATGATAAGTTCTTCACAAATTTTCGATGATACCCAGCTAGACCAAGGAAGCTACAGATCTTCTTTACAGATGTTGGCTTGGGTCATTCTTCGATCGCCTTTTCCTTGGAAGGATCCATATATATTCCTTTTCTGGTGATAACATGCCCCGATAATGATACTTAATCCATCCATAACTAAAATTTACTATACTTTTCATAAAGTTTCTCCCTTTGCAGAGTCATTAGCACAATATTCAAATGCTTCTCATGTTTCTCCTTTCTCTTGGAGTATATTAGAATATAATCGATAAAGACTACCCCAAATTTGTTGAGGTAATCTCTAAAGACTATATTCATTAGATCCATGAAAATGTATAGAGAATTAGTGAGTACTAATGAAATAATTATGAACTCATAGTTTCCATACATTGTTTGAAAGGTAGTTTTGGGAATATATTTCTTACTCACCTTTAATTGGTGATATCCCAACCGAAGTTCCACCTTGGAGAAATAACTAGCCCTATGAAGCTAATAAAAAAAAGTCATCTATTTGAGGTAGGGGATACCTATTCTTTATCGTGATTTTATTTAGCTCATGATAATCAATGTAGAGGTGCATTGAATTATCCTTCTTCTTGACAAAGAGGAGTGGTTCTACCCATGGTGAATCACTTGGGCATATAAAACCCTTATCCATATTCTTCTATAACTACTTATTTATCTATTTGAACTCAATGGTGGCCATTCTATAATGTTTATTTGATATAGGAAGAGATCCAATAATAAGTTCAATTGAGAACTCAACCTCTCGATCAGATGTAATACCAAGAAATTCTTTGTGGAATACATTAGTTTAATCCTATATAATGGGAATGTTTTCGAGTAGTATCATCTCTATTGTCTCAATCATTTGAGTTAGACATGCTTACTCACAAGGCTGTAATATCCATACATGAGATAATTATTCAAAGAGGATATTCATCTTCCTCCTTACACTTGTAATAAATTGGAGGATTCTTTGGGATGTGGAGAGTGATCTTCCTTTCCCAACAATTGATGTTGTCTTTGTATAAATATAACCAATCCATGACCAAGATAACATCGAACTCCACTAAAGGAAGTATGACAATATTTTTTGGAAGGTTTAGTCCACAAAAGTTATCTGGGGAGGAGTTATATACTTTGTATGAAATGATTTCCCCATTCACTGTTCTCATAGATAACTCAACCTCCAAATTTTGAGGTGGTGTTTGAATATTTCTACTAAACTTTTAGATATTAAATAATGCGTAAAACTAGAATCAAATAGTATGTTCTCTATTTTTGAATGAATAACTAGAATACTTTTCACTACATCATTGTCTGGATCCACCTCAAGAGTAGTGATAGCATAAGCCCTTCCTTGTTGCCTATGATTTTTTTTTATTTCATCTGATAACCCATGGCTTAGAGAAATTGTTCACATAATTCCCATGTTCCTTGTAATTGTAACACAAAAATATAGGCTGAGTTTTGATCTGAACCTTCCTTTATTCTTCAATGTTAGTGGGATTCTTCATATCCCTTATGTAGTTTTTAGATAGATGTCCCATTCTTCTACATTTGAAGAAATTCATGGTTCCCTTTAGACAGTTCCCAGGATGCTTCTTCCCTTAATTTTGACACTTGGGTTGTTCGATATTAATTCCATAATGGGATTTATTTGTTGAACCACCCATATTAGACTTTATTTTCCACATTTATTCACTGGTCCTATGAGACCATTGAGAGTCTCTGATCTCTATTTCGACCTTGAGGGCACAACGGACAATCTCTTTATAACTTTTGAAGTCACGAATCACCAAAAAAGATTGTAGACTTGGATTTAGTCTTCTAAAGAAGTAATCCACATTTCTCTTGGTGTTCATGACAAATTCGGACGTGTGTATTTTAAGCCTTGTTAATTTTGATTCATACACCATGATGTACTCATCTTCCTTCTTCTTGAGTCTGAGGAACTCTCTTTCCATATTGAGGTGGATATTTCGGGAAAAATATTTATTTAAAAAAATCTTGAAATTATTCCAATACATAGATTCAACTTTCTCCTGGGACTTCATATTCTTGATTAGTGTCCACCACTTATCAAATTCCCCATCAAAACGGTAAACTTCTAGTATGAATTTCTCTTCTTTCAAGCACTAGAGGATAGAGAATATATTTTCAATGGAGTTAATCCACTGTTCTATGAGGAGGGGATTAGAAGATCCACTAAACATGGGAGGCCTTTTTTATATAAAGGATTCAATCACAACTTTCTCTTTACTTAGAGGAGTTGGTCATTCCATATGATTCAATTTATAATTCATAACTTGAGTTAGCTGGGCAAGTACGTTCATAATGTTTTGAGCACCTGTTCCCATCACATTAGGCATGTCATTAAGGAGATCGTCACATTTCCTATCACATTGATTGTTGGAACGTGTTCTTCTATTTCCTTCCACTAACTAAGAAAAATAACGTTCAATTAGGGGGTGGAATACTTATCTAATAATAATAAAAAATAAACTTTAAACAAAAAAGGACAAACTCTTAAAGGAAAATTAT
Source organism: Viscum album (assembly GCA_963277665.1). Taxonomy (NCBI): domain Eukaryota; kingdom Viridiplantae; phylum Streptophyta; class Magnoliopsida; order Santalales; family Viscaceae; genus Viscum; species Viscum album. The sequence continues at coordinate 1,678,028,778 of OY728163.1, read as the reverse complement.
ATACTAACTTGGGATTCCATAGGTTTCAATCTAGGTTATCCATGATATTTTTCCTAACATATATTATTATGGGATTCTTCTTTTTGTTCCCTTAATAATGGTTTGTACTAAGATTATTAATTTACCAAATCATATCCCTTGAGAGTGTCAAACTAGGAGTGCAGCAAGGCCCATTGTTGTGCACCAGTTCTCATTTGAGTCTAGTTCAAAGTGGTGTTTTTAGTTTTTACCCCTGGATACATCTATTGAAGAGCCACATCCACTTATTCTTATCTATATAGGGGTGTATTTTCTTGATAAACCACTTACCCTATACTTACCAAAATTTAGGGATATTTTCTTATACTTATTCTTATCCATAAGGTTCTTACTAAAGTGCTCTATTCCAAATATCCAGAAATAACTAGACCATCCTCTGATACCAACTATAGTGACCCATCCTTTTTCACATATCATTATATGATTTTAAGCATAATTAATCTTCAAATTTCAATTCAAGTATTGTAAAGTCTAGAGTCTTGGAAGACTAGGTACATAAAACTTGATAACATGAGACTAAATATAACATTTCTTTATTTAATCATCATAAAGAGGTCATAACTCCCATTGTGCTCAAACATATTTACAGGATAGACTGGGTATAACATGAACAAAGGGATGATCTAAAAATCCCAGTAAGGGAATAAACATAAGAATAAAGTTTTAGTACTTGAGTTAAAAGGCTTGAAATAATGATATAAAAAGGCATGGAACACATGGAATCATAACATATAATCATGAGATCATATAAACATAGAGTCATAGTAATGTGGCAACAACATAAAACATTAATTTATAACAATTCAATGCTCATTTCACATAGAGGACCACAAGACAAGGTTAACCCCAAAGCTCATTACACATGGAAGCACGAGTCAAGGAAAATAGTCAAGACCATTGCACATAACGTATCAGGAGACTAAACGTTTCCCAATGCATTGGAGCACTATCTAGGAACACAAATCATAACATGTTCATGGGTATTATTTCCAAATACATAATCATACATAATCAATCATACAAAAACTTAATGGTTACCCATGGTAATAATTGGGTGTCATAATCATATCATAAAGCATAACAAATGGGAGTATCTTAAAATGTCAATGAAGGAAAGGAATTAGATAATTATTGGAAAATAAAAGGGTAGAATGGTCATATATTAAGAAAATTGATGTCAACTTGAATTAATAACATGTAAAAAGAGTACTTAAGAAACATTAGAATTAAAAAAAATGGCGCAGTTAAAGGAAAATGTCAAAGGTTGTTTAAAACATAAAAAGGAATAATATTTTATATAAAAACAGAAGCCAACTAAGAATATTTTTATAATAAAAAGAGTTTTTTTATAAAATTATTTGTGTCTTAAAAATACATTATATAGTTTACTTGAAATGGGTAAGAATTTGAGAAGTTCCCTTAAATTGGTTTACTTATCGGGAAGTATTGAGGAGGGAACCACTTAGAAACATGTTTATCATAAAAAGAGAATTATGAATGGACCTTGATACATGAGTTTGAAGAATGTAAAAATCATTTATAAGATTTACATAAAAATATTAGATAACTTCATTGGGGGTAAAAAGAAATATAGAACAACCTGAAGGAATAATGGATGTTTGGGTAGAATCTCTTACCATAATTCTGAAGGTGTTCTTAACTTGATATGAATTTCATGGATAATCAAATTACATTCATTAATTAGTATTTATAGAACATATTATTCATGTAATTTATTTCTTATATCCTTATTAAGTTCATTCATGACATTTTTTATGGGTTAATAGGTTCAATTTTATTGTGGGAGTGTTTGTTTCATTAGTTTTCATGATTGGTTTACTTATATACATATAAAGATCAACATTTAAGATGAGAATGGTTGTCCATAATTTAAGTTATATTTTATTAGTGAACATCCATAAGATTACATGGTTATAAAATTCATTTGGTTATTTGGAGTGAATATGAATCATTATATAAAAATTTAATGATAACTGTTTTGATTAAATGGCGGTTTTTGATCACATCGAACACATTTTTCTTTATAAATTAATATCATTTGTAAAAAAGATTCCAAAACCTTAAATTGGACATAATAAATATATTATATTCTGGTTTAACCATTAAAATGGTTTCATGACCAGAATTGAAGATGGTAATAAAAATTGAAAACCCATCGTCCTTGAATGTCCTAAATTAACACATCTCGGTGTGGGATTGAAATGTATAAGTAGAAGATCAATTAAAAGAGTGGTTGAATTGTAAGCTTAAAATCTTTCATTTTTTACCTTAATAAAATCTATGTTTAACAAATTTAAACAAGTTGAATTCACAAACCCTCTTTGGTTCTTAACACAAAAATTATCTTGCTTAGGATCCTATAATATGGGTCCAGAAAAGAAACTTAAAACAAGTTTAATTAGTATAAAATTCTACCTTAAAGCGTATATAATATTATTTATATCATAGTATAAAAGTATAATAAAGTATAATAAATTTATACTTTATTTATTTAACAAAATGCAGTTAAATCAAACTTGTAACAACAACAAGTAAACAGGTATAAGAAATATTTTAACCCAAAGAGAAGGGTATCCAACAACCTTAGAAAAAGGTCCCTTGATTTATACTTTCAAGAAATTTTGTCTTATCCACATCAAGGTAAACCCTCTATAAGAGTATTTGAATATGTCTTCCGATCCCTGAAAGACCTTGAACTTTAAGGTAGTCGACACCTCTATCTTCCTATCTCCAGAAGTCCTTGACTGATCAGCCAATCAGAATCGCACTAGGTAAGTTGAACAAGTTGTTCACAGCTTGAACAAGTTATTCATAGAATTGACACAAATAATGAGAATCTCTCTCTATAAATCTCTTTATATCATCACAACATCTAATATCTAGATGTGTCAACGCATCTCATTATTCTTCAAATGGGTAGGGTATCTATAGAAAAAAATCCTAACGGTCATCTCCTACTCCAACGGTCTTATTATTCATTGAATTTTGGAGGGACCTGTACACATGTCACTCAACCAATAGTTATTTAGAAATAGATTTTACAACATCATTTCATATAGGAAAACATTCTTAAGTTTTAGAAACTTAAGTAAACTAGGATCTGATAAAGTTAGAACAATATCTTAAATAAAATATGTAGCATTAACAGGTATGAATAATAGGATTCTAAATATAGTGGGAAATGGAGTCTGAATATGTATACAAATGGAGTTTGAATTTAGATAGATATGGAGTCTGATTTTAGATATAAATTGAGTCTTATTTTAGATAGAAAAAAAGTCTAATTTTAGATAAAAATGTAGTCAAAAAATTTGAGAAATCAGAGTCTAAAATTATAAGAATTCGAAGTCTGAATTTTTAAGAATTTGGAGTCAAAATTTATGAGAATTAAAATTAAGAATTTATAAGAATTAGGAGTCGTGATTTATGAGAATTTTGAGTTAGAATTTCTGAGAATTCAGAGTTTATAATTTTAGATAATTCAGAGTCGTAATTTATGAGAATTCGGAGTTCGGAATTTTTGAGAATTCAGAGTCTAATTTTTATGACACTCGGAGTCAAAAATCAGAATACAACAGAGTCTAAAATCATATAGAATCTGAGTCTAAAAATATAGAGACTCGTATTCTAAGAAATGGTAAGGTTTCTAGGTTTAGATAAGGATCTAATTATTCTTAAGGTAATTTGGTCATAAGAAAAATATGTTTAAGCTTAGAAAAGAAACATTAGGAATAAAATATAAAAACATGTTAAGGTTAATGAAAATAAATTTTATTAAAGAAATAAAATAATATTTAAGGAAAAACTGTTTTTGATTTTCAAAACATAAAGTAATGAAGAATTCATAAGATAGCTTATTGACTTGACACTCGGATGGTGCTTTCATTTCTAGTATAAAATGAGGGGGAAAGGAGAGATGATGATGAATTATTGAATTATCATAAAAACATTCTAGTACATGTAAGGTATTGGAGTTATCAAAAAAAATTATTAAAATGGATGAGTATACAAAAATAAAGAAACTAACTTGAAAGAAAATAAAAGAAATGAAATGAGGAATTTACATCTTGAAAATATCTTCCATGAGAACCTCTTTAGGGGAGAGGATTTGGTCTTTTGAAGAGAACAATGGATTATAGAAGTGGTATAGGGTCTTAGTGAAAAATTTTATCATAATTTGTACAAGGAACAAGGCTTGAGAAGTGTGAGGAGAGGAGGTAAAGATCAGTGGTATTTATATGGAGGAGAGAAGGTTTTTCTAATTATTTTAATCATTAGTTTAATATTTTTGCTCAAGACTTTGAATAGTCTTGAATTTTGTGATCAAAAATAGTAAATAGAGCTTGTGATTTTGAAACAATGTTCATTTACATCATCCATGACTCAAGAATGATGCATAAATTCAGGTTTTAGCTTTTATCGTAAATTATCGTATTTTACTATTCATCAAAAATTCATGTTTTTCAGGAAAAAAAACCCAACAATTCCCCCCAACAATTTTGTGATGTGTAGAATTCAAAAATGAAATCCATTTTTTAAAAATAATTTACTAAATATGATAAATTTAATTTTTAATTAAAATCATAATTTACTTGAAAAATAAAAATTTTATAATTAAAACTGATTTTCTAACACTTTGAAAAATTAACTAAGGTCTCTTAAAATTGTCTTACAATCCTAATTAAAAATATACATGACTTAAAAAAATAAATTTTCTTTAATTATAAATACATATTTATGAATACATTTTATTACAAATAAATTTTTCTTTAAATTATTAAATTAATCATAAAATTGTAATTAAATGTACATGACTTACAAAAATACCAATACTTACTTAATAATTATTTTACAAAAATATTTACTTATACTATTATGTAATTATATCATAGTTTCACATATAATATGGATAAATTTTATTTATACTTTCATTAGTGATGTTACTATTACATTGTTCAGTTTACTATTCATAAGGGTCAGATTACTAATCCAAAGGTTAAGTTACTATTTCATCGGTATACATTCCTTAACTTCCAGAGATCCATTTTATTTCACTCAATCTTCATTTATAAGGTTTTATTGTGTTATATAAGTAATATTATATGATTATACTATAAGACATAATTATAATAAGAGAATTTCATTGATAAAACATTGGGTCGTTACACTCAAGGCATCACTACTAAGGCCATCTTCATGGAAAAAGTCCTTTACTGAACCAAGTTCACTCCCCGTTCAAGCCATGTATTACTAAACTGAGTTCACTCCTCAATTCATCCCTGTAATACTGAACTCAATTCACCCTTAATTATATCCATGTCTATCTCATGAGATATAAATCTTTACCTAATGCATTGGTGGTAGATATAGGTCACAACCATATCATAATGAAATCATACATAAATGTGCCACAAATTCATAAACTATCATATCATAACCCATGAAATGAAATGGGTGTCATAAACATGTAATCATATCTTAAGCTGTGGAAAAATATAGGTTTCATTATCATCAAAGCATAACCTATGAAAAGAAGCGGGTTTCATAAGCATATAACTCATGAAATAGAAATAAATTTAATAAACATCATTCTATAAAATTTAAACTATTCAGAGAAATAATATGAATGGAAACATTAAATCATTTCCCTATAAAGGCATGAGTAACATGAACGAATATTATCTTATATGGGAAATAATTTTGAAAGATATTTTAAAAACACTTCCTAAGTAAATTATCCTTTATCCTTAGAAAAATTACTTAAAATATAAAACCTTTTGAAAACCATTTTCATGAAACTAAACATGATAACTTATGAAAGAAGCATTGAAAATATTTTTAAATCCTTTTCCCTTTGAAATTTTGTAGAGGGGCTTGAATAACTTTTGAAAATCATTTTTCCTCAAGAACTTATAAAATAATCTTAAAAACATTTTGAAAACCCATTTCATTATTAATAACATTTAAAAACAATTTATTAAAAATTATCCTTTTAAACATGGAAAGGAAACCTCAAATAAATAATGATGGGTAAATCTGTATATTTTATACGAGAAAATAATAATTCCTTTTACAGGTAAAAAGGTTAGAAAAATAACTTGTTTAGAAAGTAAAAAAATATATTCCTTTGAAAAAATTAGTGAAAAATAAAAAGGTTAAAAATTAATTTGATTATAATATTCTTGGAATCTATTTTTGGAAATCATGGTTTGGAAAGAACACAGATTTCTGACCGAAGAGAAAGGTAAGGTCATATTTTCTTAAAAACATTTTCTTAATTATCTAAAGTACCAAATAATGGGAAAATGGTACTAATACATGAATACATAATGATTAACCAGAGGAGAATAAAATTCATGAGTTTTCATGAATGATGGATCATAAAATTTCATTATTTAAAACATGATCATAAACAATCTCGATAAATGATGAGATTGTTTCAATAAACTCTTACCAAACGGTAACTTTGAATCATACTCCCCATATAGGAAAATGAAATTATATAGAGATTTAAAATATCATTAAAAGAATTAGATTCATGTTATAGCATGTAAAAGTAATTTTATACACCTCATATAAAAATATAGGTGTATAACATGGCATGTGTCTCAAAGACGGTAAATTGAGACAAAATTACTTTACAGATTTGGTAACTTTTGAAACTTAGACCCCATGATAGAAATATCATAAAATTTTTACATAAATACCCATATATTTAATAATAATAGTAATATAATACATTCATGTGTAGTATATACACCACATAAAATAATTGAGTGGTGAATAAGGCATGTATCTCACAGAAATAAAGAGTGCGATGAAATTCCCTAACCTTGTGTCTTGACTCTCATCGTACTCATTCAAAACTTATGCATAATAAATATAAATTTATTATAAATATATAATTTAACCATATTCTTAATTATAATACCATATATGGATTTATATTACCTTCTTGTTAACAATTCTATGTTAAGGTTTCACTTCGAGTAATATTTGCTTTGTTTTTCGCATGTGTCTTAATTTGTTATATCTTTTCTCCTTATACTTAAATCATGATTTAAATAATTTAAAACATGATTTAAATATAATTTATATTCATTATATTTTTATTATAATAATCTATATAATATATAAGTATTAAATGGAATACACTGTTCATGGAGACGGTAAATTATATGTATGCATGAACTCTATTTCTGTTTAATTGTCATGTTAAAAGAAAGAAAGTAAAAGAAATATATAAATATATATGTGTATATATCATTATTAAAGTATATTTATTATATCATATATATTTACTAAAACCATCCTTAATTCAATCCATGTAGTGTATAAATGAATCACATCTCTTTGAGGGGGCGGTAGTCTACACATCCAAAAATCAAATTATCATATTAATACAAAAACGAAAGTATAAATATATGTGTTTTAAAAGAATTAAAAAAGATTAAAGACGTAATAAATATAATATATATAATATATAATCATATTTCCCATCATAATTTCCACCATGAGATGCTATAAAAATAAAATGAGCATTCATCGTTTAGTGAGGTGGCAGTTCGTCGTACATGTAAACAGTATATTTGTTACCCATTAAATGGAAGTTTATGAAAGTGTAAGTAGAAATCTTAGCATAAAAAATCCTAATATATTGAGTATACTGATGTTTTTATACAATAACGGAATAATATTATTTTAGTGAGTAGAGAAACCAAAAATAAAATAAAGGAGTTGGAGGGAGGGTATTACCTCTCAATCGGGTAACTCCTTTTGGTTTTCACCAAAGAGCTTCATTGGGAGGATTTAGTCCCAAAGGGAGGATTAAAGGAGTAAGTGAGGTATTTTGGTGAGATAATGGGGTATATTTTGTTCAAAATTATGTGTCTTGAGAGGTGTGAGGAAGTGGGAGGAGAGGAGGCCCTTTATAATGGAGGTGGAGTGGCACTCTTGTAATATTTTGGAAAAGGGAAAACCCAGCCATGTTTTTTATTGAAAGTAGATCCAATAATGGTCCCAATTATATATTAGGTAGTATAGGGTATAAATATTTCAATAAAATGAATTTTGGAAAATTTTACAGGTTGTTTTGGGCCTTAAGGTTATGGTTTAGTCCCTTATTAAGCTTAATTTAACCTTAATCGTTGTAATTAATTTTAATTAATTTCAGTAATATTTTTCCTAAAAAATTAATTTGACCATATTATAAATTATAAATTATTATTCTTAAAATTATGGAATCCATTTTTCCAAATTATAATCACTTAAATGGAAAAAATTAATTTAAATATAATCTCGCAGATGGGACAACATTGTGGGTTTGTAAAGTGAAAACATTCAAAAGTTTTCTATGTTTTTATAGTTAAGTTCAAAATAAAATTGATTCCAATGACCTAAATTTTATTGATTGAAAAAAATTTAATCTAATTATACTTTAAAACCAGATTAAATTATAATTTAAATATATAACTAAATTAGATGAAAAACCAATTTTGAGTTAAATTTTAGTATTTGTCACTATTTATTAAAAAATGAAACTTCACAGAAAAAAACAAAAAATCACCATAAAATAATTTTCATGTTACACTTTAAAAAATAAATTTTATTTTTACATATAAATTTTATAAAATTTTCAAAATTTATATTTAAATAAGGTTCCCCATCAAAAGGCAGTAAAAGTACCTTAATAATAATATCGGTTTTTATGTGTAAAATTAGATTTGTTATTATATTATGTCTATCAAATATATTGAATGAATATAAAAAATATTTTATTGAATATAATATATATATATATATATATATATATATGTGAATATCACTCACTAATTATAATTAATTTAATTTATTAAGACAAAATAGCTTTGCGAGCATAAAAATAGTTTTCTATAAAAATATTCCATTTATTTTCAATCGGTTATTTTTAACTAATGAAATTATTTTATATTTTTATAAATAATAGGTTTTAATAAGTCAGGTAGTACTATAAATAACCACTAACTTAATGAATGGGATAATTCTTAATATAATATTTAATAATATATTATTGTTTGGTAAGATCAATGTTCCGTGTAATGTACACCAAGTTGGTGCCATGTGAATGGAATGCTTGAATTAGTGCATTGAAAAACATCAATGAAAATTAATTCATTCGACAAAAAAGATCCATAAAAACTCAGGGTGTTATAGGTATGCTCACCCTATTGGTATCCAAAAGCTAGGTCTCAACACTACTGGATCAAAAATGGGCTAAGGAATAGTCCAAACATAAGTAAATCATCACTCGTTGTTTTGTTTATTAATGAACTCATTAAGTCGGTGTAATTTTATAATATTTAAAATACTTAAACAAATATAAATAGACCATAAGACTTTGTTCTAGACCGCATACCTTTATCTGGTGATCAAATAAATTCTTTCAACAGGAAACACCAATAAGAGCAAATGTGATGGTGATCACAAGGAAAACCGAGATCACATAAACATGGATATCAAAACCAAATTCAATGGAATCCAACAGATAACACCATGGTATTATAGAAAATTTTTAATAAGGGGTAAAACAAAATAAAAGTAACTCATTGAATATCAACTACAAGGCTGAGTCATCCGAAAGGGAAGGAATCACTCCAAAATAACTTGGAGTCACTCTATGGTTTAAGAAAGGAATATACATGATAGATGAAATAAAATCATATGAATTGTGTTGTTTAAAACTATAGATCCTGAGATATTCATGATGTGTAACCCTTTTACAATGTGAATTTCTTAATTTATGAGATACATTGAATAACACATACCTTCATGTTAAAATAACCTCACTTGATCATTTTATGATGTTGATTGTTTTCAAGGCATGTAATATTTCATGATCTGAACTAGTTCATGGAATATTCTTGGCGATAAGTTCAAATCGTGTAACATTTTCACAAATAGAAAGTGTCTAGTGCATAGTGAATAGAGAAAATTCTATAGAAATAACTTGAACCATCTCCAAAGCCTTCTAAACCGTAGAAAACCATCACAATCCCTTGACATGTTTATACCCATAATCCATTAATACAAATAAACATACATCCATAAAATTTAGGTCATTTTCCACAGAAACTTTTATTCATACTCAAAAAGGGACTTGGAAACCAATGTTTAAATATAAAGTAAAATCCAAATAAAAGAGATTCAACCAAAAACTCAAATATGGGCATACCTAGAAAAAGATAGGATCTTACAATTTTGTGGGGCATAAAAACACCTTCATAGAATTTGGTAATGTATCCAATGGATTCCAATTCATTCTTTCATAATTTTTAGTCCATCATAAGAACATGAACTCTCCTTCTAAAAAAATATATCTTCAAGAAGCTCTCTATTCATATCATTGTCTCTCTATTTTTTGAATATGCAGGATATTCACAGAGTTGAATCTTCTTCTTCTACTCTTTTAGGTTGATCTCTTCTTCTTGAAATCGGGATTTTGTACTATCCTCAATGGGGAAACTAGAGGGATCCTTTATGAGAATTTAAAACCACTCATAACTCCTCCATAACTTTTCCATAATTTCTCCAAATAATTTTTTAGAGATAAATGTTTACGGGAACCAAGAAAACTTTTAGTTGTATCAGGTTTTAGAGTATTATGGTGTTTCCTCCTCCATTTTTTAGACACTAAGGTGTAGTCAGATCCACCATGATGCAACCTTCAAATATTTAGTATTAACTTTGATGTCATGTGGCACACTATTTAATGGTATTTTATCTTCAACCATATTTACTTTTCCTCCTCATAACTCCTATAGTAACTACCCCTCACTATTTCAATCATGTCATCTTAAACCCATAACTCATGCCCAATTGGTTGTAGTGTGGACTCGGATGTTGTGGTGTAGCCTCATGTTGAGTAAGAGATCTCAAAACTTATCTTCTTCTAATCTTAGACCATCAAATTTTTAATGTGTCGCTATGACATGGACACATTCATTTCTAAGGGGGTTGTGGCATAGCCTATACTACTATAGTGTGGGAACCCCAAAATCTCTATTGGAACCAAAATCTGAGGAGAACATCTTTATTACATGAACCACCTAGTTTCACCATAAATAACCCTCATGTCACTGGATCCTCCTTCTCATAGTGTGTTCATGTTTACTGTAGTGTGGAAACCTCAAAAAATGCAGAGGCACTGAAATCCCCTAGAACCAACTCTGTGTCGTGGTGTCATTAGTTATGGAATAGCATGAAAATGATTTATACCATATAAAAAACTTATCTAAAAATACTGCATCATATAATAATTATTGTTCCATTAAGCCATACTATTTCAAGAAATGGGGTCCACTCCCATCATCCTATATTGTTACACCCTGCTCAATTGACCACTATCCCCATGATGATACCCCTACAGTGTGTAACACTACTCCATAAGCACACCCACCCATGTGCATGATCACCTTCCTTCATGGTGCTTCCATGGAAAGCTAGAGAAGTTGGTTCCCCTGTGTGGTTGATATTTCTCCCATATGAGTAGGTTTGAGTGATCTTGTATACCTAGATAGTGGTTTTCCTTCTTTTGAGGCACAACCAATGGGGATGTGGCATAGTCGTGAGACTACCACATAGCCTCACCATTGTGGCTTCTCCTCTATGGTGTAGTCTCCTAGTGACTATAGTGTGGAAAAACTTTGGATTTTTCCTCCATCAATCCTTCCATTGTACAATTGGATAAACTACAGAATAACTATATGAACTCCCTTATCAACATGCCAAACATTATAACCACTATGGTGTGGTCATGTCCATTTTGTCCAGCTTTTTCTCTTGTGCAATATACTCCAAGAACATCACTTTTGGAATGATTCCTAACATCATTACTTGGACAATAATTTCTTTTTCGACAATTAAAAATGTGTATCTATGAAGTTTGTTTTCAAAAACTTACCTTTTACAATATATATGGCATCAACCAATATCCCCATAATCACTTAAATACTTTGTTCAACTTCTTTGAGTGTTTTCAACAATGCTATTATTAAAAAAATAAAACTGGATTCATTAAGAAGAAGAAACGCATCTTGGTTATAATCCTTGACCAACCTTATTCTCAAATAACTTTGGCAATCCTTATTATCAAAAAAATAAAACATCAATCCTTTGGGATTTCTAACAATCTACCACTTTGTATTTTGTTGACAGTACACAACATGTGTTTTCTTCCCTTCATTCAATACCACTATTTAAGTATATTATCTCCATTTTTATGACATATTTTTATCCCCCAAGTGGATTTCTTCTTCTTCCCCAAGAGGATGAATTCTTATGTCCCTTTTTTTCAATGAAATACAAAGGGAATTTATAATTAAATGGGTCTTCCTAAACTTAATTCTATAAATTTAGGTTTTCACTATTCCTTTCATCCTTATCCTATTTATACATCATCTTCATATCATCTTCAGATCCTCTTTATACATCATCATGGATTTCCTCTTCACCTGTTTCAAAATAGGTACATTTTTTTAAACCAAAAGATACATAATCTCCATTAATGATTTATTTTATAAATATATTCACTAAGTGAATTTTCCACTTTTCACCTGAGATGTCAATAAATCCTATAATCCTACTAATTTAGGGCTTGATGTTGAAAATAAGAGTTTTTATAGACAAAAAAATGTTTTTCATGTCACCCATGAATACCAATAAATATAAAAAATAGCTTTGGTTTTTTCACTTTCAAAATAAAACCTATGATATACATTACATCACACCAAACCATTAGTACATAACATTAAATTACACGGTTATGATAAAAAAATCCATACAATGAAGTAATTAATACAACTTGATAAACATTTGACACCACTTGTTATAAGAGAGGTTCAAGTTGAATAGATGACATCATTTGAACTTCATTCCTTTTAAATATTCATAGGATTCAAAAACTTCAAATAAGGATTAGTATCATTTTATGTTTAGCATAACTCCCTTAATTCTTTATCTCTTGACTCTATTTGTCAATCTAACTTGTTGGTGTACAAAATGGGGGTTCCAACTGTTGGAAAAACTCTTCCAATTATAATGATTTTAAATATCCTGAAAATATTACATGATACCAAACACCAAACCACTTTTTAAAAGAACAAATGTATGAAGATAAAATTAATTTTTATGGATATTTATATTTTTCAAAAAAAATCTTCCTTTTTTAGGAATGTTTCAAACATTCAACTAGATTCCAACATTTTTTAACACAATTTAGGCCTTTTCCATGAAATTTCATTATATAAATATTCCAAAATCATGAATCTACAGTATTGATACAAATTAATATAATTAGATATTAATATATATTTGGAACACAACTGATATCTTAATTTTCATGAAAATTTCAGCTTTACTAGATTTACATTTAGCTATATCCACTCATGTGTTTCTAACACACTCATCCTTGTGCTATTCTAGAACAATCTTTCCAAGGATCATATCCCCCCCCTTAATTTTTCACTCTTTATAAGAAATTATAAATAATAAATAATATGGGTAGAGGGGTGCCAAAAAATTCATCATGTTGAGGATGATGGTGAGTCACTAAGGACTACCAGTTTTTCTTTTTATATTAATTTAGAATCTATATTTGGATATGAACTTGATATAATGGAATCCAACCACCTTTAATACACTTTGGGTTTGTTGTATTCCATATAATCTATTCTTCTTGGGCAGATTTACCACAAATGGGTTGTTTCCCCAGAGTATGAATATTTTTTTCTTTCTCCAAACCTTTGGGTTGCCTTAACTATCCCTTTAATCATTATCATGTTTCTCAATGCTTGTATTTCTTTTGGAAGTCCCTTTCTCATAGTTCTTCTTGATTCTATCATTAATTGATCAAATTTCTTACTTTTGAGACTATTTATTTTCTTTATAGGATGACTAATGATTAGATATATATTTTTATCTTTTCTATAACTTATTTTAAGAAAATTATTCTTCATTATATAATCATTGAAACGAATTTCTCATGAAATTATTTTTCCATTTGCATCCATTATAAAATATTCCTCTATCCCCTGCTAAACTTCCTATGAAACTGCCACATTAGAAATGGTTATAAATTTAACAATTATCAGGATAAGAACCATACCTCCCTTTTTGTTCATGGTGACTCAATATTTCAAGTTTTCCTCTAGCTTCACAACATTTGATATATCACCACGCATCAACACAAAAACTATAGTTTTTTCCATGTATCCCAATAAAGTAACACATTTTACCATGTATTCCTTGAGTCCTCGTATAGATGTTTTAACCACTTGGGGGGTCCCTTTTATGTCTATTTTTGGTGCCTTCAGAATATTCTATTTTATTGGTATTATTCATATTTCACTTCTTCTCATGCCTTGGTTCAGTTTCTTCATATCCAAGACCAACTTTATCCATAAAGTGTGATCCTTGTGACATGAGAATCTTTTCTTATTTTTCCTATGAGATGGTATAATTATTTATTTCATTATCATCTCTGATATAAAGGTGATAAAATAACAAATGTAAATAAATAACGAGATTAGGATTACCCTCGGAATCTAACAATTTCTTGGATGAAATTATTTCTTCTTCCAATAACTAGATCTTCTTTATCCTTGATTCAAGTTTAACACTAAGTTTTTGTTTGAGAGTCTTCCCAATAAGAATCTCCTCTAACAATTCTTGGTTAATATTATCCATCATTTTCTCATTCTCCTTTATTTTAGATTTCATTTTAATAATAGATTATTTGAATAATTCCATTTCTTTTTGTAGCTTTATATTATCATTAACTATTTCATCCATTTATCCAACTAACTCTTCATTATTTAACTTCAGTTTATGAATCTATTTTGAGTTTATACACTTTTAATTTAAAGATTCTTTTAGTTATTCCACCTTTTTTATATCATCTTTAACTCTTCTTCTTGATAATAATTCATTTCCCTAAGATCAGGTGCACCTTAAACAAGCCTTTTTTAAGGCCTCTCATTTTTTCTTACTCATTTTCCAGCACTTGAATCTAGATATCTTGAAAAATTTTATTCTACTTCAACATCAAATTATCGTTTCTTAATTTTTTATCTATCTACTCTTCTAATTGGAAAAAACTCTTTTGGATTTCTTGGGATCCCATCATCATCAACAGTTTCATCATCACTTGGAATATCAGGTTCCTCATTTGTTCATGTGGAATAATTGTAAAGAGATGAACAATATAAATCATTCATACCTTCTTTTTGTATGTTTTAGGACTCATATAATTGAATATTACTTTTCCCAAAAATATTTTGATACAAATGTATTCCAATTTATTTGGGATTCTTCTTTGAAGTTCTTCTTTTTCCATGTCACTCCAAAAAATAAAGTCAAACTAAAACTTCAACTTCAACAATAAGAAGAATAATATTATAGAAAACAAATACAATAAAGAAAACTAACCTCTAATATCACTTTTTAAACTTATAAAGTTACTTAGACAGAGATTACCATAATAGGGGGCTGAATCAAGGTATGCAATATCTGTGAAAAATAAAACTCTAACTTCTTAAAATGTCTCACAAGCCCTTAGAGATATTGACCTATCAAATTTTAGGTTAAAATGTTATTCTATTTAAATATATATTATTTATATTTATAGATATCTTTTGGTGTGTATGCATAATGTAAATATGGATATGTGTATTTACTTTATCACCACAAAGGGCCAGTCTTAGGAGCATGCTAACAATATTGTATTGGTGCACCAAACTTACTAGGCTCATTTATTTTGGGTTTGGGATAGGTCACTCATATAACCAGGATCACAAGATTACATGTTTAGGGATATCTTACTTCTTCCCAAGGGTCTCCCCCTCGAACCTTATTTCTTTAGATCACAACTAGTGGAAGGAATCACCTTATTCATATTCTTTTTCACACCGATATGGAAAGAATCCACACATTGTTTAAGTAAATATAGGTCCATTTATCATCATCACTTTAATGAAATGAATCCTTAACTCTATATAGATTCTATATTGAATTCCTTGTCGAGATGCTTCTTCACTTCTATGAAATTATCTTGATAGTTATTATTTTTCACTTTCTATATTTTTTCTAGAAGAAATTCACATTTCTGTGGGCACAACAAACACCTTATTCAACATTGGAAAGGTCTCAAATGGATTCCAATTCATTATTTATCATCTTTTAATCCCTCACTAGAACATGGATTCTAATTATTCTAAAAATGTATCTTTAAAAATATCTATGAGCATATCACTATCTCTTTATTTTATAGATATACAGTATATGTAGAGATATATCCCTCCCTCCTCTACTCTTCTCAGGTGATCCCTTATTCTTGAAATGGTGAGGTTTTACTATCCTAAATGGGTCACCTGTAGGGATCCTATATGATTTGAAAAAATGATCATAACTCCACCATAATTATTCAAAAATTTCCCCAAATTAATTTTTAGAGATAAATGTTCATGGAAACCAAGAAGACTTCTAACTATGGAATAGTCTGAAGAAATATGGTGTAACCTCATCCATTTTTCACATACTATGGTGTGGTCATCTCCACAATGATACAAAATTAAAAAAAATTAGTCTTTATTGTAGTGTAGTGTGGTACACCATAGTGTGGTCTTCTATATTTGGACATATCCACTTTTCTTACACATAAATACTATAGTAACTTCCCCAAAAAAATTCAGGCACAACCGCTTCAAACCACCAATCACACCCAACAGGCTAGTTTGTGGACTCATATGTTATGGTGTAACCTACTGTTAAATAATAGATCACAAAATTTCACTTCTTCCCATTTCAAACCCTCCACATCACAATGTGTAGTTTTGGCATTGAAACATTCCTATCTTAGGGGGGGTGCAGAATAGCCTATCCTTATATAGAATGGACACCCCAAAAGATCCAATGGAATTGAAATATACTAAGACCCTCTCTTGATCCTCCTTTTAGTAGTGTATTCGTTTCTACCATGGTATGGACACATCCAAAATTCTAGAGGCACCGAAATCCCCTAAAACTAACTATGTCCCATAGTGACATTATTAGTGGATTATCATAAAAATTTATTGTCCCACATCAAAAAATTCTCTAAATATACCATATAATATAATCATTATCATTACTTCATAAGGTTAGTAGTGAGTAAAGAGGTCTGATCCTAACCTCCTCTATGGTTATTCCCAGCACCATGGACCACTATCTATACATTTCCACCCCTACAGTGTGGACCACTACTCCATGCGCATGTTGTCCCACAAGTATGCTCACCTACCATCCTGGTGTCACTATGGATAGTTGGCCAGGTTGGTTCCCCTATGTGGTCAAGATTTCTCACACATGAGCGGGGTTGAGATGGATTGGCTTTCTAGGAGGTGGTTGGCCTTCTTTTCATGGGGATTCCAACATGGTTATGGTATATTCATGAAACTAAGGCTTAGCCTCTCCTATATAGATTATCCTCTATGGAATAGTCTCTTAGTGACTATGTCATGAAAACACATTGGAGTTTTTCTCCATCAATCCTCTTATGGAATAAATCAATTAACTATGACATAGCTTCATGAATCCCCTTCTCAAGATGCCTATCATGGTCACCACATAGTGTGGTCATGACCATTTTGGACATATTTCACTCTTGTACAACATTCTCTATAAAATTAACTTTTGGCATGCTTCCTAACATATTCACTTGTCCAATAATCACCTTTTCAACCCTTAAATATGTACATATATGAATCTTGTTGTCAAAAATATACCTTGGCCAATATATTTTGGATCAAACAATTTCCCAAGCATCAAATAAATACTTTGGTCATATTCTTTAAGTGTTGTATACAATGATATTTTCAACAAATTTAACTTGCATTATTGAGATTCCAACACACATCATGGTAATAATCCTTGACCAAACTTATTGGAAAATAAGTTTGATCATCCTTATTGTCAATAAACACAACATCAAACCTTAGGTATTTCTAAAAATAACCAATATAGGTGAGTTAATTGAATGATTCCCAATATAATTTATCATACTTACCATTATGTGGTATTAATAACCATGATATAACAAAAACCATATCATGTTGACTCTCACAAAATTATGGTTTATGATTTAGTATATATTTTAATATATCTATAACTTTTACTAAACCCTTATAGATTTTATACAAAACTTCATAAATCTTTCTGAATCCATATAATCTCTTTTAGATGATATTTTTATATAAGATCTATCAAATTTTAGACAATAACTTAATGCCAAAATTAATCCCTATTTTATAGATTATTGTGTGACCCTATGTGACTTTTTAGAATTGAAAATAATTATGAATTCTATAGTCCATAACTGTAAGAAAAGAGTGGCCTCTGGAAAAATATCATTACTACTCAAGAAACTAATGGGTCTCGTGTGATCTCAATCAAACACACTCTTGTCCCCATGGTAATATGTTTTCAAAAATAAGTATCTTTATACATCATATTAATTATTATATAATATGTTTTTCTAAGACATTGAGTAACCACTAGACATTGAATATTTATATCTAGTATAGGTAGTCTCATACATTCAAGATTATATAAAATATATTGAACATATTCAATAAATACATCACATATCATTCATCAAAATAGTTGATCACATTTAATGTCCCCCAAAATATCATAATCACATAATTAGTCTAATTTAATCAAAGGAATTGATTTCATACATATCGTATGAGAGGTAAAATATCATCTTATTTAAACTCGTCTGATAACATGTTCAAAAATATACCCAACCACCTCGTGATTAGCTCAACCTAAATGTTGGCAGAAGAAAGGTATCAGAGTATAAATGTTTAAATGATAATTATCTAGTCATCCTCAGGTAATGAGGAATTATATAAAGCATACACCCCTAAGTATATCAATAATAATATGACATTCCATGTGATATACTTTAGTGGGTTAGTCTAGATAATAAGTCTTCACATATTATATCACGAGTCTAGTCTATCTCAAAAACAATATTACACTCATTTTAATAATGGAATGTCGTTTTTTTTTACTTTTGAGAATGGGGATCATTGATTTCACCCCCCCCCCCTGATGCCTTAGGATCTTCCATGTAAAACACCCCCAAGTTAATGCATATGCAAGACCTATATGGATAATTGGAAATATTCTACCACACACCCCTAGTGAGACTCAATACCATAACCCAAAGGTACAGGAATATTTTTCACACCAACTAGCCTACAATATCTTAGAAATCATAACATATCATCATAAATCAGAATAATTCATAATGATAATTGATTAATGGAAATTAAAATTCATACTTATTTGGGGTTTTATCATTACAATATTCATGTAAGATGCACAAAACATATGAATAGATGATAAATAGAGATTTCATTTATTATAAAACCATGATATATTTAGATTGATAATAATAATTACATTTATTCTACCATGTATATAATACCAAGAGACCTTAAATGAACCTCATGCATTTAATATGTTAATGGACTTTTAATAGATATACTACACCATCCTAAATAGTCACCTAATAGATATTTATATCACCCCACTTAATAATTTCTTGAATGATATGGTATTTGAAAAGGATGTGTTTGGTTCTTTAGTGATACTAGGGTTTATTATCTAGAAAGATAGCCCCACTATTTTCATAGTAAATAATAACTACTCTCAAAATAATAGGATCCACCCCATGTTCATTAAAAAAATCCTTGATACAAACACCTTCCTTTGTAGAATCATATGTAGTGATTTTATCTACTATTATTGTTGAGTATAACATAATGGGTTATTTAAAACACCTAAAATTTATAGATCCATTATTACAGCAAAACAAAAAAACCATATTGATATCTCATATCATCATTGTCCATTTGGAAGATAACATCAATTTAACCATTTAAAATAAAATATTCCTCACCTAAAAATACCAATAACATGTCCTTAACTCTTCTTAAGTTCTTAAGGATATTATTCATGATAATCTAGTGGATCTCACCTAAATTAGATTAGTAACCACTAATTATGATCAAAAAATGAAAAAAAAAATATAATTACACAACATGATATATATATATATATAATAGATCCTATATATGATGAATAAGTAATCTTATCCATGTTTCTCATTCCTTTCTAATTATAAGGGTATTGAGTCTTCATAAGACTCATTCCATGAAACACTGGTAATGGACCTTTTTGAAGTTCTCATGCTAAAACTCTTTGGTAATTTAGAAATATAAATGTTTAAAATCAGTCCAAATAACCTTTTATATCTCTATATATTGATCTTAAAACCAATTATGTGGTCTTTTTAACTCATGTAGTTCATCTATAATCAATTTCCTAACCATTCCTGTATAGAATTTAAAGTAAGAATATCATTTTCAACGAGTAGTATGTCATCCACTTTCAACACTATAAAAACCATAACACTCTCACTAACTCACATGTATAAACAATAATAATCTATATTATTGATGAATAAAAACTATTAAATTACATCATCATACAAAATTTTCATACTTTGAGAATTTTACATCAATTCATAAAGGTACTATCGCAACATGAAAACATTAAAAATATCATTTTTTACTTGAAAACATTTAGGTTGTATCATATAAATATCGTTGACTAAAAACCATTAAGGAACTAATTTTTTACATCAATTGGATAAATTGCATAGTCATAATTAGTTATTATAGAAAGAAATAAATGAATATAGTTTATTATTTCTACTAGTGAAAATATCTCTTCATTGTCAATAATAATAATTTTTTTTATGAACCTTTTTAACCAATATATATTTATAGGTACAAACTATATAATCCTTGTTATTATTTTATATAAAATCCACTTAGACCCTATTAGTATCACCCCTTAGGTATATCCACCAAGTTATAAACAGGGTTAGTGTATATGGAGTTCATCTCAAATCTCATGGCCTATAACCATTACTCAAAATCATAACTCTAAATGGCCTCTGGATAGGTAGTATTTTCATTATCTATGAAAATTAATTGATTATTATTTTATATATGAAATAAATATATTTAGGCTCTTGATGGATCCTACCAGACCATCATGGTTTTTATGTAACCTGAGTTGGTTTTATTTCCATGAACTCTTATAGAACCAACTCAATATCCATCTTAGGAACCATTCTTGGAAGCAGTTTTGGAAATTCTACATGTTTAGTTTTCCTCCCATGAAGACATAAATTTATATATTCCTTCATTATCACTATACTAAATCAGGCCATAAACACTTGGTGTTTAGTATGATTATATAAATAAATCCCATTATTTCCTTATGATAGGAAAAAAACATTTATCTGATATAAGACCAATATTTTCAAAATAAACACATTGTATGTATGATTTACAATCCTAAATCTTCATAAAAGATAAATTGGAACACTATACAATACGTATATTATATGGTTTCTTAATAATTTCCTTATATGTAATGTGGTTTAGTATAAAAGATAATGTTTTCCAAGTTTATCCCCAGAACGATATTGGAAGGTCACATTAACTCATTGTTGATCAAACCATTCCTAAAAAGGTATAATTACTCTTATTAGATACACCGTTACACTATGGAAATCTTGGAGGATTGAGTTTTTATGTGATTCTATAATTTCTCATACAGTCACTAAATTTCTATCTCAAGAATTCATCACCTATATCTGATCATATAATCTTAATAATTTTACCTATTGGATTTTTACTTCATTTCTAGACTCTTTAAACTTTAAAAAGGTTTCAAACTGGTATCCCATCACAAACACATAGCTATATTGATTGAATTAATCAATAAAAGTTATGAAGTACCTATAACTACCACATTCTTGGGTTCTCATTGGTCCACATACAATAATATATATAAGATCTAATACTCTATTATCCCTCCCATTTTTTCCTCTAAAAGGTTCCTTGTTAATTTTTTATAATAAAAATGATACACAATTATCAAATTATTTATATTAAAATTAGTCTAATAATTATCTCTATATAGTATTTTTATGTGTTACTTATTTATATACCCAATGTGAAAATTGTAAAGATAAGTGGTGTTTAAATCATTAACTTTCCCTTATAATTTTGAATGTTATATACTAAATTATCCATATATAAAATTTATAAAACATTAAACATATTTCTAATGTCATAATACATTTAATTCATGTGTCTAGAACAATTCTTGTTCTTAATCATGAACAAATATATCTTCTAGTATAAATAAGATATAGAAATGGAATTTGTATTTATAATCAAAATATAGTAGTAGTTTTTTAATTTTATAAATAACCCACTATATAGACATAGATCACATGTGTCGATATCATTTTTTTTTAATCTTTACCCATTTCCAAAATATAGATCTACTTATTCTTTTATCAATTCTCTCATATTTTTTAGTGTGTTTTTATCAACACATTTTTTTGATGCATACTCAGTATCTAATACACATTAGTAAAAATTAGAGAATTTTAATTTTATGAAATTCACATTTATATGTTCACGATTTTTCTCCACTAAAACAATTAAAAACCTTAGATACCAATCTATTAAACTATAGGTACATACTTTTAAAGATATCAAGATGAAATTCATGATGTATGAATTTATCTATAACCTGACATATATTTGGGTGAGAATCATGATTTATATCATTTCAAAAGTAATTTAATTGAATTTAATCTCTTAAAAATGATTACCTAACACATAATATCAATTTAATGGGTAAAGATAAATATTATACTATTATTTTGTTTATT
The DNA here is from genome assembly GCA_963277665.1 of Viscum album. NCBI lineage: Eukaryota > Viridiplantae > Streptophyta > Magnoliopsida > Santalales > Viscaceae > Viscum > Viscum album. The sequence goes on along the minus strand of OY728163.1, from coordinate 1,678,005,875 downwards.
TTTATAGTTTATTCCATTACATATCTATTTTTAGGCCATCATGCCAATTATATCATATATTGTTATTAGATATTTGAGTGGAAAACCATTCTCCCAAATATATCATATGGATAAACTCCAATCTATTCCTTTTTAATCCTAACCTTAATGGTTTACCAATTGTGGGTAACTAAAATTTCATAATGGGTAATGTTTATTTTATCTTTAGAATTTGACACATACACCATGCATTTCACAATATAATCCATAGGTGCCTAACCTTTTTCATTACCCTTACTGGATGATAAAGGTCTTAACATGTGTTTTATTTGTAAGGGATATTAAAATTATCATTTAAATTCTTTTATTTAGGTATCTCTATTTTCATAAACATCCTATGAATATTATATTTCACTATTATATCTCATGAAAACCTTATATCTCATGAAATCCCTATATGTATTCATGCTTCCAATGATTTAGTATTGAATCATATTCTTTCATCCAAATTAATTTGTTTAGACATACTAATATATAACACCTTATACAACTGATGATTTTTGTTACATTCCCATTAATAAAAGATAATTATAGTTATATATATATAAAAATGAACTCCATGTATAAGGTATATAAAACCCTTTCATGTAAAGGTTTAGAATCATATGAAACCAAAATCTCAATAAGAGTAAGTTTGTTGTGATAGTTAGTCAACCCCAATTTTTCTAGATAGATCCTAAATTGTGGGTTAGTGAAAATATTGACTAAAATTCACACTATCCATAAATTAATTCTCAAGATAGAGCTCAATTTTATACTACTATAAAACCTCATAGGCATAAATTATAACAATATTTTTTGAATTTATGACTAAAATAAAAAATATATATCCTTGGTTGAATTATAACTATATATTTATGTCATATCTATCATATAACGCTTATATTAATGACATGAAAATTTAAAGAAGAAACTTAAAAAAAATAAACTAAACTATAAAAATTTCATAATATAAAAAAATTATACATGAATATTAAATTTATATTTTAAAAATAAATGAATAATTCAATTTATTAACATGAGATATAAAAACATTAGATAATTATAATGATAAAATCCACTTTTGATATGGTTTAATGTCACACAATTTCAACATAGGCCATAAGGGCCCATGTTGGTAAAAAAATTATAATTGTTTTCTTAATTTTTTTACAAAATACATCCAAGAATCATGAGTGGGTTTTTATTAATATTCCATTTTAGATTAATTATTTCTCAAAATTCACATCCTTAACTGAAAATGAGTTTACAAGCACAATTCATTTTTTTTTGTACTCATATCAAAAACTACAACTTATTAACATTTTCCATGTCATGATTTTTCTTCATGGAAATCTAATTTAAAAAAACCATGATTGTTTTGGTATAAAAACCATAGTATTAAAATGTAAATTTTATGATATTATTTTTATGATAATAAAACCTTGATATATTTCCATAAACCAAGACCATTTTGGATACTTTTATAAAATTTATAATGACTCCTTGTTTAGGTATGTGATTTTTGAACTCCTTTAATAATCAGTGATCTATCTACATATCATCTCATTATGTTTCCTGAGATGAATAAAACATGATAATCATTATAGGAGAGTTGATTAAATTATATCCAATACTTTTCATCATATACACCATGATGTGGTATAATGAACCATGAGATAACACAAACCGTCGCATGGTGTGTAATATCTTAGCTTGAGGTATGTTCCCTTTTTAAGATTTAGGATGTTTTTTATGGGTTCTGGAAGCATTGGAAATGGATTGGGATATTTTTAAGTGGTTTTGGTTTTTTTCTAGTGAAAAATTGGTTGGGTCGCGGCGTGACCCAAACCATTTCTCCCCTAGGTGTCTCTTAGGCACCATGGGAAAATCCACCATGCCCATGGTAGGGAATGGTCTAGGGTTCAACTACCCTGTGGTCACTCTATGAACTATGGACAATAGGCCCCACCATGGGTGTGGTGGAGGTTTTGGCTAGTCCAAAATTTCCAATACATTGGAACTAGGGTGTGGTTTTAGGGGTGTCTAGTAGTGTGGTGAGGTACCATTGAGGACACCATAGGCATGGTGAGCATCCATGACATAATGGTTCCAACTGTTCTGGAATTTTTGAATAGTCTAATTGGATGCCCATTTTTATATAGATCATTATTCTCATTTATGGAAACTTGGGGATCTTTTATGGGTTGTTATTTATGAATTTTTTACTGATATTTAATTCTATAAACCCTTTATCTTAAAATATTTTTCAGGATCCATAGATTTGGAACATTTCTAGGGTGCTCTAGGATAACCATTCATGCCACCTTGCATATTCAATAGGATATCCTTTTGTGATCTCAAGATTTGGTATTGGACGTTTTTTATTATATTTTTATCATCCAAGTCAAGTGAAATTTGTGTGATCAGACCATTGGTTAGTAGGTCTTCATGTTCTTATCATATAAGGATCATTTGGCGGGTTTTCTAGTGGGGTGTGGTCTCTTTTTTTACAGTTTATCTATGGGTGTTTGGTTATGTTTTATTTATATAGATTCCTTGGGTTAGTATATTCTATTAACGCTATTAGTATCTATTGTTCTTATTGTTTTTGTATCCTGTTGTTGTTTCCATGCAAACCCAAGTTTGAGGTAGGTGGTTCCGTCTCTAACCAGTGTTTGATGAACTATGAATACTCTTGGTTTTATAAATGTTTTTCTAAAATATAATTGGAATGATCCTTGATTTTTTTTATATGTTTGAATAAATTATTTCTTGATAAAAGACGGATTTTCCCCCTGTTTTGGTAAAATAAATTAATTTTCAAATCATTATGAAGTGTTTTGAGAAAATGGTTTTCCAAGAAGGATTTTGGATGAAAATGGGTTGTTTAGAAATCTTATTTTGAAATATGATGAGCCATTTGAAATTATTTGACACATTCATCACATGGGAGACTTAGGTACATAGGTGGGGGTTTTAGTATTAGGAATTTCTCTTTGATAACTTAAGGGGTTCACTTTTTGTGGTGTTTTTTCATTCCTAGATTTTAGATTCATTGACAATAGAAACATGATCTTTACACTACAAGGGAGTTCACTATTTTAGGGTGTTACTCTATCCAAATATCATAGATTCTTGGATATAGGTACTTGATGTGAACACAATTCATGATTTTTTATTGGGTATGAGTGAACTGGTTATCTCAAACATGTTTTATCCTAGGGTTGAACTATATTATGATATGTTTTTTATTATTTGTATTTGACATGTTATGTGATTCATGATTTGACAAATAAAAAGTGGTTTATTTGAAATATTATTTGAAAATATATTATCTAGATTCATTTTAGTACTATAGAAAAGGATGAATTATTTTACCATGCTTTGATATAAATATGAAACTACTTTATAATGACATGTTTTCTTTTAAATAGATCATATTTAGATTATTTTATAGTGACTTAGTATGGAAAACCTAGGTGGTATCCTACTGATCCAATTTAGCTCACACCTTGAAAACTATTTTAGGGGTGTATAGACATTATTTTTTCTGATACAAGAAAGGGTAAGGTGCCATAGTGAGGTAGTGAGGTTTGTGTTAGCTGGGTATGGACAGATGGTGGTGAGAAAGTGGGATGTTTCCCACGTATCACATGTAGTACCTGTTGATAGTTTTATTTTTCCTTTTTTGGTTTTTTTGGGACATGAACCTTGGTTTTTGACTTTCTTGATTGTTTTTATACCATTTTTACTCTTATGACACTGGAATATTTATTTATTTGGTAATTTATATATTTTTGTATGCCATGTGTCTTTCTTCATAATGGAAAAATTATTCCCTCTTTTAGATGTTGGATTCTTGGGTGCTTGTCACTAGCCGGTGGATATCAATAATACCCTTCGAGTCTTGGAACGATTCGGTTCGGAGCCTAGTTGGAAAGTTTTTCTAGGTTAAGTTATGACAATTTGGTATCATAGCATGGTTATACTCAATATTGGGAAGTTAATAGATATGTGATTGGATTTTTGGGACTTTATAGGTATGATTCAGTGAGTTAATGAATATATCTTTCCATTAAAAACATCAATTCACCATGAGATGTATAATTTTATGTATTCTATATTGGTTTTTTATATGAATATCAGTATAATATTGTGTTTTTTAGTTTAAACTGAGATTGTTTTGATGTCTCATTATTGTCTTCAATTTTTGGTTTGTAGTAACATGCTTATAATTCATATTCCAAGGATTACTTTGGAGGGTGTCGTGGGAAATTCTCCTCAAGGGAATCCTCCTCTTAATAACAATCTCTTAGAGGCTATCGTGTAGGTAGTTCATGCCATGGACCAGAATATACTACCTATTCATAACTAAGTTCTTGATCCACATCCAAGAGATAGAATAGACATGTATCGAGGGAGATAGTTATTACACCCCAAGATCCTATATTTTAAGGGTACTAATGACCCTAAAGAGGTGGAGAACTTGCTAGAAAATATCGATCATATATTTCATTTCCAAGAGATACCTAAATATTTCAAGGTGAAGTGAACAAATTTTAAACTAAAGGGTCCTAGAAATAGGTGTGGGACTTTATATTTTAGAAAAATTATTATATGATCTTATAGTGGAAAGTATTCAAGACCCTTTCCTTAAGAAGTTCTACCCCAAATCCTTAATGATGGAAAATTATATGGTGTTCCACTCTTTTCTACAAGGATAGTGTTTAGTGAAATAGTTCACCAACCATTTTATAGAGATTTTTTGGTTTTATCTTAGGGTATGGATGAATGATAAGCTAAAGTCACAAGAATAAATGCAAGTCTTGTGACCCGATATCCAATCATAGGTGTATATGTTGAATATCCCCACCTATGTTGAAGTATAAAATAGAGATATGATGGAAAAAATTAATATGTCTAACAATATGGGTTTGTTTGGATCTTTTGTTCCATTCAGTTGCAGTTTCAGTAACACACATGGTAAGAAGAGGAAGGGGAATAATAGTTACAAGGGTGATAGTGTTAGTTCTTAGTAGTGGTCTTTTTTTTATCCATCAAAAGTTACTAGTAGTGTACCCTTGACTAGATACCAGTATGGAAAGGTAGGGTATGTTAACCCTCATGTTTATTTTTTGTAAGGATCACAAACACTATAATTTTTTTTTAACTTGTTTCAACACGATTCTATAGTTTTTCTGGGTTTTTTCTGAGTTTTAATGGAAGTAATGAAATCATCCTTAAGAAATATTCCATGTGGGATCAAAGGTATTATTCCAAGGCTTGTGAATCTTTCAAGATACTTTCTTCTAATAGGATTACACAATCAAGTTGGTATAATTTTCTGTTGCACTCATCTCTATCATCACTTAACTAGATAGCCGGTGGAGGCCATTGAGTTGTTATTATAGGATCTAGTCATGCAAGAACTACTACCTTTTACACCAGCTAGCCAGTGGTGTAATTATAGAACATTTTGGAAAGCTTTAATGTTGGTATATTTTTGTTTCACTCAACTCATTAAGATATAGCTCAATCTTGGACCACCCAGGCATCCTAGGAGGTTATTAAAGTAGGTAAAGGGATACCTAGAACATCATAAAATTGTTTTGCACATCAAAATAAATGCTATCTAGTCTCTAATGCTCAAGGATTATTCCTCCATCTCTAAATATATTAAAATTTCAAACTTTATCATCATTTCCTAAAGAAGATAAAATTGAAAATTATTATTGGGAATTGTGGGAATAAAATGGAATCATCCAAAGTCATGATCTCCATTGACTATTATTAAGGACCATCGAATATATTTATTTTAATATTTCTTTGTTTCCTTTCTCTTTATTTTTCTTGAGCCTTTTACATTATTGTGTAACCCCTTTTATCTCTCTCTCTCTCTATTTTAATCTCTATCTATCACACATTATTTATACACATTATATTTTATTGAGAGTTGGTATGTCTTTGTAATGGGTTTTCCAAAAAATAAAATTATCTATTTTATTCATCATCTTAATCATTGGTTTCTTACTTATCCATTCAAAATTAAGGGATTATTTGTTTGGTTCTTGGTTTTTATTAAAAAAAGGTTATTGATTTCTTTCCTTATATATTCAAAATCAATGGAATTTTTAGTTCTTGGTTCCCAGTAAAACCAAGGGTTTATATACCCTCTCAAGCCTTATTTTTGTGAGGAGATGTAGGGACACCTTTATGTACTATTTTTGAGATTCATTATTAAAGTGTGTCATGTATATTTACATTCTTATTTTTAATTCCTTCTATTATTTTATATAATTTCTTTATATCTTATATGCTTTTAATTTTATATTATCTCATTATTGTATTATATCATCGTATCTTTTATAGCATAGTTTTATTTTTTATTTTTCCCTTTAATTTTTAAAAGTAAATTCCCCCATGCACCCCTCTTGCAAATTCTCTGACCAAACATTTAGTATCAAATCAGAGTTTGTGTCTTCCTCAAAAAAATTCACATTTTCAAAATTTTCTTTATTTTTTTCAAATCTTAATTTATTTAAAATATCAATCTATTTCTTATGGTATCATTTTCATAAGATCCTATATTTTATGAAACAGATTATTCCTATTGGAAGAATAAAATTTCTACCTTTCCTAGAATTATTGTCATATTTTTGAATATGGTGATACATGAGTATATTCCAACTAAAAAATGTGAATAAAAATAGACTTCATAAGATATTATTTTTTTAACTTAATAAAAAGGCTATAAATGTTTAACATTACTATCTTGGTCATAATGAGTATAACCATGTTCCATCTTGTAAAAAGGCTTGTGAAATTTAGAAATTATAAGAAGTAACACACAAAGAAATGAATAAAGTATGAGAAACTAGATTATAAATGTATTATAATGATTTTGAAAGTTTCTATATGCATAAAAATGAATATATTACTAGTATTTTTCCTCATTTCATAAACATTTTTATTGGTTAAAAATCTCTCGATGATGACTTTTATATAGAAATTATTGTAAACAAAATCCAATTGTTTTTACCTAGATCCTAGGATCCCAAATTGATGGTGATCCAAGAATCCAAGTAAATCAAAAATGTGGTGGTTAACGAACTCATTGGATCCTTAATGATATGTGAGGTCACTATGAAACTCCATGTAATTAAGTAAGGAATGGAATCTAAGAAATCCAAGAATAAATTTTCCTTTAAAGGAATCAAATATGATTATTCTTTCAAAAGTGAAACCAATAAAGAAGGTGAACTTGAGAAATTTTTCAAAATAATGGACATGATTTTAAAGAAGAATAAAACAACTTGATGTTCCAAAAAGTATGATCTAATTGAATTGTTGTAGGAGATCTGTTATGAATGTAACAAAGAGGGCCTTATAAGACTAGATTTCCCAATCTAAAAAAATAGGTTAAAATAAAATAATAATGGTAAGAAATATCTAAAAGTTTTAATATAGATTGATAGTGATGATTTAGCCTCCTTAATAAAATCAAGTACAAAATTCCTTATGGAACATCTTGAGGATGATAATGAGGTTAGTACTCCAATGCCTCACACTCATTTTTAGTCTCATTGTTCTTATTATTTCTCTTTTTCTTCTTTAAGACCCATAATATATGAATAAATATAATATTCTAATGATTAACTCATAAATAATTTTCAACAACCTTATTCATTATAATAAATTATTTAAAAAAAGATATGAAATTATTTGTTGAAAAAGATCAGGTTTTAAAAGAAAATGATGATTTGATTTTGAAATTAAAAAGTTAACTTGATATTAAAAATTGAAATAAACTATATCAAAATACCTATTTTAAAATTCATACATGGTGAAAAAAATCTTAACATGATACTTGGTTCTCAATTTATTAATAGAAATAATCATGGTTTGATTTTTAAAATAGTAATTCATGTTTTTCAAAAACCACTACGTTTTTTAAACGTGTTTCGCAAAATACATTTTTGAAAATATTTTTATAAATATGAGAATACTATATATGAATGTGATTGAAAAAAACAAAATATTTGAAAGTTCTAAGTCTATCCATCTTTATTCTAATCTTATTTAAAGAAACTAAACATGTTTGGGTACCCAAATCCCTATTAACTAATTTTATTGGATCCAAAAAAGTTCTCCTTATCATGTTTTATTTGCTCACATTATCATACCTTAAAGGGTACTAAAAGGAACTTTTTTTATATATTTTAGATTTATTCCACTAAACCCCAATGAATTATTTTTTTATAATCAGTAAATAAAAAAAGGATAATCCAACTCAAAGAGTTTTTATCGAAATAAAATTCCATGGAGTTGGAAGTATTGAAAATACATGAAGTATCAAGATCACATATGATATATTTGTTTCATTTAGGGGGAGTTTTTTAATGATCTTTTCCTTTTATTTTCTCTATTATATAATCACGTCTTCAATTATTTTTCTTGATCTATCATGAAAATATATTCTTAAAAATATTTTTTAATTGTGTATATCTTAGAATGATTCTATTAATTCCTTGAAAAATATTTATAATTCCTTAAATATATTTTTACCTGTCTTAAAAAAGTTTATTTTAAAAAATTTCTATTTTTTGAAGTAATTTCAATTCATATTTTTTTTAAGCATGAACCTAATTATTAATATCTACATGGATTTTAGAGCTTAATTTTTTATCTATTTTTACATTAAAGCATGATAGTTTTTATATCCTTATGATTTATATAACTTTCTATTATTAATGGGGAGTTGGATTTTTTTTATGTTATTAATAAGTTTTTTTTTTCAAATTCCATTTATATAATCTTATTTGCATAACCTTGTTTCTTTGAAATATATTTTTTGATAATCTCAAAGGGGGAGAATTTTTTTTATAGAGGTAAAATATGAAAGAAAGTTGTATGATTTAAAATGGTGTGTTATTAAGTTAGGAACATTGTTTCCAAATCTCAAAATGGGGGGGGAATGTTTTCATGATAATGTGTTAACTCCTTCCTTTTTATCTTTTTCCTTATCCTTTTTATTGATTTTTATATCAAGTGTTTATGATCTTAGAAAGGTGAGAGATTTTTTTGACTCTCATGTTGATTTTTTTTAAGGATCACAAACACTCTAATATGTTTCTAACTTATTTCAATGTGTTTCTAGTGTTTTTATATTGTTTTTTTTTTTTTTGAGTTTTAATGGAAAGAAAGAAACTATAATTAGGACAGGTTCAAATTTGGATCAAAGGACTTATTCCAAGTCTTCTGTAGTATTGAATCATTGTCCATCCAGTAGGAGTACACTGGATAGCTTTTATAACTTCCATGATCATTCCACTGGGTAGTTGGTAGAGGATATAATCATGTAGTAGATACTACCATACACATAGGATATCCATTAGAATTTGGTGACTATTCAATGGTTCCATTCCAAAACCTTCCAGTTATTTTTAATGATTGTCAATTTTGGTCCCACTCTGCTCATTAAGATGTGGCTCAACCTTGGACCACCCGAGTATCCTAAGAGGCAATAAAAGGAAGACTATTCTGACTTGGAACATTATCTAATTTTTTTACACATAAATAGAAATTCTCTTTAATATTAAATGCTCAAGGATTATTCCACCATATTTAAATAGATTCAAAGTTCCATCTTTATCGTTCTTTTCCACATCATATAAAACTGAAAATTCTCCATGGGAATTGTGGACATAAAAGGGAACCATAAAAAGGTAAAATCTTCATTTACTATCATCAAGAACCATCAAATATATTTGTTCTAATAATTAATTGTGTCATCACTCTTTATTTTTCTTAATCCATTGTCATTTGTTGTATAACCCCTTGGATATATCACTCTTTCAATTATAATCACTCTATCCCACACCTTTTTTATACTTCCTATATTTTAGTGAGAGATGATATGGCTTTATAATGGGCTTTCCAAAATTTAAAACCATAAATTTTATCCCTCCTTCTCATCATTAGTTTCATACTTCTCTATTCAAAAGAAATTTATTATTTTTTTGGATACCAGTTCCAATTAAAACCATGGGTTATTTGTTTCTTTATTTCTACATTAAAAAGTAAGGAACATATTTGGTAATTGGTTCACATTAAAAATAATGTGTTTTATATCCTCTCAAGCCTTATTGAGAGCATGAGACTTAGGGGAACCTTTGTATTCTATTTTCGAGCTCCATTATCAAATTTTTCCTTATATATTTACTTTCCACATTTTAATTCCTTCTATTCTTACACTTAATTTCTTTATTTTCACTATGTTTTTACATTGATATTATCATATTATTGGATTATATCATTATATATTTTATATAATAATTATATTTTGTATTTGTCCCTTTAAATTTAGAAAATAAATTATCCCCTACCCCCTATTTCCATTTCTCTAAACCAACAGGGAACACAAAATTATCCTTCCCTAAAGCTCCAAATAAATATAGTGCATGTGGTCATCGAGGTAATTTTAAATGATTCTATAATAATCTGTCCATGACTCATTATGTTCTTGGATTATCATATAAAAAGATTACTTTATCACATTAGGAATATTCAAAGTCAACAGGGCACCATCTATTGGCCTCTAGAGTGAATCATCTTCACACAGTGGATGAGTTTTAGGTAGAAGTTGATATGGGCCCAAATATAGTGAGAGGTACCATTTTTTCATATATTTGATATAGGTTCCTTTCACTCTTTTAAATATTCCCATTTCATGGATGTGTTGAGACAACTGATATATCTTAGTCCTTTATTATAGAATTAGAGACACCTCTTGGCAAGAGTAAAGAGTGGGGTTTTTTCATTTATTGTCACTTTTGATGGCTGATGTTGAGTTATTTTAGGTTGTTCTAGTTATTTATTTATACCTTTTAAATATTTTCATTTAAATGGGTTGGATGGTCATTCACTGATATGAGGTTTATTTTTATCATCAGTGTGTTTTTTTCCTTATAATAGAAGGGAGCTCTCAGTTGTTCCAAGGAGAGTGGGACGTGAGGTACAATCACATGGGACCTTCTCACTAGAATCTTGGAAGTCTATTTCCTACCATTGTGGATGAGTCAGATAAATTTTCCTCTCATTTTTACCTTCCCTTAATTTTTCATAATTTCCATGAGGTTTTTATAGATGAATTTCCCGGTCTTCCTCCAAATAAATAGTTGGATGACCTATTATTTAATGGATTTTTTCACCCCAGTGTTTCACTTTTGGAATTAATGGGCTCTTTACCAAGAATTATAATGGTTCTTTTCATCTATGAATATACTACCAGAAGCTTAACCATGTAATTTTTAATAATAAGTATTATTTGCCTCATATCGACAACCTATTTGATTAGTTAAATGGTGAAAGTGGATTTCAAAAAATTGATCTTTAATTAGGTTATCACCAGCTTAGAATTAATAAATTAGATATCCTAAAGATTTATTTTATAATAATGTATATCAACTATGAATATATTATAATTTATTTTGGACTAACTAACACTCAAAAAATGTTTATGGATTTGATGAACCAAATATTCCACCAACATATTAATACCTTTGTTGTAGAATTCATGGATGATACCCATGTTTATTCAAGATCTAATAATGAGCATGAGAACCAACTAAATTTGGTTTTATAAATCTTTAATAGTCACCACTTTTATGGGAATCTATCAAAATGCAATTTATCGATTCAAGAGGTGATGTTATTAGGGAACATGAATTCAAAACATAATCTCTCAGTTTATCCTAAAAAGGTGAATGTTTTCTTATCATGGGAAGAATTGTGGAATGACTTCAAGAAATATAGATTATTAATACTAAAAGGATATTATTAGTTGTTTTTCAAGGATTTCTCAAATCTAGAATAACTTTTAACTTCTATTACCAAGAAAGGGGTGAAATTATATTGGGATGCTAACTATCAGGCCACTTTTGATGAGTTAAAATGACATCTAGCACTGGATCCTATATTTTTCATTCCAAAAATAGTAATGGGTATGTGGTTTACTATGATACATATAGTTTTCTTCTAGGGTATTTACTTATATAGGATTATCATGTTGTGGAATATAGTTATCGACATATTTGAATGCATGAGAAGAATTACCCCACTCATGGTATGGAGAAAACTATTGGTATGCATGCTCTTTAGTGTTAGTATCATTATATATTTGGGGATAGTTTCATTATATTTTCTAATCATAAGTGCCTAAATTATATATTTTCTCATAAATACCTGAACCTCGATTATAGTTGATGGTTGGAGTACCTATAGATGTTTTACTTCGGCATTACCTATACCCTGGGTATAGGGAATGTCATCATTGATGCTCTTAGTTTGAAATTTGATTCTTGAAAAAATATGGAATCAAAAGAGGAGTGAAACCTATTGGGTCCTTTCACTCAGTTACATATAGATACATAGAATGATTATTTGGGTATGGTTATTACCAGTGTGTGGTTTTCTTCAACTATCATTGAGTTTAATCGGAAATACCTATAAAAAGATTATGAGTTTAAAGGAATCATATAATTATTATATGGTGGAGTGATCACTCCTGGTTGGTCTCTCCCCTCTGATGGAATTATTCACTTTAGGATTTGTTCTTTCATCCCTTCCTCTTTCAGTAATTATATATTGTAATATTGACATAGTTATTTGTATACCATTCACCCTATCACTATAAATATCTATTATGGCATGATATGATTTTTTTGGTGGCTGGGTAAGAAGCATAACATTTTCAAGTGTGTGTCTTACTGTTACACCTACCACCAGATTAAGGTAGACCATCTGAATCGTTATGGTATACTCCAACTTATTTTTGTGCTGGTATGGAAATGGGATGAGGTATCCATGGACTTCATCATTGGATTATCATGTAATCCATAGGGAAATAATTTCATCTAGGTGGTAATTTATCATTTGAATAAATCAACTCATTTCATTCTAATTAGGGACACCACCAAAGTTAGAGATCTGGGTGAGTTATATGTGTAGGTTTTTTTAAGGTTGTATGGGGTCCCCTCTTCTATTGTCTCTAACATGAATCCTAGGTTTTCCTATAGGTGCTGAAGAAATATCTAAGAGGTGATAGAGACTCAAGTCAGTTTAGTATAGTTTATCATCCACAAACATATGTCCAAACTAAGAGTGTGATTTATATTATATAGGATATCCATAATGCCTAAATCTTGGATTTTAGAATATAATGGGATAACCATCTAGGACTGTTCAAGATTTATTATAATAAAATTTCTCAGTGGTTGATTATAATGGCTCCCTCCAAGTATTTTTATAGTCTCCCATGAAAGAAAAATCTTTGTTGGTCATATATGGGAGAGGCATCTCTCATGATAATGGGTATGGTTTAAGATACATCAATAAGGATTCAAGATATACATCGATGCTTGGTCATAACTTAGAATCACCAGAAATCTTATACAGATCATCATCACCATCCTTTGGATTTTTTTGTGGGTGACTAAGTCTTATTAAAAGTTTCTCCTCAGTTGGGTCACCGTCGATTTGGGAAATATTGAATGTTGGATTTGAGATATGTTAGACCATTTTAGACCACCGAGTGGGTTGGTCAAATTTCTTACTATTTGAGGTTACCAACTTAATTGATATTTATCCAAGAATTTTTCTATATATCTCATCTCAATAAGTATCACCTTAGTCCTTCCCATGTTTAGAAGTGGGAGGAAGTGTAGTTCGATCTATATGTTTTAGTCATGGAGCATCCAATAGATATTTTTTACTCTCAGGTGAAAGTTATGCAAGTGAAGTCTATGTTGTTTCTCAAGGTTTTATGATGGCATAGATCATATTATTACAAGACTTAAGAGCATGAATCATTACTGAGGGAGAAATGGCTTTATCAATTCACTTATCTTCCTTATTCTCCATGAATTTTTAATAATATAAATTGTTATTGTGGGGAGGTTATAACATCCTGGCTTGATATATTTTCTCTTTTTAAGCTTCTAGATTTTCACTTATGGTCTCCTGAAGCTTTATAAATAGATTTGCAGATTTTTAATATTTTTTTGTTTATCCTGGTGCAAAAATGGTGGGGTCATGGAATGCCCAAGCCATTTCACCCTTGGGAGTCTCTTATGTGCAATAGGTATAGGCACTATGCCCAGAGAATGGAATGTTCTATGGCATGGTCAAGGGAATAGATCCATTTTGGTCTCCCTATATGCCATGACCAATAGGCCCCTCCATGGATGTGGTGGAGGAAGTGGCAGGTCCAAAATCCCTAGTTCTATGGTGCTAGGGTGCACCCTCAGGGTACGTCCGGTAGTATGTTGAGGTGCCACCAAGGCCACCATGGGTGTGGTGAACAACCATTATATTGTGGTTCTCCATGTTCCATAATTTTCAAAAAAAACCAAATTGGTTTTCCATTATTGTGGAGATAATTACTATCATTTATGTAAACATGGTGATATTTTTAGTGTTGTTTTCTATTCCTTTTGACTTATATTTAATACTATAAACCCTTAATCTTCCAATATTTTCTTATATATTCAGATTTATATGATCTATTGGGTGTTCTAGGTTGACCCTTCGTTCCTCCTTGCGTCTTCCATAGTAAAACCTTTTGTGCTCTCAATATTTGGTCTCGGATGTTTTTCCTTGGATTTTGACCATCCCAATTGAGTTCCAGCCATGTGATCAAACAAGAGGTTAGTGGTTCTTACTTTCCTTGTCTTATAAGGATTATTTGGTGGGTTTTTTAGTAGGTTGTGGTCTCCTGTTTCCCATTGATCTAAATATGTTTGGTTATGGTTTCATGATGCGGATTCCTTGTGTCAAGACCATCTCTTTCTACTATTATAACCCTTGTTCTTGTAAGTTGTGGATCCCATTGTTGTTTTCGTACAAACCCATGTTTGAGGTTGGTAGTTCTATCTCTAGCTTATGTTTTATGAACCATTAATGCTCTTGATTTTCTAAATGGTATTCTAAATGATAATTTTCATGATACATGTCATGTATTATATGTATTACTAAATTGGTATTTGATAAAATATGGGTTTTCCCTTGTTTTGGTAAAAGAAATAGGTTTTAAAAACATTATGAAATGTTTTTTGAAATTGGTTTTCAAAGCATGATTTTGGATGAAAAATGTTATTTTTAAATTGTATTGCGAAATGTAATTATCCCTTTAGAAATGACTTGATAAATACAGCACATGATAGCCTTGGGTACCTATGTGTGGGGTTTTAGTATTGGTCTATGTCCTTTGACATCATAAGAGGGTTCACTTTCTAGGTTGTTACTATATTCCTATATTATATATTCATTGGATTTAAGAACTTGATCTTAACATCATAAGGGGTTCACTTTCTAGGTTGTTCCTATGTCCTTATATCATAGATTCCTTGGCCCTAGGGACTTGATGTGAGAACTATTTTTGATTTTTTATTGGGGTATGATAGACGTGGAAAGCCCGAAGCTATGTTATCCTATGGGTGAACACCATTGTTATTGGCTTTTCATTGTCTATATTTGATATGTTATGTGATGGATTCTTTGAGAATTGTAAGATGGATTATTCGAAATATTCTTTGAATATATATTATCTAGATTTTTTTAGAACTATGGAAAAAAGAGAAATATTTTTACCATTATTTTTTATAAATGTGAAACTATTTTATCATGCCATGTTTTTTGTTAAATTGAGAATATTGGGATTATTTTATAGAGACTTGTTATAGAACACCTGGGTGGGATTCAACTCAGTCTATTTATATCACACCTGACACACTCCCTTGGGAGTGTCTAGACCTTTTTTGTCTAATATGGAAATGGAAAAGGCATCATGGTGATGAGGCAAGGTTTATGTCAACTGGATACGGTCATCTAGTAGTGAGATAGTGGTACATTGACCATGTATCACATGCAGTAGTTATTCATAGTTTTTGTTTTCCTTTTATTCTATTTTTAGAACATGTACCTATGTTTTTAACTTTATATGTTGTTTTTCTACCATTTTTACTCTTTTGATAATGAAATATTTATTTTATGGTTATCTATCTCTATGTTTATGTCATTTTTCTTGTTTTAGGTTGGGTAAATCATTTCCTTTGGTCATTATTAGATGCTCGGGTTCTTATTTTCTGCACATGGGTATTAGGAATGGCCTTTAGGTATTTCCATGATATGTTTCAAAGCCTGGTTGGAATGGGTTTTCCAAGACAAGTCATGACATGGTGACTCTCACCATATTTTGGTTTATAATTTTGTGCATATTTTCAATAACAATACACCTTTATATCATTAATTGGATTAATAAAATACTCTATTTATACCACACATACATCCTCAATCATGTTCCCGTTAAAGAACATCATTTTGATATATATTACAATCATAAAGTTCTATAATGGTTAAGATTATCTAAATATATTTAAGAATCATAGTTGGTCAACAGGTTTCTTTACCACTGAATGATTTTTATTTAAAATATTCTACTAAGAATTATATAACTGTAGATACTCTACTATCCTTGTTAGTCCTATTCGTGGAGACCTATTTTCTCCCTATAAGTCTCAACCCATTAGAAAAATAAAAGAAATTCCAAAATTTGTTGGTGTGTAGGATTTCATTTCATAATTTTTGGATCTAATCCATTTCTCAAATTTGGAAATTATAATAGATTCCTCATGGTTAGAGTTCCCATCAGTTATGTTCATAATCTCATCATTATTTTCTAAAATAAGTCTATGTATCTTGAGAAAATAATAAATCCCACTTCATAATTTTATTTTATATATATATTGATTAATTTATTCTTCCACTAACTCTTATGGAAAATTAAATCAGTTTTATTAGGTACCAAGTCCTCTTATTAGTCTATATTTTCATTATGTTTTAGTTGTATCTAGATATTTTTATTATAAATGAATTATTTTATATAAAAACAACTTATCGATCCCAAATAATATTTTTCCTTTTTTAGATTATAGAAATAATATCCCCTCATTTTCTTAGGATAACTAATAAATGGACCATTATTTTATTTGATTCCTATAATTAAAGAATCCATATTATTAATATATATTTCATAGACCTAAATATTTCAGAAATAAATTTTGTGACTTAACTCATTCAAAGTTGTATATGGTGTCTTTTCCATCACTTTATATAGAACACATATTACTATAAATAGTATTTTTTCTAGACAATAACCCTGAAATAATTAAGGTTTTTTAATATGAATCATCATCAATCAAAATATATCCAATATGTTTTGATTCCTAATTTAATATACATCATTATATAATGATGTTCAAAAAATATTGATTAATGATATGATATAATATTTTTCGAGATAGTCAAAAACCATTAACTTAAGTATTCACCACCTCGATCTGATAGAAAGGATTTAATTCTTTATCAAACTTGATTATATGCTTATTTTTTCACTACTTTCCCATAGAATATTTATACTTATTTCTCATAAGAAACATATACTCATGCCTACTAAAATAATTGGTAAAGTTAATGAATTAGAGATAACTATCATTAGATTGTATATTTAAAATTATATGTACATTGAAATATATTATATTCAAAAATAATTTTCTCTACCTCTTATTTTCTAAAAAATAATTCTTGGTTATTTTACCTTTTAAATTATATTCACATGTATCATATTATTCAAAATCAAATGGATTTAAGAGACCACTTATATATAGTCTTCAAATATGATTCTCATTAATATTACCTAAGATAAAATTTCATAAATATAATTTTTTTGAATCATTTTTCATGATCTATTTCATGTACATGTAATCGTTAAAAATAAATTATCCTATAGATTGTCATGTTCCCAACATGACATTTCATCGCTATTCCAATTCTCATATACTTTGTAATACTTTAACATTATAAAAAATGATATAACTTCATATAGTATCCAATAAGTATATTGTAATGTCATATAAATTGATCTATAAAAAATAATACATTTTTGAAAATACCATCTTCCATCAATATTTATAATCTTATCCAATTTTTTATTGTAATCCATCTTCAAATGTATTTATATATTTAATGAAATCACTTCTAAAATTATAAAATAAACTCAAGAAAAGACAACCAATCCATTTTAGAGTGGAAAACCAAGACTCTATAAATTAAAAATACACCTATGAATATAGATTATATAAGCTTACATGGGTATATCTTTACCCAAGATTTACTAAAATAATTCCATGTATATCACATAATACTCTTATATAACTTGATTTGGATAAAATGTTTTAAGTTGTTGATCATGTAAAACTCATACATTAATTCATGGTTGTTGGCATAAAGTATGTGGTATCAAGTACATACTTATTATATTTATTATAAGTACCACTCTTATCCCTAGTAACATCTAAAATAAGTTCTTCCAAGATTTCTTGTTCTATAGAACACAACATCTTTGCATAACATAGAACTATCCACTAGTTTTATTTTTTATCTATCAAGCCACTTCTATTTAATTTTTCTTTTTCTATGACACACCATGAAGATATGTCTAATGTTGTGTTTCCATTTATCAACACATATAGTAATAAAAGATTTATTATATCATGAACATAATAATATTCAATAGTAAATTTTATTGAATATTTCTCACCAACACATCCCTCACTATGTTTAGTGAGATAAGATATAAAATAAACCATTATTTTTTTTAGTTACGGTGTTTCTCTTGAGACATGGTTATTTTATAAAGAATATAGTTTTTAAATATCAATCCATTAAACTCCTTTTTGATTTAGTGGTGCTTTACCTACCTAAAAAAATTATCGCATGAATTTACTTAACACATTACCTTCGGGTTTTGACACTCATCAAAAAATTAGTCAAGTAAAACCCATACACTCGCATGATGCATGGAATCCCTCCTCAACCTAACAATATATACCACAAGTATTAAACATTATCATGACACAACATGTTTGATTAAATATGATCTCTAAGAGTTTGGATAATGAATGACATGAACTATATATTTAATAAGGGTTTTAAAGACGATCTCAGTATTTAAAAGTATTCATCCTAGGAAAACCATCAATTTTTTGACTTTTTATATAAATTAATCCATGAATACCATGCACATACATCATAATTTAATAATTATATAGTTATACATCCAATTTTTTTTATTAAGTATGTGGTGCAAAGGCCCTTATTATTAAAATGGAATGTCATACAAGAAGTAAATACAGAGGAGTAAAAACAGCAAAGAAGGTCCATAAAAAAGTCATCAGTTCACTCGCGAGCGAGTGTTCATACTGTGAAGAGATGTTTGAGCACCCCTTCAATTTGATTTTCTCCCCCTCTTCCCAGCCTTTTCCTGCATCCAGGGACCTCCACCATCATCTGGGATCTCAGAAGTTACATCAGTGTTCACACACTTAACTCCATCCTGATCTTCTGTTGGTTTCTTGTCTTCATCACTACTATAAGATTCAATTAATTCCAATGAATTATAGGTACTCACATGTTTTATAAATTTCTTAATTTGAGATTAAGGGGTGCCACAGCTTGGTGAAGGCTGGGATGATCTTGAAACTTTGTCATTTTTTCATCCAAACTGGGATGGTCTGCATGCATTTCATAGGAGTCTTGGAAAGATTTCTTCAAGGGACCTGTCTGTTTATGTTTCCCGGTTGGAGTGGGTTTATGGTACATGCTATGGGTATTCTTGGCATCCTAAGAATTAGTCTTTTTAGGAGATACAAAGTATAGAATAGAAACTTTATCCCGACCTTATTTAGCATGAAAAGGTGAATAATCACCAGCACTAGACTTTGTTGTAAACCCATGAAATAAAGTGGACTTAACTTGGGCTCTTAGAGTACCTTTCGGAGGGGAGACTTCCATATTAGATGCAAGAGGAACTATAGAAACAGTGTTTGTTTCTCTATCCACTATAAACAAAAAACAGTATTTGTCATTTGAGGAAAGAGATTGACCAGAGGGTTGTACATTTTCATTGTCTTTTGTCGAAATATAGTTACAAACATTAGTCACCTATTTCCTTTCTTTAGATTTCCTTGAGATAGGAAGATCCATCTTTTCCTTGCCTCTTCTGCTTTTGGCATTGACCAAAATCTGTTCTTGTCTTAGGTAATATTCTTCATCTTCTTGAGCAGCATTTTCCAAAGTATCAAGGATAACAATTGATTCATCATATTCATCATCTTCGAGGCCTCTTGTCAATATTTCTTTGAATGAAGATTCATTCATACCATCCATACCAGAATTTTCATCAACAGATAGATGGATATCATCAGCAATACTTGCACAGGATAATAGAACTCTCTTTTTTTTGTGAAGAAGTTTCGGTCTTGATATGTTCTTCAAAACATCCCTTTTTGGGATCTTCCTCAAGAGACATTTGAGACTTTTTATTAGAAACAACAGTATCTCTATCAGATTCCTTTAGCAGATCATAACCAATAATATCATCCGTCTTATTCTGCTCGGTGCTTTGTGTCATACCTTGTTTGGGAGTCTTCCTATAGTGTTATAGGTCATTCCCTTTAATTTGACAGTTTTCACAAATAACATTTCTTCTACATGAAGATTATTCATGCCCAATAATTTGACAAGAAACACAAAAATGAGGAATGTTTTCATATTCAATCCGAAGACAAATATCATCCTTTTGAGTAGATAAAATCACCTTATCTATTAAAGTAGTACAAAGGTCAATCTCTACCAGGACCCGAGAAAAATGACCATAACATACTTATTCTGTAACATGATACATTCTAATTGGAATCCCAATAGAATATGTAATATCAAAAAAAATCTCAGCATGCCACAATACCCAGTTGAGACCATGTATTTTTATCCATAATTGCGCACAAGTATACTTAAAATAAATAAAATTGAAGTTCAATTTCCATTCATGAATTCTAAGTGTACTTGGCCTGAGATTGATGGAGACGATACTCCAAGTTCTACTTTTGAGCTCCACCAAAGGAAACAAGATATGAAAGAGTCTGCGACCAAGGGACACTCATTTGAATTCATTGAATCCCTAAATATCAGCCAACCAAGAGATGAGATCTGAAGTCCTCCAGGGTTTCATACCATTCATTAAGGAGATGCGAGCAATAAATGAATGTTTGCACAGATCAATCCTAGCTGTTATTTCATCCTTCGAGGCTGAAACATGTGTTGTTGACCCTTTATGAATGATTCAATGGGGTGCGTGATTTACAAGAGGAATGAATGATCCCCACGAGAAACCCTTGAAAGAGGAAAGGTTATTTAGAGCATCATGATCCTTCTTTTTTTCCACTGGATCTGGAAAATTTTGATTTTCCAGTCAAAACGCATCAAACGAGTGAATATTGACATTGTGTGGGTGAGATAGGGTAGCCAGAGTGCGGCGACGGAGGTTTTCTCTCCTTTTCTTCCATCCTTACCGAATTTTTATTTTCATTTCAAATTACATTCATTTTAATATATTCATAACACACATTCAACAATACTCTAAGAAGAGTTGGTAGAGTGGGTACAAAATATTAAAATCAAGCTGAGATGGAGGCAAAGCTCCCAATAGGGTTGAAACGGCTAAGTGAAACTGTTCTTTTTTAATGTTAGAACCTAAGGGTTTTCATAATGCATACCAAAATAATCAATAAAAATTAATCAAAATAAATTTTTTAATATTAAATTAATATTTTTAGAGATGAATAATACAATGATTAATGATAATATCGAAATCTAATTTTTCCTTATTAATACTTTCATCTTGAAACAAGCCTTGATTCTAATTTTCATCATCCTCATAAATATTTAATATTTAAAAGTGGTCATTATTCATAATTTTTAAAATAAAACCCTAATAAATATATATAATAAAATGAATCATTTATATCATATGATTCCACTTAGGTAGGTAGACCACCTCCTTCTTTTCAAGGTGTAGGTTCAGGTTTATAATATTATTAGTTGGGTTATATTATTCTCAACCATCCATGTGTAAATAATATTATTGAACAAATATAAAAATAAAATTTATAAAATAATAATTAACTTTATTTATAAATATTTATATATATCACCCCCAAAGTTCTTTTTTGGGCTTCTCTCGAGAGGGAATATGGGTTGTAAAGGACCTCCATACCATATTTAAGTGGGATTTATCTTAAGAAAATACCATTGAGACAACTCAACAAACCCCTAAATTTTAAGGAATTTTTTTCACCATAAAATGTAAGTTCTTCAGGCTATATTCAAGAAACATGATCCAAAAAGGCAGCATTGAGGCCTCCAAGTCAACCCATAAATGTCCAATAATTGGAATAACTCTCAAGTATAAGTATTATGGGTCTCCCCATAATGTAAATCTTTAAATACACTCTCAAGTATAAGGCATATAGGACACCCCATAATGTAAAAGGTCTTCAGGTCATCTTAATTTCTTCTGGCTTCAATTTTTTAATATTTATATAATAATAATTTACATCGATTGAGGATAGAGAAATATAATAAAAATACAAATGTACGCATGAATCTAAGGAGATTCAAACCCATGACCTCCATGAAAACCACCAAGGACATGAAAAACTAATATATATATCATTGGTAAATAATAATTAATATAGTGATAATAATAAATAACATTCTAATTATTATTTTTATATACCCTCAATGTCAGTTAACAACTATTATTATAGTTAGACTTTGGGGGTCACAATTAACATTACCACCAACCTAAGAGGTTTTATAGAGGGGAATAATTGTGACATCAACATTGTCATGATCCACAATTTTTCGTCAATCAAGATCTTGAAGATTGTGGACATTGAATGACTTATACTTGATATTTATTGAGGGTTTTCAAAAAAATTCTCAATATTTAAAATTATGCATCCCATGAAAACCATAAATGTTTTTGTTTTTTTAATTTAATTCATGCATCCCAAGAACATACATAAAAACTACATATTCATATATTTATACATATAATTTATATTGGAATCCCAAAAAAACTCATATTAATATATTCTTAACAAACATCCAATAATCATTTAAGAAGAGTTGGAAAAGTGAGTACAAAATATTTGAACCTAGATGAGATAGGGGTAAAGCACCGAGTAAGGTTAAAGAGGATGATTAAAACCCTAATTATACAATGTCTTTACTTGGGTAAGTGTTTCCATAATTAATATCAAAATAATCAATACAAATTAATGAACATTAACTTTTTAATATTTAATGAATATTTTGATATTATAATTAGTCACAAAACATATTGAATTAATTAATGAAAATATCCAAATAAAATTTTCCCTTTTTAATATTTTCTTCTTAAAGAAATATTTAATTTTATTATTCATCATCCTCGAAGGTATTAATGGTTTAGAAGTTATCACCAATAATATTTTTTTAAAATAAAAACATAATATTTAAAAATAATAATAGGATGCATCAATATCATAAGATACTCCTTAGACTAGTAACTCACCACTTTATTCACAAGTATAAGGTTATGGTTTATAATATTATTAGTTAGGTTATAGAATTATTGACTATACATTTGTAAATAATATGATTAATTGTATATAAATTGTAAAAAAATAAATAATAATTAACTTTATTTATTAATTTTTATATATATCCCCTATGTTCTTCTTCAGAATACTCTCAAGGAGGCCTCTGGATCATAAAATAACTTTGGACCATCTTTAAGAAAACTATATCTTAAGAAAACACCATTAGTATCAATGGGTAAACCCTAAATTTTTATGTCCTTTGGGTTATCAAAAAATGAAATTTCATTGGGATATACTCAAGTAGACATGTTCTATGGAGACATTATCTATAAGTCCTGAGTACTGGGATTAGTGGAAAATATAGGGGTTCATTTAGGTTTTACTATTAGGGAAGGTATTTTTTAAGTGTTTATTTGGTTCTCTAATGTTTGGGTCTTGGAGTTTCATTATTTAGAGACATGGGATGTTATATTGATGCTTAGAGAGAGTTTCATGCCAGGTTTATGATTAATTATTGAGAAATAGATTCCTAAATGAAATCAAAAGTGATTTTTGAGTACATTGTTGGATATAAAATGTGGTGTTTCCCCTAGAGACCACATTTCATGTGAATTATATACTTGAATATAATTTAATATAATTATTTCTAGGTTATATAGTCTCCTATACAGCTATTTCACGATCCCAGAGATCATTCAATATTGAAGATATTGGAAAAAGAGGCCTACATAGTCTCTATATGGTCCCAAATATAGTGCACTATATTTTTAAGGAACTAAGGCCTATATGAACACTACAAAATCTTATGAACCATGTAAGGAGACCATTAAACTTTAAAAATATTCCCTGAAAACATGGTTTTTAACCCCAAACACCTCTTTTACACCCCTATTTTGACCCCAACTTGGGATAGGGGTGTAACATACCACCTCTTTAAACCACTCGATTGGTGTCTTGATTGGAAGTTGTAACATGACCTCAAGTGTGACTCCCCATATTCCAAATGATTTTGAATAAATGATATGGTCTATAGTCTTATCATGGGGAGAATATGACCTTGTATTATGGTAAAACATAGTGGATAAATAACCAAACAACATCCAACACAAATAATTATAGTACACATAATCATTAAAACATGACATTCTATATAAAATAAAATTTGGAAGAAAATAGTCACACATGCTCATGGTTATGCCAGTATACAACAATTGATCACGCACTAAGTTGGTCATGTGTACAAGATAAATAAAATAGTAAAATTGTGTTGAGGTACTACTGAAATCCTTAAGCCTCAACTCAACCCAATCCCAGTCTTAATATTAGTTTTCCCACTCGGTCATGTAACATTAAGACTCTACCCTACCCGAACCTATGATCAGTAAAATCTACTCGGGTATCAAAGTGTCATGACCTCTTGAGTAGGGTTTCAGTATAACTTAGTAGGGCGCCACCAATGGTGACCCAAACATAACTGGTAAATCAGTGTATAAAAATTTGATATACTCAAATTAATAAATAAAAACTACAAAAGCATAAATTAAATAATTTCCATTGATCCTTAGGTTCAAAGGTGGAACCCTATATCATCAAAATCTGTTTCAAATAGTTATGGAGTGACCATAAACATATGTAACCACTCAAGGAAAATATACCCATCCTTGAAACCATAAGAGAGAACTTGGGGAAAATATACCCATCCTTGTAACCAAAATAATCCACTGGGGAAAATATACGCATCCCCAAAACATGATAAAACTGCTAATAGAATCCACTATCTCCGAATAATAAGAAAATTCATATACCTAGTGGGTATCACTCCCTACCTGAAACCAAGTATCAGGCCCTCATTAACTAGAGACACACATATTCTATGGATCCTAACCCCACATTTACATAATTCACACACATGTATATAAAATAGGTATACTTAGGGGAACATCCTCCCCAAAACCTCACACAACATGCACTTAGGGTATCTCACCCAGGAACCTCAAATATATCAAACATACCTGGGGGAATATTCCATCACTGGAACCTCACACCATACCATATAGTTTGGCCACTCACCCAAAACTAATGCACATATACTAGTTCAGCCTCTCAAGTGCACAACCCATCCCTATCTCTGCACCATTTTCAGACCCAAAACTATCTTTGGTGTTGGATTTGGTTTCAATTAGTATATCATGTTTTATTGATGGATCATTAGTATACATTGAAGAAATGGTTGGAGGATGTAAAATACATGGTGATTTAATGATGATAGGTGCATATGAAAGATTGAAAAAAGGTAGTGAAATTGATTATAAGATGAATAGAGGTTGAGCATATTTCAATATTTGATTTAGATGAAGGTAGGAAAAAATAAAATGGAGAAGATGACATAGATTTCCAAACTTAGTGAAACTTTTAAAGGAAAATAATTCAAATTTCATAATCCATTATAGGTTATGAGACCAAATAATCCCTTAAGGTACACTTGACCATGTATATTAAGTTTAAACAAGTACAATGCAAATCATTTTTATAGAAGATTTATGTGTACACATAAAATCATAAGGATTATTTGAAGGAATTTTACATGAATTGAAGATGTGTAAATGAATCATGCATCATGGTCATGATAATCACATCAAGGGAAATACATAGGAAATTATTAAAGTCATTTATTATAAAGGATAACATGATGGATCTCAATTAATCAAGAAAAAAATTCATTTGATCATGTAAGAATGATGAGGTATTGAAAATTATATGGATTTAAATACAATGGATATTATGGATACTTCAACTGATCATTTTATCTCTAATAACAAATAGGTTTTGTGGAATATAACACATTTAAGTGTTACTAGATCATGTGATTACATTCGGTGAATCATGTAAAGGTGATTTTGTTATCAAATATGGTATTTTCAGAAAAATGCATATATATCTTATGTGATGGAGTTGCATGACATGAATCCCACAATAGGTGTTAAGAAATAGAGGTCATGTGATTGTTGTCCGGTTTTTTAGGATATCCATTAATGTTTTGAAGGTTAGTGGAATGGACATATGAATATGACTTCTAAAATTAAGTTGGTGGAAAACCTATATAAATACCCATTATTCTCCATTTAAAAGATGGATTCAAAACTAAGAGTTGTTCTAGTATAGACAAAATTCATGCAAGGAGATACTTATGGGAGGGATATGTGAATTCATTCTTGTTTTTTTCTTATGTTGAGCTTATTTTAGGAGGTATTTGGAGGAATCTCATGCTTGAGAACATGCAAGTTTATTTGGTGAACTATACCACACAACACTAGTTATGTAGATTTTTATATGATAAAGACACGTGCTCAAGGTAATGTGAACATGATTATGTTCCAATAGTCCATCACTATATTTATGTGCTCAGGGGTCTCATGCCTAGGGTTATGGGATAAGGGTTACTCACCCAAGTTATGTGATCAGATTTATATAATGAATAGTGTTTTGAGGAAAATTTATTCAAACTATTAAGTGATGTTTTGTAATGATATTTAGGACATTAAGGAGTAAATTAATTCGTCTTGAATATATATGTTCTAGAGTTAGAATGAGCATAAAAATAATAATTTGAGTGCCACTTCTAGTTTTTGAAGAGGCGGAAAAAAAGTAGGATAATATTGGTGTGAATTATAATCATTCTAGGAATTAATGCTCCTATGATAGTGTTACAGAAGAAAAATACTTAACTCTGTCATTGAGGAGTTATCCAAATTTGGTATAGTAGAAGAGAGAAGTGGAAAAGAAGAGAAATAAAGAATGAAATTATGAGTTATGATGCAAGTAGATTCTTGTGATGAATAGAGAGAGGCCATCATGATTTATATCCATTAAAGAGACATAAAATTATATTAACTATAAAATATCCTTCACTGAAGTGGTGTATGAAACTAAAGAAAAGGTAGTACGCCTTAGGTGAGGAGTGACCAAACCCTAAAAAACTGTAAAGGTAGTGCACCCAACATGGAATGACTGTGAATAAACTTTATATCCATAGAACTAGGGAAGATTTATGAATTTTACCACATAAACATGTCATCAGTGTGTGCTCCTTAGATATATCCATTTGTGTTTTTTAGTGATTTTTCTATCAATTAATTCTGGTTAAACATATTTCCTACAAACATGGGAACAAGATCTTAAAATAAAGATAAAAAATTTAAAGAAAAAATATTAATTCAAACATTATCTAGATCCACCCCCACCCCACCTCTCAGAGTGTCTCTAGTTGTAACAAGTGGTATCAAAGAATAAAGGTTCATACTTAATGTTCAACCTTAGAAGTAGTTTTTTGGATTTGTGAACATAGATTCTATGATGAAGCCTCTATTATTTAATATAAATGACATTAATGTATGGAAGAAATAAATTCTTATGTCTCTACAAACTTTCAATAGGGAGGTTATGGAGTAAATCTTTTAATATGAAAATCTATTCAATCATAGTTATAGAATGAGTAATGTTTGAAAAAATAATATTCCAAATAGATTTTTTCTAATGATGTTTATAGGAAAACTACTCATTATGATACTACTTATGAAATTTAGAAGACTCTTGAAGTAGTTTTTTGGAAATTCTACAAATATAAATTATGTTTTAATGTCAAACTCATGAGAAGGTTTCAAAACAAGAAAATACGATATGTCGATGAACATGATTGGTTAGGATAGTCTTATAAAAAATGAAATAAGAAGAAAAATAATAATAATAACATCATTGTTAGATCATATACTAAAATCAAGGTGAAAGGTTTAAATTATTATATTTCAACAGATTCTAAAAATGTTGTGGAAGTTTATTGTATATCTAAAAATCATATTTATCACTATAAATGATATTTCTAGAAGTTCAAGAGAATAAATAACTATATGGTGTTTCTGACAATCAAGTAGATCATGAAGGTTCTCTTAAAGGATTAAATATTCAAAGAATGAACAATTGAAATATTGGTGGTATTTTGAATTAATCTAATGAATATTTGGATGATATTGAAGTATATATGGATCTAATTTATATAGAGTTAATTGATCAATATCTAGTTAGGTGAAATCATAATAATTAGTAAATATCAAACAAAAACTGAATAGAAAGACAAGGTGATTTAAAAGTTAAAGGCTTATTTAAATATAAAATAAGATATTTGATTCTCTAGAGTATGAAACTCTTGAAAGTAAAAACTTTAGGGATCCATTTGAAGATAATTATTTTGAAAATAAAAGTTTTACTGGCTTTAGTGGTGAATATGAACCACTCATGTATGTTAATAACTCTGATAAGGAATAAGTGGCTACAACATATGCTCATCAATTAAAAAATAGTGTGTGTTGAGATAAATAAGATATTCAATCCTTACAAGATAAGGTCGATTAGTGGGAGATCATATAGTAAATGGACTATACAATCATTGAAAATATATTCATAGATAAAAATAAGCTGAAAAGAACATATATGATCCTAAAAGTTGGAATGCATAATATAGTTTCTAAAATAGAAGAATAGATTGATATTATTAAATAAATTTTAAATAAGAAATTTTCATCAAAAAAAGTTGAAAGAGGGTTTCATCCCTCTCAATAAAATTCTTGAAGAAATGAGAAAATCTATAAATGGACTTGTTTCAAATTATTTGAAATACATTCCCAACTATGGGTGAAAGACTAAAATATCATAGATCATGAAGAAATTTTCAATTTGTAAAAGGGAAAATAGAAGGTGTATTTTTCCACTATAGAATCATCTATGAGTGAATACTGCAAGGCTTAAAATCATAAATTAGAAAATAGAATAAAGAATATTGATAATATAAAAAATGTAGAAGATTCCAAGAAAATATGAAAGTAAAGACTCTCAGAAGAAATTATCCATGAAATGAAACTATTTTGGAAAACATGGAAACACCATGAGTATGTCTCTAGAAGCCTAAGGGATCAATTTCAGATGAATAACACCGGATACATCAATATCACAACTGATAAATGATGACATGAGGTATTTTTTAATGAGATATATTTTATATGTGATAATCATGGGAATTTGGAAATATATTTTAGCTAGAAGAAAGTAGTGAAGGAAAAGGAATCCATAAGTAGGCTCTCAACTCCCATGGAATATAAAAATATAGTATATACTATAAGACAACTATTTAATCTAGAAAATGGGCTTAAAGTCTTAGATGGAAAACAATAAGATCAACAAAAGGTATACCAATCACATACTAGGTTACACTCATTGAATCCCTCTTATAAATAACATAAAAAATCTGGAAAAAAGTGAGAAGCTTCACCAACTGTGAGTAATAAGAATTTTTATATGAAGATAGGCACACCAAGACAAGAAAATAAAAGGGAAAATGTTAGTATTGTAATAAGTGAGAGACATTCAGTAATCCTTGGTGTTTTCATAAACCATTCCACAAGGCAATAAATGAAGGAAAGAGAAAGCACCCTCTAGTGGAGGAGGAAGTGTGTGTAGAATACAATTTGTGTATCAAAAATAAAACTTATTCATGTGTTTTTTATTCCACAATCATAAAGAGGAATAAGTATATGAAACCTAAACAAAAAATAAAGTTTTATCATGTAGAAAAATAATTCCAAATCATATGGCCATATCATATGCATTTTTCTAGGAAGATGGAAGATAAATATAAGAATAAATGTTCCTTACTTGAAATTAAAAATAATCCAAATCCAATAAAGGGGTGTTTTAAAGAAGTTATATGAATAGAAATTTGTGAAATTAATTTCATGAAATGAAACACTAGAGTGATGGTTTGAAGAAAAATGTAAGTAAAGTTTTGGTCCATCATGAACAACCACAACCTTTTATTTAATAATTATTGAGGTAGCCAACCTCACATTCATTTAACTATTTCAAATATATGTTTGAAGTGGTATATGATTAAATATATATATGATCCAGGTGGTGTGTATGTGTTAAAATGGAATAGGTGAATAAGCTTAATGAAGATACATTTGACAAGAAGAATCACAATACATGAAATTTAGGCATGATGTTAGACTCAATAATTAGTGTCAAAAAACCACATTTATTTTCAAAGATGTATCTAGAACAAGTATAACCTGAAAAAGGAAGATCATGTGATAGAGAAAATGATCTAAAGTTAAAGGTATATCAAATATCTATTTTAATGATCTAGTGTTTACAAGTTACATTGAATATTGTACCATTGGTATTATGCCTTGGTTGAAGGGGTATTATCCCACCAAGAGAAGGTATATTGGTAAAGAAGAATCAACGTTCATTTATTTCATGTTTATATGTTTTTTCAAATAATGTGGTATCAGCTAACCATTTTCAAGATATGAAGAAGATTCTATAAAATCAATAGCATTTTAAAAATTGGCATCCCTCTTTGGAAGAGTAATTCAACATTTATATTCAAATCAATAATTAGTGTCAATAATATTATCATATCAAAGTTGAATATTTTCTAGAAAAATTAGTCACAAGCACTATAGGATGTTTAGCCTATTTTAACAAAGGATACCTATAAATAATTGAATATCATTCTTACCAAATGGTACCATGATATTATCTTTAATAAATAGTGTAAGTTGGGTTCACACTATATCATGAACTTATGCTTAACTAGTTATTCACATAATGTTTGGTGTTATTTTGATTGAGATCATAGTATAATTTTATAAAAGAAATAAATTCGCATTGGTATCATTCATGGAAATAAGTGAGTAAAATAAATATAATTTGTGTCTATTGACTTAAAATCTTGTTTCCTATAATCAGTTATAAATTATTAGGCATAGAGGATTTTTAAATGACTCAATACCCAGTTATAGTTTCACTCACTTAAAATCTATTACTTTTTTGTATTAATAAAATAATTAATTAGCTCTATGATTGAAAGGTGGTAATAAGTGGAAAGATTCAATCGTAAACAGATAAATGAAGCTCAAAGGGTGAGAAATCCCTCTATATCAGGATTTCAGCTGTTGGAAGAGAACTATGTGCCCCCATATGTTTTACTCAAGATATTTGAAAAACTTATTCATAGAGATTATTGATTACGGTGGATTAAAACTTTAAATGAATGTATCTCCTATGGAATTATATGATAAAGGGGGATTTTCGATAAAAATAAAGTTTGATGAGTCCTTGAGGTAGAGAGATTATGAATATAAAATCATGTCTTATATAGCCCATTACATTTTAATGTAAAAGTGGGAAGAAATAATGGATCCATAAATCCATATACTTGGTCTATTGGAAGTATTTGATAGAATATGGATTTATGATAATATTTACAATAAAAAAGGGGAAGAATGTTATACCCAAAACTATGTTTGATGTTGTATTTGTTTTCAATTTTTATATCATGTTATATAGATATAGTATTGTTAAGTGTTAGAGACATGGATGGAGGATGTGAAATTATAAGGCCCTGGCCTTAAACATCTCTTAATATTGAATTAAATGAATAATTCATATTGAGGATCTTTTCAGGTTTAGAGTTTTAGAGAATTAGAACATAACTACTACATCTCAAAAGATTACAAAGTAGACACTTCTACTAAGTTTCCATAGAATAAAAAAACTCTTAAAAAGAAACATGTCTAGTTCCAAGTTTTATATATCATGACTTTCCCTTGATCCCATCCTTGACCCTATTCCACATTAGGTCCTATGAAAAACATTTCAAAAAAACTTGGGGTGAGAATAAAGAGCTCCGTAAGGGATACACAAAGAATGAAAACTGTTAGTTTATCAAAACAACAAGTAAACCATGTATACTTTATCAAAGTAATACTTTTCACCTTTATGAAGTAGTAAAAACTCTTCACTGAATAAAAGATCATTACTTACCCTTTTGTAACCAAAAGATTACCATAAAACCCATAAAAAGGTAAAATAACATATAAAGGTAACTAGGGACATAAACATACTTAAGTGGAATAACCATACGGTCGACTTCCACACATATCACTTAATGGAATAGCCATACAGCCAACTTCCATACATACTTAATGGAATAGCCATACGGCCGACTTCCATACCCAATGCATTGGAGGTTATAACGTAACCACCCGTCCTAGTATTCACGGCACCACCCGTCATATGGTTTATCACGTAACCACCCGTCAAATTCCCAAGTACCATTATAAAATCATAAAACATAAAACCAATATAAAGGAATGATAACATTTCCACATTTCAATCACAATATATCATTTAAATATATTGACATAATATAATCCTTTATCAAAACCATTTTCAATACCCAAAATACATAAAAGAGTATATGGTATTTATTTTATTTTAAAAACATTACGGCTTGTTGAGGAAGCCAAAGACCAAATAATACTCGCGGCGGCGAAAAATGTCGTTGTCACCGCGTACATTAAAAGAAACATTCCTTTTTGTTTTTTAGTAAAACGCTTCATAGAAAAAGATTCATTTTGTATAAAAGTAAAATTCAAAGGGGTTTATACACCGTATAAAAGATAGTTGTGTATAAAACGAAATATGCCTCAATGAAAGGAGACTGAGACGAAGTCCCTTACCTCGAGTCCGACTTGACTCGATCGTTCTTTAACATCCTAAATAATAAACTTGAGTTAATTTCTATTTGCTTAAGAACCTTTTTCAAGTTCATTATTCCTTTTATATCACTTATTTCCATGTTATAAACATTATGTAACCATTTAAGTTAATAATGTTTGTTTTGTTGATATTTGGTTCTTAAGTCGAAAGTGGACTTCTTACAATTACATGTTGTTCATGTGGTCAAAGGTTATTTATATCCAGAATGACATTCCTGATTTGGATATCATATATATCATATATATCTAGCATATACATGTATTTATAATATCACATAATCATTTAGAGGTAAGGAATGAAATGCACCATTCATGGAGACGGTAAGCTGTATGTACGCATAAACGCTACTTTCATTTCTATGTCATATTAATGAAATTAAAATTAAATGAGAGGTATGTATATTTTAATTCCAGAATTATATTAATAATTTATATGTAACATAAATCATATATTTCCATTATATGTACTTATAATAGTACATTACATTTGGGGATAATAAATGAAATGCACCGTTCATGGAGACGGTAAGTCGTACGTACGCATGAACGCTAATTTCATTTCTATTTCGTATTTTTATAGAATGGAATCATAATTATATAAAGGTATATTATAATTCCAGTGTAATATCATATATAATATCATAACTTTATCCTTTATATATCCCACATATGGTATTAACGAATAAAATCACTTTGAGGGGGTGGTAGTCCGCACTTCCTTAAATGAAGATATCGCGTTTACCCATAATGGAAACCATAAAGGTATGCCCAAAATTAAAAAATAAAGAAGCATAAGGAAAACATAAATATAATATATATCATATATAAATATAGTGGCATCTTAATGGCCACCATTATAGGTGTTTAAAAGAATATTGAACAATCATCGTTTCGTGAGGCAGAAATTCGCCAACCACAGAAAGAGTATGTTCTTTAACCATTAGATGTAGATGTGTGTAAGTGTAGCTTGAAATATTCTTATAAAAACATCCTAGTATATTTAGGATACTGTATTTGTTACAAAATAAATGAATAAAAAGAGTTTATGGGGTTGGAGAAGCAAAATAAAACAAAAGAACACAAGTGAAGACATTACCTTAAAATCGGGTAACTCTCTTAGATTTGTGCTCAAAGGCTTCCTTGGGAAGACTTCTGCCCAAAGTGAGGCTTCAAGGAGTAATAGAGGGATGTGGAGAGAAAACATGGGAAGTGTTTGGCCGAGCCAAAGGCTTTGGAAGTGTGGGTAAGGTGGTAGAGGTGGGGGCCTTTTATAAGAGGAGAGGAGGGGCACTCTTGGAAAGTAAGAAAATGTTACTTTATTTTAGAATGAGTTTCGTATTAAAAAGGTCCCACATTGATAAAATTAGAGGGTAAGGTGATAATTGTTCGAAATATACCCATAAAATAGGTTTTTTACATGTTTAGGTCATATATTTGACATTATATTTTTATTTTATTTAAATCCTTTATTAATGAGGTAATCGCTGCATCATCATGATGTCATAAATAATTTAATATATTTAATGTATAAAAATTATAAAAAAAATATCATGATGTAGGAAATTGTTTTATATTTCTAATTAATATTTATAGTCAAAAATCTGACTTGTATAACCCCATGTAAAAATTGTTTTAGTAAAACATCTCATGTTTGTGTCATTTTTACTTTAACATTAAATAAAAAGTTATTTATGTCATTTCCCGACCAAAGTGGCTCCATGGGGTCCCAAAGTTGACCCATGGATTTTCTTGGTCGGCCATGACACATCTAATGAGGGTAGGACATGTTTCAAGCTCATCTCATATTATTAAAACATTATTTTTACCTTAAACTACACTAATTACCTCTAATCGCGATTAAAAACTTAATAAGTTACTATTCACCAAAAAAAATATTTTAATCCCATTGAACCACATTTTACTTCTTAATTAAAACCATGTATGTCGGATTTTTGAAATTCAAAACATAGAGGTGGTAAATTTTCATTTAAACGAAAAATCAGTTTTTTAAGTACCACTTAGTGGTTTCACTATTCATCAAAAATTGAAGTTTTTCAGAAAAATACCAAAAATTCACCCTAAGCTATATTTGATATTCCGAATTCAAAAATGAAGTCCATTTTAAAAAATTAAAAACATATAAGTTTCATTAATTAATTTAATAATTAATTCTCGTTGTCAGAGCAAATAGCGTGTTTTTATGAAACAATAAGTATCAAAAGATTGACACTAGTTTAAGTCCGATTTCAAAGTGAAATTAATTCCAACAACCACTATTAGATTTAATGGTAAAAATATATTCTAATTTTACTATAAAACCAATTCAAAATATAATCTAATCATATAAATAAATTAGACTAAAAATAGGTTTTGAATTAAAATACAACATTTTTTTCACTATTTATTAAAAAATGAACTTTATCGGAAAAAAAACCAAAAATTCACACAAAGTAAATTTTGATGTCCCAATCATAAATAATAGGTTTATTTTGACAAACATAACTTATAAAATTTTCAAAAGATATATTTAAAAATGGTTTTCCATCAAAAGGTAGTAAAACAATCTTTTTAAAAATATTAGTGTATTCCATGCTTAAGATTGGATTTATTTTCATTTTAAGCCTCTAAAACACTATCTAATTCATTAATAGACATAGATAAAAATATCTATTATTCATTACTTACTTGGGATGTTACATAAATACATGGTGATCTGATGATGAGAGGTACAATATTGAGAGAAGGTTGTGATGTTGACTACAAGATCAGTAGTGGCTAATAAAATTACAAAATTTTATTTAAATGAAGTTATAAGAAATGGAATGGAGAATATGATGTTGATTTTTTGGACTTAGTGAAAAATTCATAAGAGGAGAATTTAAATCATGTGATCGATTATAGGTTACACGATCACATAATCCCTTTCAGGTCATGCGGCCTCATATGCTAATTTGAAACATGGAAATCATGAAGTGGTTTTTTAGAAGAGTTATGAACATATATAAACTCATAAGGATCATGTGGAGGATGTTTATTTGAATCTTTTATGTGAAAAGGAATCATGTTTCATGGTCGTGCAAACCTCTTGAAGTGAAATACACTATAAATGAACAAAAAATCATTTATATAAAAGGTTTACATGATGTATATAAATTAATCATGTGATTAAATCATGTGATCGCATAAGAATAAAGAGGTATTAATAATTTCATGATGTGAAATATGAAATAAGTTTTAGAGACTTCAGGTGATTCTTTTATCTCTAAGCATGAATGAGTTTCAAGGAATATGATGCACATAACATTTAAGAGATCACATGATGAAGTTGGTAGAATCTCGTAATGGTAATTTCAATATAATAGGTAGTGTTTTTAAATATTTTTTATATTTTAAACATAATATAGATATGCGTCTTAACTCTTGTGACAGACATTAGGTAATGGAGGTCAAGTGATTACAAGATGATTGTTTAGGTGATGTATACAAGTCTTGTAGTTTTGTGGAATAGATGGAAGAGCATGATTTCTAGAATTAAGCTGATGGAAATCCTCTAAAAATGCCCATTTTTTCAATTTAAAATAGATGAAAAATTAATATTGGATCTGGTGCAGACATAACCCACATAAATTCAAGAGGAATATGAAAAAATTGTCCTGTAGTTATCCAATTTAGAGTTGATATAAGGAGGTAGCATAAAGTATTATCATTCTTGAGAACATACAAGCTAATTAGGAAATCCAAGTCATGAGACATAGGTTATACAACTTAGTTACATGATAGAGACACATTCTTGAGGTTATACAAATGTGGTTATATGCTAGCAGTCCCACAGTGGTGTTACAAGCTTAGGGGTGTTACAAGCTTAGGGGCCTCGCGCTTGAGGTTATGCGATAGGGGTTAGGTGATCAGGACTATGTGATGATAAGTTTTTCTAGGAAAATTCATTCAAATTATCAATTGGTATTTTTTTAAATGTATTATTGTGATCAAAGAAAATATTATAGAATCTTAACAATATTTGTTCTAGAGGAAGAAGGGGTGTCAGAAGAATAATTTGAGTGATGCATATGGTTGTTGAGGAGGAGGAAAGATACATGATAATTTCAATGCAAAAATATCCTTATTCAAATAATTGGTGTTTCTGTGATAGTTTTGTGGAATAAAAATACGTAAATATCTCATTGATGTGTTTATCTCATCGAGTATTGTAGAATATATAAGTATAAAAAAGATAAATAGAGTTTAATATATATAGATATGATGAAATAAAAATATCATGTTGAATAGATACATTCTATCATGATCCCTATATATTTAGGAAACCAACAATAAAATAAAATTTGGAAGATTCTTCACTAAATTAGTGCAAGGAAGTGAAGAAGAAGATGTTCACCCTTTCTTAAGAGTGACTAAACCCTAAAACATTATAAAGGTAGTGCATGTTGAAATAATTGACCATGAACAAACATTTTATCCATATAACTAGTAAATATTAGTGGATTTTTGTACATTAACACATCATTAGTGTGAGATCCTTGGACGTAGACCTTTGTGTTGAATGTAGTAAAACATTTTAATTTTGTGTATGCTTTAGTTTCATGTATATATATAATTTCTTTGGTGTTTATTATATCAAGTAATACTAGTTAAACACAGTTATTTCCAATGTGGGAACAAGATACTAAAAGAAATTCGATGTATTAATGAAAAAAAAAATTAATTCAACTATCGCCACGATTCACCCCCAGGGTGTCTCTAGTTGAAATAACTATGTTAGAATATTTTCATCAATTCAAATTCTAAGGTGACACCCATAATCATCACAAACCATTACCCGCATACACTCTCTTTAGGCTAAATATGATAATGGGTAACCCACTAGGGTCTCTTAGGTCTCATCATGGCATAAACACTCCACATGGGCTCTTTGATCTAAATCTATATTCTTGGACCGATCATGTCACCCATAGGGTATATCTTCCCTAAACCTCATCATAATCATACCATGACCTCATTGGTCTCATAGGCATATTTGTATCTTTTTTACTCTATATATATGGTACTAATCCAATCTACCTTCCCAAGGTCATCCTATGTCGATCCATAGACTCAACCAATCATAAATCCACTCTGAAATACCCACCCAAGTAATCACATTACAATGGGGGAAGAACACTCTTTCCACACTTATCTCAACTATACTGGAGGCTCAAAGACAGATCAACATTCTCAAATGGAATATTAAATCTAATCATTCTATTCTACCACATTCCTATTCTCATGGGTCACTAAGGAACCAACACTAATGTCCATTATGCTTACATGATTCATTGGCACACCACTAGGGTCAATGTATCACAAGGCATGAAATATTTACCAATCTCTCATCCATTGATAATCGAGGCATCAAGTCAGTGCATAAGGGACCATCATGGCCCTTGACACTTGATCCATCCACATACAATTTATTTTAATAAAATAAATTCACATAATAAAAAGTTCGATCTCCCATATGTGGTGAGACTGCATATCACTTGCTATGTAAACAACATGAATATACCAAAGGGGTATGCTCAAGGACTAATTACCTCAAACATGAAGTCATTTCCTTTAAGAAAATTTCATTCATCGCCTGATCATATCCAAGCTCCAACATCAAACCAAGATCCTATCCCAAACCTTGACATCATAAATAATTAATTACAACGTTTTAAAAATATTTATTTAATTCAATTTAGTTAATTAATCCAATTATAATTATTTTAAAAAAATTAAACCAATAGGAACAATTACTTTATCACTTATCGAGAAACATAAAATCATTGAAAGCATAATCAACGGGGTGTGGTCTACTCCTAACATACACTTGGACCTAATCCTTATAAAATATCTAATTATTAATCCCAATTTAATGACCAATTTATTTCAATTCAATATTAAACCATATAAAATTTCATATGATCAAGAACCTTCTACCTAATGGTGTATAGAAATATGTGATCATATTCTCGGGATGCCTACTAACCATGTCAAAAAAATCCCCATCTTCCATACCTGATTCCAATATGCTTCAGTAGAATTAGTGTTGAAACCATCCAAAATTAGAAATGAAAGGGGGGAATTGAAACAGAATGAAGGATAAAGGAAGATATATTTCAGATTAAATCAGGAATAAATTCCATCAAAATCACCCCAAACTAAGGGGAAATAAAAAATTAAATAGTGTTAGTGGACCTCCCTAGTTTGGTCATGTGTGAGTGAGAAGAGAGGAGGAGGACAGGTTAAAATCCCAAGGTGGAAAATACATCATTCCACTATTTTTAAGGAAATTGAGGTGAAACATAGAATAGATAACCTTACTTAGGGAGGAACATTATCCTGAAATGACCTCCATTATTCTAAATCCCCTCCCTTATAACTATTTTGGAAAGGAAATTCAGCCACCCAAAATGATCAACACTACTACATGGTGGAGATCCCTTCGTCATTTTATAAACTCCATAGACTCCAATATAGGGTTATTCCCCTACCTATTTACCATAGGTTAAACCCCTCAATATCTATGCCTTATAATAATTCACACCCTCCAAAATTCATGGGCACCACACTCACCCCAACATAGTTCCCTCTACCATGGAGAGATCCATGGCATGGTGCTCCTCGTGGTTGAACACCTACAACCAAAAATAGCTATAAGTACACCTAAACTTGCTCTGACATCCACATAAGAACTTATAATACCTATTTATCCTTAATCAACATCAGAAAACATCTAATTGGTATGTATAAACACTTGAAACTCTAATCCAAGTCCTAATTCATAAAATTTACCCTACTCTAGGACCAAAAATTCAAATTTCTCGAAAATTTCATAACTCTGAAAAAATTGGTCTTTACAATCTCCTCACCACAACACTTTTTATCCTTGAGAAGCCTCAAAATCCCATAGACATAAAAATTGACCCACCTAGGTTATAAATTCATAACCGACTCATCGTATTTTATTTTTCAATGATAATTGATCTTTTTTTGTAAAACTCTAAATATGAGGTGCATTATTTAACAAAAACTGAGTCATTTATTTTCAACATCACCAAATACTGAGAAGGAACTCAACCAAAAATGTATATCTCAATACATTATGATTCCATCTAGAAAACATTCCTTAGGCTTATGGTTCTCCCCGCCAAAATTCACTACTCAAAAATGTTCATTCTAAGCCATGGTACTCCCTACCATCAGAACCGCCTATTGAAAACACATTTATAGTGATCCAACGATACGCTCAATGTGGTTCCCATATCACCATTCCCAATTCAATATAAAAAATATAGTTGGTCCTATTTTGGCTGTTCATTCTCAAAAATTCATGGAAACACTAGATTATGTACTATCATATCACTGAATCTCGATATATGTGATTCTTACGGCATCACATGATCATCTTAACACCTAAATTGAAGTATAAACCCGAAAATAGATGTAATTAGATAGTTATATACTTAACTAAACTAAATACCTGGTATGACCACACCCTAAGAACTGGCATACCAATAATCTAATACACCCTCAAGTCACATCCAAACCATCCCAAACATGATTCCAATGCACTGACTCTATCTAATATCACATTCAAATTCCAAATCTTGTATTCACCAAGGAGCAAGATAAAATTGGATCTATCTACTCATCAATATCCTAAATCCACCTCATTTATCCTATAATAGAAATCCTCTCACCCATAACCCTTACAATACAAGGGTCATGCATCTTTGATCAATAATACACTTCCTAGTATAAGGGTATACTTATTGTTGCTGCATTGAATAATAAACCAATCTTCACATCCCATGTTTCATCCATTACCGCATGTAATGACTTGATGTGGCCATCCTGCCTATACCTAATCACCCATATGAAAGACCAATAATTGTATGTTCCCATATCATCAATAATTTAATCCTCGACATATTTTTAAATTCATAAAAAAAGTGTCACACCCACCATGGCCAATAGTGCACTCACATCATATGTATTTCCTTATACCACTCCTTGATTATAATCTCAACAAGTTCCAATAACATACCTTCCTAACAAATCATGTTAAGGTATACAATAAAGTCAACTATACCAAAGTACCCTAATCTATTTCTAATATATCCTCTCACCAAAATGAATATTTTCCATTTCATGAAACTCTAGGAAACCACTCCATTGTTCATTTCATTAAATCCATTAGTCCTTTGTTTAAACAAGGATACTCACTAATCCACAACTCAATGACACTTTGTGTAACTATCATGCATTATAATGATATAACTTGAACATAATAGGTAAACACACCCATAAAACCCAATCATACAACAAAATCATTGTCCCATGAGTATTACATCATCATACCTAAGATCAAATGCCTAATGAATTAGTTGAACATACTCCCCCATGTGTCAAACTCATTAAATTGGATCACCCTTAACTCTCTTCAAATTTTGGAATTTCACTCATTCCAAGACTAACCACGTGATCACCCATAACTAGAGCATCATTTAAAAACCAAAATAGTCTACCCGTGATTTCATCATACCATATAAATCATATCTAAATCAACAGGGTTAAGAATCCTACTGATCCTACCCTCTAAAACCAAACCTTGATACCAATGGAACTCAAGTGCCTTCCATTACGAAATCCTAAGGCATATCAAAACATATACCATATAACTGATAAAACCTCCCATGAAATGATCTCTGACCTAAAGAATATACTCAACCATCCAGTTTCCCAGGCACTCATAAGCCTGGGTTAACCCCTCTCTTAGGTTACCTTCATACATATCACTCGACTCATAAAAATTCTGAGCCATATCTCATGGGAACTAAAGTCTCCCACCATTCCCATAAAACAAGTCTCACATAGGCCAAAACTCATGGGGAAACATACTTACTCTAATATCAAACCTTATAAAGAAACCTGCATGCCAAAAAAACACACTCTAGGGTCTAACATATACATATACATCTTAGGTATCACATTCCATGTCATTATCCCACACCAATGATTTAATACTCACTTCCCATCCACATATGAGAGTACCCATATCGAGGATCATGATATCATCCTCATATATATAAAAACATTAACCTAAGGGAATTCATGTTGAATATAAAATAGTTACATGGTTC
This sequence comes from Viscum album, assembly GCA_963277665.1. Lineage (NCBI taxonomy): Eukaryota > Viridiplantae > Streptophyta > Magnoliopsida > Santalales > Viscaceae > Viscum > Viscum album. The sequence goes on along the minus strand of OY728163.1, from coordinate 1,677,963,515 downwards.
AGTTAATTGTAATTACATCAAGAAGCTATATGGGAAAATTCCATATAGTTTTTTATTAACACTTTAAAAAAAAAGACCCCCTTTCATTAAAAACTAGTACCAAGGAATCTAATGCCTATACCAACCCACTGAGGGTCACTATACATCCCTTACAAGAGGGAACGTATAGTCATTATCATCAATGATCATCCCTCCATAGAATACACATGACCTTTCATCATAAGAATTACATTGTTGTTCAGCTGAGAATAATTCCACTAACAATTTATATGGGAAAATAAAATACAAGGCTTTATTGAAACATTAAATAACCAGACACTATATTATCATAGAAATAAATCACACACATGAAGGTGTATGTTATGTGAGTCATACATGCCAATAATGATTCATGTATAAAAACTCTTACCAATGGAAGAGAGCCAAAACCCACAAATCACAGATCAATAACTCAAGTGTGTCACACTTGATGAAATCATACAGTTCTAAAAGAAAAAACCCAGAACAATAGTCCTATATCTCTAGTAACTGATATTTTTTGGTGAAAAAGGTGTTCGCAATGCACTATTATGAGGTCCATCATAAGATATCAAACATTTCTCGACCAAATTTCTATTATCTCACTAAATAGTAAGAAAAAATATGAAATAAGAGATTTGATACCACTTTTTAACATCCCATCAATTGTCCCCGCTAGCTTAAATTCCCTAAGATGGTGTGAATCATATTATAAAATATTAAAATAACCACCCCTTTTTATTCTATTTTTTCGTTAGAAAAAACTCACTTCTATCTTCATCTCATAGTAACATATAAAAAATGAAAGCATGAAAAATAAATAGTAATTTTACATAGTTCACCCAAACTGGGCCATTCCAAGGGAAGTAAAAAAGGAAATTTAATAATGTACCAAAATAACTAAGCCTATTATTGTTACAAATTTTAGAGCCGGATCATTTTCCCTCTTAGTTTACAACCATTCACACATGAGAATGTATTAATCTCTCTTCTAAAAGGAACTCACTACTCCTTCATATCAATACTTTGATGATCTGTATCGACTTTGATTTGGTTCACAATAAAATGGGCATGACATGAAACTTTTATTTCATCCAAATGATGAATTTTATTTTATCATATAAATTTTTGGAAATTTCATTTAACTTAATACAAAATAAAATTTCATGCAACCCTTGTGAAACTTTCATGAAAGATCCATACTTTCTCACTTTTTTCACAATTTCACACATCTCCTAGTTTTCAAAAAACTCACAAATTTTTATCACTTATTCATAAAAAAAAATTTCTTTATTAATTTAATTTATAGTTATGTAAAATATTTCATATAAGGAATAAATTATCATAAGTATTACATGAAAACAAATCCTTATAATTATCTAAGTCTAGCTCACATAAAATGAGGGCAGTAGTGGGATATTTATAGGGTTTTCTTACCCTTCAAACTACTATACCCCCGCCACTGGCCTTTCACGCAAATTTACACACCTAGAAAATAATGGGAATATTCCCTAAATCTATATGCATGTGATGATTAGTTGGTTATGGAAATATGAGTGGAAGCATGGAAATATGGTTTCCATGATAATTCCACCTATCGATAGGAATGAATTCATGAATGTATCCATTAGTTGATCCACTATCCCATATGAAATATCATTAAGGATCTGTTATGTAAGATGTAATGGATTGGGATTTCTTTATTCATGTATGATATGCATGAGATAGATGAAGCAGTATTTACTCATGTTTTATGAACTCATGAGTAAATATAGCATCTCCAGGATCATCCTTATAGATTATTCAACACATTTATATTATATAAATGGTATAGAATGCTTCCATGAAGTTTTTCCAAAACTCTATGATACACGAATACTCTCTTTTATTCATATCCTTTTTCATTTGAGGAAATAGCATGCCATAGAGGTGAATAAATCTCATTCAAATGTTGAATGATTCACTCATCCCATAGATACACATATAGGTGAGATGATTTTTGCAATAATTGATCTTTATCAAACTTATCCAATGGATATTGAGAATGGAACAGTGGATCTTTGGTCTAAGTGTGTTTTATAGTATTCTTCCTATTAGTATTTTTTATAGGTTTCATATTATAATGCATGAGAGATCCTCAGATTGGTACCTAATTTCTTTTACTATAACTAATAAGTTTTATTACATTCATATGAAACTTAATAGTGGTATCAAAGCAAACTCATGTTTTGATCTATGAAATCTAGCATGGAAATGAAGAAGAAAACAAAAACAGAGCATCGTATTTTAGTTTTTCAAAAATTTGAAGAAAAGATGATTTACCTTTACAAGTATGAGTTACGTAAAGGTAATTAAGTCATTACCCATACACATAAAGATTTTATAATGTTGTCTAGTATGTTACCCATATATAAATGGTCATGTAAAGGTAACACGTAGCTTACATTTACATGAAGGGTTTCACATAAGGGTAAAAATGGTTTTCTTAAGGCTATATAATGGTAATGTTTTAGATTTTGTAAAGGTTATTGTGATCCACCTTCATGTAGAAAATGATTTAATTGGTTACATAAGGTTAATCACAATATTTAAAATATTATGTAATAGTAAATGGGTTCTATGTAAGGGTCCATCATTTTACCTTTAATCAGCATAAAGAAATTCTTAATACCTATATGAAGAAGGTATGCATAATGGTAATCACTGCTCTGCATAAAGGTATCCTCAACATTACCTTTACGAAGTAAAAGGAATCTACTATCTACCTATATGGATAATGTCTATATAAAGGTAAATAACCACATTATCATTACGCAACGGTTCTAGAATCTATATAAAGTTAAGGAGTGACTTACCTTTACTAAAGGGCTCTAGATTAGATTACCCTTATGCATAGTGTCTATGTAAGGGTAAAGCGATCTTACCCTTATGCATAAATGGGTTCCTACATAAGGGTGTATAGAAAATATTTAAAAAAATATTTTTAAATTCATAAACAGTTTTAATGATTTATTAAATGTTTATAAATCCTTATAAAAGGTATTTTAGGAATATTTAATTTATAAAGGGTTTATAAATTAATTAATTATAAATGGTTTATAATTAATTAAATAAATGTTTGTAAAACATTTATTTTTCCTAAATATTAAATTTTTATTTTTAAAATACCTTTTACAAAATTATATGGCATAATTTATTATCTAGAAATAAAAGTGTTTATTAAAAAATCATATGTAATAATTTATAAAGGGATGTAAATTATAAAATAAATCCAAAAAATAAATCATTTATATTTAAATTATAAATTTTTTATAATTAATTATTTTGAATTTTTCAAACTAAAGGGGGGCCTTATTTAGATATTAGTTAAATCACATAAAAAATGTTTTTATGATTGATATGATTAAGGTATAAATAATAATTAAGCATATGATATTCAGATTATGTAAAATATTTACATAATATAAATTGAATTATAAATTTTTTATAATCCATATTATATCATATATTTAAAATGGGAATGCCATATATTGATCAACATGAAAGATTTCATATTAGAATTAATATAAAATTTTTATATTCAAAATTATGGAATACCCATAATGTTAAAGCTTGAAATTATAATAGGGTTTATAATTATATTTGATTTTTTAATTGTTCATAAATGTTTATGTCATGTTTAAATGTTTTAATTGTTAATTTATTTAAGGTTTATTCTCAATTATATTCATGTTTAGTAAATTGTTTAAGAAATGTGAAGATTTTTTTGCTTTAGTTTAATTTTTTTAAACTTCTTCTAGGATAGATCCTTACATTACATTCCATGATTGAATCTATAATGGATTTAGTTTTTTATCTACCTTGACTTCAATTTTTATTTGAATTTATTAGCTTAAATTTATTTATTGAATATAATTTGTGCATATTATATATTAGAGTTATGATGAATTTTATTTTCTATTGTGTAAAGTATCACTGGGTGGAGGAACTTGGGGTTAGACTACGAACTTACCTGGAGGATTATACCTTATATATACTGGTGAATGGGGTTAGATGTCTATTTCTCAGGGCTTACTCATGTGGAGATTTTAAATCTCATATAATTATAAATCTTTACATGATATGTTCATGTACATTATCCATATGATGTATTTGTATATGTGTGGATATACTTGACTTCTAATTTTGGTTGAGTAACACAAACATGTGGGTTTTGTAAAGAGTTACACATTAGTATGGTTTGAATATATTATTTTTGTAGAGGTAATAAGATTCCAAACTAAGTTACTAGAATCATGCATATATTAAATGGAATAACATGTGATAAAATTGTGAGATTAAAAATCCCCTTTAAATTCTATTTGTAATATTATTTCCAAATTGACACCTTTCAAGACCTATATAATCTAACTTGGTAGTTTTGTGTAATAGTCAGGTGCCCCTAGATTATATTTTGTAAGTAAAGTAAGTAATAAGTGACTCTATATTATCTTTTCAAGTAGTTTCATGTCATAGCCAGGTTCCCCTAGATTATACATGTTTAGCTTGTTTTTAGTATTTTTTTTGGGTAACACTTATGTAGGAAGCCCTAATGTTAAATATTCTAGAGTAATAGAGTTGATTTTATCCATATGATATAATATAAATAGGTTTTTCTACTTGTTTATCCAATAATTAGGACTGTCCATATCTTTAATACACTTTATTTCATGATTTATTATATAAATGTACACATTATACAATCACAAAAGATCATAAATCCTAGTTTATTTAGGAAATTCGGTACATGTAATAACATTTTGAAATAGTAATATAGTGCAATTATTGAAAACTTCCTTAACATGCTCATAAAATTCCATCATTCTTCTAAAACTACACAGGATAACCAGGGGACATACATAAGAAATAGTTGAATTATAAATCCAAATTAGGGAATAGAAAATCATAGTATAAGGTTGATAGGTACATGTGATTCAAGAGGAAAATCAAGATAACAAAAGAGGTGTGAGAATCATAATATTGAACAATGAGGCATGATATAACATGATAGCATAGAGGCAGCATGGGAATGTGGAAATAATGTAAAACGTTTTAGCATAAACATAAGTCAAGGATATCCTACAAGAAAACATAACATAGTGTGATTAAGATAACCTCCCATGTACCATAAATGTAATATCGTGAGATGAAAACATTACCCAATGCATTGGAGGTATATATAATTTCAGGTCCACCCATCACTTTCTTATCATGTACATGCATAAGTGTACAATATAGATCATACAACATAAGGATGTATTTCATAAATTTTTACCCCATAATTAAGTATTGTGGGTTAAATATATGTAAATAACCAATAAACTAAGGATAGTGACAACTAGGTGAATACCATTGGGTATAAATTGGCATGGGTATTCACTACACAAATGTTTGGCATATAAAATCCTGGGATAATTTTAGCAGTGTAACAAATATACAAAATGGTCTATAAAAGGGTTTAATGAGAGATAAATGGATGACTCATTACATAGGAATAATATTTAAAGTAATATTTATGTGTAAAAACATATCCCAACTTGAAAAAATTTGAAATCAAAAGGCATGAAATAAATAAGGTTCTTGAATAATGAGGAGAAGAAGATGATCCCTTACCTTGGGAGGACACTTCTAAAAGAATGGTAGGATATTATTAAGAGATTGGGGGAACCTTCGGATGACACTATAGAGGTAAAGGAATATTAATATAGTGATCTAATAGTTTTTAGAGAAGAGGAATGGGACATTGGGCGGGTTAATATAGAAAAATAGAGGGGAATTATTTATTAATTTATAAACTTAGGTTTTGGACTCTATATGATAAAGTAATAAAATCCAAAAACATTACTATGATTTTTTCCCATTATTTACACCAAATATGAGCAGTTTTAATTACTTTATAAGGCTAATAAGTAAAAAAAATAAAATAATTCCCTTGGTGATGTGGAAGTTAGTCATGTTTATAAAGAACTCATTTTAAAACCTTAAAATATAATTTAGGTTTTGGAGGATTTAATAAGGTTTTCTAAAATTAATAAAATAACTTCAAAAATAAATTATTTCAAAAGGTAAAAAAATTCATCGTCACCCTTTATTGTATTTCTTAAATCACTTTTTTTATTTTATGATTTCATAATACATACTGTATAATTGCACATTATTTAATTTTTAACCAAAAATTTGGTTATCTTAGAAAAATATAAAAAAAATCACCATTAGATTATTTTGACATTATGATTAAAAAAATAATATTTATTTTATCCAAATAATTCTATAATTATTATAATTTACACTTCTAAATCAAAAATCCATATTTATAAAAAAAATAATGGTCTTTTTTATAATAAAAGTTTTATGACCCTTATAAAAAATACATATGACTTCGTAAAATTATATTATCATTTATATTTAATAAATATTATTTAATAATAATATTTTATTAAAATAACATTTATTTCAAAAATTCTTGAATTTATAAAAAATAGTTTCTTGATTGAAACAATATATTTCTCAAAAATAGAATTTGTGTTTCATCATATAAAAATCTATTTTTTTATCAAACTAATAATTTAATCATTTAAAAATTAATATTCAAAAGGGATAAATATAATAATTTTTTAAAAAAATAAAATATAAAAATTCATATTTTTAGGATCTAGATACATATCTATTTATTACACTAGTGATTTCTCTAAGGGTAATGTGTGCGATTGTGATATTTTTATAGGGTGATTTAGAAAACATGGTTTGGGTTGTGATCTCAATGAGTTTGAACTTCTTCTATAAATGGTTTCTCTCATGCTTTAGTTGTTGAATCTCATCTTGGGATTTTTCAAGGTAAAGTCCCAGTGTTTCTATCTCCCTTGAAATCTCTAATAAATGGGATTCATAGGGTATGATCCTATTGGTTGAGGTCATCCCTCTTTCCTTCTATTTCAATTGGACTTTATTATAATCCTTAATATACTAATCTTATTGGTCATTGTACTACAGATATATTTTCAATAGTTATGATTATTAACATTCTTTTAAATTCAAAAATATATAACTTATAATGGTCCAAAATAACCAAAGTAGTGCTTGTGTTTTCTATAGCTACATTATAAAATAATGAATTAATTTATTCAAAAAGGGGAAATCATATATAAAAGTTCAAGTCATTTCAAGAATCATATATGATAATATTTTAATGATTCCCTACCTAAATAATCATGTGGTGAGATTAATTCCCTAGAGGACTCATTTCTTAGTGAAATGTGGATCTTCACTCACTAAAGGTTATGGTGAATTTTAAAGGGGTCGTTATTTTAGTGTGATATCATCTAATAAAATTCTTTATTAAATGGTTAAAATTACATGAAAATCATATGATAAAAGCTTATATTGTAGATAATTACCATAATCATCATGAATATAAACATTTTGATTAATCTGTGATAAGGATAATCATAATGAAAGTTACTCCAAAGACTAGTAACTGAATAAAAGTTCGTAAGTAGGATTGGTTATTTAAAAAAAATTATTAAGGAAAAATTATATATTTAAGAATAGTTCCTTCCTCGGTATCCAAGAGTTTAAATTGTTCAACAAGTGAAACTATATGCTTATGGGAGCATAGATCGACTCATTTAAGGTTTTAAAGTAATTATATGAAAAATGGCTAAATTAATCGTATTCTATACTCGTTTACTTATTATGATTTATTATATCAATGATTTGAAGAATTTTAGTCTCATAAAATCAATATGATTAGGTATTTCATATGATATTCAATATGATTGAATATTTTAATGTGACAAAAGGTCTCCTTAAATCTTTAATGGTTATAGAAATAAATTCTATTATTTTGGTCGATATATGATATCAACTTCATGTTTTAAAAATTATTGTAAATATAAAAATGGTTATAAATAGAAAAGAATTGGAGTTTGGAGATTATAGTTTATTTCCAATTAATGGGGTAAAGGAGTTGCTTCATCAATAACTTGGATACTTTAATCTTGGATAAACTTATCATAAGATATTTCTTTTATCTCATTTAGTTCTTGACAATAGAATGAAAAAAATAATTTAATAAAATGAGATAAGGTGTTTTTGATACACATAGTTATGATTTTTTCAATTCTATTACATGATTTAAGGGGTGAATAATATTTCTTGTACTGGTTAGGGAATTTATCCTATTATAATCTATTGAAATATTCTAAAAAAAAATTTGAATTAAAAGAATTTTTACCTGATATTCTCAAAATGTTAATAATATATATGAACTGGGAATATGATTTATATGTTCTAAAGTTATTTATATATATTATAAGTAGGTAATATTTCAAATCAAAAGAAGAAAAGTTAGTTGAAAATTCAATAATTTTTCTTTAATATTCTAATCAAGGTCATTTAAACATAGGGTTATTAGGATAGAATAGTAATAATTCAATTTGATTAGATTGTCCAAGATATACTTGAAGAGGTTTATGAAACTCTGGGGAATTTCCATGTAAGGTATTAATGTTATAGAAATTAATTTTTAAAGGTAAGTGATATCAAAATTATATTTTAATAAAGTCTTCTTTTTAAACAAAAATGTTACAAACTCATAGAATACCATATATGATATATTTTTTTGTTCAATATTCCTGCTAAATGGAAATAAATTTTACTTATTGATACAAAAAAGGTTTGTTAAAGATATTCTGAAATGAATATAGTTTCTAATAGGCTATTTGGAGTATATTTGTACATAGATAAGTTCAAAGTTAACAAATAAAATATTACACCAATCTAAGTTTAAAGTGAATTTTACATAATATCCTAAGAGAGTTAGGATGTTTTAGTATGCAATAATGTAATATGTTACATTATTTCAAGGAAAAAATTTGATATATAGGGTTATAAAGATGATGATGATGATGCACTTAATAAAAGATATAATTAGACAACAAAATTTGTCATCATAACATTTGATGTTGTGAAGTTATGATGTTTGAATATGTTTAATAAGTTGAATAGTTAAGAATATGATTCTTAAGTCTCACCATTATTCAAACTGTCTCACTTCATATATGTTTCTCACTAAAAAATTTAGTGGGTTAATTTTATCATATGTTCATATAGAGTACTGACATGGATTACATGTGATGTGATGTGTCAAAAAACCCATAAAATGTTGTAAACATAAGGTTGTTCTGGTAGTTAATTATATATGATATGAAAAACTAATGATTATGTTGGTTTTGATAAATATTCTTAAATATTTTAAGAATATTAAAATGTATCATATTAAATCCAACCTTCATTTTATCATTATTTCATGTCAGATACATAAATTTATATATAGATATATATTTTTTGTGAAATACATATAATAATTGACCTCTCAAAGTATGAATTTTATTTTTTCCCTAATTTATGTTCTTCATGGAGTATTATAGGTTATGAAAAAATGTTAAGGTTAAAGTGAGTATGATTATTTTATAAGGATACAAAATATGATCATGAGGCACAAAATAGACAATATGATTCTTTATGTTCACTAGATGGCCTACTAAGTATACCACATGGAGTGTCATACATATGACTTTGGTATATTAGGGGTACAAGGATCATATTTGAGTCCCCACTACCTGAGGCTAGAGAGATACCTAGCATGAGAACCTTCATACTTTGATACCCTACTTAACCAAGTCTATATATGGACTTAGCTAATATGGGGGAAATTGGGTATGTTGTTTATTATGTGATCAGTTAGAGATTAACCAATATGGTATTTTTCCTCTCATATGATGGGTATGATATCCAGGCCCTCGATTGAGATAGACTGTGAGAGTGTACATCCTCACCTAGATATTTTATATCTATATGGGTAAGGGACTATGAATTTTTTATCCATAAGGATGAATTACATGTGATATATTCATTGATCAGATCAGTCTACACTCAGATAATCGAGAACATATGAGTTGTCTATATGGGATTTACATGTTATGTGTCCCATGGTCATTTGATGTCTTGGAGAATGGTAAAATATGATAAGAATGTTTATATATGATGTAAACTAGTGGATATAAGTATAGAGATACATGTGTTTTATGGATATCATTACATATCACTTTATATCTTGTGGGATAATACTATGTGTTTGACTAGATGGGAATTTAGTTTGACTTAGATAGATACTCTAAAAGTTTTTTAGAGTTAATCCAAAAGTGTTTTAGATGGGTATTCATATGTTATTACATACAATGTGATACAAGGTGAAGTTAATGATAACTTTACAAAAGTGTTTTAGATGACATCCAAAAGAGTTTTGGATATGGTTTTACAAGTTATTGTATATGATACAATATAAATTGTAATGGAACAAATCCTATTAGGATTTATTTTTATTGGGTTATTGAACTGAATATTCTCTAAATCCATATTCATGTGATTCTTAGTTTTCTATGGCACTATGAGTGGAATCATGAAGATATTATTTCCATGATAGTGTCACATATAGATATGAATTCATTCATGTATGTAGACACAAGTCAATCCACTCCCCCATGTGATCTATCATTAAGGATCCATTACATAAGTTATAAAAGACTGAGAGTTCTTTATTCAAGCATGAGATGATTGAAGTAACATTTACTCATGCGTTATAAATGCATGAGTAAATGCTATAACCCAAAGATCATTTTTAATGATTATTTTACACTATCATGTAATGTCAGTGGTATAAAATTCTTCAAAGATGTTTGGCCAAAAATCACTAGTGCCTAAATACTCTCTTTTATTATTCTCCCTTATGTTTGAGGCGCTAGCATGTCATGGAGGTTGAATAAATATCATCTAAACGTCATATGATTCTCTTATCCCATAAATACACCATTAATGTATGGTTCTTTTTCCAATCAATGATCTTTATCAAACTCATCCGAAGTAGATTGAGAATGATGTAGTGGATCTTCAATATAAGGTATATGTGTTTTATAGTATTCTTCATTTCAATATTTTACATAGGATTCATATTATTGTGCATGATAGATCCTTGGATTGGTTCCCAAATTCTATTGTTATATCTAATAAGTGTTATTATATTTGTATAAAACCTAACAAAAAACATCACTAGTGAAAAAACATGATTTGACGTCATTTTTTTCAATTTTAACATAGGTTTTTAACTGATGTCTACAGAGGTGAAGTTAAAAACAAGGTTTTTATTGTCATTTTTTTGAAAATTGACACCAAAAATGAGAATTGGATTTTTTTTCTTCGTTTTTCATAAAAACTAATGAAGAAAACCTTGAAATATTTTTTATGTTTCGACATCAGTTTTGAAGAAAACTGATTCCAAAAGTTAAAAAAAATAGAAAATTTTGATTATTACACCCCCAAAAAATTATAATCACTATAATAGAAAAAAAAATATAAATACATAAAATAGAATATATCATTGAATAAAAATCTATAAAAATAAATATACTTTTAACAAGTTAACCATAAAATTATCTACACATTTTTATTATAAAGAATAATTAAAAAACACATACTTGAAATTTTCAACATGATCATTGTCGGTTGATGTTGAAGCATTATTTTGAGATCATTATGTTAAAACATCTATTATAATAATATAATTATTTTTTTAACACTTTTTATTAGGAAAATGTAATACTAATAATAAATATTATAATATACATACCTTAAATCATAATCATACTTAACAAATAGTTCCTAACCAAAGATCGAATATGGGTAAGTTCATCTTTAGTATAAGACTAGATATCATTGAATGTCTATAATAACATTGAATGATATAACATTAAAAATAGAATACTATGATAGAAAATATAAAATAATTAATATAACTAACCTTATCAAATTCATTAGTTACCCCATTTGTGATTATCTCATACATGAATCATAGAAAATAATAACCACATTTAATATATCCTTGTTTATGATGACATTGTGGTTATAAAACATTAACTTGATAATTAAAACCAATATTTATATAAATATATAAATTACAATAATATCTAATATAAAAAAATAATTATTGTTACTTTCACATATTGGATTGCATTTGGGTTCTTTATCGACATGTGATCTTTATTAAATTTTTTCCATGAATTGTATATTCATATATATCATCTAATAATAAATCTATATACAATAATAATTAAATATAATTAACTTATTAAAAATAATTAAACTTACTTATCTAACAAGGTGGTAATTTTTTTACAAAAATCACCTAATAAAGAGAAAAAATATATAATGTGCATTCACTTGGGTAGAATTTGCCTAACATCCAATGCCCCCAATAATATTAAAAGTTCACAATTAATGAAATTATAATATATAGTGTTTCATAATTATGTTTGTGTTCTTATCCATCAAGAAATGGAAAAAAACCAACACCCAATCTTCTTCTTTGATAATATCTCACATATATATGTAACTCTATCAGCAATATTCAAATACTGCACAGTAATTGAAATGAATTCTAGATCTATAAAACCATAAAAGTTTATGGCCTCATTTTGAATAATAATAAGGTGTAGATACCTAATTAAAAAATTAATATATTTAGTAAATTTAAACCATCTTTAATTAAAAAAATAAAAAACTAAAATGTCAATTTACTTACAGGGAAAACAACTACAACACAAGAATGCTGATCTCTTTAAAATCAATTAGATCCATGGTAACTTTTCTAAATATTCTAAATGGATAGTCTCTTCCACATATATCTTATTTCATCTGAAATTCATAGATATTATTCAAGGAAGAATAATCTTGAGATAATCTTTGTATTCCATCATAAATATCGGAAGTATCTATATTTATTTATTCCTAAACCTTTTGTTTCCATTGTTCCATTTATTTTGATTTTAGATACTCTTATATAAGTTAAATGTCAGAAAACATTATAAGTAATTTTCAATCAGATGTAATTAATATTTAAAAAAATCATACCTCGTATGAAATATAACGAAGAAGTCCAGATGGAAAAAGTAAAAAATGAACCATAAAATCCCTAACTATGGTAACCTCCTCAGTAGTAAATGGTAGTAGAGCATTAAAATCAAGAATATCATGTACTGATACTCTAACCTGACCCATCTTCATAGGCTGGTGATGTAAAAAATTCCCCAAACAATGCACGACTCTGAACGCTACAATATTTAAATAATGATCTCTAGCATACAACTCATAGAATAAGGTTGGGTCTGAGTGAGAAGGTAGAGGATTTGAGTAGAAAGGTTGGGCAGGCTAGTCTGGCTGGGAGGAATTTATAGTCCATGTAGCCGGCTGAAAAGGTTGGATAGGCTGGGAAGGTTGCACATATTGTAACTGTCTTGTAAATTTTTTAAGCATAGATTTCATAGTTAATTTAATTTGATCACCGATGGACTGTTTCATATCTTTCAGCTCAACTTTTAAGGATTCATTTTCTAGATATCTTGGTTGCTTACTTTTATGACCAAAAACTTTCTGAATACTAATACCCACCTCATATCCTCTTATGTGGTCGAGGTGTTCTGGAATTCCTAAAGTAGTGGAAATGATGTCCATCCTACCCTTAGGGATAAAATTTCCCTATGACGATTGCTCCTAAAGTTCACCCAGAAATGAAAAATGAAAATGGTATATTAGTTTTGTTAATTTATAAAATACAAAAATTCATGAAAAATAAAAAATATTTACTTAAAATTATTTCTGCTATTTCCTTAGATTTATCTATAATATACTTTTCATTTTTTTCTTCTTCTCGCTCTTTTCTATTTTTCATGGTGGGTGGGGGGAGATGGAGGACCGAACTGGACCTCATCAGAACCACTAGCTGACTGAGCTCTTAATTATTTAAACTTTTCCTCAATAATTATTTTCCCTAATAAATGATACCCTTCACATGATAATGTATGAGGATATATATTCTAAAACTAGATGCCTTGATGGTATTTTCTGGAGGCCTATTATATAAAAAGTAAACTAATAAATAATTAGGTACATATATAAGAAATTTTACAATATAATATAATTATCATACCAGAAAGGCTTCATCATGTCAACATGAAAAACATTTATTCCATGTCTTTATATCTAAAAGTCATACTTAAGTCATGGGTTTTCATTTTTCCTCTTTCCAAAAACATAATTTTTTTCAACTTTGTTTTGAAATTTCTCCATCTAATTCCCACTAAAGAAATACATCTATTTCTAATTTATTTTGTTTCATCAAAATTAAATGTAATTTGTAGTTAAATAAAATAAATTTTTTTCATTTAAAATATATAATATTAAAAAAATGATAAAAAAATAAATCAATTGAAATATTTTACCTTTAAGACCTCCCAAAGAAGATTTATCACTATCTTATCTATAGTCTTCCAATCAGGATATAAAATATTAATCCTGTAATAACTTTGAATAGAGATATAGCTGATAGACTACATTGCATTTGGGATTATTATCATCAAAACTAATATGAAATAACTCATCTCTATAATAAAGTGATAGTTTTGGTAAACATGCAATGCCACATTTACCAACTCGATAACTTGATTTATTAACAGTAAAAGCTGAAGAATCTACCACTGATGTCTCATCAGTAGTCCTGCAATTATTTTTTGTAAACTAAAAGTTTTTTTTCAATAAATAATCATATTACTGGATATTTAATAATATGAAAAAAGAAAAATACCTCAGTACATGTTCCTCTATCACTGTATCTATATCCATCATTGAAATAGGAAAATTTAATGAAATTATTGTGTTGCTAAATAATATTAGACAAGTAAATAATTAGAAAATAGGAAAATAGAGATATTTAAGTAAAAAAAATGGAACATATGTGTAATTTTAAAACATAATAATTATGTTATGATTCTTAACCAAAAAAATATACAAGGTAAACTATTAAATATAAACATAACTTCTAAAATGAGAGAAACATTTATAAATTTAAATATCAAAGTTTGATAACGTGTTCTCATATTCGTAACTTTAACCAAAATATAATAATTTACATCATGTATTTCAATGAAAAATATGTTTAACCATAACCATAGAATATCAAAATTTAACACAAAAAATAATATAAATAATCAAATATATATAATTAAATATCTAATAGTTATTAAATAATACAATTTGTACACATGTAAATTTAAAAAATATATATATTTATAATGTAAATAATTACCATATTAATTAGGAGCGTAATTTAGTGTTTTCTCATATCTCTTTAGCATGATCATTTTGTACTGCATGTACTATGTCTACGTTAGAGTCATTGTTATTCAAAAATTGCGTAATAGAAAAAGAAGACTCATATAAATTAGTAACATCATCATCATCATAAACAACCAAATAAATTCTTTTCCCTTGAAAAATAATTTACCACTGATCATTCGATGGATCAATGACATAAAATATTTTCTTTTCATGTGTGTCCATGATAAATGGTTCCTCATTACAACTAAATATTTTCAAATCAACCATTTTAAACCCATATTCATCATGTTTCACACCACTATTACTTGCAACCCAATTACAGTTATACATGGTGACTTGAAATTTAATATAATCAATTTCCCATATGTCTTCAAGAACTCCAAAATAAGGCATTGATGTAGAAATTTGGTTTTTATCTTTTTCACTTGAAAAATAAAGTACTTCAACGATGACCATTACACCACTATTTTGAATGGTACTCTTATCATCTATATTTTTTTGTAAAATGTGTACCCATTAATATTAAAACCAAACCATGTGATCACATTAAGATATGGTCCCCCAACCAACCATTTCAATATTTTTGATGTAGATACATCTGTGATGTATTTCTCTTTAAACAATGAAACAAATTTCTTTTTATGCTCAATCAATAGAAATGTTTTATTTCCTTTTTGATATAGTAAATTTAATTTAGCAATACGTGATGATATATATGATTGACCCTCATCTATGTTGTCAAAAATGTATAAATGTTCCTTCATCACTTCATCACATGGAATGAACTTTACCTTTATGCCTTTAATCCCTTTACCATCACTACCAACTATCATATATCGAGATATAAGGAGACCAATATGCTTCACTCCATAAAAATAATCAATAAATAACTCAATCACCTTTTACAATACATATTTTTGAACAATAGAGGCCTTTGATCGATAAGGATTTTTAACATATCCCTTCAAATTTTTCATATATATTTCAAAATGATACATCCATCATAAATAAACGGGCCCACATATTCTTATCTCATGCACCAAATGAATCACTAGATGAACCATTATATAAAAAAACAAAGGTGGGAAATACATTTCTAGTTGAAAAAGAATAAGAGAAGTGTAATTATCTGATATATCTAACAAATTTGGATAAAAGAATTTTCTACAAATTGATTTGAAAAAATTACATAACCTGATGATAGTCTTTCTAATTGCTATCGGAAATATACCACACAGTGTGATTGGTAGAATTTTTTGTATTAATATATGAAAATCATGAGATTTTATACCTATTAATTTATAATACTTCAATAGAACCAAATTATTAAAATTTGAAGAATAACCACTAGGTACTTCAATACCATCAAGACATAGGAAAAAAATCATCTTCTCAATCTTGCTTAATTTTTGACAAGATGAAGGTAAATATGTTTTGTTTCCTTTCATAATGGGATATAACTCTAAATTTTTTAACATTGATATCAAGTCTAATCTAGTATAAAATCCATATTTTGTTTTTCCTTTTTTGTCTAACAAAGTTCCAATAAAACTTTCACATATTTTTTTCTCAACATGTATAAAATCAATGTTATGTTTTATCTCTAAAAATCTCCCATAAAGTAGTCTGAAAAATATAGACTATTTCCTATAGATAGATTTTTGAAGACCAAAACTTATTTTCTTTCCAAATTTTGAATCAATATTTTTCACCCTGTTGTAATATTCTTCAAATAAAAATTTTCATGGGGGAAGATTGTATTCTTATAAACCGTTAAATTCTTTTTTCAATCTATGATAAAGATGATCAATTTGAAAAAATATTTGATGTCCCATATACACTGTCTTTCTTAAATTATGCAATTGATAACATGAAGTATCTTCTTCACAAATTGGACATGATTTGTGTCCCTTAACACTATATCCAGATAATTCCATATGTAGGAAATTCGTTTATAGTGATCATTATCATAGCACAAAAAAGGAAATAATATTTCTTGTATGCATTTAAAACTTTAACACTTGTCTCCCATAGCATTTTCAAATCATCAATCAATGGTGAAAGATATGCATTAAAATAATTTCCTAGCTATTTTGGTCCATAAATCATCAAGATAATCATAACATATTTATTCTTCATACATATATGTGGGGAAAAGTTGTAAACTACCAACAAAATAGGCCATGAACTATGTTGTCTACTTAGGCTCTGATATGGATTTATTCCATCTGTACACAATCCCATTATGAGATTCCTAACTTCACTTCCAAAATCATGAAATTTTTTATCAAATCTCTTCCACTATGGTTAATCATTAGGGTGAAGTAATTTTTCATCAAATATGTGCTCATCTGATTTTTATCTTAACCTTTTTGCATCAATTTAATTTTCAAATAGACACTTCAAATGAAGAATTATTGGAAGTTACAAAATTGATTTAGTATGAGCATTGATTTTGGTAGCTAAGAATGAATCATAGTTGAATTATCAAAATTATATGAATAAATTATCAGGTGAAATTATTATAATTATAAAAAATCATTTTGCATGTAGTTATATGTCAGTTCCTGAGAATGAATCTGAGTTGGTTTTTTCATCCATCTTATATAATTATGTCACACATATAATATAGTTTGATAAATATTTATATTCTTTCCTATAAAATACACAATCATTGGGGAAAGTATCTATCTTTTTATACCCCAATCCCATTGGGCATAATATTTTCTTTACCTCATTATTGGAATCTAGAAACCTAATTCCTTCTGGAAGTATCTATTTTAAAATCACAAGTAAGTTAGATAATCTTTTATCACTCCACCCATTTCTTGCTTTCAAGTTAACTAATCTCAAAAACTACTAATAACATAGTATATTTACTACAACCTGGGAATAATGAATTCTTAGAATCTCTATAAAACTATTCAATAGTTGATTTCTTTTCGATGGTTTCAACACATAAATCATGAATTAATTCTTTAATATGATTTTATGCCTCATTATGAATATTTTCATCAACATTAGATGTTGAATTTTTAGTTCTTTCACTATGCCAAATCCAACATGTATAATTAAGGCTAAAACCATAGTAAATGCAATGATCCTTGATTTATATGGAGTTTAACAATATCATATTCAAATAATTCACAAATGGAAATAAAATTAAATATATTTTTTAATATTTCATTTAGAAAATTCCAAGAAATCATCAAATCCTTTTTCATATTCACTGGTGGTTCTTTTTAAATTTATCTAATTATGTTCCATTAAATACCTGATATCTCAATATAATAGGTGAATATATTAAAACATTTAAACATTTAAAAATATATATATAAACATATAAATTTTAAACATAAACACATTCAATAAAAATGAATGGAAATTAGATAGGAAACATCAACAAGCATTAAGAATAAAATAAAAACTAATCTATAAAAGGTATTTATTTTGCGTGATGTGTGTCATGTTGATCCAATGGACATCACATGTAATAAACCCGATTGAAAAGGTATTTATTATGAATAAAATAAAAACTAATATAAAAAAGGTATTTATTTGGTGTGATGTGTGTCATGTTGATCCAATGGACATCACATGTAATGTCCCCGATACAAATTCCTAGTAGAAAATCATGATTTTTGTAAACTAATAAATTATTAGGTTTTAATTTATTTCCTTTTATTTATTTATATATATGTGATATTCCTAGTAGAAAATCATGATTTTTTCACTATATGTATGTTTTCTAAACCCATATTATAATATTATGATATTTATTTAATTTCATACCCTAATGTTTGTGGTTGTGTATGAAAAATGGTTACTTATGTTACTAATTAATATTCTAATATATGGGGTAAAGTCGCCCCATGGTAACTCCAGAGACCCCCGATGCTATTGAAATACTCTTTTTGGTAAAAATATTGTTAATCATTATGTACATGAAAAAACATTATTTTTGAAAAATCCCAAAAAGTAATACTATGATAATATTTAAATTATAAATCCAAAGTTGAATGTCATTTTAAAAAATTATATTTATACAATTATATTTTTTAAATTAATTATTATATATAATGAAAAACATTTTTTATTGAAATATGACCATTTGAACATTTATTGTTTTGTAATATTATTTCAAAAGAATAAGAAAATTAATTAATGCTAATATATTAGTTCATATATGGAAATATCATATATTTTTTCAATCATTTAAAATAAGTCAATTCAATTTATTAAGGTCAATTACACAAAATTTTTACATATTTTATTTGAAAAAAATTCAATTTTAATATAAATTTTATATCTTCTGAATTTAAAAATAGTAAATTTTTTATTTTTATATTATATACATATGTTTTATTGATATTATAATTTAATTATTTTCAATCATATAACTTGTATTAGTTTATTTTACATAGTTGTTACATTAGTTTAGGGTCGCATGTGTCAAAATGTATTGAAGATTGTATTAATTTAACGAGTGAAAAATATAGATTCATTACATGTGATGAACATTATATTGTTCAAATATGACACCATATATCATTTTTCATTTCATAATATCATCAATATCATTTGATAATTTTATAAAATAAAAAATTTATCAAAATAAACAAACTTTAACAACAACATTTATAAATAACAATCAAATAAATAAAAATAATTGAAACAATAACTCAAAAATATAACTAAATGATAAATAATTTAACTTCAAAATTTAAAAAAACTTACAAAATTCAGATTTCAATAATGAAAATGGATCCTTAATATAAACTTGTTCCCTCAAATTCATTGGAAGAATAAAAACTACAACATCTAACAAAAATGTTTGTATAAATGAACAATAAACAAGAATAAAGAAA
The DNA here is from genome assembly GCA_963277665.1 of Viscum album. Classification (NCBI taxonomy): domain Eukaryota; kingdom Viridiplantae; phylum Streptophyta; class Magnoliopsida; order Santalales; family Viscaceae; genus Viscum; species Viscum album. Next base: position 1,677,943,365 of record OY728163.1, on the reverse strand, counting down.
TAAAATAAAATTATGGTTGATGGTCAGCTAGAAAATAGTTTCCAAAGTAAAATACTTCTGAGGATGATGAAATAATTATAAAAGATAAAGAATCGAGACCATAGATTGGGAAATAATGATAAAAATCGAAGAAAATCAACAAAAATAGCTTTTGAGGATCGGTGGGTCGTCGTTGGGGTCATCACTAGTCGAGAATAAAGTTTCCCATATCCAAAAAAACGAGGGTTTTGTGATCCCGAGTTTCTTTAAAAAAATCATCAGTTTTTACAGAAACTAGTGTGAAAAACTAACTATTGGCATTAGTTTTTGTGAAAAACGACACCAATAATTAATTTTTTTAAAATTTATGGTGCCATTTTTTACAAAAAAACTGATGCTATAAATCCTTTCGATGGTAGTTTTTTGTGTCAATTTTGGTAAAACCTAGTATATAAAAAATTTATCATCATTTTATGTTAATACTGACACTGAGAAGTTCATGGAGATACATTTTTCATCAGTTTATAAAAAACTAACGTCGTATAATGGACATTTAATTCACTATTTCTACTATTGTATGTTTCCTCTACTGTTTCTTTTCATGCGTAACTCATTATATTCACACAAATTTCCATCTATGTATACCAGTTCTGTGAAAAACCTTTTCAAAAATTCACTAAAATTTCATAAAACTCTTTCCTTTAACAAATATTGATGAGGATACCTCAAATCATCACTTTTTCATAGCCTAACACTTGTTCTTGTAGCTTGAAACTTTTATGAAAACCTTCCTTTATCTTTGAAATGTTGTCCCTCTTGAACTTCTTCACTCTAGACATTTTTTACACACTTTGTATATAGTGTGTCATCCTTTTCAACAAACACAACAAACAAAAAAATGTGAAATAGTTTCATTATGGATATCTAAAGTTCCAAGGATCGAATAACAACTGAGATGGGAGTTGAATCAATTGTTAATTTTTAGAAATTTCAATACTTTAAGAAACTTAACCCCAACAACATGTTAAGATTTATTTCTTTATCAACCTTTAACAAATACCTATGCATGAAATAATGGTAAATAAATTAAGGCACACATGATTTAAAAGGTTCAGCCTCGATGTGAGAACCTACGTTCTTTCTATATCCACTCTCGTGGGTCTATAGAAATCCACTACAATGAAGAAGTTAATACAAGTTTCTCCAAATCCCTTTATAAACCTTTTATCTCCCAATAAAAATTATTATACTGACTTCTATAAATTTATAATATTTTCTTATAGAAAAATTGATCCAAATAAAAGAATAAAAACTTTGTTTAAAATTCTCTACAAATGCTCAGTCTAAATCCTTAGTTCGATTTGACTAAGTCTGATATTCTCAATATGGTAAAGATGATTCCGATTTTTCCCTACTCAAACACTCAAATAAACCTTCTTCAATATGGTGGGAAACTTTTACTTTGAATTCTCTAGAGCTTTGCCTTTTTCATGTGTGTCAAATTTACAAATGAAAAAATTATTTGAGATAATATTTATAGGCAACTCTAAAATAAAAAGCGAGAAACATGAAATCTTTTCTGCTTTCTTAAATCTCAAAAACTCTAAAAAAATATCACATTTAATGTTCAATATTTGAATTCTTCAAGCCTCCTTAAATTTCTTTGAGATTTATGAAAAATTAAAATTCAATATTTACTTCTTAAACTCTTCATATCTTTATGACTACGATAATGTTGGATCTTGGTTCCAGTTTTCTAATAAACATGCTCAGAAATGTTGTTTAGTTTTTCTTAGAAACTTTCTCAGAAATGTTGCTCATATATTCTCAAAAAAAATGATCAGAAATGTGGTATTAATTTACTCAGAAACATGCTCAGAAAATAGGTTCTTATTATCTTAGAATTAAGGTTTTTATTTGATCAGAAATCAGATTATGATTTTATTAGAATACAGGTTCCAATTTTCTCAAAATTTAGGTTTCGAATTTCTTATAAAATAGATTTTTTATTTGCTCAGATAACGGGTTCTGATTTTCTCATAAATCAGTTTCTGAATTTTTTAGAATTTAGGTTCTGATTTGTTTAGAAGTCGGGTTCCGAATTTCATCGAATTCATGTTCTTATTTGTGCAAAATTTAGGTTCTGATTTGTGCATAATTGAGGTTATGATTTGTGTATAATTTAGGTTCCAATTTGCATAGAATTTTGGTTCCAAATTGTATAGAATTAAGGTTCCTATTTGTGAAGAATTTAGGTTCTAATTTGATTAGGAAACAGGTTTCAAATTTTTCTAGAAACATGCTCAGAAAAGTTATTCTGATTTCTACAGAATTCAGGTTCCGATTTATGCATAATTCTTCTTAGTGATTCATACTTCTTCAAAACTCTCCACCCTTTCTTCAAAATATTTTATCATGAATGTTTTCATTATTTATGAGAACTTCTTGATTAGTAAATCATATTCTAATTTTGTTTATAAAATTTGAGAAACTTTATAACTTTTGACTTTTCACTCTTCAACAACATCCTCTTTTAAAAACTCTTTAACAACAATTGGACTTCTTCTTTCAACAACATATTTCAAACTCAGCAACTTCTTTCAAACTCAGAAACCTCTTTATTTCTCTGATTATGATCAAGAAAATCATCTAGTAACCAACAACTTCATCTTCCTGTATGTCAAAAACATTATTCAACAAAAATATTTGTTATCAACAAATACAAAACTTTGTTAAAACAAAACACCAAAAAGGTTCTTGAATATCCCCCTTGGGATTTGTTGAAAACCCTTGTTATCAACTTTTCCAACTCCCATATTTTTTTCACAGCTCATCTTTTTCAAGAAACTCAAGTTTTTTGAATTTTATCAAAACATATCCTTTATTAAAAGATATTTTCCTGGCACCACACTATTGGATAAATTAATGTTTTTGAAGAAATTCCATTCCTTGGTGGAAATAAAATTTTGTGACCACGTAAAGATAAATCCCGCTCTATTTTATTCTTCTCTAAATTTGATATTTTTTTCTCACTTTTATTTTTCTCTCCCACATTATATGATAACAAAAACATCAAATTCAAAAAAAAAAATATAAGTAAAACATCTTACAAAGCATAAAGTTGTTACTTTCTCTCCCCTTTTTTCAACATAATCCAAATCATGGTGAGGGTCATTCCTTATGATGTTTAGGAATATATGGTAGGAGACCTAACATGAAGTTGTAACCTCAATTCAACAAAACTTTCCTTCAACATTTCTTTTATAAAGATATCAGCAATCTGATACTTTTTTGATATGTATTCCATCAAAACATCTACAACAATAACTTTCTCTTTTATAAAGTAAAACTTTATATCAATGTGTTTTGATCTTGAATGCTAGATGGGATTCTTAGAAAGATAAATTTTACTCTAATTATCACAAAGTATATTCAATGGTTTAGAAACATTTACTTTCAAATATTCCAATTCAAATTTCATCCAAAACATTTGAGTACAATCTTAAGTGGTGGAAACATATTTATATTTAGCTATTATCAAAGTTATTGAACTTTGTTTCTTATTATTCCAACTCACAGAAAATTCACCTAGAAAAAATGTTCCCCCTAAGGTTGACTTTCTATCATTACAATATCCAGTCCAATCAACATCATTATAACCAAGAAACTTCATCTCACTATTTCTTTTGTATAAAAATCCATGTGAAGTTTCTCCTTTGACATATCTAAAAATTCTCTTTGCAAACAACATATGTGTTTCTTTCAGATTACTTTGATACCAAGAACATAAAGTCATAGCATAAAAAATATTAGACCTTGAAGTTGTAAGGTAAAGAAGACTTCCTATCAACTTCCTAAAGACTTTCTAATTCACACTTATTCCAAATTCATCTTTACTCAACTTTATGCTCACTGAAATAGGATTTTAAACTTATTTGGATTCATCTATCCCAAACTTCTTTAACAATTCCATGACATACTTTTTTTGTGATAAGAAGATATATTTTTCCTTTTCTTAAAATTGTAAGCTAAGGAATAATATTAATTCTCCCAATATTTACATTTTAAAGTTCTTCTTCATCTCCTCAGTAAACTCTTCACAAACCTTTTCTTCATCCCCAGCAAAAATTATATCATCCACATAAACAATTACAATTAATGTTCTGGAGTCAACATATTTCACATACAAGTTTCTATCAACTTTTACTTTAGAAAAGTTTATCATTCTCAAAAAATTGTCGAGATTCAAATACAAATCATGTGGAGCTTGTTTCATCCCATACAAAGTTTATAAAAAAATTCCATCCTCATCAAGTAAAAACCCACATTGTTTTTCAATGTAAACTTCTTTCTCAATATCACCATTTAAGAACGATGAATTTACATATATATGATAAAATTTATCATTCCAATGAGAATCCACTTCAAGAAACATTAAAATAGTTTCTATCCTTGCAACATGGGAAAAGGTTTCATCAAAATCCAAACCTTATGCCAGTGCATATCCATTATAAACAAGTATTTCTTTTTTTCTTGAAACTTATTCATGCTCATTAAATTTGTTTCTATAAACCCACTTAGTTCTGATAACATTTTTATTTTCTGAAATTAGAATAAGTTACCATATTTAATTCTTCTCAATCTTATATAACTCTTTATTCATAGAATCCACCCATTCTTTATGTTGAATAGCCTCTGAAACTGATTCTGGTTTATCTTTTAAGATAAATGAATTCTGATTTTCTAATCTCAACTTCCTTATTGTCTAAACTAGAGCCTTTTGATTCCCAATAATGTTTCAGATTCAACATGATTTTGTAAGGTATGAAATATCATGTTTTCTTTCCCAGCATCACTTTCTTCACCATGTGACTCATCTGAGTTACATTCACTTTTGTGGGGATTCTCTGATTTATCCTCCCCAGTATTCTTATCAACTTTTGTATAGGAACTTAGGTTTTTAATTACATGTACATCATATGAGTCCACTAACTTTTGTAAATGTTTGTTCCAACATTTTTAACTTTTTCTATTTGGTGAATAACCCACGAAATTTTCTTCCTCATCTTTATCATCAAACTTTCCCATATCTGTATTTTTTATTTTGAGAAAATATAGAATTCAAAAAACTTTGAAGTTTTTTAATGAAGTTTTTTTGTTATAACACATTTAATAAGGAGTCATGTTGGTTTATGATCTCAACAAGAATCTATTTTTAACATGTACAATAATACTAATATCTTCTCTCCAAAATAATTTGGAAATTTTTGTATTTTTCTAACATAAACATTTTAATTTCCACCAAGCATATATTATTCCTTTATGCTACTCTATTTTTTTGTGAAGTATAGGGAGCACTATACTGATTTTTGATACAATTATTTCTTAGATAAGTTTCAAAAGAATTGTTTTTTAATTTGGTACCATTATCTGTTCTTAGGTTCATTATGAAAACCCCCAATTCTTTATCAATATCTTTTCTGAAGAATTTGAACATTCCTATAGTCTCTGACTTGTGGTTCAGGAACATGATGTTTTTCATCTGAGTGAAAAAATCAATAAAAGTGATAAAGTACAAATCCCCTTTTTTGATTATCAAGGGCCCATAGAGATCAGAATGAATAAGATTAAGTGGTCTGCTACATTGAATCCCAACTCTTTTGTGACTTTTTTAGTCATCTTTCCTTTTTAATAAGTAATGAAATCATTTCCATCTATTATTTTTAGCTCTAGAAAATTATGAATGGAATCAAATTAAGAAATTTTGTTAATAATTTTCTAACCAAGGTTCCCAAGTCTTTGGTTCCATAATTTTTTTCATCTTCTACACTCAAGTAACATGAGTTATTGAGTTCTCCAATTTGAAAGATATTCTCACTAGTTCTTTCTCCTTTTGTAATATCTTTTCCATATTTCAAACATTTGATGATACAAGAATAATTTATGAATATTACTTCTTTTCCATCATAAAAGAGTTTACTTACACTAAGTAAGTTATGTTTTAACCCATCAACAAGTAGATTTTCCTTGGATTTTAATTTTTCAACTTCAATCTATGCCATTCTAATTCCACTAATTTTTAAGGAACCATCATTACCAAAAGTAACTGCTCCCCCATAATGACTTTCAACATGCTTCAAAATTTTTATATCACCAGTCATATGTGAAGAAAAACCACTATCAAGTATCCATGGTGTTTTCCTTTTTATTTCTTTCAAATATTTCCCAACAAAAAAATCTATTTCCTCAACCTTATTATTTTCAGCTTTCTTTTATTTCTTATCATAAGAAACTTGATCTAGAAGCAGTGTCATACATTTTTTGGCATGATGAACATACTAAAAACATCTTTCACAAACTTCATTCAGACATTCAAATTCATTCTTTTTTGTAATGTTTCTAACATCTTGAGAATTAAACTTTTCAACTTTCTGTGAGTTAGGAAAGTTACTCATTCTTCTTTCACTATTTCTTAAACTTTTCTCAAACCTTCTTCTATGTAGAGATAAATTATGCCAAAAATTATAAGATTTATTCCCATAGATTCCGTATCACCAAAAATAGCCTTAAAATATTGATTTTATATTCAAGAAATATCTTTCTCTATAGAAATTTTTTTGAGGTTGATAACTTCTATCAACTCTAACATACTAGGGATTTGGAGCATATTTTCTTTTGAGTGAGTTTTAAAATTTTGTAGATTTGAAAGGTTTCTCACATCCTTTCTCCACCCAAGATTTGCCAACACTTTTTCTAGATCCTTAAATGTTAGAAGAATTAGATGAAGCATTATTTTTGGTAAGAGAAAATTTCACCAGATTCTTGTAAAGAGCCTTCTCAACAATGTTGGAAGTCTTAGATTTTACTTCTATAGATTTGTTGAAGTTTTCATTCATCTTCCTCAAGTTATTTTTGGACTTAACAAGTTTTTATTGCAACTTTTTAACCTCTTATTCCTTAGTTTCCATATTCTTTCTATGATCTTTAATCATCTTTCCCTGTTCAGCAATTCTAAGTTTGTAACTTAAAATCTCCTAAATGTATTCATCCTCCTGCTTGATGACATATTTTATCCCACCAAAAAATTCATCATTATCTTTATTCATTGCTCTAATTTATTTTTTGATAGATTTTTTTGTTCAATACATGAAATAATTTTGGTTCTGATCTGATAATCTCTATATGATTCTTCACCACCTTCTTCACTCTCTAAGGAGTCTTTTTTCTCAAATTTTTCAATAAAGGTTCTGAATTTTTATGAAATTTCATCTTTAGAAGAATCATTTTCATTTGAGTCTAATTCAACCTTCTTAATCAACATAATTTTTTTCTTTTAGGAATGCTTCTTCTTGAATTTTTTGGAAGACTTATCTTCTTTATCATTTTTTTCACTTCTTTCATCGAGATTTTTCATCAGAATCGTCTCGATATTCCCCAAACTTTTTCTTGGGGAAATTTATAGAAAATTTCTCAATTCCACTACACTCAAAACATTTGAGATGAATTCTTCCTCTATACTTTTATCTTCCTCTTTTATAGTTCTTGGATATGAGAGACATGATTTTTACATTTAGTTTATCATCTTCCTTGTCATCAGATTCACAAGGATCAGCTTCATCAAATTAATGTATTTTCATCTTTATCATGGCTTAAAAAACCATTTCATCTTTAATTTTCTTCTTAAAGATCGAAGATTTACTCATTTCATAAGCAATAAGGAAGTTATTTAATTCATCAATAGATAAATCATCCTTATCTTCTAAAGTATAAATTTTAAAATCGAACCTTTCCAGAAATCTTCCCATAAGTTTCTTCACAATTGTAGAATCTTCCAAGACTTCTCTGAATCCTATGATATTGCATAAAATTTCATTAAAACTATTAAAGTATTCATCAATTGTCTCTTCATCTCTCATCCTTATTTCTTCATACTTACTATTCTAGATTTTTATATTTTCTTCTTGGGATTTAATATTCCCTTCAAAAATAATTTCCAGCTTATTCCGCATACTTTTTGATTTTTTGAGACCCATGACCTTTTGATAAACATTCTATGATAAAGGAATAAGGATTGAATTCATAGCATTTCCATCAAATTCTATATTACTCTTATCAGCAAGTGTCATAGGATCATCTTTCTCAATGGGTGGAAAACCAATATTAGCCTCATCAACAACTTCCAAGCCAAGATATAGGAGACAAAGAATCATCCTATTTTTTCTATCCATAATAATTTTTTCCATTGAATGTAGTGAGTCTTCATAAGGATTACACAAGGGGACCTACCTCTAATACCAATTGAAGTTCCAAGGATCAAATAACAACTAAGAAGGGGGGGTGAATTAGTTGTTAACGTTTTAGAAATTTCAATACTTTAAGAAAATTAACCCATAAAACCTGTTAAGATTTATTTCATTATCAACTTGTATCATATAATTATGCATGAAATAATGGTAAAGAAATTAAGTCACATAGTATTTACAAGTTTCATCCTCAATGTGAGAACCTATGTCCTTGTAATATCCACTCTTGTGGGTCTATGGAAATCCACTATAATGAAGAGGTGAATAAAAATTGTGCCAAATACTCTTAGAAACCTTCTCTCTCTGATAGGAAAGCTTATACTAACTCCCATTAGTTTACAATGCTTTCTTAGAGAAAAATTGAGCCAAAAAAAGAATAAAAACTATGTTTAATTTTATCCACAAATTCTCAATCTGAATCCTTAGTCCAATTTGTCTAAGTCTGATATTCTCAGTATGGTAAAGATGATTCATATTTTTTCCTGCTCAAACACTCAAAGAATAATTCTTCAATCTAGTGGGAAATTTCCCTTTAAATTCTCTAGATATCCACCTTTTGCGTGTGTGTCAAATTTACAAATAAAAAAATGATCTAAGAAAATATTTATAGGCAACTCAAAAATAAAAAAGTGGGAAACTTGAAATCTTTTCAACTTTCTTAAATCTCAAAAACTTGACAAATCTTTATAGGCAAATCAAATATCTCACATTTAATGTTCAATCTTTGACTTCATCAAACCTCCTAAAATTTCTTTAAAATTTATGAAAAATTAAAATTCAATCTTTACTTCTTGAACTCTTCATATCCTTCTTAGTTAGACAATTTTGGATTTTTGTTCTAGTTTTCATAGAAACATGATTAGAAATATTGTTCAGTTTTTCTCAGAAACATTCTCAGAAATATTGTTCAGAATTTCTCAAAAACATGCTCAGAAATGTGGTTCTAATTTCCATATAAACATGATCATAAAATAGGATCTTATTAGCTCTGAAAACAGGTTTGATTTACTCATAAATCAGGTTTTGGTTTTCTTAGAAAATAGGTTATGATTTTCTCAGAATTTGGGTTCTAAATTTCTCAAAAAATAGGTTTTGGTTTTCTCAGAAAATAGGTTATGATTTTATTAGAAATCAGATTCTGAATTGTTTAGAATTCAGGATCTAAATTGCATAGAATGCAGGTTCTAATTTTCATAGAATTAAGGTTCCGATTTGTGAAGAATTTAGGTTAGGATTTGGGCAGAATTCAGGTTCTGATTTTTGCAGAATTCAGGTTACAATTTTCACAAAATTTAGGTTCTGATTTGTGAAAAATTCAGGTTCTAATTTTTTATATAATTTATGTTTCAATTTTCTCCAGAAATAGGTTCTGATTTTTTTAAGAAAAATGCTTAGAAAAGTGATTCCAATTTTTTCAGAATTCAGGTTCCGATTTGTGCAAAATTCAAGTTCCAACTTTTGTAGAATTCGGGTAATGATTTGTGCCTAATTCTTCTTTGTGATTCATATTTCTTCAAAACTCTCCACCCTTTCTTCAAAAACTTTTATCATGAATGTTTTCTTGATTTGTAAGAAATTCTTGATCAGAAAACTGCCATCTTCTTTTGTTTAGAAAGTTTGACAAACTTTCTAACTTCTAACTTTTCACTCTTCAACAACATCCTCTTTCAAAAACTCTTCAGCAATAATGGGACTTATTCTTTCAGTAACATCTTTCAGACTCAGCAACTTCTTTTAAACTCATCAACTTCTTTCTTTCTCTGATTATGATAAATATAATCTTCCAGAAACCAACAACTTCATCTTCCTATATATCAAAAACATTATTAAACAAAAAGTTTAGTTTTTAATAAATACAAAACTTTGTTAAAATAAAACACCATAAAGGTTCTTCAATATCTACCAAAAATATACCCCTTTGGGTTTTTGGAAAACACTTCAAGATTATTTGTTGAGTTTTTAAAAATCATACTCACTTTCAACCATTTTCCTTCTACAACTCCAAAAATTTACCAAAGACTCACTCAACACATACTATAATCCCACATGAGTTGAGATTAGCATAAGAAACAAGATTATCATGTAAAGTGTATCGATGAATCAATTTTTTATCAATACAAATTATTGAAGATTTATTTATACTGAATGTTGAATAACCATCAACCCTCAAGATCACTCCACAAATCACACTTGGTAACTTCTTGTACCATAAACCAAAAAGTAATGATTTTTCTGTATTGATGGAATAACTTTTGCATCACCAGATTTAGAATAACTCTCCCTATATCATTTCTCCCCCTGATTCAATACTTAATAGCTCTATAATGACCCATGTTTTTTTAGACTGTGAATTTGAGTAGAAAATTAATTTATTTATTTCAGATGCATGTATGGGGTAAAATGGTATTTTCCCCTAGAATGTGATCTCAGATATTTTCTTTACCATTTTGTTGGTCCTGCAATAGTCTGTTTACCCTAGGAAAGGAGTTTTGTGGATTTCTAAACCATTCAAATTTTCATAGAATATTTAATATTTAATTAATTAAATATTAATTTATTCTCACTTGTTTATTTAGACATAAATTTTGAATGGAGTGTTAGATATAGATTATATGTTTACTATTGAGTTTAGAATAAGGAGTTTTTTCAAGATGGGGCCTAAACTCAAGTCGAGTGTCGAGGCCGGTCATGGTCCCCTTTTTCTTTTTCTTTTCTTTTTCTTTCTTTTCTTTTTCCTTTTATTTTAATCTTTCTCCCTTTGTATTCTCACATACACACCCCCCATTGGGATTCTGTAATCACACAATGGATAGAGAAAAGGGAGATGGAGAGAGAAGAGGAGGGGGGGAAAATAGAGGTGCCTTTACAGAGCTTTGGAGGAGTGAGATCGTCTTGTGGTAGTCGTGGATCACAGAAACAGATGAAGCTTTGGCAGATTATTCCCAAAGGTAGAAATTGTTTATGTTTTTATGTATATCCTTGTATATTTACCATTTTATTAGTTTTAAATTCATTTTATCACTACATAGGACACCTTGATGGTTGATATATGGATTTTGGGAGGAAAAAAGGGGTTTCGAAACAATTTCAGATGTTTACTATTCGGAAATCCCATTCACACAATGTGTAGTTTAGGAACACGCATTATAAATTCTCACCATTCAGGTAATATGGTCTTTTTATAAGTACACGTGGTGTATGGGGTATGAACATCATGTACTGAGACTTTTTCTTGTAGCCAATTACCCAGCCATACAGCCCATATTGGGGCACATGGCCATGTAGAGTACAATATTAGACCTCATATGGGTCACATGTTGTGTAGAATTACATAGATATAATATATACATGTCTAGGCCATATGAGGTGCATGGTAAGGTACCCTATGTAGGTTACACACCATGTACATGTTCAATACGCCATGTACTTGGGTTTTTACATGCCAAGTATGACTAGAGTACATTCCCAAGTGGGGATTTGTGAGTACATGCCATGTACTATGGTATACATGTTGCATACTACCCCTTCCTGCCCTTTTGAGGGTTTTCTATATCTTTATGCCCGAAATTTGTAATTGGACACAGGAGTTGTCCATTGAGATTTTTTTCATATAGATAATGATGGTGTTACCCTTGAGGTGATTTGAGGACTCCTAGGTTCCATTTTTGGGATTTTTCTTAAATGGAGAGGTTCTTCCTCCGGTAATTAAATCCAGTTGTCTCCTAAGAGTAATACCTTAATTAAATATGGTCCATGATCCATATTCTATGACTAATGAGTATTTTTCTTTCCCCCTTAGGATTCCTCCCTTATGATATGTGCCTTTCTAGTCTAAGATTCCATGAGAATATTTGTTTTAAAGGATTCTATGTAGGATGTGTATGCTTATGTTTTGGCCTAGAGAATCTTATTTATGATGATTCTATCTTATTAATGTTACCAAGAGTACCTTGCAGGATTCATTTTATTACATTCTGATTTAGGGAATCTTGTATAGGATCCCTCTACCTATTTACACTTTTCTAGGATCTCATGTAGGATGCCTCTACCTGCATACATTGTTATTGAGGGTCCCATATAGGGTGCCTCTTCTTATGTTCTGTTTGTAGGGTCCCATGTAGGATGCATTTTCCTATTTATATTGTTCCTAGGATCCTACATAGGATGCCTCCTCTTACCTTTCAATCTAGAGGATCATGTGTTAAATACCTCTATTTACTTACCATCTCCAAGGATTTTGAGTAGGATTAATTTTAGGTGTCTTAACATGAGGGACTTAATGGGTTCCCCAATGTTTAACTAAACCTGAACTAGTGCATTAGGGGTTTGGGTAGTCATGGTAGTGGGTGTCACCTTAGAACCCACATCAAAATTTTAAGTCATGAGGCTATGGAAGTAGTGGTGGGTTATGTTTTCGACCACCCTCACTCTTTACTTATACATTCACAAGGTTATTGTTGATGTGATGATGATATCTATAGGTGATTCATGGTATTTTTCCAAAGTGACTAAGGAAATTCCACTTTGGTATTCCCAAACGTAATCCCTAGGATCAGTTTCATGTGCTTATTCATTTATTGGGATGCCCAGATGTATTTTCTTGGGATCCAACTATTGATACTTACTATCTTAGGATTACCATATGTACGACCTAGAATCCATATTCTGACCCTTATTTTATTAGTATTCCCGAGCATACTTCTTGGAGTCCAAGTTATTATCTTACTTGATTGAATGATACTATTACTATTACTCAAGTTCTCATTTTTCACTAGGATTCCTCCATGATTAGGGATACAAAGGTTTGTTGTTGAGAGTGTCTCATAATCCTCTTATATTGGGTCACTCTATGAATGGATAGTCTAATAGAATTCTAAAAGATTCCAAAGATTTTTTGGTGGGTTCATTTCTCCCAAGTAGCAGGATTCTGATGAGATCCCCCAAGTATGGACTTGATCTCCTCTTTTGATGACTAGGATGCTCCCTAGGATCGGTGGACACACCATTATAGTATCACCCAAAATTTTCTAGGGATGAGTTTGTTGATCTAGTTATTTAGTTATTTCATATTGATATACCAGATCGGGAGAGTATTACTTACATATTGCCTAAGGATCATCCCCCTTTGGGATTATCCGAGTTGAAATGTCGTGATTGCCTATGGACTGGGACCTAGAAATTAAACATCAAACTGAATTACACATGGATTGAGTAGTATGACATATATATCAATCCATATTTTCAGGATTTCATATTGATACTCATAATCCTTCATCTTATAGTGATTGGAGGTGTGTAGGGGTTATCCTAGGGCTAGGAAATTTATCCCCCTATGGTGACGTAGCTTGCTCAGAGCCATTCTAGAGATAGATAAAGTAGATATTTTTTATCAAGATTATGGACCCATGGATCAAATTAATCATAAATGACTTGAGTGGTATGACATCTAACTCCATGCCTAAATTTCAGGATGTCCGGCAATTGGGGTTACAGATCCAATGATCAACCGTGGTTGATTCATGTTAATTTCCACATTACTCATATATATATATATATATATATATATATTAATGTGTGTGTGTGTGTGTATGGTAATATATATATATATATATACATGTATGAGTATATATGCATGGGGGATCTTTTCTCATAAACATTTCCAGCTTGGGCCGAAGTAGGTATGGTCGATAGGGATCATGGACCCAAGGATTAATTGTATTCCCTTTATGTTATCATTGTCTTTATTATTCTAGTTGCATCTCATCTATTAAAATAATTTTTTCTAAGCATTCACTTATGATAGAATATTTATAGGTCTGTCATTGGGGTGGACTAGTGAGATTATTTATCACCCATATATGTTCACCTCAGTGTGCATGCAGACCTTATGTTTGATTTTTTGGTTGAGTACATATTTCATGATGGAAAGGGTTTAGTAATAGGGTTTCATGATCAAGAAGAGCTACTCATGTGGATTATTATGATTAGGCTGATGCAGTTCAATAGTTTCTAGAGACCGGTTATGTGGTCTAGCTCAGATTTAGTAGTAGAGCCTTGTACTTTTATTTTGGTTTCCTTTATATACTCTTATATTCATGGTCGAACCAGTGGGTGACCAGTTCTATATGTATTGTACGGTTGTTCAGACTTTTATAAAATTCCATTTACTATTAAAATTTTCTTCATTTTAGTTATTTATTATTTTTCACTCTGTTTATCTAGTTCTTGGATGATATTTAGTTATTTTTGTTGTTGTATACTCTGATATGAGGGGATAGTCTCTTCATAAGTACACCCTAGGCCCTCACTCCTGGTCTATAGCCTTTGGCATATAGAGATATGCCCTTAGGGCCTTTTGGTGAACCGACTTAGAGCACCAATTTTGTGACATCTAGGTCGTGAGATTACAAAGTGGTATCAGAGAAATTTCTTTTATATTGTCTTGCTAATTGGGTTATGGTAAACAGAAGTATTAGGAATGTATTGGAACCTGTGATGGATATTAGATGGGTGCATCGAGAACACCTATTCTGTTGAGAAGTCTTGGTTTATAGGGATATGGTTTTTTTGTCCTGGTCTATTATGTTACAGTTGTATATGATTTTCACTTTTATAAATGAACATTTTATGTGAATGTGATGATTTATTATATATTTTTGGATCTTGACACATTAGAAATACTCTAGGGATTTATTTGACTCTTGGATAGAAAATTTAAGAGGTGTCTCAAGAATCATATTTTGTATGTATAACTCACATGTTATAGGCCTACTAATGTGTGGTTATTATTGATGATAGATGAAAATTATTTAAGTGTCAATAAAAACCTAAATGGTGCTTTACTGTATAGGTTTTTGGTCGAATTATACCCAATTGAGTTGAATTGTATAGATATATATTTCATTCTGATGAAAGGTGATGTAGATCTATGTTGAGACATTTGATGGTGATTTTGATGACTTGGTCCTTGTGCACGAGAGGTGAAGTGACCCCAATAGGTCGAAAAAGCACATTATTCCCATGTGTTATACCCCTTTTAGGGTTTTTTTCTCAAGTTTGGTTATTTAAAGTTTCAATAATGACCTATAAAGTGGTTTCCTAAATAGCTTGGATTGAAATTCTACTTAACTAACCTTTTTTGGTGGTTATCTAGTCATATTGTTAAGTATAATACTGATAGATACTAGTATATTTCTCAAAAACTGGAACTAAAGGGGGTATTACTGTATATAGATTCTTGGTGAGTGTTAGTTCAGTATCTCTCTTTCGTTGTATTGTGACCTCTAGTGAGAAGTTCCTTATGAGGATATCCAATGAGGATCACATCCCAAGTAGGCCTATGTTTACAGTTTGACCCTCATAGGTCACTGTTATTTTTTACCTCCCTTAAAGTGGTTTGATCTTTTATGCTATGTGGTTAGACCTTGTGACCCAGTTGTGAAAATTTATTAGTAGGGATAGGTTAGATACCTAGAGGCCATTAGTTTTGACTTAAACCCTTATAGGTCACCATTTTTTTATCAAGGGTAACCTGATAAAGAGGTTAGACCGGGTTTATGGATTCCCTTTTAGGTAGTGATCTTGGTTATATGCTCTTTCGAGACCAATGCATGGTTAGTGATTGGATTTTGTGATAGGGGCATGTTGAAGACTTGGGATTTTGACAAAGAACCTAGGGTTCTTGTTTTTTTTTCAAGACTAGCTTTGATGGGTAGGACTAATTAGGTACCTAGCCTTTTTTACTAGTGTTTCTGCTATTGTAAAAGTATTCAGATCATGGGTAAATGATCCTAACTAGAAAGAAATCATCTGACTGGAAGTCGTGGAATAAGTGTGGCATATCTGATTTTTCATTTTTGAATAGTATTTCCAAGGGATCTTCTATCTTGTTTGGATGTACATGTCATGTAGTATGATCAATATGGTTTAGTAGTAGAAAAATCATGGGAGAATGAGTCTAGTGATGAAGGTATGTATCTATTACATGTGGTAATGTTTAAATCATAAATTGGGGAGTGTCCATATGCAAGCTAAGGACTAATGTTTTTAATAATTTTCATGAGCATGGTTCCTCAAGAGTTGTGGTTAAAAGAATAATATCCCTTGTGGTAGAGAAGACATCATAAATGAATTGGGTTTCATGAGATGGTCGAACTATGACTAGACTTGGACACGTGTTTTTGGGATACATGGTGTCAAGAGTTGGTTAAAGGAAAGTGCGACCTATTTTTATGTGATCATGTCTTGGGATATCTATACACACCTTTTATGGAATCTTAGTGTACTCATAGTATGTGACAATCATGATCTATATCTTGACATTGTCCTGAATTTGCTGATAAAGTGTTAGCTCTACATCGAGGTTCTTTTATTCTTAAATTTCCTTTATGGTTGGTGATGGAACCAGTTGAGGTTGTACTCAGGGAGAAGTATAAGGTAATACATATGGTTAGGAGTGCACCATTGGTTTTTTGAGGGTGGTGACCCTCATTTTCAGTTGTAATTTATCATTTTTCATGGGTCGTTGAGCTCAAATTTTGGTTGTGAGATAATGGTAAGGGTAGTCCTATGGTGGGGAGTTCTAAATTGGTTGTAGTTAAACATCTTCCTTGATGGAATAGTTATAGATATTGAGAGAATAGAAATTGGATAGTCGAGATAGAATAGTTTTATAGATGATTGGGATGAAAGCATGGATGCTAGTTTTTTCACTGAGGCTTCTTGGTGATGAGAAGGTTTGTCGTGGGGAGATTGTAAGGACCCATGTTTTTCTAGACTGTGAATTTGAGCAGAAATTTAATTTTTTTTAGTTGCATGGAAGTGGAAAAATGGTTTTTTTATCCTAATATACGATCGTGGATAATTTTTCTAACCACTATGTTGGTCTCTGAATGTGGTGTTTACCATAGAACTGGAGTTTTGGGGAATTCAGAACCATTTTAATTTTCATGGAATAATTAATATTTAATATTTAATTATTTAATTATTAATTAATTAATACACATTCATTCAAACATAAAATTTTAATGGTTTTTTATATTTAGATTCTATCTCCACTTTTGATTTTAGAGTGGGGATTTTTTTTCTAGGTTGGGCTAAACTTAGGTCAGGCATCAGGGCTAGGCCCAAGCCCCTTTTTCTTTTTCTTTTCTTTTTCATCTTTTTCTTTTTCCTTTTTCTTATTTTCTTTACCCCATTGGATTTTCATATATCCCTCCCCCATTTTCCTTCATTTATCATGCAACCAAGAGAGAAAAGGGAGGGGGAGAGAGAAAGGGAGAGAGGGAATATGGGGGTGACATTTCAGAGCTTAGGAGGAGTTGGATAATTGTTCAGTAGTCGTAGACCATAGAAATAGGTGAAGCTTCAGAAGATTATTCCCAAAGGAATTTCATTTTCAATTTTTTACCATAAATTTCTATATATTTTATATTTTATATTTTTAAATCTTTTTTTCACTATATAGGACCCATTTAGGATTTATCTATGTCTTTCAAGAGGAAAATGGGGTTTCGGGCTAATTTGAGGGATTCCCCATTCAAAAATCCCATTCACATGGTGTGTAGTTCAGGAAAACACATTGTGTGTTCTTCCCATTTAGGGAATATGATCTTTTTATAATTGCATGTTGTTTATAGGGTATGCACACCATATACTGGGACTCATCTGGGTAGCCGAGTACTCGTCCAAACAGCCCGTGTATGGGCACATGGCCGTGTAGAGTACATAGCCAGACCACATGTGGGCCGCACACTATATTAAAGTACACAACTATGATATATACATGTCCAATACATGTGAGGTACATGATTAGGTACCTTGTGTATGGTACACATCATGTACATGTTCAACACACCATGTAGATGGGTTTTTACATACCAATTATGGTTGGAGTACACACCCAGGTTGGGATTCGGGAGTACACATCATGTATTAGGGTATACACATTGTGTACTAACCCTTGCTACCCTTTTGAGGGTTTTTTTTATCTTTATTCCATATAATCAGAATTGAACACATGGTTAGTCAATTAAGATCATTTTTCTGTGTATATAGTGATGGTGTTACCCTTGAGATGATTTGAGGACTCCTAGGTGGTGTTTTGGGATTTTTCTTAAATGAGGAGGTTATCCCTCTAGTAATTGAATTTAGGTGTCTTTTGATAGTGAGACCTTGATCTGAGATAGTCCATGATTCATCTCTCATGGATAATGATTATTTATCTTTCCCATTAAGAACATCACCCTTGTGAGATGTACCCTTATGTCCCAAAAGGATATGAGATTAATTGTTTCTAAGGATTCCTTGTAGGATTCCTCTACTTACATTTTAAAATAGATAATCCCATATAGGATGCCTCTATCTTATTTTTGTTACTGAGGGTACCCTATGGGATGAATTTGATTACATGTTGATCTAGGTAATCCCACATAGGATCCCTTTACATGTTTACTCTTTCTGAGGATCCCATGTACGATGCCTCTTCCTTCATACACTATTATTGAGGGTTCCATGTAGGACGCCTCTTCCTATGTACCATTTTGAGGGTCTCATGTAGGATGCCTTTGCCTATGTATACCGTTTTGAGGATCCTTCACATGATGCCTCTACTTACCTTTCGATATAGAGGATACCATGTCAGTTACATGAGTTTACTTACCATCTATAAGGATACTAATTAGGATGCCTTTTCTATTTCTTAACATGAGGGACCCAGTGGGTGCCTTGATGTATGACCGACCCTGATCTAGTGCATTAGGGGGTTTGGGTAGTGATGGTAGTGGGTGTCACCTTAAAACCCATACTGAACTTGTAAGTCTTGAGGCTATGGAAGTACTGGTGGGTTTAGAAATTTTTCCACCCTCACTCTTTATTTATGCATGCACATGGTTACTATTTATGAAACTATGATATTCAAAGGTGATTTATATTTTTTGGATGATGTTCCTGACATGATGATCCTTTGGGATGCCCATACATACTCCCTGGGACCTGTTTCATGTTCTTATTCATTTATTGGGATAGCCATACATATTATCCTAGGATCTGACTATTGAGCATTAATGTTTTAGTATTTCCAGATGTACTACTTGGAATCTGGATTCTGAGCCTTATTTTATTGGGTTTTTCAAACACACTTCTTAGGTTATAGATTATGATATTACTTGACTGAATTATATTGTTACTATTACTAGAAGTCCCATTTTTCACTTGGATTCCTCCCTGATTAGGGATATAGTGATAGGTCATTAAGAGTGTCTCAGACCCCTCTTATAATGGGTTTCTCTAGGAATATCTAGTATTCTAGTATTCCAAAGGATTCCAAAGGCTTCCTGATGGGTTTATTTCCCCCAAGAAGTAATATGTGGATGAGATCCTTGAGGATGGACTTGATCTCCTCTTTTGATCCTAGGATACTCCCTTGGATCGGTGGATGCACTATTATAATATCACCTAGAATATTTTGGGGATGGGTTCGTTGAGATACTTATTGAATTATTCCATGTTGATATACCATATCAGTAGATTATTCCTTGTGTATCTCTAGAGGTTTATCCCCTTTAGGGATTGTCTGAGTTGGAATATTGTGGTTTCCTATAGACCAGGAACTAGGAATTATATATTGGACTAGATTACATGTGGATTGAGTATTATTGAATATTGAGTAATTAAACATTTGTAGAATGTCTATTTGATACCTTGAATCCTTTATCTTATAGTGATTGGAGGCGAATATGGGTGATTCAAGAGCTAGGACATGTATCCCCCTGTGGTGACATAGATTTCCCAGATACATTCCAGCACTAGTGAAAGTAGGTATTGTCCATCGAGATTAAAAACCTAGGGATAGATTTAATCATACATTACTTGAGTGGTATGACATCCATCTCCATGCCTTATTCACAGGATGTCTAGATGATCAGGGTTACATACCCAAGGATCAGTTGTGGTTGATTCATGTTAATCGTTTCCTTATTCATATATATATATATATGGGAATATATATATACACATATGAGTATATATACATGGGGTATCTTTACTCATAGAATTTTCCATCTAGGTCTAAATAATATATGATCGATAGGGATCATGGAATTAAAAATTAACCATGTTCTTTTTTATATTATTATTGTCTTTATTATTCTAGTTGTTTCTCGGCTAGGATGAGTATATTGCATGAGCATGCACTTTTGATAATAGATTTACAAGTTCATTGTTGGGGTATCCTACTGATATTATTTCTCTCCCATATATGTGAATTATTAATCACTGAAATTGGCTAATATTCATTGTTAATATCTTAATATTAATGTGTTTCAAATTGCATAAACATCAATCTTAGTCCAATTCAGAAATTGAACTTCATTTCCCATCATTGTTCAATTCATGCTTAAAGTGTCAATTTGGGCCCACTCAATAAATTGCTTGTGAAAAATACATTGTTCATCATTTATATTTTATATTTTTTTATATTATTCATAACTTCATTTGGAACATTTTATCTTTTAGTTCCGATGGATCAATCCCAAGGGAAGATGGATATTTTTGCGCCTGAATGCAGAAATTTGCTGGAAAAAGCATGATGGGCCTAAGGCCCATTAAACAAATGTGGGGCCCACAAACCAAGCCCAATAAAGTTCAAATTTTTAAACTAGATAGATAAAAATATTCGGATCATTTTTTTCAACTGTGGCCAGAGCTAATTCTGAAGTTTTCATGATGATAAAGGAATTTAAAGTTGATATTTAAATGGTGGGCCCGACATAAATGCACATAAAGTCGTTCCACAATTTTGACCATAACTTCCAAAAGGATTAACCAAATATCCTGAATTTTTTACAGATAATAGAGTACAGATTTTAGAGAATATTTCTCTTCTACGACCTCTCCATATTAGGCCTTAATCAATTAAATATTCACATGTCAAAACGGTGGAAGAATCTTGATGAATTTCCTGGTCAACTTCGAAACGGCAAATTCCCTTGATTTTCTCACTCTCTTTTTAACTCCCCCAATTAATGGAGATGTAATTTATTGTTGGGGTGTATCTAAGTCTAAAAATATTCTTATATAAGGATCTTATGCTGAAGGGAATGGGGATCGAATATTTTTGTTTGGAATGGATTTTTTTATTTTTTTTCAATTGTATGCTCTCATTTTGTAATCGCTTGTCAATTTCTCCCAAGTAAGTTTTTAGTTCACCTTAATTTAATTAATAAAATATCATTATCATATTATTCTTATTAATTTTTTATTTATTTTTCCATATCATGTTGATATCGTTGCCTTAGGGAGTGAGGTTATTCGCATTATCTTTTGTGAAACTCTTCACACAAAGGTGGAGTGATTTTTATTTTTTTTCTTCTTCTCCAATTATACCATCATAAGTCTACTACCCGCTTTCATTGATATAATAGAATAAATGGATGGATAATACTATAATGGGTTGATCCAAGGTAGTAGAAAGGGGTGAATTGGATGTTATTTCTTAATTTAATAATTCTTAATCAATTCTATTTTTGATATTTTAATTCAATAATTTACGTTATCCTTTAAACTCACCAATTTTAAGGATACACATGTCAAGCGCTAAAATGATCCTCTACCTTGGAGTGCTCATCAATATGATCCTCCAAGTTTATAGTTTATTAGCCTTAGTATAGTGAAAACTAAAAATTGGTGAGTGATTTGGAATGTTTGTATTTCGTTAAAGGAAACACTTGAATTTAAGACATTGAAATAATTTAAAAAGAAATTCATCCAATACACCTCATTCGATAACCAAGGATCAACTCATGATTTTAAATTGAATTCACTTAAGTATTTAAAATATAAAATAATCTAATCAATTAAAACCAATGTTGGACACTTCATAGACAAATCAACACCATCAAATCACTTTCTTAGAATGCATGTTTCTTAGGTTTCTTCTTAGGTCTTTGAGGATCGATAACCCAAGTCATACTACAATGACCGCTTACACCATAAAACTTGGGTAAATTTGGGTGAAACCAAATTTTAGAGTCGTTGTCAGGGACCAAGTAAGTTACCTTAGAACATCTTTCTTTTCTCCCCCATTTCTCTTTTCTCATCCCAATTCTCTTATCTTTTCCCTTTCTCGTTTTTTTTTCTTTTGGCGCATGTCCGCCTACACCAGCGATAACTCAAACAGATTAGTTAGGGTGGATAGTCCTAGGGATGGGGAGTCAATAAATCATAGAGGTCTTTTTCCATTAGATCCAAATATTCCCAATAGTCCAGATTTAGAGGTTGAGTTCGATACAATCGAGAATCTCCCACAAAACCAAATCATAAACTAGGGAGGGAAACGAAATAATGAGCAAGACCTTAACTTGGGAATTATTGCTGACCCGACCATGAATGACTACCTCACACCAACCTAGACTAATGCACCCTTATGGATTAGTCATGATAACATAGGATATGCCCAATATGTTTTCAAACCCCATGTCCTAAACCACCTTCCAACCTTTCATGGGATGGAGTCTGAGATGCCTTACCTTCATGTTAAAGAATTTAATGACATTGTTGAAACCATGTGCCCTCCAAATCAAATTGAATCTGCTAAAATGAGACTCTTTCTTATTTCTTTGAAGGACCAAGCAAAGAATTGGTTAAATAATTTGAGACCAGCATCCATGTACTCTTGGGACCAACTTCAACGAGAATTTTATAAAAAATACTTCCCCCATCACAAAACAATTACACTTAAAAAGAGCATACAAACTTTTTTGAAAGAGAGGGAGAAAAATTCTATGAAACATGGGAAAGATTCAAGGACACATTAAACATGGTACCGCACCATGGTTTCTTAATCCTAGAACAAGTGAGAATTTTCTATGAATGGTTAGGTCCCGGAAATAAACAATTTATTGATATGATGTGTAATGGAACCTTCAAAAACAAGGCCCCAAATGATTCTTACAAGTATCTAGATAATCTTGCTGAACAGAACCAAACAATGGGAACATCACCATACTATGAGAAGCCACCCAAATCTGGTGGAATGCACAATCTTGGAGAAGAAGAAAACCTTAGATCCAAACTTGCTGCACTCATGAGGAAATTTGAGGAGATTGATCTTAGGAAGGTCCACAAAACCCAAACTGTTGATCTTGTTTGTACAATTTGTGACAAACATGACCATAAGACTGATAATTGCCCAACCATTACTTCTATCAAGGATGTTCTTTTATGAGGACCACCAAAAGAATTTAATGCAATGAAATTTCAAAAGCCACAATTCTAAAACACCTTCAATCCAAGGTATAATGACCATCCAGGATTTCATTGGAAGGACAATCAACAACCAACACAACAACAATGTATCAACCCATACCCTCAACAAAACTTTCAACCTCATAATCTGTTCCAACCACAACCGGTCCAATTCCAACATCCTCATGTACAATATCAACAACCTGTCCAACAACCCATTCAATAGCCAATACAACAACCAAAGTATTCTCATGGGATAAACCAAAAAGCTCAAGCACCAACCCAAATTTTTCCACAAAGCCTACTAGAACAACTGTGAAAACAAATGGACAATATGAACTCAGAATTCTCAACCATTAAACAAGAACTTCAAACCATCAAAACTGTAAATGCACCCATGACCACACGGGCCATTCCACAACCAAAATAAAGGGGATAGATAAGTTTAACTTAAACAACTCATGAACAACTAAAGCCTATGACCGTTTTGAGAAGTGGGAAATCAATTGAGAAAATTGAACAAATAATTCAGAAACCATCTGAAGCTTCAAAATCTAATGAAAATTCAAATGAACCACATGATCAAACTGAGAAAACTGATGAAAATGTGAAAGAAACTACTCTTCAACTAACAATCCCACAACCTGCACCATTTCCTCAACGTATGAGGGGGAAAACCAAGCCTGAATTAAGTGAAACATTGAGGGAAATATTCTCACAAGTCAAGATGAACATTCCACTCCTCGATTCTATTCAAACCATTCCTACATACTCTAAATACCTAAAGGACCTTTTCACATTTAAAAGGAAATTCTCACATAAGAACCAAGTCCTTCTGGCAGCAAATGTTAGCACAAAAATCCAAGGAACCCTTCCACCAAAGATGAAATACCTAAGATGCCCTTACATCAATGTTGAACTAGGAGAGAACAATGTTTTCAAAGCCTTATGTGACCTAGGTTCCGGTGTCAATCTCATCCCCTATGATGTGTACTGCCAATTAGGAATAGAAGAGCTTCAACCCACATCGGTCACACTTCAACTTGCTGATCATAGCATTTAGGTTCCAAAGGGGATTTTAAAGGACGTTCTGGTAATGGTTGAAAACTTCATCTACCCTGCTAACTTCATTGTCCTTGACAGCAATCCAACCATAGGCAATAAGGAACAAACCCTAATCATCCTTGGTCGTCCCTTCCTTGCAACAATCAACTCTGTTATCCGAGTCTGAAATGGGAACATGACCATCACTTTTGGAAACATGAGTCTAGACTTGAACATCTATAATGCAAGCTCATAAATAGGGGATGATGAGGATATTCATGAAGTAAACATGATAGGATGCGTTGATAAAGAATCCATAGAACATCAAGGAATATTCGATGAATTTTTAAGTGAGGAAGAGATTAATTTCCTTTGTTCACATGAAGGAAGTTTATCTTTATGGCTAAAATCACTTTCAGATTGCTCCAATAATGAAATCTTAGGTCCAATAATCAGTGAAACCTTTCCGGAAACCACTTTCATGGAGACCAATCAAATTTACTTCCCTAAATCTGATCAAACCAATCTTGTAGCTAAAATTTCTACACATGGGGATTCAATTCTATCTAAAACTCTAGGAAAAAAATCAATCTTGATCCAATGTCCCAATCTTCTGCTAAAATTATGAACCAACCAGATCTTGAATTGAAGGAACTTCTCGCTGCACTCAAGTATGCCTTCCTAGGGTACAATCAAACACAACATATTTTCATTTATTCTTCTCTTGAATCCAATCATGAGAGGATTATTTTAAATATCCTTAAGAAACGTAAGAGAGCCATTGGTTGGACCCTATCTGATATTACTGGGATTATCCCACTAATAGGGACTCATAGGATTGTTCTAGAATCTGATTCAAATCCATGTCGTCAACCTCAATGGAGACTCAATCCTAATCTAATGGAGGTATTAAGAAAGGAACTTATGAAATTGTTAAAAGCTGGTATCATCTATCATATAGCTGAGAGTGAGTGGGTGAGCCCAATCCCAATGGTTCCCAAGAAAGCAGGAATCACAGTGATAACCAATAAGGATGGAGAGATTCTTCCAACTAGGGTGAGTAGTGGATGGAGGGACTGCATTGACTATAGAAAGCTAAACTCATTCACCAACAAGGACCATTTCCCCTTACCATTCATTGATCAAGTCCTTGAGAGAGTGGAAGGTCATGAGTTATACTATTTCTTAGATGGGTACTCAGGGTACAATCAGATTGAGGTCTCCCTAGAGGATCAGTGGAAGACTACATTCACCTATACATTCGTCACATTTTCCTTCAAACGCATGTCGTTCGGGTTATGTAATTCCCCTGGAACCTTCCAGTAGTGCATGATGGGAATATTCTCAGATATGGTAGGGGATTTTCTTGAGGTCTTCATGGATGACTTATTTGTCTTTGGGGATACATTTGAGGGATGTCTTAGGAATGTAGATAGAGTTTTTCCTAGATGTGAGGATAAAAATCTCATTCTAAACTGGGAAAAATTCCATTTCATGGTAAAGTAAGGACTTGTTCTAGGCCATATAGTCTCGGGTAGGGGGATTGAAGTTGATAAAGAAAAGGTTGACATCATTCGTCACCTTCCATCACCTAGAACTATTAAGGAAGTGAGGTATTTCTTAGGACATGCTGGTTTCTATAGAAGATTCATCAAGGAATTTAGTTCAATCTCCTGTCCCCTTTGTGCTCTCCTAGTAAAGGATGCTCCATTTGTTTGGACAAAAATCTTTGAGGGTTCATTCTCAACCCTCAAATTCTCTCTCACCTCTCCTCCCATTATGAAGTCTCCAAATTGGAACCTTACATTCGAACTCATGTGTGATGTGAGTGACTTCGCTATAGGTGCAGTCTTAGGACAACGATGTGAGAAAACTCCTTATGTCATTGCTTATGAAAGAAAATACTTAAATGATGCCCAAATAAACTACACCACCACTGAGAATAATTTACTTGCTGTTGTTCTTGCCTTAGAAAAGTTTAGGTCCTACCTCTTAGGATCCCCCATCATTGTGTTCACTGACCATTCTGCGCTGAAATACCTATTCCAAAAACAAGATGCTAAGGCTAGACTGATAAGGTGGGTCCTTATCTTACAAGAATTTTACCTCACAATCAAGGAAAAAAGGGTGTTGAAAATATTGTAGCTGACCATCTCTCTAGGATAGAATTTAATGAAAAATCATCTCACCTTGATGTGTCTGATACATTCCCTGATGAACACTTATACTCTGTGAGTGACTGCCCTTGGTATGCCGACATAGACAACTTCTTAGTTACAGGAGTCATTCCAAAATTCTTAGGGACCCAAGCTAGAAGTAAATTATTTTCTAATGTCAGGCACTATATGTTTGATGATCCATACCTCTATAAGTTCTGCCCTGACCAAGTCATTAGGAGGTGTGTCCTAGAATCTGAACAAGAGTCCATCCTTAAATTATGTCATAGTGAAGCATCTGGAGGTCACTTTTCTTCTAATAAAACTTCTTCTAAGGTTATTCAGTGTGGTCTCTTCTGGACCACCCTCTCAAGGGACTCCTACACATTTTTTCAAAGCTTTCCTAGGTGTCAACAAGTAAGGTCCATCACAAAAAGGAATCAAATGCCACTCACTCCCATCTTAGTGATTGAAATATTTGATTGCTAGGGAATCGATTTCATGGGACCCTTCCCAAACTCTAGGGGATATCTCTACATCCTCTTAGCTATTGATTACATCTCAAAATGGGTTGAGGCCATTCCCACCAAGACTAATGATCATCAAGTTGTGATCTGATTCCTAAAAGAGTATATATTTTCTAGATTTGGAATTCTGAGGGCTATAATCAGTGATCGTGGAACCCATTTCTGCAACTTCCCATTCTCTTCACTCATGTCTAAGTATGGTATTACTCATAAAGTTTCCACTGCATACCATCCTCAAACCAATGTTCAAGCTGAGTTGGAAAATAGATAAATTAAGCAAATTCTTGAAAAAATCTTCAATCCCTCTAGGAAATATTGGTCTGATAAACTCTTAGATTCCCTTTGGGTAATCGAACTACTTTCAAAACTGTCCTAGGCATGTCACCGTATAGATTGGTTTATGGAAAAGCATGTCATTTACCTGTTTAAATTGAGCATAAGGCCTTTTGGGTAATAAAAAAATGAACTTTTACATTTCATTGGCTGAAACAAAAAAGGAAATTAGATCTTAATGAACTCGAGGAACTTAGGATGGAGGCTTATGAAAATTCAAGGATCAATAAATCTAAAGTTCAAGCCTACCAATCTAGGAATCTCAAAGTCAAACACTTTGAACTAGGAAAATTAGTGCTCTTGTATAGTTCAAAACTTCATCTACACCTGGGAAAGCTAAGGTCTAGATGGTCCGGTCCATACCTAGGGCATCATGTGTACCCTTATGGGGCAATAGAGATTCAGGATCCCACAAGTGGTCATGTCTTTAAATTCAATGGTCATAGGTTAAAACCATTCATTGAATCATTCAATAAACAAGAAACCAAGTAGGAGTTAACTATGCCAACATATGAAACAAAAAAAAATTAATAGATTTAGGGTCTATATAGGGCTAACGACATTAAACAAAAGCGCTGCATGGGAGGCAACTCATGGTTTTCATGTTTCCAAGCATTGTGAATCATCTTTATTTTTTTTCAAATAATAAATTACCATAGACTATTGACCTGTTCTTCTTTTATGAGTAAGGATGGGTATGAAAGTGGAGTTCCATATTCATCTGTGTCACGTGGCGTGATCCCTGAGTAATACCTTACCCAAAAATTTAAAATAAGACAATGTATCGTCAGTTTATTTTATTTTATTTTATGTTTTTGTAGGTATTTAAAAAAATAGATTGTTGACTTGTTCTTATTTCATGAGTAAGGATGGGTATTAAAGGGGAGCACCGTATTCATCTGTGTCACATGGTGTGATCCCTGAGTAATACCTTACCCAGAAATATAAAGAAGACAATGTATCATCAGTTTGATTTTTAAAATTAAAAAAAAATAAAAAACAATTAAAACCATAAAAATGTTGATACTTGGTTTTAAATAAATTGTTGTGTTGTATGTTTTGTCTGGTTTGTTATTATTTGTATGGTTCACTGACTATTTTGGTTGATACATATTCAATCAAGGATGTGCCTACATCTCCCAAGAGATCAAAAGAGTAATATGGAGCATCATGAACTTCAACTTCAAAAACCAGGTGAATTTGTTCCATGTTTATTGTTTCAAATTCCTTTTAGAACACCTCTCATCTTCCTCTACCTCCTCCTAAGTTTTCTTTAAACACTGGGGATAGTGTTATTCTATGCTGGGGGGAGATGAAAAAAAATTATTTTTTTTAATAAGAACGTGCATGGAAAGAAAAATTCCATTAACCTTGAACATGATAACACACATTTCAAACTCTGAAATTGGATATCAAATAATTTTGCATGCCCTGATTCTGATTTTAATGCAAGTTTAAGTTCATAACCATAGTTTTTAGAAAGTGCAGTTGTCTGATGTAATTTTTCAAAGTTTATATTTTCATCCTCTTAATAAAAATGCAACAATGCATGTCTATTGGATCTTGGGTGTAAATTTGAGTTTTTGGGTCCCTTTCATTACAGCATAGGGTTCTGGGGTCACTTTTAGTTTAATTTGATTATCCAAAAAATTTGAAAAGAATAATGACCACATAGAACAATGTTTTGTCCAAAAGTGTGGCGTCTGGAACTTGGGGATCGTGACTCCATAGTTTTCTTGCCTAGAGTTAGGCTTTATATTTCTATTGCAGAGCATGGAATTGATAATATGTGTGGCGTCCTTCACTTAGGGATCGTGAATCCATAGTTTTCTTGCCCAGAGTTAGTCTTTTCATATCTATTGTGGTTAAAAAAAAGGTAAACAAACAAAAAAAATCAAAAAAAATTGGATACTCATCTTAAGGTTTAATGTGATTCCCACCTAGTGCTTCCATTTTTCCCCTTTAACAATAAAACGGGCCCCATATCGTTTATGATGCACAACACTTTATCATGCTTAATTGAAATTGGATGAAATGTGGCGATGAATTTGAACAAAGGAATGGGCTTGGGCTTGGGATATGCTCATGGAACTAGATTTTTTTAAAATATTTTTATTGGTTTCATAATTTTTTTTGGTATGAGGTCTTTGGTTGAGCAATGTGTATTAAAATGGTTTTGGAAAAGGGGATTTGAATTTCATATTTGTAATATATTTTGCTCGGGACTAGAAAAAATCAATTTGGGGGTGTGATTAGTCACTGAAATTGGATAATATTCATTGTTAATATCTTAATATTAATGTTTTTCAAAGTTCATAAACATCAATCTTAGTCCAATTCAGAAATTGAACTTCATTTCCAATCATTTTTCAATTCATGCTTAAAGTGTCAATTTGGGCCCACTCAATAACTTTCTTGTGAAAAATACATTGTTCATCATTTTAATTTTATATTTTTTTATATGATTCATCACTTTATTTTGAACATTTTATATTTTAGGTCCGATGGATGAATCCCAAGGGAAGATGGAGATTTTTGCGCCTGAATGCAGAAATTTGCTGGAAAAGGCATGATGGGCCTAAGGCCCATCAAAAAAATATGGGGCCCACAAAAAAAGCCCAATAAAGCTAAAATTTTTAAATTAGAAAGATAAAAATATGGGGATCATTTTATTCAACTGTGGTAGGATCTAATTCTGAAGTTCTTATGATGATAAAGAAATTTGAAGTTGAGATTTAAATGGTGGGCCCGACATAAATGCACATAAAGTCGTTCCACGATTTCGACCATAACTTCCAAAAGGTTGCGCCAAATTTCATTAATTTTTTACAGCTAATAGAGGACATATGGAAGATCATATTTCTCCTCTACGACCTCTACGGATTCAGAATCCATCAATTAGAGATTCACATGTCAAAATAGTGGAAGAATCTGGATGAATTTCCGGGTCAACTTCGAAACGGAAAATTCCCTTGATTTTATCACTCTCCTTTTAACTCCCCTAATTAATGTAGATGTAATTTATTTTTTGGGGGTGTATCTAAGTCTACAAATATTACTATATAAGGAGCTTATTCTTAAGGGAATGAGGATCAAATATTTTTGTTTGGAATGGAAGTTTTTATTTTCTTTCAATTGTATGCTTTCATTTTGTAATCGCTTGTCAATTTCTCCCAAGTAAGTTTTTCGTTCACCTTCATTTAATTAATAAAATATCATTACCATATTCTTCTTATTAATTTATTATTTCTTTTTCCATATCATGTTGATACCGTTTCCTTATGGATTGAGGTTATTCACATTATCTTTTGTGAAACTCTTCACACAATGGTGGAGTGATTGTTTTTTTTTCTTCTTCTCCAATTCTACCATCATAAGTTTACTACCTGCTTTCATTAATATAATAGCATAAATAGAGGGATAATTATATAATGGGTTGATCCAAGGGAGTATCAAGGGGTGAATTGGATGTTATTTCTAAATTTAATAATTATTAATCAATTCTATTTTTGAGATTTTAATTCAATGATTTACATTATCCTTTAAACTCGCCAATTTTATGGATACACATGTCGAGTGCTAAAATGATCATCTACCTTGGAGTGCTCATCAATAGGATCCTCCAAGTGTATAGGTTATTAGACTTAGTATAGTGAAAACTCAAAATTGGTGAGTGATTTGGAATGGTTGTATTTCGTTAAAGGAAACACTCGAATTTAAGACATTGAAATAATTTAAAAAGAAATTCATCCAATACACCTCATGCGATAACCAAGGATAAACTCATGCTTTTAAATTGAATTCACTTAAGTCTTTAAAATATCAAATAATTCAATCAATTCAAACCAAAGTTGGCCACTTCATATCCAAATCAACACCATCAAATCACCTTCTTAGAATGCATGTTTCTTAGGTTTCTTCTTAGGTCTCTGAGGATCGATAACCCAAGTCATACTACAATGACCGCTTACACCATACAACTTGGGTAAATTTGGGCGCAACTAGTGAACCTCAGTGTGCACGAAGACCTTATGTCTGATTTTCATGTTGAGAATAGATTACATGATGGATAGGGTTGAGGCCCAAGGTTTCATGATCGGGTGGAGATACTCGTATGGATTCTTATGATCATTCTGGTGAAGTTTGACAGTGTTTAGAGACCGGTTATATGGTCTATAATAGGGTTAGTAATGGAGCCATGTACTTTTATTTTAGTTTCCTTTATATACTTCTATATGTATGGTCGGCCCAATGGGTGACCAGTGTTGTATGTATAACATGGATGTTTAGGATTTTATATCATTCTATTTATTTTTATAGCATGCTTAATTTCAATTATTTATTACTTATGAACTCTATTTATTTATTTCTTAGATGATATCAAGTTATTTCTATTGTTTTTTACTCTAATATGTGGGAATAGTCTCTCCACAGACACACCTTAGTCCCTCACTATTATTTTTTAGCCTTTGGAATATGGAGATTCACACTTCAAGCCTTATAGAGAACCAACTTGGGGTACTGATTTAGTGAAATACGGGTCGGGGCATTACAATCTCTCCCCCATCATCAACTTTCACTAGTGGAAATACTATATTTAACATCAAAGTAATGATGTTAGTTATTTCTAAGTCGATTCCAATAGTACATGAGAGAAATTTTAGAGTCATTTTTATTAAAAACCGATGCGAAAAATTTTTAAGAGTGATTTTTGGCATCAGTTTTTAGTAGAATAGACGCCAAAAAACTCAAAACATATGATACATGGTGTCAGTTTTTCAAAAAAATGATGTTGAAAATAAATAAATAAAAAGTTTTGGCATCTTTTTTTACAAAAACTGATTCCATTAATCCCAAACTCATGATATTTTGGTGTCAGTTTTTATAAAAAACTGACAGAATATCTTAAAAAGAAATATTTACGGCATCGGTTTTTCAAAAAACTGACACCATATATTAAAAAAAAAATTTAGCATTGATTTTCCCATAAACTAATGCTGAAAATATTTTTTGGACTCTTTGGTGTCGATTTTTATAAAAAAACACTGAAGGTATTTTAAAATTAGTCTAGATTGGGAAACCCTCATGTTTTTTTATCTTTGAAAGCTAAATTTTAGTGGATCCTCTCAACTTGCGATGACTTTGAATGAATTTGTGCGATCTTTAACCACTATTCTTGTTAATTTTCTTCTATTTTCATGATCTACGGTCTGATTTCTTGATTATATCCTCATTTTTCATCATCTATGAGTTATGTTTTCTTCCAAAGCTTATTTCTGGAAACTTTTAACCGTGGTTTGATTTTAGTTTGTTGCTCATCTTTATTTTTCATTTTTATACTCATTTTTTGTATAGATCTTGCAGCTTTTAATCTTCTAAAGCATTCTACGGAGTAAAGTTCGGATTTGGATCTATTTTCGCGTTAAACTCTGAATTTTGTAGGGTTTTTTAAAATTTTGAAGATAAATTAGTTATCATTTAATTATGTTTTTGATTTTCTTCAATTATTAGTTTATAATTTATTATAAATTTATTGAACATGGTTAATAGTATCCATAAAAGTGATAATCCCATATAAATTTACCTAATTTTTGTTTAATTTAGTTTAGTCTTAGATTGTTCAATTTGGTTCAAATCTGGTTGAGTCTATTTAAGCCAAGTTAGTTTGATTTGGTTCAATTCAATTCGTCTTTATTTGTTTAGATTCCATCCCCTCATTAAATTTATATTTCATGTACCTCATGCATGTAAAATCAAATGCATGGACTTTTTATTTTTATGCAATATTTCATGTATATAAATGATAATCATATTTTTTTTCATTGTACTACATTCATGAACGTATATGACATACTGCCTCTTCACTGTTCTTTTTTTTATTTTAACACTATCGAATTTATTAATAGTTTACTAACTCAACTGGATGAATTCACATATTTTTTCTTCCTTCAATACACAAGATGCTCACTTCCCACAATACTATCTCTCTATTATTGTATGATGCATGCAAACACATAACAGTTTCTCAACATCACATACACTTTTGGAATTACACACTCACTATCCATGCTTCTCCCATGCAAACCCAATCACACATAATTTCTTTTGTACAATGCTCACTCACGTGAAATATTCATATAATCTATATGAATGCAAACTTTATACATCATGCTTTTATGCATATTTGACACCAGATTTCACATAGTTTTACTTGCATGATCTTATGAATATAATCTCGAATGATTATTCATTTATGTATGCATGAAATTATCCACTTATTTCTTCATACAAACCCTTGCACGCATTATTCTATCATGCAAGACACAATTTCACTATGTGTTCTTCCTTTACATGATAGAATTGCATACTACCTCTTAGACTCATAGTATGTGTACATAATTAAAACAATCTCTCTACACAAGAACGTAGTTACCATTATTTACACAATAATATACTCATTGTTAAAACCATTGCACAAATATTTGGTTCTCTATTTTTAATGATCATCGTAATACACAACAATCATTTTCCCTAATTTTCGGTTTCTAAAAAAATCATCGCATAAACCAGTGAGTATTCATAAAAATATTGAATTTCTAAATGTCTTCACATAACTCAATTCATCATAAAGCTAAACTATTTTGATAAACACATATATTTTTTTCACGACAATTTCTACTCCTTCTTGCCAATAAACTTGTACAGAACTATGCCTTTCGCGATCCAGAGAAGATCATGAAGACTCAATATTACAAAAAATTTAAATCTCTCAACCTCACAGTACCAAAAAAACGAACATGCTCTCAGATCTACCAATTTAGTTATGTATTTAATTTCATATATCATAATTTTGGGAGTATTATGATTGATTTCACTTATAATATGAACATTTACTCTAATTATTATTTCATATTACAAATAATAAGTAATTTTTAGTCTGTTAAATTAATTCAATTTTCAATAATTTTGACACATGAAACATCAAAATAATGCAACAACTATGTAAAATTAACTAATAAATTTTAGAATGCTGATATTATAATTAAATTATAATATCAATATAACACATGTATATAATATGAAAATAAAAATTTTACTATTTGTAAATGTGTTCTATATTTGATGTTTTCTATCTGATTATCAATAGTTTTTATTAAATGTGTTTCTGCTTACAATTTATCTATAAATATATATATATATATATATTTAAATTTTTATATGTTTTAATATATTCACCAATTATATTGTGATATTTGGTATTGAATGGATCAAAATTGGATACATTTATGAAGAACCACTAGTGACTATGAAAAAGGAGTTGATGAATTCTTGGAATTTGCTATACGACATCTTCAAAATATTGATTTGATTTTCTCTCCATGTGTAATGTATTTGAATATGAGAATGTTAAACTCCATAGAAATCAAGGATCATCTCATTTTTTATGGTTTTAGCCTTAATTATACACGTTGGATCTGGCATGGTGAAAGAACTGAAAATTCAACATCTAATGTTGACGAAAATATTCATAATGAGGTTGATGATTGTATTGAAGACTTGATTCATGATTTAGGTGTTGAAATCAAAAAAAAATAGCAACTGTTGAACGATTTTATGGAGATTCTAAGAAACCATTATTCCCAAGTTACAGTAAATATACATTGTTATTAGCAGTTTTGAGATTAGTTAACTTAAAAGAAAAAAATGGGTGGAGTGATAAAAGTTTCACCAACTTACTTGAGCTTTTAAAAGAGCTACTTCCATAAGGCAACGGGCTTCCAGATTCTAATTATGAGGTGAAGAAAGTATTATTCCCAATGGGATTAGGATATAAAAAGATACATTCTTACCCCAATGATTGTGTACTATATAAGAAAGAATATGAATATTTATCAAGTTTTCCTACATGTGGTACATCACGCTATAAGATAAATGGGAAAGCCAACTCGGATTCATTCTTAGGTACTGTCATCTAAAGTTATAAAAAATCAATTTTGTACTTTATAATGATATCATCCAATATTTTTTGCTTACAGTTATGATAATTAAACTATGATTCATTCTTAGGTACCATAATCAAAACTCTTTATAAAGTAATTTGGTACCTTCCAATAATTCCCTGTTTGAATCATCTATTTTCAAATTCAATTGAAGCAAAAAGGTTAAGATGGAATTTAGATGAGTGCATCTATAATGGTAACTTATTTCACCCGGCCGATTCACCACAGTGGAAGAGTGTTGATAAAAAATTTCATTATTTTGGAAGTGAAGTTAGAAATATCAAAATGGGATTGTTTACTGATAGAATGAATTCATATCGGAGCCTCAGTAGCCAACATAGTTTAGGGCCTATTTTTCTGGTAGTTTATAACTTGTACCCACATCTATGTATAAAGAAAAAATATGTTATGATGATATTGATTATTTCTGGACCAAAATAACTGGGTAATGATATTGATGTGTATCTTTCACCATTGATTGATGATTATAAACTTCTATGGTAGGAAGGTGTTAAAGTTTTTGATGCATACAAGAAAGAGTAGTTTCTTTTGTGTGCTATGATAGTGTTCACTATAAACGACTTTCCTGGATATGGAAACTTATCTGGATATAGTGTTAAGGGACATAAAACATATCCAATTTGTAAAGAATAGACTTCATATTATCAATTTCTAAATGGAAGAAAGACAGTGTACATGGGACATCGAAGATTTTTGTGAATTGATCATCTATATTGTAGATTGAAAAAATAATTTAATGCTTTACAATAATAGAACCTTCTCCCTCAGCCATTGTCAGCTGAAGAATATTATTAAAAGGTGAAAAATATTTATTCTTCATTTAGAAAGAAAATAATTTTTGGTCTTCAAAGAAATATCTAGAAGAAGCAGTATATTTTTTTGAACTACCTTTTTAGAGATTTTTATAGATAAAATATAACATCGATGTTATTAAAGTTGAGAAAAACATATGTGACAGTTTGATTGGAACTTTGTTATACATAGAAGGAAAGAAAAAAATATGGATTGATTGATATATTGGACTTGATATTAATGAGAATACGTTTGGATTTGGATCCCACTGTGAAAGGAAACAGAACATATTTACCTCCAGCTTGTCACACATTAAGAAATATTGAAAAGATAAATTTTTTTCAATTTATTCATGGTATTAAAGTACCCGGTTGTTTTTTTTCAAATGTGAATAATTTGGTATCATTGAAGGATTTTAATTTAATTGGTATAAAATCTCATGATTTCCATGTATTGATACAAAAAATTATACCAGTAGCAGTGTGTGGTATATTGCCAACAGCTGTCAGAAATACTATCATTAGGTTATGTAATTTTTTCAAATTCATTTTTAGTAAAGTTGTTGATCCAAATTTGTTAAATGTGTTGGAGAATGAAGCAACCCTCATTCTTTGTCAAATAGAAATATATTTCCCACCTACATTTTTTGATATAATGGTTCATCTACTAATTCATTTGGTGCATGAGATAATAAGATGTGGGCCTGTTTATTTACGATGGATGTATCCTCTTGAAATATATATGAAAATTTTGAAGAGATATGTTAAAAATACTTATCAAACAGAGGCCTCTATTGTTAAAAAATATGTATCGGAAGAGGTGATTGAGTTTTAAATGGATTATTTGTATGAGGTGGGGCATATTGGTCTGCCTATATCTCGTCATATGATAGTTGATAGTGAAGGTAGGGGGTTAAAGGCTTAAAAGTAAAGTTCATTCCACTTGATGAAGTGATGTAGGCACATTTATATATTTTTAACAACACAGATGAGGTTCAATCCTATATATCCTCACATATTGCTGAATTAAAGTTACGATATTAGAAAATAAACAAAAATTGATTGTCTATCGGAGTGGAACTCTCCTACTAGGCAGGGCATGAGTCCTCTATCATCTATCATAGTGGAAGCCTCCTACTGGGT
This sequence comes from Viscum album, assembly GCA_963277665.1. NCBI lineage: Eukaryota > Viridiplantae > Streptophyta > Magnoliopsida > Santalales > Viscaceae > Viscum > Viscum album. The sequence continues at coordinate 1,677,905,825 of OY728163.1, read as the reverse complement.
AGGGAATAGTCCTCTACCATATATTAGATTGGAACCCTCCTAATAGGTAGTCTTCTATTATCTATCAGAGTGGAACCCTCCAACTAGTCAGATCATGGGTCTTCTACCATCTATTAGAGTGGAACCCTCCTACTAGGCAGGGCAAGATCCCTCTACCATATATCAGAGTGTAACCCTCCTATTGGGAAGGGCATGGGTCCTCTATCTATATACTAAGTGGAACCCTCCTATTATACCAGGTCATGGGTCCTCTACCTATATATTGTTTCCCTTTAACTATGAAACATAGTGGTGAGGCGTGGATTGACTTGGGTGTCTTTAGTTGGGTAGACGCGCAAGATGTTGGGCATAATTGTTGGACTTTTGGAGACTCTTTTCCTAGGCTGATCTATGAGATATATATCCACTTTCTCTCTAATTTAGGCTTATTTTACTAAGGATATATATATACATTTGTATCCATGCCTTTTGAATTGGTTACTCTCCTACCATGGGTTGTGAAGATGATTGGGGTATGCCATGTTCTTTCTATGTTTATCTTCACGTATTTTAATGAGGTTTCTCTCCTTATATGTGTGGGAAAGACTCAATGTGTAGTCCATATACACACCATGTTGATCCCCTTATGCTTGGATGAGGTTACTCTTTCTCTTGTCTTGGGTTGAGTTGCATCCTTTTTTCTATCTACTGTCTTTCTTTTCCTATTCTATCTCTTATTTATCCCCCTTCTACTTTCGGGGAATCCTACTAGTTATATATATATAATCATCCCTATATGGTATTTTCCTGCATGTGGTGTGTCTTATACAAACGATGTACAGATTGGTGGTAAATATAAAGGAGCTTGGGATACCTAGGTTTTGGACTTCATATGGTGATTGTAGCTTGGAGGTCAAGAGTTGGGCTCTCTCATCATTTTACTTTCTAGTAATTTTATATTGGTACATATTTCTAGTTAGACATGTATTTTACCACTTTACATTTTAGTTTACATTGTCCTACTCTTGTACACCCTGGAGGTTTCATATGCTTGGTTTAATTTCTAACTATTTCATATTTTTAATTATTTTTCCTATACACTTTTTCATTGAGATAGCTTTGTGAGTGGATAGGTTTCTAGTAAAATTCCTCCCTATGTTAGTTATACCTTCGGTGTTGGTCACCAGCCCTTGTCCTATAGAGGTGAGCTTGTGGTAGTTGCAACTCAAGCCCTTATTAGGGTCATGCCCTAATGCACACATACATACATACACATATATATATCTGTGTGGGGGGAGGTATTTTAAATTTAATGTTTTATAACCCCAATTTCATTGTCGAAATGGAAGGGAATAATGTGGTTATTATGTATTAATATTCTTGTATGAGATAATCAAAACTGGGGAAACAAATAAATTTGATAAGGTTAGTTATATTAATTATTTTATGTTTTATATAAAAATATTCTATTTTTTAATATTATAACATTCATTGTTATTGTAGCTTTTCAATGATATCAATTCATATATAAATGATGAACTTACCCATCTTCACGATTTTTTTTTCAAACTATTTGTTAAGTATGATTTTGATTTAAATTATTGGGTATGTGTCTTTTAATTAAAGTTAAAAAAATGAGTATTTAGAAAATCATTTTCTTCTTTAATTCGGTATAGTCTGTTTATTTTTCGAGGGTTATATTCTTTATAAAGGGTTATGGATTTATAAAAAAAATCTGCACTACACAAGCCTTTAAATTTTCAGGTATGTATCTTTTAGTTAAAGTTTAAAAAATGAATAATTGTACACTTGTTTTTTTATAGATGTTTTTATATTCTATTTGTTTTTATAGGTTTTAAATTTTTTAGGTATGCCTCATTTATACATGGTGGTTTCATTCGACACATGGTAATAAATTATAGTTGTCTAAGTTATACCATAAATGCTCAAAAATGACCTTTTCACCTCAAATAACAAGTGGTTTTGACCTTGAAATACAATTTTTGGCCTCTATCATGATATACAACATATGTTGGTTTATTCCCAAGGTATATTATCCAACATATTCTCCAACACTATATGAAAAAAACTATGTGCTGACTTCCCTATGTCAACTAGTCACTTCACAACCAAAAAACATCTTATTGATTAAAAAACATGTCGACTTTTATCCACCATGTGGTGTTGAAAACTGACACATGGTGGTTTTGATTAGTTAATTTCTATTTAGGAGGCTTATGTCGATGGAATAAGAATATCGGACAAAATGGAGTCAAAAATAAAATACATTGAGTTATAACCAATTGTTGTTGTTTTTTGTTTATTTATTTTGATATGTGACCATATAATTAAAGTTGTATTTGTTATATATTTTATGATTATCTTAGTGTTTGTGTTTTAGTTAAGGTTACTATAGTTGATGGTATGAGAGAGGATAGCATGAGGATGATTCATGCAAGATATCTTGTATACTGATGTATCTTAGTGTTTGTGTTGTAGTTAGTATTATTTTTTCTACTATATATATTGTATATTATATTTATAGGTTTTTATATTTGGGGAAATTTTATGTATTTAATTAGATTTAAAATAAATGTTCAAATTTCAACATCGTTTTTTTATAAACCGACGTTGAATCTATATTATTGTATTTATAGGGTCATTTTTTAAAGAAAACTAATACTGAAAGAATATTTCGGTATCATTTTTTATAAAAATTGATACCAAAAATATTAACACAATGTTTTCAATGTAGGTTTTTATAGAAATTGTTGCTGAAAATTGACTGAATATGTTTTTTGGAATTGGTTTCTATAAAAACTAACCGAAATATTTTTTTGGCATCAGTTTTTATAAAAAAATGACACTGAAAACATGAAATAATTGAATTTTAATGTTTGTTCCTCACTAAAACCAACATTGAAATCCCCACACTATAAATTTAGCATCGGTTTCATGGTAAAATAGACACAAAAAATATATTTTCAACATTGGTTTTTTTTAAATGATGTTGATAGAGTCATTGAACTATATTTTTAATTAATTTTTAGATGTTGGTTTTAGGAAAACCTATGTCAAAACTATTATTTATTACACCACCTTTATAAACATTGGTTAAAAATTGACATCTAAATATAAAAAACATGGAAATACCTTTTTCCACTAGTGTAGTGATAACTTTAACAATATGTCTACAACTTGAAGTTTTGTAAGCATAAACTCCAAATTCACTAGGCCATGGTCCACTTTCTCATTTATAAAGTGATACTTGATTTTTATATACTTTTTCCTTAATTGGTGGATGAGATTTTTATTCAGATTAATAGCACTTTAATTATCACAATTGATTCAAATAGGAGACTTTACTTTAACTCACCTATCTTCAAGACACTACTTCATCCACAGTAAATATGTGCAAGATTACATAACCAAAATATATTTATCTTTTGTAGTGATAAATTAAATTAATTCTTATCTATTATTAATCCAATAAATGCTCAATATGCTAAGATAAATTGAACCAATTGTTATAGAGTTTATTTCATCTACTAAACCAGCCCAATTAGAATCTGTATATCCCAATAAATATTATTCTAATACCATTCCTATTCAAATATAGAAAATAAAAAATCTAGTATTATCAATTTTGATCATAGTATACTCCTAATGATCTTCCTATATTTTGTGACATTGACCACATTTCCATCATCATCCCTTGACAACATCATTTTGGTAGAAACAGGAGTTGTAATTTCCTTGGAATCTTCCATTACAAACCATCTTAGAACCTCCTTGACATATTTATATTGAGAAATAAATGTGTCATTTCATCCTCAAATCACATTTAGACCAAGTAAAAATCTCATTTCACCAATCATCAACATTTCAAACTCACAATTTATGAATTCTACAACATGTTTTCATTGTGCTTTGTTCAATCCACAAAATATTATTTCATCGATATAAACTACCACCACTACCCTTTCATCACTCTCATTATTGACATAGATATTTTAATTAATTCCACCACTTTACAAACCTAGCTTCTTTAAGTGTTGATATAGTCTTGAATATCATGCTCTTTTTGTTTTCTTCATCCTATAATTATTTTTTTATCTAACATAATTTTTCTCGTTTTTATGGACAAGAAAACCATATATTTTCTCTATGTATACATCTTCTTCCAAAAATCCATTTATAAATGTTTAATTGACATCCATCTAGAAAACCATGAATTTATTTTGTACTATTATGGAAAAGAATAGTTGACTTGTCTCCAATCATTCCATGGGTGAAAATGTTTCATCTATATCGATGCCCTCAATATGGGAATATATCTTGCAAAATAGTCATGTTTTATCTCATAAAATTTTCATATTCATTTATTTTTTTATGGAAAACTCATTTGGTCCAGATAAAATTCTTGTCTACTAGCTTCAAAATAATTCCCAAGTTTGATTCTTCTTAATTTAATCAAGATCTTCATTCATCGATTGATCCCAACTCTCGTACCTAGTATATTATTCAAAGCACTTTAGCTCTACTTGAGATAAGAAATATGTTTATTGTATAAAATCCATTCTCATTGTATGAAGTGGTGTTATTTGATCATCGATGATATTATAACTATCAATTTTAGCTTGTATTTTTTGATTCTATGCATATGAAAGTATAAATTCATCATTCTCATCATCAGTGTCTTCATATGAATCTTTTATAGGCTCTTGTACTCCCCCTGAGTTGATTGGCTCTTCATCACTATCCTAATAAATATGCTCACTATTTTTCTGAAGATTCTACTCATTATTCACTATAGTGACATCATTTCTTTCAATAACCTTTCCTAGACACTAATTGAATAATGCATATAAATGTATCGTTCCTGCTTTTCTAGGGTAAATTCCTTCATCTCTCCAAGACTCAAACTTTCCATGTTTCCCCTTATCAAGAATGAAACATTTAATTTTAAATATTTAAAAGTACCTCAGCATCAACTTATTTTCATACCACATTTCATATGGAGTCTTTTATTCCCCCAAACACAATAAAGTTTTTTTTATAAATATAGACTGATGTTATTACTACTTCTTTCCAAAACATCTCTGGTATGTATTTCTCGATATGTATTATTTTTCCCATATTGTTTATAATATATTTTCTCCTATCAACCACACCATTTTGTTGTTGATTTATCACTATAGAAACCTTGTATGTCATTTCATGCTTCTCGAGATAGTCCTCCACCTAGATATTGGCAATCTTTGTGTCATTATTGGTTTGAAATTTCATAATTTTCTCCCCAATCATCTTTTCAGACTCCATCCAATATTGTTTTATGTAACTGGACGCCCCAGACTTGTGACTAATGAAAATAATCCATTCCATCCTACTGTAATAAAAAATTAAAAGAATATAGTATCACTTCCCATAAATATATCTTGGTGATATAGGTTTACACACATCAATATTTACCAGTTAAAGTACTATTTTCAACCTTTTATCTTTTTTGTTATATGTATTTTGAGTAATATTCATATTTTGAAAATCATCGTATGTGTGTTTATGATCTTGTGATGGTTTAAGGAGATATCAAGCTTCATCATTTTTCTCCAGATATTCCAAGGATAGTTGGATAAAAATTTTAATCCATTTATTCCATAATATATGTTCCTCTTCGTTGGATAGAAATCACATATCTTCTTCTCCACTAACAAGGTAAAGATTACCCTTCATTTTTTTTACCTACATAACAACAATACCATCCTTTCCCTTGATTATGCATATCTTTATGGTAAATTTTATTTCATTCCTCAAGTCATAGAGTTGACTCACACTTAGAAAGTTGTGACTAAAACCATCAATAACCAATACATATGCACATATTATGTCTTTTCACTCAAATTTGGCATTTCCAAAGAAAATAATATTTATGCCTTTATAATTTCAAAATATAATGACACATTCATTATCTTATGTGATTTCTGTGATGAGATCCTTATTTATTTCCATATGATAAGTGAATCCACTTTCAAGTATCCATAAAACAATACAATGTGATATTTTTTAGGAAAATCCCAGAAACTTCCTCATTCTCATCTCTTTTCTTTTTGAACCATTTCCTAGATTTTACACTTGTTGTTAATTGACATTCTTGATCTTCTTTTGGAATAAGATGGACCAAATTTATCATATGAAGCTGTAAACCATTTTTTCATTTTCAACACGTTTATTGATTCCCTAAGATATTGTTCTTGGATACTTTTGGTCTTTATAGGAACATTCCTCTGCATTATTAATGAGAAATACCTTGAAATATGTCTAGATATTCTACAAAAAAACAATGAAAATCAAAATAATTTCTAGAATATTGAACTCAGTTTGACTGACTTTGTTTCTCTTATTCCCTTTGGTACCTCTTGGATATGGAACAAACATTTTTAGAATATACCATCTTTCAATAGAAATAACACCTAATAAAATGTGCATTATTATCAGTCTTTCAATAACATTATTTGTCCCTTGGGTTTTTTAAGTATTTTGATTCTGAGTTATACCCAAATCAACCTTCGACTTCAGGGTGGGTGCTTGTGGACTAATTTCAACCATCACTTATTTTTATTTATGATCAATCCATATGCCATATTTTTTATTCTAATGTTTCTTTTTATCTTCCTGACACTCCTTTTACTATTTTTCTATACATCTATACTCCATATTCATATTTTCCATCACCTGTATGATCTAATTTTACAATTTCATATTGGGATTAAAGAGTCTCTTATGATACTTAACTTTTCAATGCAGATGAAAAACTTCATTCTTAACCTCTTTGATGTGTTTGACCTAAACTTTCACTAAATTAGTAAGAAATTTGATACCCATGGTCTGCTCTTCTATTTTGTGATTAAAATTGATAGCCATATATAAGATTTATAGGTTTATAGATTTATGATTTTCAATTTATACCTTCATCCTAGACTTCTCCTCTTCATGTTGGTTCATATGGAGTTTTACATCATGAACCACTTTGTTAGCTTTCTTCATTTTGGATCTCCAAAAATCTATCTCTTCACAAAAACTTTTGATTTATCATAGAGATCAAATATTTTTTCTACTTCTCCTTCTCTATTGTTTCTCTCTTTTCTTATTGGAGATTTACCCATAATATCCACTATATAAACTTCTTTATGAACTATTCAGTACTAAATTTATCCTACCTCAGTTTTTAGGAATTTTTTCCCTTCTTTTAGATTAGTTTCTTCTTCTTAAAGGAGTTTTATTTTGTACTTTTTCTTCCTTTAAATTTGGATAAACAATTCTTCATAGGGACTTCTCCATACTCCTCATCATCTTGAAACTTCTTAGGACAATTTGTTTCAAGATATCCAACCTTTCCACATCTAAAGAACATGAGTAGAAGTTTCTCTTTAAAATTTCCTTTACCCCTTCAAAAATGTGTGGAAAGGAATGACATTAATTCGTCCACATCTTCATCTTCCTAGACATCCTCCATTGTGAGTTTATCTAGGGACTTAAATTACACCTCCTTAGACTCTCCCTTTTTTAAATCCTTGTTATCATCATTTCTCATCTCTTATATGGAAAGAGTTATATGAAAACTATCCAATGTCATCTCCTTTAATATTTTTCCATGTGTATAGAGACTTTTAAATTGAAATGGTGTGGTAGTATTCTTTGGATGAATTTAATTATCATCGGGTCAACAAGTGTTTCTATAAAACTATGCATTTCATCCAAAATCACATTAACCTAATTAAATAATTCATCAAAAAATTCATTTAGGTTCATCCTAAAGTCCTCATACTTGTTCCAAAGAACCTATAGTTTAGCTTCTCATACTTTTGAGTTTCCTTCATAAATATTAATCATCTTTTCCCAAATTGTGTGTGAGGATTTATATGACACCACATTCATGTAGATTGTGTTGGATAGATTTCTTACTAAGGCATTGATTCCTCTAGAATAATATTATTTTTCTATTTAGTTTTCTTTTAATAAAGCTCTACTATCTATACTAATATAAATATCATGAATAAAATTTGTATATACATTCATTACTAATGATAAAAAGTAGTGTTACATATGATTATTCCATAACTGAGGGAGAGTATCACTAACTTTAACCTTTAGATTCTTATACCAATTATTTTCCCTACTAGGTTAAATACCATGAGGGGGTTGAATCAAGGTACGATGGGTTAAAACAACCTCCCATTTTGATCTTGTTTTTTGGTTAGACAAAACTCCCTTCTCTCTTATTCTCATAGTAATATATAAATAGAAATGAAAGCATGGAAGAGACACAATAATTTTACTTGGTTCACCCTAACTGGGTAGTTCTAAGGAGTATAAAATGGAAATTTTCCAATATAACATAATCACTAAGTGAATTTTTGTTACAATGTTTTGAGTGGACTCACCATCCCTTTAGGTTTCTATCTATTCACACTTGAGAATGCACTACTCTCTCTTTTGAAAAGAACTCACAAATCATTTAGAATAATTCACCAGTGATCTATATCATATTTTATTTGGTTCATAATAAAATAGGTGTGATTTTATGTTCTTATTTCATCCAAATAATGAATTCATGTTTACTATATATATTCTAGTAAATTTCCTTTAAGTCTGTGTAACTTCCAATTTTGTGCAACGTTTGTTCTAATTTCCTAAAACTTCCAAAATTTTATAAAACTTGTTATTTCAAAAAAAATATCAAATATTTTTGAAACTCACTTATTCATGAAGACCCAAGTTCTTCTTTATAGGTTTTTTTGACCCTTCACACAGCTTTACCCCCCTCCATTAACCTTTCTCACAAATTCCCATGCCCAAAAAACATGTCACCTTCATCGTTGCTTTTCTCACACAAATCAATCTCTTCATAAAACTTTACATTTGTATGTGTAATGTATTATATTTTCCATGTATTATTTTTAGATACTATATGGATTAATTTTAAGACCAAGCGCTGGGACGGGGTGTGATTCTGAGGCCCGGTGTGCCCATAATAAATGTTTGAAATATATTAAATAGAATGCAAACACAGTTTTCCTAAAAATATGGAATAACTTATAAATAGGTTCTCAAATCAAAAATATAAGGGCACCATTTAGTTCATAATGCATGGTTTACCCTAGGCATGACTTAATATTAGTCATTTTGGGTTGTGTGTAGAAAATTCACAGCACAAAAATGAATAAAATAATTAAATAAAATTATTTTAATTAGTTTTATTGATGTAAGGATTAATGGATTTTTAAATATATCATTATGTCAGAATTCTAGGGTTATCTACATAACCCTAGAAAATTTGGAGAACCATTGGATAGAGCTTCGAGGATTTTCTCTTAGGAAAATGATAGCAAATCGTGGATAGACAATCAACGCACATCAATTTTGATGGATCATCTCTATGATAGTGACACAATAATCATTCTTCATCGGTGCTTAATAAAAATCGAGGTAGGTTTTATGTTTTATTTGGATTTATTACCTGTTCTTTATTTCTATGATGAATGTGAATAAATCTATGAACAAATTGATCAGCAGTTCGATCGTCATGTAGGATGGGTTTATTTTGTAGGGTTTGACATGAGTTTTATATTTGTTTGTTGTTTTATTCATTTTTCATTCTAATGGAAATTGATCGAGTTTGACACGAACATTGATTGAGGTTCATTCCTCAAATCTGTTCTTGTGATTCCCCCCCCCCCCATTCATCATTTATCATGGGTGTTCTTCCTTTGGACTGTGACTCAACAAATCTTGATGATTCAATCGTTGCACACATGTTTCTTAGTGTAAATATCCAAAATCATTGATCTGATATCATCATGACACAAAATTAGTTTGAAAGTGTAAGCAACGGAGAATCAGATGATGGATGATTCTTGATTTCACATTCTTTGGTGTTCTTCAGTTCGAAATGAAGAAATACCTATCAATCCATTTTTCAAATAGATTCGACACTAGAATATGTTGTTTGAGTGACTACGAGGCTCAGGTGAGATGATCCTTAACTACCGACATGATTAGAGACAGAATCCAAAGTGATGATGGCATGGACACAAGCAGGAAGAAGAAGAAGGGTTTTTGAAAAAAAATCGATACACACGGAATGTAGTCCCCTTTGGACAACTTGGCATGTACTCCCCCACACAGAATGACCAATACCATGTACATGAGCTACCTCATGTACTAGAACATGGTCACAAATACATGTTATGACTTCTTGTGATGGTAGATGGCTGGAGTACATGGGTAGGACTCGAGATATAGGGATAAGGCGTGTAACCCATCTACATGCCATGTACTCTTCTATACTACACAGACACAGTTTGAATGACACGGCCCATTCACACGATAAGAACTCAAGGTCAAGGGACATGTTGTGTGACCCCTACTACACAATGTGTACTCTTTTATACATGTCTTGGATCTCTTTTCCTTTGTATCTTAGCCAAGTTTCATTAGAATTTTTTCCCCTTATCCTTTCCCTAAAGGTTGTTATGAATCGTTTCATACTCCTAGGAGTACGATCCATTTACCAAGAATTCCTAGATAGAGTTATTGAAATCCCCCTGAGAGGCTCGAAGTAGGATCCTCTATTCATCTTCATTACCTAGGTGGATTACTTGGTATCGATGTGACCAATCTTGTTGGGCGTCAATCCTCTACTTAGAAGGTTAATCCAGATTGAGTTTTTGGTATCACCCTATGGCCCTGGTTGTGATCCTTAACTATGTATCATATTCTCTTCGAACTATTAGTGTGTTATTTCTCATGATAAGACCTAACGAGCAGTACCTCTTGGACGAAAATCATTAGTTCTATCATACTCAGAAGTGTTTTCTCCCAAATGAGTGCTTTTTGGAATTTCTGAGCTATGATCCTAGGCTAGTATACAATGGTTGTGACTTATCACTAGAATCTATGTCTTTGTTGAGTATATATGGATATTCTTGTTATATGTGTTGTAGATGTATACCTGTGTAGAGATGATTGTACTTCATTTCTTGTATTTTTTATGGATTTGGGGTTTCCTACTAAGTATTGTTATACTCACCCCTAGATAGGCGTTTCTCGCTTTTGTCATGTCTTGTGCAGGTGATCGACCTTTTGACGAAGTCCTAGGTGAACTAGGACTTGAAAATTCTTCGTGAGACCGGACAGACTGAGGCGTGTTCCTATGGATTTCAATCAATAATATAAATTCCTTTACTTTCATGGTTATTAATTTATTTTTATAGGCTTGGAGATGTGTACGTGTGTGTAGGTATGTAGGCTAAGGCTACCCATGTCAGTGATATGCCAACTCGGCACTAGTCGCCAGCCCTTGGCCTATTAGAGGTAGACTTGGGGAGTCACGGCATAGACTCCACTAGGACGGGTCATGACAGAGTGGTATCAGAGTGGTCAGTTCTTTAGGACCAGAATTCTATGAGATTTGTTTGGGGAAATGGTGTTAAGTGTTTTGAGTTCATCTTTCAGGATAGGGACTCTAATGTTGGTATGTCGTCCAACGTATCCATACACCATAACTCTAATCACCTGCTTTTCAACTCGGTACATGTTAAAACTTGTTGTAGGGAAAACAATGGTACATGCATCATATAGGAATGTGTTGTGGTTTTCATGTCCTTATTGAGTCATCCCTCTAAATATACTTATTGACGGTGGTACATCTTGTTGTTTCAGGATGCCTCTACAATATATAATAGCTAGGGTTCAGTAGCTTAATAATCAGGATGAACCCCTCAGTGATGAGGCTTCCATATAGGGACCAGTTCTTGAGATGTTACCTATAGGTGGTACACCATCCATACCCCCACCTATAGGGAAACATGTGGTACCCACTGTACTAGTGAATAAGGATCATAGGCTGAGCACAATTCATAAGATTCAGTGACAAAGACCCCTTAGGTTCTAAGGAGATCCCAACCCACTAGTGGATGAGGACTGGCTTGAGGTGGTGACTTGAGTTTTCCATCTAGTTAAGACACCAGTAGATCATACAGTGGTCTTGGTGGTGAGCCTTCTTCATGGTCTAGTAGGGCGTGGTGGGGTTTAGTTACCCAGTCTTACAATGAGGATACTCTTTCGTTGATAGAGTTTGAGCACATTTTCAGAGAGACCACAGATGTGTCCAAGGATCTGAGAGAGAAATAGGAGGTGGTAAACAATTTGTCTTGTTACCACAACCACCCCCAGGTGATCCACACCAAGCTCATGGAGCTGGAGGATAGGGGTTGGGATAGCTACAAGCAGTCGAGGCTTACGACCTAGGGGCTCCAGTGCTGATTTGAGGTATGATCTGTGTATTTTATATCTTAGTTGTAGTACTAATAGACACAGGTGATAATAATTTTTTTCTTTCCACATTCCTTGTATGAGACTTAGAGATTCTATTTGAACCATTGACTTGACCCTTATGCTTTGAGACTTCTACTAGAGAAGAATTAGTGATCATGCACTTGTGTCGATGGTGTGACCTGACTCTTAGATGTGAGAGTTTCTATTTGGAATCTCTTAGTAGCAGCATCAAGGAATTACAAAATCATTATTGTTATGGACTATTTATCTACATTTCATGCTCATATCGACTATTTTAGGCAAAGGGTGTAGTGTTTCCATAGTGACGGAACCAAGTTTTCCTTTTTCGGTGAAAAGGAAACCCAAGTAGCACAGGATGAACTCATTCATAGGAGGGTGAAGTTGATTACTCATCAGTTAACTAGCCTAACCTTTGGTGTAGTAGATGTTATGAGTTCCCGGTTTCCTGTAGTGGTGGTATAGTATAAGGACATATTTTCTGAATATGTTTCAGGTTTACCTCCCTACCAAGAGATAGACTTCTGCATTGATCTACACCCTAGGATGACACTGATATCTTCACCAACATATTAGATGTCTCCCATAGAACTTTATGAGTTGAGGTTACAGTTGGTGGACTTGTAGATGAAGGTATTTATGAGACCCAATGTTTCACCCTAGGCTTCCCCAGTTTTGTTTTCCAAGAAGGATGACGGGGCCATGAGGTTTTGTGTAGATGACTAGTGCTTGAACTAGGTAACCATGAAGAATAAGTATCCACTACCTAGGATCGATGACTTCTTTGATTAGTTGAGAGGGGCATGATAGTTCTCAAAGATTGAACTCAGGTTAGGTTATCACCAGTTGAAAGTACGAGACGAGGATATACTTAAGATGGCATTCATATGTATCTATGGTCGCAATGAGTACTTGGTGATGCCCTTTGGCATTAAGAACACCCCATTAGTGTTGATGGGACTCATGAGCCAGATCTTTCTACCTTAATTAGACTAGTTTGTGGTCGTATTCATCAACAATATCCTTGTGTACTTGTAATATGAGGAGGATCATATGATATACTTAAGGATAGTTCTAGACATACACCTAGAGAGCCATCTTTATATAAATATATTTAAGTGCTAGTTTTGGATTCAGATGGTCCAATTTTTGGGAAATGTTATCTCAACAGATGTATTGGTAGTGTACTCGACCAAGGTCAAGGTTGTGTTAGCTTAGGATCCACCTAATATTGTGACAGAGGTTCATAGCTTCCTTGGGTTGGAAGGATATTAACAGAGATTCATACCTAATTTCTATAGAATACCAGAACCCATAACAGCTTTAACTTTAAAGGGACAACCTTTCATGTGGACAAAAAGTGCCGGAAATCTTTTCAGTAGTTGAGGCATAGTTTGAAAATCACTCTCATATTGAGATTTCCGGAGGAAGGTGTCAAGTACATAGTGTTTTGCGATGCGTCGGGAACTGAGCTTGGTTGTGTTATTATGTAGTGGAAAGAGGTGATTACCTATGGTTCATGTTAGTTGAGACCACATGAGAAGAACTACATGACCCATGATCTAGAGATAGTAGTGGTAGTGTTCTCTTTGAAGATGTGGTGACACTGCCTAATGGGTGAGCGGTTTATCGTATACTCCAATCACAAGAGTCTCATGTATATCTTCTCTGAGAAAGACCTCAACTTGAGACAAAGTTTATGGTTAGAGTTCCTACAAGATTATGAATTTGAAATTTTCTATACTATTCAAAAGGGGAATGTGGTAGAAGATTATCTCATTAGTAAATCTTGTTCGTAGTTTCTGAACGAGGTATTAGAGTAGTTGTTCTGGTCATAGTTATCCTTTTTGGATGGAGATGGAGTAGATTACCTCTAATTAATGGTTTTCACCCCTCCACTATTATAGCGATTCAGGGAGGCACAACTTGTGGATGCTGACTGTGAGACCCTGTGTGCTCAAATATCCACAGGGCATGCTCCTGATGGATTTTCTAAAGTTGGGGAGCACATCATTATTTTCAAAGGATGCATGATGGTATCAGTGACATTGTGAGAAGAGGTTCTGAGAGAGTTTCGCACATATCCTTTAGAGGAACATATAGGTGTGTAAAAGATGTACCAGGACCTCTGACATCATTTTTGGTAGCTGGGGATGAAGAAAGGAGTTGCAGAGTTCATATCTTGATTCCTTACTTATCATCAGGTGAAAGATGAACATCGGGTTCCAGCAGGTTTGGCTCAACCCCTTGATTTTACAGAATATAAGTGGGATGGGATATCTATAGACTTTATGGTGGTCTTACCATGTACTTTTAGAGGAAATTATTCCATCTAGGTTATCATAGATTGGCTCTCCAAGTTCGACCAATTCCTAGCTATATGAGAGAAAAGTTAGTAGAGAGATTTGGATGCCACTATATTTAAGAGATAGTTTGAATCCATGGAGTTACATTGATGATTATTTCTGATCATGATGCAAGATTTATATCTTGGTTTTGGAAGGGATTACAAGAGGCGTTTGGGACTCAATTACCCTTGAGCACAGCGTTTCACCCCCAAACTGACAGTCAGACTGAGCGGACCATTCAAGATCTAAAGGAAATGTTGCGAACTTGCATGTGGGAATTTTTCCATAGTTCTTAGGATCACCTACCACTAGTGGAGTTTTCATACAATAACAAATATCATTCCACCATCGGTATGGCTTCATTCAAGTATTTTTATGGGTGAACCTACAAATCAACACTTTTTTGGATTGGCCTATGAGAGTCAGCACTAATGAGCCTAAAGTTAGTGAGAGCTATAATGGAGAAGGTAAATGTCATCTAGGAGTAGATGAATACTATACAGAGCCATCATAAGTATTATGCTGATAGGCAATGAAGGCCTTTGGAGTTCAAGGAAAGAGACCATGTGTTCCTATGGGTTTCACCTCAATGTGGATTACATAGATTTTTTTGGGGCGAAAAGCTATCTCTGAGGTTCATTAGCTCTTTCTAGATACTGTGTAGAGTTTTCAAGGTGGTGTACTACTTATCTCTACCTCTATAGTTATACCGCGTACACAACATCTTCCACCTGTCATAGCTAAGAAGGTATGTGCATGACCCATCGCATGTTATCGATTTCAAGTTAGACATCAAAGATGGAGCGACCTTTATTGAGTACCTAGTGTAGATCGAGGATTTACAGGAGAGGGTCCTTTTTGGGTGATCTATTCCTTTGGTGTTTGTTTGGTGGTAAGATTATAATCTCCAGAAGAGTACTTGGGATCAAGAGGCTCGGATTCGTGATTAGTACCCACATCTTTTTTAGTAGCCTTTGTTTTGGATTTTTAGAGATGTAAATCTCCAAAGGTAGGGAAAATGTAATGTCTCTGATTATAAATGTATTATTTTTGGATATTTTATGGATTAATTTTGAGACTAGGAGATGTGATGTGGTGAAATTCTAAGGTCCAGTGTGCCCAAAATAAATGTTTGAAATATATTAAATATATTAAATAGCACATGCGCATAGTTTTCATAAAAAAGTGGAATAACTTTTAAATGGGTTTCTGGATCATAAATATGAGGGGACCATTGAGTCAAAAATATGGGGATTACCCTAGGTTTAACTTAACATTAGTTGTTGTGGGGCGTTTGTAGAAAAGTCATCGTAGGCACGAAAATGAATAAAATAATTAAATAATTTTTTTAAATTTGTTTTGTTGACACAACAATTAGTGGATCTTTAAATAGATAATTATTTCATAAATACAGGGTTATCCATATAACCCTAGAACCACTGGAGAATCATTGGAGTGAGATTCAATTATTCTATCTCAAGTGAATGACAGAAGATCATAGATCAAAAATTGACGCACATCGATTTTGACAGATCATCCCAACAATAGTGATGCAGCTATCATTATTCATCAGATATTGATCCAAATCAAGGTAATTCATGTGTTTTATTTCGATTTATTCCTTGTTCTTCCTTTCTATAATGAATACAAATCAATCCATAAATAGATTGATTTGTGGTTCGATCGTCATGCAGGATGGTTTTATTTTACAGGTTTTGACGAGAGTTTTATCTTTGTTTATTGTTTTATTAATTTTTCATTCTAACATAAATGGATTGAGTTATACATAAACATAGATCTAGTTTCATTCCTCAAATATATTCTGGTTCTTTTCTACCCCCATTTATCATTCGTCGTGGGCGTTCTTTGTTTATCCCGCAACTCGACAAATTTCAATCAATTGATAATTGAGCATCTATTTCTTGGTGAAACGATCTAAAATAAAAGATCTAGGATCAGCAAGACATGATGGTGGTGTGAAAGTATAAGCAATGGTGAATTAGACGACTGATGGTTTCAGATTTCATGATATTCAACGTTCTTTGGGGAGGAACAAAGAATAGCCTATAGATCTATTTTTCGAACAGATTAGACACGAAAATATGTTTTTTGAGTGATGGTGAGTCTCAAGTGAGAAAATCCTAGAATAATGATATGATTAGTGTTGGATTCTAAAGTAATGATGGCATGGATGCAGGTGGTAGGAAGAAGAAGTTTTTCTGGAAAAATATGATAAACATGACATGTGGTCCTTGACTACACAGAATTTAGTTCCCTTTGGATGACTCGATGTGTACTCCCCCACACGGTGCAACCTGCACTATGTACATAGGATACCCCATGTACTAGAACACGGGCACAGATACATGGTCTGACACCATGTAAAGGCACATGGCTGGAGTACATGGGTGGGACCCAAGATACAGGGACACGACATGTAACCCCTATACTGTTGTGTACTCTTCTATACTACATGGACATAGTTTTAATGAAATAGGCCATTTACATGGGCAGAACTCGGGGTCAAGGGACATGGCATGTAACCCCTACTACACATTGTGTACTCTTTTATACATGGTTTGGATCTCTTTTCCTCCATATCTTAGACAAGTTTCGTTAGGGTTCATTCCCCTTATCCTTTACCTAAAGGTTGGTATGAATCATTTCCTACTCCTTGGACTATGATCCCTTTAATAATAATTCCTGGATAGATTTGTTGGAATACCCTTGAGAGGTAAGGAGTGGGATCCTTTATTCATCTTCATGCCCTAGGTGGTGTTCTTGGTATCGATGTGACTAATCTTACCGAGATATGATCCTCTACTTAGCAGGTTAATCCAGATTGAGTTGTTGGTATCACCCCATGGCCCTAGATGTGATCCTCATCTGTGTATCGTATTCTCTTTCGAATATCAGCGTGTTATTTCTCATGAAAAGACTTGATGAATAGTACCTCTCAGATGGATGTCATCAGTACCATCAGACTCAATAGTGCATTTTCCTGGATGAGTGCTTCATGGAATCTTCGAGTTGAAATCCTAGGCTAGTATACTACGGTTGTGACTTATCACTAGACTGCATGTATTTTTTGATTATATTTGGATATTATTGTTATATGTGTTATAGAAATATACTTGTGTATAGATGACTATAATTCCTTTATTGTATGCTTTGTGGTTTCGAGGTTTCTTTTTGAGTATTGTTATACTCAACCCTGCACAGGCTTTTGCCGCATGTTTCATGTCTTGTGTAGATGATCGACCTTTTGACGGAGTCCTATATGGACCAGGACCTGACGGTGCTTAGTGAGACCGGATAGACCAAGGTGTGTTCCTGCAACTTTCAAACAACAGTCATAGTTCCTTTACTTTTAGATTGGACTTGTGTTACAAACTCTTTGTGGTGGGATTTTATTTGGCCTTGTTTACTTTATTTTACTTCTTGTCATACTATGGTTATAGGAATAGATGTATGCATGCATGGTTGTTCAGTTTTTTTTACATTTCATCATTTTTATGGTCTTGGAGATGTGTTCGTATGTATAGGTACTTAGGCTAAGGCTTCCCATGACAGTGATATGCCTACTCAACGTCATTCATCATCCCATAGCTTATTAGAGGCAGGCTTGAGGAGTCACATCATTGGCCCTACTAGGATGGGTCGTGATAGTATGTATCAGGTTTGTGAAACTCAATTTTTTATAAATTCATTAAACATTCAAAAAACTATTGAATTTTAAAAATATTTAAGCAGTGAGATTGAATCACCACTTTTATGAAATATTTTACATGTTCATACAACTTTTCACTAACATGAAAAATATTCCTTTGCCTCAGAAACATTTCTCCTATTGATCTTCTCTGCTCTAAAATTTTTTCAATACACTTGTTTGAAAATGCATCTTCGTTTTAAATAAACACAACAACCTAAAAACTATGAAAAAAATTATTGATCGATTTTTTATAAAACTTTCACCTTGGACCACTTGACTGATGTTTGGACTAACAGTCTCCAAATAACCTCAGGTGTGCCTCCTTATACGCTATAGTTTTTCAATTAGAAATGAGGGTCTAGGGTGTTACCATGGGGAGACTATACTCTCATATCAAAGTAAAACATAGTGGATAAATAACCAAACAACATATAACAAAAATAATTAGAGTACACATAATCATTAAATAATTTCAAGCTACATCAAATGAAATGTAGAAGTAAGTAGTCATACAGGCTCACGATCATGCCAGCATATAACAACTAATCACCCACTGGGTCGATCACATGTACAAGATAAATAAAAGAATAAAATTGCACTAATGATATAATAACATTATTGAGCTCCAACTCATCCCAATATCCAACCTCATCCAAGTTATCCTACTTGAGCATAAAACATTAGTCCTCCACCCTACCTAAACCTGAGATCAGTCAAGTTTGGTCGGTTACCCAATTTTCATGACCTCCCAAGTAGAGTGTGAGTAAAAATTACTAGGACACCACCAATGAGGTCCCAAAAATAACCAGTAAATCTATTTATACACATTTGATATTCTCAACTTAATAAATAAATAATGTGTGTAATAATAAATGAAATAAACACCATTAATCCTCAAGTTATAACATGACACCTGGGATCGGCCAAACTCTCTTTGGACAGTGTCAAACTATCTATGAACATAAGAAACCACCCTAGGGAAATATACCCATATCCAAAAGTATAAGAGACAACCCTAGAGAAATATACCCATCCCTAGAACCATAAGAATCCCCCAAGGAAAATATACCCACCCCTAAAACATGATGAAACCACCCAGAGCTTCCTACATCCCTTAACCATAATAAAATTCATACACCCAAGGGGTTTCACTCCCTACCTGAAAGCATGTATTATCCCCCTATTACCCTAAGATACACATATTATCTAGATCTTTACCCCACATTCACATACTTCACACAAATTCATATAAAAAACATATCTCCATGGGAACATCCTCCCCAAAACCTCACACATCATTCACCTAGGGTATCCCACCCTAGAACCTCAGATATATCGCACATACCTAGGGGTATATCCCATTACTAATACCTCACACCATACCACATGGGTTGGCCACTCACCCAAACTCGGTACACATTAAAGGGTTTTAAATGAGTCTAAATTTTATCAAATCAAGTGGAAGTGATTAAAAACCCTTATCGGCGGATCTCCATACAAGATAATATAAAAACCTATGTAAAAACAAAAATGAGTAACATAATATAAATATATGTACCTAACACTAAAGAGCTACAACATCATCTTTGAACTCCATCATATGGTTTTGAGAGAGATCACCAAAGTGGAAAACATAAGCATCCCACCTCCATAGGTATCCATGGGTAAAATAAATCATTTGACATTAGTATGAGATTCACATTTTCTCCATAGTATGTTATTACCTTATATGTGAAGGAGAAAGATGAAAGAGATATTTTGGAACCAAGGATATTTGACCAAGATAATATTTAAAACTGACACACACTTACATCACATGGAAATAGATTATATAAGTAATAAATGATTCTCCTTGATTATCCTCCCATTTATTCATGAATTAAAATGTATGAATAAATTACCTGGATGGTTTATGCATCATATTCATTTACTCCCATTACGTTACAACTCTTGTAATAGATTAATAAATAATAACTTATGTGGTTAATGGTTTGGGTGTCCATCACACATGAAATAATATACCCAATGCATGTAAATCATAATTTGAATTCAAGATGATATACTTATCATAAATATCTCATATATAAATAATGATTTAGGTTATATCTCCTTCAATTTATCACATGCACTAAAGCCTCATAATATTTTTTCATTTCACCTTATATTGTATCATATAAAATAACTTGTGAAACCATATACAACAATCCATTTTGATATCTACCAAAGCAATTTTGTAAATCTATCATTAACTTCACTTTGTATCAAATCATATGCAATACCTTGTGAACACCCATCCAAAACACTTTTAGAGTAACTATATAAGTAAAATTCAATACCCATTCAGTTAGATAAAAAGTGTAACCCACAAACCTTTATATAATTAACAACAAATACAAATCTATGTATCTATATATGTAAGTAAAGAGAGGCTTCTAGAAAAGCATCAATGATACTCAAGCTATAAAGGGATTTGACATGATCTCCATCAAACAAACATATCTATATACCTATTCCCACTATTATACATCATATGAAAACATTAATTCTCATATTTTTTCCTTCATCCAATACATTGAGTAACCATGGGACACAGAGCATGTTAATCCCATATAGCCAACTCGTCTTTTCTCAATTTTATGAGTGTAGATGGATCTAATCGATGAATACATCACATGTAATTCATCCTTATGGATAAGCACATAACATTTCCCATATCTAGATAGATATATAATATCTAGGTGTGTCTGCACAATCACATGGTATATCTCAATCGAGGGCCCTAATGTCATACTTGTCATATGTGGGGACAAATCCAATCATGTTCAATCTCCAACCAGAGACATGATTGAAAACATACCCATCCACCACTGTATTAGCTAAATTAGTATATAGACTTATGTAATTAGGGTATCAAAGTATAAATGTTATCATGCTAGGTATCTTTCCAACCTCAGGTAGTGGAGATTCAAATATGATCCATGCATCCCCAGTATACCGAAGACATCTTTATGAAACTCTATGTGATATATTTAGTGGGTTGTCTAGTGCACACAAAGAATCTTATTTTTTGTCTTATGCCTCATGATAATATTGTGTATCTCTATACAAGGATCATACTCATTCTAACCTCATCATTTCATTATAACCTATAATACTTCATGATGAACATCGATTAGGGATAAACTGAAAGTCAAACTTTGAGATTTCAATTATCATTACACTTCAAAAAATGTATATCTATATATACATTTATGTAGACAATGTGAAAGGATGATAAAATAGTGGTTTCCTTTAATATGATACATTTTAATATTCTTAAACTCTTTATGAATATTTAATAAAACCAACATAATCCATGATTTATCATGTCATATAGGATAAACTATCATATCATCCTTATGTTTTCTACACTTTCTGGGTTGTGTTAACACATTACATCATATGTAATCAATGTCACATCTCTATGTGTTCATCTAGTAAAACCCTCTCACTGAAAACATTAATGTGAAACATCTATGAAGTAATCTAGTTTGATTAATAGTGAGATTAAGGAATCATATTCCTAATTTTTTAACTCTTTGAACATATTGAAACTTCTTAAATTCATAACATCAAATTTTATGATGTCAAATTGTATTTTCTACTTAGAACTATTTCTATGTTCATCATGGTCATCCTTGGAATCTTATTCCATCAAACTTTTTCCTTGAAATAATGTAACTAATTACATTATTATTTACAAATACACCCTGAAATCTCTTAGAATATTAAGTAAAGTACATTTTAAATATAGATTGGTGTAATTTTTTATTTTTTATTATCTTTAAGTCCAATCATACTCCCACTATCCTCTTAAATAATATATTATTTTTAGAATTTTTTGTTAAGATAAAAAAAAATCCTTTTGTGTTGAGAAATAGAATTTATTTCCTCTTAATAGGAATATTAAATGAATAAAATATTATTTCCATATCATATATGGTAGTCTATGTGTTTGGAAAATTTTTATTTGAAAAAATAATTTATTAAAAAATAATCAATATTACATACCTTTAAAAATTAATTTATTAAGCATCTATACATGACATAGAAATTCCATAGAGTTTCAAAAACTTCTTCAATTATTCTAGATAATCCCATCATATGGAATTATTATTCCCTCTTCTTGATAATCCTAGGTTTCAATGAACTTTATTAGATTCTTAAAGAAACATTGTTTAACTTTTACACTAACTTTTATTCTTATGGTTTAGAATTTTACCCACTTGTACTATCCATATGATACTAGAATGAAAACATCATAGGTCATGTTTATATATTCTCATCACTTTGATAATATCAGATAAAATTTTCTTGAATTCATTCATATTTTCAGAAAATTTCCATAGATGAAAATATGATGAATTCCCTAACCAAAATAGTCCATTTTTCATCTATTGCCTTTGAAAACCTTAAAATTAATAACTTTATTCTTCTATAAGAATATAGATTCACTTGTTGAACAACTTCAACACTTAGTTACTGAGGAATTAATTGTTTTGACACATATAATTTTCCTTATGAACTTTTCTTAAATCACAAATATTTCTTAATAAAATTTCTTAAGATTTTGGTCTTAAGGGTATCTTACATTAATCTTCTCCTCTCAAGGATTGATCAAAAATTTTATCTTGATGATGATGATAAAATCTTCAACAGAATCTATTATTAGATGAGTGTCATGTATTATTAACCATTTAATAAGTAATTTTATTAAATGGTCTCCCAATAAAATGATGACCCCTTTTAAAATTCATCATATCCATTAGAGTTCCAAGATATATATTTCACTTCGAGTTACACCGGTTATCACATAAATAATCTATGATTATATCTGGTAGAAAAAAATCTTCAATAATATCATATATGACTCTTGGATAGTTTACCAGAAAACTCTTTGTAAAATTAATCATAGGGATATATTCAAATCTATTCTTCTAGTACCCTAACCATTAATACTTACTAGCTAAGTATAACCCAAAGAAAGCACCAAGAATAAGCATGAAAAGAAAAAAATAAGGGTTACTCGGCTGAGCTTGATAGTACCAACAAGATAATCCAAAGTCACTTATAAATTTCTTTCCTAACACAAGATAATACAGGGGTAATCATGCTAATATTTATAATACCAGGTTAAATGATCTAAATCTTGACAAGTGATACTTTGAAAAGAATCTCACACTTATTATTTAAAGGGGATTTTAATATCACCATATTATCTGATGTTATTCCCTATATATATTCATACTTCTAGTAATTTAGTTTGGAATTTTATTCCTTCCACTAAATCAATATGTTCAAACAATATTAATGTGTAACTATTTACATAAACCACAAGTTTTTATTACTCACCCAAAATTAAAAGTCAAATATATTCATACATATCTATATGCATCATATACATAGGGTACATGAACACTTCAGGTAAATGTATAGAGTTATATGAGATTGAAAATATTCACATGAGTAACCCCGAAGTGACAAATATACAACCCCATTCACTATCTTAGATGAGGCATAAGCCTCCAGGTAGGTAGGTAGTATGACCCCAAGTCCCTCTGTCAAGGATACTTTACTCAAGAGAGAATCCAGTTCATCATAACTTTGAAAAATAATATTTTAAAACTATATTCAACAACTATATTCAATCTAATAACTTCAATTTCAAACTAAGCTCAAGATAGATGAAAAATAAATTCATTATAGAGACATTCCTATCATATAATGAAAGGACCAATCCTATAAGCATTTTAACATTTTAAAATAAAGCATACTCAATATTCATATTTCTTAAACAATTCACTAAACATGTTTATATAAGGTAATAGCCTTTAAATAAATGAAAAATTCAAATATTTAAACATTAGATAAATATTTATGATTAATTCATAAATAAAATCTAATTATAAACCCTTATTATAATTTTTAGCTTTAACAATATGAACATTTCATAATTTTTAATTAACATTTTATATTTATTCAAATATGAACTCTTTCATAGTAATCATTATATAGAATTTTCATTTTAAATATATGATATTATATGAATTATAAACTATTTATAATCCAATTTCTATTATGTAAAAATTTTATATAATATAAATATCATATACTTAATCATTATTTAATCCTTGATCATATCAATCATAAAAAAAATTAATGTGAATTAAATAATATCCAAATAAGTCCCCTTTTAATTGGAAAAACTCAAAATAATTAATTATGAACAATTCTTAATTTAAATATAAACATTTTATATTTTGGCCTTATTTCATAATTTATAACCCTTTATAAATTATTACTTATTATTTATAAATAAACACTTTTATTTCTATATCATAAGTTATGAAATATAATATTTTAAAAGGTATTTCAAATATTGACATTTAATATTTGGGAAAATAAAATATTTATAAAAATTTATTTAATTAATTGTAAAAAAATATAATTAATTAATTTATAAACATTTTATAAATTAAAATATCAAAAAATACCTTTTATAATGATTTATAACCATTTTATAAACCATTAAAATCATTTCAAAATATAAAAACAATTTTTAAAATATTTTATGTTTACCCTTAAGTAGGTACCCATTCCTGTATAATGGTATCATTCCTTTACCCTTACATTGACACTATGTGTAAGGGTAATTCAGTCCTGAATCCCTTACGTAAGGGTGGATGTCCATGACCCTTATGTAGTATACGTTGTGTAAGGGTATAGAATGTCTTACCTTTATGTGAATGCTTCACATAAGGGTGGGTCTTCATTCACCAATGTGTAAGGGTATCGTGTAAGGTTAACGACTTATCTACCTTTACGTATCCAATTTTTTGTAAGTTTAAGTGGTCAATTACCTTTACATGGCTTTAGGGAAAACCTTAATACCCTTATGTAACCAATTAAATCCTTTGTTGTGTAAGGGTAGCTTGAAATAACCATTACACAAGCTATAGAATTGCCTTTATGTAGCATTAGGAAAACTATGTTTACCCTTACATGAACTCCTTCACATAAAGGTAAGTTACTCTGGTTACCCTTACACAACTAATATGTGTAAGGGTGATGTATTTGTTACCTTTATGTAGTCATCTCACATGAGGGAATATTTAGGTGACCCTTACATAGACCGATCTACACTAGGGTAAGACACAATGACCCTTACGCAGACCACTCTGTGTAAGGGTAAATCCTTGGTTACCCTTACGCATCTCAGCGACATAAGGGTATGGTCTACATTTTCTTTACATAGACCCACTACGTAAGGGTAAACCTTTTTATGAAACCGAATTTCCAAAAAAAACTTGGGATGGTGGTCTATTTTTTATTTATTCTTCATTTCATTAGAAGATTCATAAAACTTAATCATGAATCAATTTGAAAACACTAGTGGGTTTTAAAAGAGTCAAATAACATTTATCAAATCAAGTGGAAGTGGTTAAAAACCCTTTTCTAAGTATCTCCATTCAAGATAATATGAAACCTATATAAAAACTGAAATGAAGAACATACTATAAATATGTGTACCTTACACTAAAGATCCATTGTATCACCATAAAACTCCATTTCATTAGTTTGAGAGAGATCTCCAAAGTGGAAAACATAAGAATCCCAACTTTATAGGTATCCACAGGTAAACTAAACCATCCAACATTTGGATGGGATTCACCTTTTCTCCACGATATGCTAGTACCTCATATGCAAAGGAGAATGATGAAAGAGAGCTTCAAGAACCAAGTAGATTCGATGAACATATTAGGCAAGTCCAGTCATAAGAAATTTTTTTGACCATTTATTAAGAAGAGAAAAAGAGTCAACAAAGAGAGAAGATGGGGAAGATAGCAAATTCCCACATCTAGCGTAAGAAAAATTACATATCGTAATATGAAAAACCATCCCCATGACCATACTCATTAGCAGTTTCCCATTAAGATTGAGATTTACCTTGATTAATGATTTTTAGGATATCAGAATTGACCCTTCGTGACACCTTGGAGTATGATCTGGTAGACAAGGTCCTTGTCATGGTTGAGTAGTCTTTCCTCAACCTTCTCTTTGGGGGGTAGAAATGAATCCCTCACTGTTAATCAATTTCTTGTTCCCATGTGTAATAATGTCATTGGATGAGGCTTTATCACTCCCCAAAGTTTGAAGGGGGGCTATGTCTATCACCCTTTCATCATCAGTGACATTTTTTCACTTATTAGTAATTTTTGAGGAGGTATATAATTTTTGAATCTCCTCCTGAAGATTAATTTGTTGTGCACCTAAGCTGAAATCACCATCCTTTAGCTCCCAAACTGTTGCATCAGAGTCTCTCAACTGTATAAAGCCTCGCCCTATGAACTGAGGCTACATGTTAGTGTCTTTCATACCCACACATTGAACATCATGTGTATTTTGATCAGCAGTAGTTTCCTCATGCATCTTATCACCCCTTTCACTAACAGGAGTGGCCCTTTCCATCTCAGAATGAATTGCACCTGTAGGATGACCAGTCGTATCTTCAATGCGACCACCCAAGGAAACTGTAGTGTCCTGAGGCACCAATGATAATGGATGATTCAACCCATTGAGAACACATTCCAATCTACTAAATATATCTTTGACTTTCAGATCAAGAGATAGAGGTAGTGTTTGATTCAGCCTCTCCTGGGTTGCTTTACATGAGTTCAAAATACCAGCATCCTGGATGGTCCAATCAGTACTTGGTAAATCCTAAATCTCAGAGGGTCTACTACAGCCTACATTCAATAATCTGCCACTATCAACATGCATCCCAATAGGGACCTACTCCAATTGATTAGCACCCAAGCTAAAATCCTTCTAGATCGACTTCACATGCCTAAAACCCTCAGTTTATGCCCCATATGCTTGCACATAAGACATAAATCATACAAATATTCAAAGACAACTAATTATTTATGTTGGAACTCTTCACCAACAACCACCTAGAAGGATTAAATAGGTGGATTCAATACATCAATCGCAACACAAATCCTTGGAGAAATGGGATGAAAACAGCCCTAGTCTGACTATTTGAACATAGATATCACCCTACTAGGCTCCCTAACATGCATAGAATAGATGTATTTTGAAAAGGACTCAGAATTTCTGGAAACCTTACCTAAATCACCATGGTTGGAAAATCATGCCTCATATGAAAATAATATGACCATTTCTAGAGAAGGAACTGAGATCCATTACAGATACAAGGTGTGCTTGACCAGGCCAGGACTAGATAATCCTCTGAGGCAAACCTAACCATAATATGCTTCGAGTTGATGATTTTAATGATTTCCCACTCCTGTAAAACCCAGGATCCAAATATGAAGTAATCGAATGAATCCTCATTGATTTAGGTGAAAAAACCATCCCTACCACTATAGTTATGTTAGGTTATCCTCATCTATTATAGTTTTGAGGTGATTCCCATAATCATCACTACCCATTACCCTATATACACCCTCTCTAGGGTTAATGTGACATTAGGAAGCCTGACAAGGTCCCTGGGTCTCATCATGTAAAAGAAATCCCACATGGGCTCCTTGATCTAAATCTCAATTCTTATGCCAATCCCATCACTCATAGGGAATAAAATCCCTTAGCCTCTTCATAATAATATCACAATCTCATTGTCTTTATAGGCATAGACGTACTAGAATTACTCTGGAGAGATAGTACAAATCCCATCTCCCGTCCCAAGGTTATCCTAGGTCATTCAATACACCCAACCAATTAAAAATCCACTCTAACATACCCAACCATGTAATAACATCTCAATAGAGGAGGAATGCTCTCCCCACATTCATCTGAACTATCCCAGAGGATTAAAGACATCTCAAGGTTCTCACATGGCCTACCCATGCCAAGCATTCCATTCCACCACATTCCTCTACTAGGAGGTCACTAAGACACCTAAACTAAGGTCCACTAAGATTATATAATTCATTTTCACCCCTTTAGGTTCAATTTATCCTGAGGTATAAAATATTTACCATGCCCTCATCCATTAGTGATCGAGATATTATATCAATGTAAAAGGGACCATTGTGAACCTTAACACTTGCACCAAACCACATGAATTTTATTTTAATAAAATAAATTCACATAAAAAAAGGTTGATCACCCATATGTGTTAAGACTATATACCACATGCTATGTAAACAACATTCATATACCAAATTGGTATGTTCAAGGACCACATACATCATACATGACATCATTTCCTTTAAGAAAAGCCTAACCACAACCTAAGATTTTCCAAGCTCCAATATTGGACTAAGATCCTATCCCAAACCCCATCATCACCAATAATTAACAATAAAATTTTATAATTAATTATTTGATTTAATTAAATTAGTTATAAAAAATATAATTAGTTTCACAATTTAAAACAAATAGGCATAATTGCTTAATCACTTATCAGGGAAATATCTACTCATCAAAACTGTGAGCAACAGGGTGTGATCTACTTCCAATATGCATCCATACTAAATTTGCAAAAAATCACCAATTATTAAACTTAGTTTAACAACTAATTTCATCCAATTTAAGCCAAAACCCTAGAAAAATCATATGAAAAATTACCTTCATCCAAATGATGTGTTATGGTGTGTAATCATCCTCCTAGGATGACCTATATCCATGTCAATAAAAATCTCCATCGTCCTCTCCAGATTCCACCATTATCTGGTGGAATCGGTGCCAAAACCCTAGTTAAAACCATCTAAAATCATAGATGGTGGAGGGAAGACAAAATGAAAGGAGGAAGGAAGAGAGAGATATCACCTCAATTCACTAAGAAACACTATCAAAATCACCCAAACCTGAGGGAATTTAAGACAAAGGAGGGAGGGAGAAACTCCATGGTCTTGTTGCATGTGAGGGAGAAGAGAGGAGGGAGAGAGGTTAAAAGCCTGAGGGGGGAAAATCAATCATTTCCCTATTTTATGAAAACAGAGGTGCACCACGGCATGGATAACCTCCCTCTAGGATCCCTGTAGGCTCGAAATTCCCCCCACCACACTAAATCCCCTCCCTTATCTCCGTTTTAAATAGGTACTTCATACACCCAAAATGGTATGAACCACAACATAGTAGAGATCCCTTCACCATTTTCTATGTGTCATGAGCTCCACCACATCGTGTTGCCCATACCCATTCCCCATAGGGTAAACCCTTTAGGTTCTATACCCAATAGGGATCCACACCCTCTAAAAATCTCAGGCACCATGCTCACCCAAGTGTGATGCCCTCCACCATGTTTAGCTCCATGACATGGTGCTCCCTAAGGTGGAACACCTACAACCAAAATCAGTTATAGGTCCACCTAACCTTACTCTGATGTCCACCTGAGCACCTGAAATACCTATCAAGCCTTAATCCAGATTCAGAAACATCTCCTTGATATGTCAAAACACTCAGAACTCTAATCGGGAACCCAATTCATTAAACTTTTCTTACTTCAGGAACAAAAATTAGAATTCCTTTCGATTTTCACAACCCAAAAAACATAGGTCTTTACAAGGGGGTCCTTGGGTGATTTTCTAGGGTTTTAGGGAAACTTTCATCCCCTCTATGACTAGTGGATCTCTGGTAATACCTATTTCTCTTTGTCTTCTTCTTCTTCTTGGTTTTCTCTCTCACCGGTAGTGGGATATGGGGATTTAGGGGTGGGGGTTTTGTTGAGGCTTGGAAAAACCCTAACGAATGCTGATGCTTTTTCTCTTAGAGGTTAATGATATCTATCAAGGGTCGATTCAATGATTTTGGAGGTGGTGTTCACATTGGATTGGTGAACAATAATTGTTTATTTATTCTTCATCAATTTGACGATTACTAGTAGAAACTTTTGGATCAATAATTAGGGATTTTTTATTTAGATTTCTATTAAGGTTTTAGGAAGGTTAAATCTTGATCAAGCCTGACATCATGATTGAGGTAGGTGGCTTCTTATTTACACTGGTTTTGGGAATCTCGTGGATTTTTTGAGATGTTTCATTAAATTATTTTTGTGAATTTAAAATGATTTAATGATCATGTGACTTTTTCATGGGAAAAAAGGGTTTTGGCATGCTTGTTTTTGGGTGAACACAAAGGAGTTTTTTTGGAAAACGGGGAAAGTGGTGAAGAGTTATTGAATTATTTTGTTTATGGATGGCGACATTGATTTATCGGTGGGTGTTAGTGTGATTTGTGTTTGGGAAAAATAGAGAGATTATTTTGTTTTTGTTTTTTTATTATTTTGTGGAATGGAGCTATCAAATGGTGAATCTACGATTTTTTATTGTTTTTTTTTATGGTTGAGTTGGGCGAATTGATTGTATGGGGTTTTGGTATGGATGTTGGGTTATGCACATAATTTCATTGGTTGGAGGTTTTTATGGATTTGTGCATTGAGTTGCATGGGGTTGTGTAATTACTCTTGGTATTATCGTTGATTTGTTTTAACGATGGATTACACATGATCCATGGTAAACACCCACTTGGGTGTGAAGAACTTGTCAAAAATGACAAGATGATGTGGTGGAAACTTCCACTTGGGTATGAGGACCTTGTTGGTAATAATAAGGTGAGGTTTGGGTGCAGTTGTTCCTCTTGCGAGTAAGTGATACGCATTCTTAGTTGGTTACTCGAGGTCTAAGTGAGACCTTAGGGATTTGGTTAAATAGGTGTGTGGTGTTGGTTTTGATTTATAATTTTGGTTTTTGTTATAATGTTGGTTGGATTTATTATTCGTAAGAGATTTTTATTTATTGTTTTTATGTACGCTGCTTTTGGTTGTCTACAAAATTTCATAGGGTGGGCTTGTTTTATAAATCTCATTGTGGCTTGATGGATTTTCACATACATGGAGTGCATAGAGAGCATTAAGGAAATCCTACAGGGTCTTGTACTCACCCCGGCACAGGAATCCTGGTTTCTATATGGATAATGTTGTTTGAGTTACGGGTTACATGAACATTTCTTCATTGGATTGAATGGAGTAGCATAGGTCCTCTGGTGGCGATTAGCGGAGGATGATTCACGGGTAGTGGGTTAGTTAATGGTTGAGGGTTCTATTTGTATTGAGTGTATCATTATATTGTTATACTATTATATTACTGTCGTATTGTGATTGTAGTCATTGCATTCATGGTTTCCGCTACATACTAGTTGGCGTTGGTGTTGGGTTATTACATCACCCCCACATGTTGTATTGGATGTTGTATGTTAATTATCGAGCCTTTGGTAAACAAGGATGGAACCAAGGGCTAAGTAGCATTCTGATTTAGCTCAGGGTCAGGTTTGAGTGGTCGGGCCAGGTTGGGATGTTACCTATAAGGGATTCCAGGTTAACCCTCAAATGTTCAACCATTTGTGCCACTATCATATGTAAGGATTTTGGGCCACCCACTAATGTAAAACGTTTGGGTCACTCTTGAATGGAAGGCCTTTGAGTCACCACCCCTTCATATTGAATTGTTTTAATATGTTACATCAGTTAGGGAAGAGGAAATACAACAAAAAAATGCACACACACACACTCACCCAGGGAGAGTTGAACCCATGATCTCCCAAGTGTTAGCCAAGGACACGCCAATTGGTGTAAATATCCTTGATAAATCATATGAAACATAGTGATACTAACATGTTAATCATCATCATCATCATGTTTAATAATATGTGAGAACAATGTTAATTATTGTTATTATTTATCATATTACACAAGTTAATTATTATGTCTCATTTGTTTTTGGATAAGACAACATTCAAAGTATCATCCATGATCGATTGCATACACAATGACCATTTTCTTAAATCAAATTATAAAAAATGTAAGATGAAACCCTAAATAAAAAAGTTCTCACAGAGAACATAAATTAAACCTATTGGTAAAATTCAAAGTATCATTTGTAACGCGTTATTGGTAAGATTACCGATCTCATTTAGTTGTACATTTCAATAAGATTTAGGGAGAATGGCAACGGGGGACCACAAGTCCCCCCTAATACTCAAAGAGGGTCTTTGGTTGTTCTATGAGCAGTATTTTTCACTGTTCACAGAATTGACTATGGTCCTTGTTGGGTATTAGGGGGGACTTTTGGTCCTCCATTGTCATTCTCTCCTAAGATTTAGCCCTAGGAAGATTTTTTGCGGTCAAATATTCGCTTTAAGTGGATTACAACTGCCAGTACGAAACACAGCGGAAGAACTCTCTCTCACCCTTGAACCCTAACCACCCCACACCAAATTGATGCATATGTGGGTGGAGCTGATCTGTTTCGTTCTATGGCCCTTCGGACTCCTGTGATCGTCCGTTCCCCAGCCTCCCCACTGGTCGCGTTAGAAAACAAAAACGTCGTCCATCTTTGTCGTCATCCACGGGAAAGCAAAACCAGAGTTTTTTTTATCGTCAACCGACACCACACTATTCCGGAGAGAAAATCCCCGTTGCCGTCGATGGCTGTTCATCATCACGAGGCCTCGATTATCGACGGAAAATGCATCGCACAAATGATCCGATCTGAAATCGCTTCCGAAGTTCGCTCTCTCTCCGACACTTACGGAAAAGTAATCACCCCCCCACCTCTCTCTATGCCTTGATGGTTGTTGAATCTCTTCTTCTCTTGCGTTTTTACGGCTGTTTTTGTAATGTTTTGCCGTTACAAATTATGGTTCTCGTGATTTTGTGATTGTTATATTTTGGAGGTGATGTTTTGGAGAAAAATGGGGATCATGTTAGTTGAAGCCAGTGACTGCTGAAGTTGGCATTAAGTCATGAGGGCTGGCATAAGATAGATTTTGTTTCTCAATGCTGGGCTTAAGAGTAGGATGGCTAATATTTCTCACTTTGTCCTCCCCGGATCAGGTCCCAGGGCTGGCAGTTGTGATTGTGGGGAACAGGAAGGATTCTGAAAGTTATGTTAGAACGAAGAGAAAGGCATGTGCTGAAGTTGGCATTAAGTCCTTTGACATAGACTTTCTGGAGGAAGTATCTGAAGTTGAGGTGATTAACAAGGTCCATGAACTAAATGCCCATCCAGATGTCCATGGTTGGTCGTTTAGAAATACAAACCATTCTTCATTTCAGTTTTTAGTGCTTCAGTATGTTAAAAGTAGATTTTGGAAGTACATTCCCTCCCCTCTGTATTTCAAAGTTCTTTTAACTTGAAATGCACTCAATCTCATTATCGTTACTTAGCGTTGCAGCATATTTGAATCGACTGCTTTCAATTATTCTTTGCGCTCGATTATTGAAATGGAAATGTCAATATAATAACTGCATGCTTCTAACATCAGTGATTGTTTACTGTTGGAAGCATAATTTTTTCCTCCGGGCCCCTTTTTTTTACACTCAAGTCAATATGATCTTTTTTTCTTGTTTACTAAAACCATTATGAAAATGGTATATTGTTGCATTGATAGGCATACTCGTTCAGCTTCCATTACCTAAACATATCAATGAGGAGAGAATCTTGAGTGAAATTAGCATTGAGAAGGATGTAGATGGTTTTCATCCTCTGAACATTGGAAAGCTTGGCATGAAAGGAAGAGATCCTTCGTTTGTCCCTTGCACTCCCAAGGTAACATGCTCTATAAATTTTAAATTTTGCCCGTGTTTGTGTCTCCTCTTGTTTTCCCTGTTGGATAAACAAATTTAGTCTAGAAAAGTCAAGAAACTTCCATCATGAACAGTATGCTGCCATGATCTTTCCATTCCTAAATACTTGGCTCAGGTTAAATCCTGCTCGTCTTTTGTTCATATGAGTTGCATATTTTGGATAGGGGTCAACCTACCAGAATCCATGGTGAGAATCTGGGATGAGGTTCAGGTTGATGGTCCTGTTTTCATGGGATTTAATAAATACCTAGTTTGCTTTCTTAGGTAACTAACGAATTTTCTTTTGATCTCTTCAATTTTGTATACCACCTACCACTTGGGATGTTGATTAGGGATGATCCCAACCCAGCTTGTACATAGTTTGGGTCTATTGAGTTCAGGCTGGGCTTTTGCATTGGTATTATGCATAAATTCATGGCTTGATGCCCGATTCAGCCTGTTAACCCCCCCCCCCCCCCCTTAAAATCCTGTCTGTTTAAAATATCCCGACCTGGAATTTGGTCTGTTTAGGTCCAAACATTAATCAAACAATATGGGATGGGGGGCTAATTTAGTTCTGCCCAGAAGCCCAGTCTGAGTTGCCGGTCCGAGCCCAACCTGGAACGCCCAAAAAATTAAAGTAGAAATAATTAGATAAAAAAACATTAAAACACAATTAATTTATATAATAAAATAATATTATATTATTATTTTTAGGTGGGTCGGGTCCCTGCTTGTTGTGTGTCTGAGCCAGAAATTAGTCGGCCATTTAAAAGTGATCCATTTATTATTTGGTGTGAAAAAATTTGGTTCAATAATACAAAATTTGAATGCTGGACTTGTTGGGTTGGGCGGGGGTCTTCAAATCCTAGTCTCAGCCTAATCTAATTAAAGACTCCGGATTCAAGTTCCTGGAAACGCGGTTGTGTCAAGTACTCAGTGAATGGAATTTGTTAAATTTCAGGGTCATACTTGGCTTGATCAAGTTTAGTCTGTGGATCTAAGACAAGTCTCGACGTTGAATTTAGACTAGTTCTGGATACTGGATGGACATATTTAAAAATTTATGTCTTCGTTCTCCAGTTTGTTCAAATGTTAGGAGATACTGACTTAACCCATGAGCAGGGATGCCTTGAGCTTCTATCTCGCAGTGGGGTGGCCATAAAGGGAAAACATGCAGTGGTGGTGGGCCGGAGCAATATCGTCGGACTGCCAGTTTCTTTGCTGCTGCTGAAAGCTGATTCCACCGTTACAGTGGTGCACTCGCGTACCCAAAATCCTGAAAACATCATCCGAGAAGCGGATATTGTTATTGCTGCAGCAGGGCAGCCAATGATGGTAATTATGAAATAGAAATACAAATGCTAGTTATTGGTAACTTTTAGGATGGAATGCAATGAGTTTTGAAGGGGAAAACTAGTATAGTTCTCAATGGGGTGAAATGTTTTAATACTCTTTATCTTTTTGGTCCAATTCAGATAAAAGGAGACTGGATCAAGCCTGGTGCTGCAGTTATTGATGTGGGTACGAATGCGGTTGATGATTCGAGTAAGAAGTTGGGGTACCGGCTTGTGGGTGATGTGGATTTTGAGGAAGCAAAGAAAGTAGCTGGGTGGCTGACTCCGGTTCCGGGGGGCGTCGGCCCCATGACTGTAGCGATGCTGCTCAAGAACACCCTTGAGGGTGCCAAGCGTTTGATCGGACGGTAGGCATCATCTTCTCCCCTGTGCAGATAATGTGTTGTATCAATAATATTGATGATGAATTTGTGTTGTATGAGTACTGTCTTTGAATAACTTAACATCCTAAATATATTTTTGTTGTGAATACTTTTGTCATGCCATCCAACATCAATTAGGAGAAGGGAAACCATCAAAGTATGTCAATTTTTTTTTTTTGAAAATTAGAAAGGACTTTATATTTTTAATGTTGACAAGACTTCGACCCAGCCCTGGATCTAGAGGGAGCTTTATCAAGATATAAACCAAGAAAATACCTAGTGACAAGTCTGGTTCTTTAAAATATCATGCGTACCATTCAAACATATGAAAAAGTCAAAGGTGTAGATGTTTTCCAAAGCAGAGTTTATGTATAAGCCATTGGGGCATGATATTCCCCAACAAAATGACTTATCAAAATAACAATAATCATTTTCATATCACTTATTGTATATTTTTTATGTTCTTGCTTATAATTGAAAGCAAAGGAAATGTGACGGGGGTTATTTGATTTTGTGTTTATAAAAATAAAACAGAAGAAAGAAGAGAAAATAACACACACAGAGTTCTTAAGAAATTGTTGTTGGTTTTTAGGTGAATTCTAATGTGTTCCATCATTATCTCTTGTTTTAAATTACTTCACTCAATAAGTAGAATCAATAACATTCATCCACTTACCTTTCATTGTTTTTTAAATGTGAGAATAATAGTTTACACAAGGATCCTCTGAGCACAATAGTCATTTATCCTTGTTGATGAGTGGGCAAGAACACTCCTCGATTGAGATAGTGAACCTGCTCAAAGCATCCAACAAAGATCATATGCCATTTAATTTCACAATTCACTCTCATCCATTGGTATGGTGAGTGAATCAGTTGTTTGTGAGGATTTGAGATCCAAAATAGTGAAAAAGTGTTGCAATGTTGATGGAAAGTAGAGTGAGGCTTTGAGATCCAAAATAGTGAAAAAGTGTTGCAATGTTGATGGAAAGTAGAGTGACGATCGTCACCTCTATATCTCACCTCCACTATAATTAAGCAAGTAGAATTGAAATTAAAATACAATGACTCGGGAATATCACTGTTACCCCCCTTTGGACCACTCATAGTGGATTAGTTATTCACTATCATGAAGTATGAAATCACAGGAGGAGAGCTGGCGCGTTCACCAGCCCGTGAGAGGGTATGTCAGAGCAGACACATTCACCATAACAGAAGCTAACAAATTTAGAAGAAAGAGAGGGTATGACATTGCCATTAGGACCAGCCTGTGCATGCACGAGAAGCCTAGCCGAACATGCATGCGAATGTGGAGAACTGACATCACTATTTAGAAGTTGGGGAGGAGCAGTTCTATATAGTTATAGTCTGGATATTTCCTTTAAGACCTACGAGTCATGTAATCTCTAAGCCTACGGGTCTTGTAAGAGTTCCCCCTCATCCATTGAAAGGGAGATTATAAAAAAAATCAATAAAAAAGGCATTTGGGCCATTCAAATGAAATCACAGGAACAACAGTGATTAAGAAACAGAAACAAAGAACAAAATATATGAGACAACACACCCATAAAAGAATTTCACTTAACAAAATAAGAATGGAATGAAATATAATAGCAAAAATAGAGAAGTTTAAAATAGTCCCATAAAGTGGGAATAAGGAATCAAAACACCCCTCTCATTAGAGTCTTCGCTTGATTTAGTGCAGATAAGTGTTGGTTTGCTCAGGCTCATGGTGGTTCAGCCTCAATCGGTGGAGTACGTAGCAAGGGCTGGAGGGAGCTTGATTGGCCGGGCATTATCACGAATACGTAGCGGGTGTCGCTTTAAAGAGATGACAATGGTTCTTTGGGTACTTCATGCTCGCAAATGCAATAGCCAGACAGGTGCTGGCTCAAGCAAAGTGGATGTGGACTGATCGTTTGAAGCTTGCGGCTTGCTTCGACGTTGCTTTGAATGCGTGGGGATCGCTTGGCACTTGGTCTTCAACCTACATATTTTACACTTATGTAGTAAGTGTAATTCCCAATTTATACTTACACATCTTTTGGAAATGAGAGTTTACTCTTACACGTGGTGGCATGATCCTCAATTAAACTTATGTAACCAGCATAAAAACCAGTTTAATCATATGCGGTTGGCATCTTCTTCCACTTGTACATCATGAAAACACTATTTTTAAAGCATGGTTATGACACTTTTAATACAAAATATCAATTGAATCACTACAATCATAGTATTAGGCTGCATTGATTTTAAACTTCAAGATACACCTAAATACTAAATATGCCCCAAATGACCATGTTATGTGAAATAAGTTGGAATATAATCAATGAATTTACATGGATTTTTTTTGAATTTTAGTGCTTCATCACCCTCACACTCGAAGATTGCATTTCAGTGCAATTCATCTCCATTGAAGAAACATAATCTTAATAGTCTTTTAACATCATCTTTTCAAACTATCACATGCAATTTTTTCAACTAAACTACTAAATCATGTTCAGAGCTTGCACATTTTCAATTTTCTAATAGCAAGCCTGTGGCACATAACTAGAATTTCAAGAGAAACTATGAACAACCTGAAAAATTCAATGTTGATTTTAGAATTTCAAATATAAAACTGAGTTCAATTCAAGCCCAACATACATAACACAACTTGCAATTCCAGAGTAACACGGTTCACAATTTACATCTCACTATTATTCCATCTTTTACCAAATAGAATGCACAATTCATATTAGAGAAGATTTAAACAGTTCACAACTCAGTTTTAGTGCATTTCTCAAGTAAAATCGGTCATTAAAAATCAAAATTTCTCAAGCTCTGCAATTCCAATTTCACCAGCCCGCATCTAAATAATTTTTTGCTCAAATCCAAGCATCATCAATTCTAATCTACCAAAACCTTAAGATAGTTTTTCCGACAACCCATTATATATGTTCATTATAGATTTTACACAAATCAACAACACAGACTTTTCAAGTTTGGCCATATATATTGCATACACTTATGATACTTAGCTCAAACAATCTTCTTAGAAAAATTCATGTGATTACTTCAATGCATTATATAATTCAACTTGAAATTCAAGTTTTCAAAAAAGAAACCAAAACACATAGTTTCAACCCAGGATGAGGCAACCCGGTGTTTGGGTCGCTGCTCCTATCTCAGACGGTTTCCAATGAGGTTTATTCGTGGAACCAGAAACACCCAATGATTCCCACATTCGTAATGAGTTACAAGCTCGCTTTCCAAAGGCAGGTGGTCACCGGGGTTCCTTATCAATGATTCTTAGGAATTGACATTGGTCGAGTGGATGAGAGATCGAGATCATCTCACTATATTGGGGGAAATTATTGCATACTTTAGGACTCTTATAGATTTAAGTCATGTTCGTGAATCTTTCTTGGATCCCGATGCGAGACTAGTTACCCTAACGTTATAACCATTTATTGACCTATGATGGTGTGAGTATTTGTACATATCAGAGGCATCCCATTGATGTGAACATCTATATGTATCAGAGGTTCTTCATCGATGACAACTCCTGTATGTATCAGTGGTTTTCCATCTTATTACCCATTATCACTTAGTGTTGTAGGTTTGGGAGTTTCTGTTGGGTAATGGGACTGCACAACGGAAGCCAGTGGGTCGGGAATTTAAAATTTTCTGCTTCACCGGAGTGACATAACCCTGTCAACTCTGGTGATCTTGTCCCGACTTGGTCTGAGGATCTCACAAGGTTTAAACAGAGCACAGAAAATTAAACTGAATATTTACCTTGTTCATAATTGACGTGTGCAAGTCTGCCGCAGGACGCCGACGATCGTTGCTCGAAGACTCCGACGTCGAAGCCCTCTAGATCATCCACACACGCCTCGTGAATCTGCTCACGTGCCGTTCGTCAAGATCCAGATGCTAGCACGGATCTTCGACGCTCACTTCAACGCAACGATGATCACTGCAAAGGAATAAGCTTCAATCCGAGATGGATGATCTTGAAGATCTTTCTTTTCTTGAGAGACTCTCTCTCTAGATTCCAGGAGGAGATA
This sequence comes from Viscum album, assembly GCA_963277665.1. Taxonomy (NCBI): domain Eukaryota; kingdom Viridiplantae; phylum Streptophyta; class Magnoliopsida; order Santalales; family Viscaceae; genus Viscum; species Viscum album. The sequence goes on along the minus strand of OY728163.1, from coordinate 1,677,866,035 downwards.
GAAGCTCTCAATATTGACACATGAATAATGATCATGGGAGAGTCTCTCTCTCACTTATATAGGGAGTGTTTAAAACACGCAGTATAGGTTCCCGACCCCCGTGTAATAGACGTCCGCTATATAAGTGATATAAATAATTATTTATGACAAATAAAATTATTCCATAAATAATATTTACAATTTATCACTTACTTGTAATATATAAATATATTACGTGATAAATTTAAGTCTTTAACTCGACTCATTCCTCATGCTAATATTAAACGAACCTAGGATATTTAAATCCATTCGAATAATATTAATACTTGTATTTACTATATAACTTGTAAATACATGTTATAAATAAATTCAACGAATTATTCTAAACTCGAATAATTAATGAATTTATTTATTCTTTGATGATCCATAGAACATGGATAGTGCTCGGACCCTTTGGAGGGGACCACCAAGTTCTAAATTCCTATTCCCAGAATAGGGCATATTCTCAAGGCGCTATTATGTGTGACCCTCTAGGCCCTTATCTTAATAGCAGTGAATAATACCACCGACCTAGAGCGGGGTCTAGTAACCCATCAAGGCCCCTATAGAGATAAGGAAAAGTCAAAGCAACGACTGCCTTCCTATGAACACGGTCTGTGTAATATAATCTCTTCATCATCGATATCTCAATAAAGTAGAATTCATACTAGTCTCATCATTCTTTATTTGCTTTATTTTGTTTGTTGATTTGTCCGAACGGTCTTACCTTCGACTACCATGGCCATGGATTTATTGAAGGTGAAACCATCCTAATCAACCAGGCCCGAGATATCTCTTCCTGAACTCGGAAGCGACAAATCCTTTCTCGATCATTCAATCAATGCCATGCCATTAATGACGTACCCGATACAAACTACCTCACCACAACTTTGTCGCCATGGTTTTCACCTTATATCAAATGTACATAATTAAATGACATTCATTGATAATGATCTCAAGTCAGGAGACCATTACACATGTCTATAGATAGGAACGACCAATGACACTAGAAACATGTGGTGTTCCTATTAAGCGGGTTTGTCCTCATGATCTCAATTACTAGAGATCATCAAGTGTGAACTTCATGAGAAGAAGTCTCAATGCTTATGAGCCCCCAGCACCTGATGGTCATACATCATCTGTGTCCTTTCAGAATGATGTAACTGGACCATAGGACGTCACTTTAAGATTACTGTCATGGCATCTCAGGGTTCTCATTATAGCCTGGGACCTGCTATGACCATTTGATGCGACATGTAATCTAAGGAAATTTCCATAAACAAAGTTAATGCAGAAGTATCTACCCTATCATGGAAAGATAAACACATGTATAAAAACAAACTGAATACATGTGACAGTAATCAAAGTACAATACAAGTTGGGTCTAGGGAACCCACTTTCAACACTCCCACTTGCACTAGAGCCAACTGCTAACAGGTTTCAATCCGCTAGCTCTCACATGTGAATCATGCTTCTACTGAGAAATGGATTTAGTCAGGGGGTCTTCCACATTGTCCTCTGTGGCTACTCTGCTAACTGTCACTTCACCTCTTTGAGTAAAATCCCTCAAGAGATGAAACTTCCGAAGAATATGCTTTGTCCTCTAGTGAGACCTGGGCTCCTTGGCAAGCACCACTGCAGTAGTATTATCACAATATACTAGAACAGGGTCTGCACTGCTAGGTACAACATCAATGTATGAGATAAAGCTACGTATCCAGACTTCTTCCTTTACTGCATCAGAAGCTGCAATATATTCAGACTCTGTTGTAGAATCAATAACCACAACTGAGCTTCTCCAGCTCACTACACCACCATTCGGGCAAAAGATGTAGCCTGACTGCGATTTCATATCATCATGATCTGTCTGGAAACTAGCATCAGTGTATCCCCTCACAACTAGTTCCTCATCTCCTCCATACACCAGGAACATATCCTTAGTACGCCTTAAGTACTTTAGGATAGTTTTAACAGCTGTCCAGTGCAGCTCTCCTGGATTGGATTGATATCTACCCACCATGCTTAAAGAAAAGGCAACATCAAACCTAGTACATAGCATGTCATACATGATAGAACCCACTGCCGAAGCATAAGGGACTCTACTCATTCTGTCAATCTCCTCCTGTGTTTGTGGACACATTTTCTTGGAGAGATTTACACCATGTGACATAGGTAACAATCCTCTCTTGGATTGTTCCACATTGTATCTTTTGAGTACCTTGTCAATATATGTACTTTGTCTTAGGTCAAGCAGCATTTGAGATCTATCTCGATAGATCTTGATCCCTAGAATGTAGGCTGCTTCACCTAAGTCTTTCATGGAGAAACATTCATTTAACCAAGTCTTAACTGACTGTAAGACTTGCACCTCGTTTCCCATGATTAATATGTTGTCAACATATAAAACTAGGAAAACAATAGCATTCCCTTCAACCTTTTTATAGACACAAGGCTCGCTTTCATTTTTGAAAAAACCAAAATCTCTTATGGCCTCATCAAAGCGAACATTCCACGATCTTGATGCCTGCTTCAATCCATAAATGGATCTCTGCAACTTGCATACTTTATTGGCATTCTTTGACTTAACAAACCCTTTGGGTTGAGTCATATAGACGTCTTCAACCAACTTCCCATTTAGAAAAGCAGTTTTGACATCCATTTTCCAAATTTCATAATCATGAAAGGCTGCTATTACAAGTAATATTCTGATGGATTTAAGCATTGCCACTGGTGAGAAGGTTTCATCATAGTCAATGCCTTGACGTTGTCTGAAACCCTTTGCAGCCAGTCTTTCTTTAAAGGTATTAACCTTACCATCCATGTCCAGCTTCTTCTTGAATACCCATTTGCATCCAATGGGATTTACATCAGCTGGAGGGTCTACCAAAATCCAAACTTGATTTTGGTACACGGACTCCATCTCAGAATTCATGGCTTCTTGCCATTTAGCAGCTTCTTTGCCTTCTACTGTTTCCTTGTAGGTTAGAGGTTCATCATCCTCAAGGACTATTGTGTCACCTGACTCGGTGATAAGAAAACCATAACGCTCTGGTTCTCTAACCTCTCGCGTAGGCCTACGCAGTATCTGTGTCTCAGGAACAATTTATTCTTCCACTTGCTCTTGTGGAGATTGTTCCTCTACCAACTCTTGTGCATCTAGAGCATTAACTTCATCGAAGTCAATCTTTCTCCCACTATTTCTAATAGAAATGTGATCCCTTTCTAGAAATGTGGCGTATCTTGCCATAATGACTTTTCTATCTAAAGGGTTATATAGGTAGTATCCTTTAGTTTCCTTAGGATAACCTATAAAGATGCACATAGTGCTTCTGGATGCTAATTTGTCACTTGGTAAAGTCTTGACAAATGCCTTGCACCCCCACACACGCATGTGTGTCAGATTAGGTTTCTTTCTATACCATAACTGATATGGAATCCCATCTGTAGCTTTAGTTGGTACTCGGTTAAGGGTATATGCTGCTGTCTGCAAGGCATATCCCCAAAAGGATAATGGAAGATTTGTATGACTCATCATTGATCTGACCATGTCAAGAAAGGTCCTATTCCTCCTTTCACTAACACCATTCCATTGTGGTGTATAAGGAGGAGTGAGTTGGGATACTATCCCACACTCCTTCAAGTGATCAATGAAAACTTGGTTAGGATATTCTCCGCCTTGGTCTGAACGAAGTGCTTTTATCTTCTTACCAAGTTGGTTTTCTACTTCATTTTGGTATTCCTTAAAGAAACGAAAGGAATCTGATTTATACCGTATTAAGTAGATATAGCCATACCTACTATAATCATCGGTAAAAGTAATGAAGTATAGAAAATCACCCCTTGCCTCTACTAGAAATAGACCACATACATCAGTATGTATTAATTCCAGCACTGCATTGGCTCTTTCTCCCTTTCCTGATAAAGGTGCTTTGGTCATCTTTCCTTGTAAACAAGCTTGACATACATATAAGGGTTCTAATTGTACCGAGTCTAGATACCCTTCTTGATGTAATCTTCATAATCGCTTCTCGTTTACATGACCAAGTCTGAAGTGCCATAGGCGGGTGTTATTTGAGTCATGTTGGCTGTTTTTGTCATTGATTGCCATTACTGAGTTTTCTAGTTCTAGCATATATAAACCATTGTTAAGATGTGCCATACCATAACATATGTTATCCCTATAAAAGAGAAAAATTTTATTTCCAAACTTGAAATAAAAACCCATAGTGTCTAAACTTGACACAGAGATAATGTTCCTGGTAACAGATGGTACATAATAGAAATTCTTTAAAATAAGAACCAAACCAGTTGGTAAAGTCAAGTGATAGTCTCCCACTGCCAAGGCCGCCAGACTTGCACCATTTGCAGCTTGGAGATCCACTTGACCTTTTGCAATCTTCTTGAACCTACTTGGTTCCTATATATGAATAAAAATGTGTGAACCACATGCCGTATCCAATACCCAACTTGTAGATTAAGATAGATTGCATTCAATGACAAAAATACCTGAAGTAAAAGCGTCAGCTTGCTTCTTCTTCCCAGCTCTGCAATTCTTCTTCTAGTGGCCTTTCTTGCCACATCCAAAGCAGATAGCTTCCTGTTCATTACTTTGCCTCTGAATCTTTGGCTTCTTTACAGGATGATGCATTGGTGTCTTTGGCCTTGACTTGGCCTTAGACCCCTTTGCCTTGCCCTTGTTTTTCTTGTTCACCATAAGGATAGTTGAATTTGTGTTTTTCATGTCCTTATTAGCTTGGCAAACTAAATCCAAGAGATCCGGGAGTGACTTTGTCATATCATTCATATTATAATTGACAATGAAAGTCGATAATCTTGACGGTAAAGAGGCAAGAATGAGATCCACTGCTAGTTCTTGGTTCAGTTTGAACCCAAGGGCTTCAAGTCTCTCAATATACCCAATCATCTTGAGTACGTGAGGACCGTCTTGGTTCCCTTCTGCTAGCCTGCACTTATAAAGCGCACTTGAGATCTCATACATTTCTTGCCTGGCCCTCTCCTCATATAGTTCTTGGACATGTGAAAGCATCTTGTAGGAATCCTCTTCCTCATGCATTTTTTGCAATTGGCTGGACATGGATGACAACATGATGCATTGTACATCAAGCACATCGTCTACATGCTTTCTCCATTTATCTTTTTCCATCTTGTTTGCTCCTTGAGGAGGCTCAGCAGGAATTGGGGATTCCAGCACATATAACTTCCTTTCTTGGCGTAGTACTATGCGCAAGTGCCTGTACCACTCCTAGAAGTTATTGCCAGTCAGGATATTTTCTTTATCCAAGATTGATCGCAGTGATAAAGTACTTGTGGTGTTGGTGATTGCCATTTTGAATCTACATCAGATAAACATTTAACAGTTAGTACTTTGTCTTGATTACCTTTTGACATTTTATGATTAATAAATTATTATATCATTTAATGTCTCCCACTATTTTAACGAACCTCAATAACCCTCACTATTAGATTTAGAATACTCCATCGCTTTGAGAATTCTAGTGACAAGGATCCTCGAAACCTCTCTCGTAGTCTACAAGCTAGGGATACGCCACTACTTGGAGGGTTTCAAGGTAGGCGCTATGCTGGCCAACCACTTGTTCTTGTGGTTCCTTGTGTTGTTGAGTAAAGTCCCAGCTTTTGGAATCTGAACTTGATTCCCTCAACCTCTTGCCTCTAAAGTGATAGCAAGTTAGCTAAGGCTAATCCTTGACTACTCACTTTAGTTAAGTCGACCCATTTCTCTCATGAAAACGCCCCGGTAGTAAGAGGCACTCTCAACTAAGGCTGACGAGCACCCAAACAGTCGGTTTTGTTTAGATGTGAGAAATGGAAGGCATTTAGACTTAATATATCTTTGAGAGATTTTTAATATTAATTGATGAATATAATCCTTTTCAATTTATTATGTTCAACCCGGGTTGTCGCGCTCACAACTGAACATTCAATAGAATATTATTCGTCACAATTTTAGGCATTTTATCTTGTTTACTATTCTCCGTGATCACGCAATAATCATGCAGACACATAAAATAATAAACTATACATAAAGTAAATCATGCATTCCGACTGGTGTTGAGCATTCTATAATGATCGATCGATAACTGATCAATCATCACCTAGAGGCATCCATACCTGAGTCGATACATGACTCGTGTCGCTGCTTGCCCCAGTGCAAAGTGCCCAACTCCTGTCTAGACTACCGCCTCATCATAGCGGGGTCTGCCTCTCGGATCGTCACCGTATAATTACAAATATACTCGCACGCAGACGAGGGGGTCTGGGGTACAAAATACAACTAGTGCAATGGACACGCAGACCTTTATACATATTTGAATTAAAAGACGATTCGCAGACCATCATTTATCTAATTAAATATTACAATCATCGCACGCATTGAATAAATAATTAAATAAATAAATAAATTTCAGACATACATAGGTTGGTCACTTGCTCAAGACCAGTCAGGGTAAATGCGCAATAAAATTAAATTGCAATAAATTTAAATAATGCGAGGGTGTTCTAATAAATTAAATGAATTTGATTAAATTCAAATAATTTATTTTTATCAGTTCCATTTGTTTAATTTAATTTTAATTCCAAAAAATTAAATTAAACCATCAATTTAATTCTAAACTTAAATTAAATTAATATTTCAGATTAAAATAATTTAAACCACTAAATTAATTTTAATTAATTTAATTTAAAAAACTAAATTAATTTAAATTAATTCAATGTAGGGTTACCTCTAGCCGAAGAGGAGTCCGAAAGGACTGCGTACCACCGTGGGATGTTGTCCTGGAACAGGGTACCGCGGCTTGACCGCGGCGTGACCGCGGCTTCACCACAGCGTGACTGCGGTGTGACCGCGGCGTCTAACGACTCCCGCGGCGACTGCATCTTTCAGCATGGTCCGAGGGGAGCAGGAGGAGGCCGGGAAAGAAACTGGCCAGCCACATGGCTGGAAGCCCACTGCTCCGGCGAGCCGACGAGGCGGAAGCCCGGTCCGGAATGGCTTGGACAGCGCGGCGCGGCCCGTCCGGCAAGCTCGGGGTGGCTGGCAGGAGGCGGTCTGGCATGGGGTTCCGGCACGGGCTCGGGGCGGCCGGCTGGGGGTGGTCCGACACAGGGCAGGAGGCCGGCGCGGGCGACCGGACGGAGGGGGTCCGGCGCGGAGGAGGAGGCCAGCGCTGGCTCGGGGCGACCGGACGGAGGGGGTCCGGCGTGGAGGAGGAGACCGACGCGGGCTCGGGGCGGCCGGACGGAGGGGGTGTGAGCAGGAGTGGCGTCAGGCGGGGTTCGAGGCGGCGCAACAGGCAGGTCCGGTGGGAGAGGAGCCGACGGGAAGGGGAGGCCGGCTGGGTGCGGCTAGAGTTTCACCCTCAAGGGGTGCCACACCTCCTTGCGCCGCGTGAAGGAGGAGACCCCAAAAGGGGTCTTCTATTTTTTTATTTGTCCTTTAGACAAATAAGCCCCCCCCTTTAAAAAAATAAATAAAGGGAGAAAATCCCATTTTGGGGTCTTTGTCTTCCCAATTTTTATTTAAAAGCAAGAAGACCCCAAATTGGGGTCTTGGTCTTCTTCCCATTTATTTTATTATTAAAAACAATTTCACACACCTTTGTGGAAGAATATTTTATAATAAAATATTTTATAATAAATATTTTATTATATTTTATAATAATAAAATATATATTTGATGTTGATTCTCAATTTGAGATAAACATCAAATGAACGAAAAAACATGACGTCGATCCGATTAAAAATTTTAAATGATCGTAACTTGATCATTCCAAAATGAAATGACGCGCAGTCGAATCCGAATGAACCGTTTTAACCCCCCGCAATTAAAATTAATTCATTTTAATTTTTTTGACTCAGAAAAACCTTGCGATTGCTCTGATACCACTGTTGGGTACTGGGACTGCGCAGCGGAAGCCGGTGGGCCGGGAATTTAAAATTTTCTGCTTCACCGGAGTGACATAACCCTGTCAACTCTGGTGATCTTGTCCCGACTTGGTCCAAGGATCTCGCAAGGTTTAAAAAGAGCACGAAAAGTTAAACTGAACATTTACCTTGTTCAGAATTGACGTGTGCAAGTCTGTCGTAGGACGTTGATGATCGTTGCTCGAAGACTCTGACGTCGAAGCCCTCTATATCGTCCACACACGCCACGCGAATCTGCTCGCGTGCCGTTTTTCAAGATCTGGGTGCTAGCGCGGATCTTCAACGCTCACTTCAGCACAGCGACGATCACTGCAAAGAAAGAAGCTTCAATCCGAGATGGATGATCTTGAAGATCTTTCTTTGCTTGAGAGACTCTCTCTCTAGATTCCAGGAGGAGAGAGAAGCTCTCAATCTTGACACATGAATAGTGATCATGGGAGAGCCTCTCTCTCACTTACATAGGGAGTGTTTAAAACACGCGGTATAGGTTCCCGACCCCCGTGTAATAGACATCCTCTATATAAGTGATATAAATAATTATTTATGTCAAATAAAATTATTCCATAAATAATATTTACAATTTATCACTTACTTGTAATATATAAATATATTATGTGATAAATTTGAGTCTTTAACTCGACTCATTCCTCCTGCTACTATTAAACGAACCTAGGATATTTAAATCCATTCGAATAATATTAATACTTGTATTTACTATATAACTTATAAATACATATTATAAATAAATTCAACGAATTATTCTAAACTCGAATAATTAATGAATTTATTTATTCTTTGGCGATTCATAGAACTTGGATAGTGCTCGAACCCTTTGGCGGGACCCACAAAGTTCTAAATTCCTATTCCCAGAATAGGGCATATTCTCAAGGCGGTATTGTGTGTGACCCTCTAGGCCCTTATCTTAATAGCAGTGAATAATACCACCGACCTAGAGCGGGGTCTAGCAACCCATCGAGGCCCCTATAGAGATAAGGAAAAGTCAAAGCAATGAATGCCTTCCTACGAACACGGTTTGTGTAATATAATCTCTTCGTCATCGATATCTCAATAAAGTATAATGCATACTAGTGTCATCATTCTTTATTTCCTTTATTTTGTTTGTTGATTTGTCCGTACGGTCTTACCTTTGACTACCATGGCCATGGATTTATTGAAGGTGCAACCATCCTAATCAACCAGGCCTGAGATATCTCTTCCTGAACTCGGAAGCGACAAATCCTTTCTCGATCATTCAATCAATGCCATGCCATTAATGATGTACCCGATACAAACTACCTCACCATGACTTTGTTACCATGGTTTTCACCTTATATCAAATGTACGCAATTAAATGACATTCATTGATAATGATATCAAGTCAGGAGACCATTACACATGTATGTAGATAGGAACAACCAATGACACCAAAAACATGTGGTGTTCCTATTAAGCAGGGCTGTCCTCATGATCTCAATTACTAGAGATCATCAAGTGCGAACTTCATGAGAAGAAGTGTCAATGCTTATGATCCCCCAGCACCTGATGGTCATACATCATCTGTGTCCTTTCAGAATGATGTATCTGGACCATAGGACGTCACTTTAAGATTACTGTCATGGCATCTCAGGGTTCTCATTATAGCCTGGGACCTGCTATAACCATTTGATGCGACAGGTAATCTAAGGACATTTCCATAAACAATGTGGATGCAGAAGTATCTACACTATCATGGCAAGATAAACACATGTATAAAAACAAACTGAATACATGTGACAGTAATCAAAGTACAATACAAGTTGGGTCTAGGGCACCCACTTTCAACAGTTTCTATGTTTTAGATCCATATTGTTAGGCACTCTAGAGTTTATTTCCGCCTAGGAAGACAGTACATATTTATGGTGTTGGTATCGAGCACATGAAGGGGCTTCCTATGTATCCTCACGAAAGGAATCAAAACCCACTTATTTTGAGACATGTCATACCTTTTAAGGTAACGTGATAAGGACCAATCAATGCAGTTTAACATCATGCGGTAAGGATGACTAGGCAAAAGGTTCCTAGAAAAGATTAGTGTGGGGCTTACGTGTGATCGCCCCTTTCTGGTTGACCTTGTAGGGAATGTGGTCCTATGAGGATAAATTGATGTTAGAAGGAGTATGGCCCCGTGAATATGACCCCCATCAGGGGTATAACACATTGAGGATGGTGCGATTGGATATAGAAGGAATATATCCCTCTGGGTAGGGGTATGGTTTTATATGGAATATGTCATGATAAAAGATGGTCTGTAGGGAATATGTCCCCAATGAATGAGACATATAGGATTATGGGAGTATGATTAGATGAGGGAAGGATGCAAATGATCTCATGAGGGATATAACTCGATGATACTGACGATGAAAGGAAAATGATGTTGGGTTTGAACCTTAGGGAGGCGTTCTACGTATCCCATCGAGATAAGAATCAAAACTCATATAGTTAAAATGACACAGTTTAAGGTCATGTGACTGGAGCATACCATGCAATTTAATGTCATGTGGTGAGGATGTTGTTGTGTAGCTTAACGTTGTGCAATAAGAGCATGTATGGGGATATTTTATTTTGAATATTATGGGATCAATCATTGAAGATGCTTCCTACGTGTCCTATGAAGATAGGAGTTAGAGTCTACGTAGTTCTAATGTTGAAGTCGCCTGTGTCATAAAAAATGTATGGAAACATAATTTTATGTGGGGCTTATTCATATGAGGCTGTTCTGAAATGTTTCATTGGGAGTATGGCCCTTTAAAGGAAAGGAAGATATAGTCGGGACTTACACCTAAAAAGGAGGCCCATGTTTGAGGAATTTGTGTCATGATAATGGCATGCTCATTTTAGATCTCTAAGCTCACGTGACTCATGCTCAATGTAAGAAACAAGTGATAACAGAAGATCAGACGCATTTTATGAGAGCATAAGATTGAATCTGTATGGGGCTTACACATTGAGGCTTCCCTGAGGTGCTTCATAGGGAGTATGACCCTTTGAATGAAAAGAAAATGCAGTCGAGACTTACACCTAAAGAGGATACCCATAATGGGGGTAATTTTTTGTTGGGAAAAAACCCCTCAATGCATTATTGAAGTATTTTTGAGGTGATTGTGTTTGTTGACAAGGCGGGCCTCCATGTTTTGTTTGTTGACAAGGTGGGTTTCCAAGTTCATTTTGTTGAAAAAGGGGGTTTTCAAGATGAGTTTTTAGGTTCGAGAGATGTTGTTGACAATCCATGTTGACAAAAGAACCATGAAAAAGGAATCGACGATCTGGAGGTGGTACAAAAAGATCCGATATAAGGTAGCATCGTTTTCTTGTGTTTGCCAAAATTTTGGTCATGAAAATTGAAAAATGAAGACATGTATTTTTAGAAAAGGAAGGTGCACACAAAATTAGAGTGGTGCATGAAAAATTGGAGAGGTGCACGAAAAAGGTTGGAATGTTCACGAAACTGGTGTTTCCCACAATAACGGTTTGGATTTTTGCGCGCAAGAGGTGATTTGAGATCAGAACGTTGAAAAATGGTAAAGGCACGAGGTGTGCACAAAATTGGGACATGTGTGCGAAATATGAAGTTGCGTGAGAGAGTTTTGCATGCATGAAGAGGGTTTTGCGTGACACAGATGGTTTTGTGTATAGGGGTCAAGATTGCCTAAGAGGTGACCCCCTAATTTAGAGTAGCTCAAGAATTAGAGGAGATCTGAGCTCTGATGCACGTAATAAAAATACGCAAGGGAGTTTCACATAAATTTGAAGTTTGCACGTAAAATTTGAAGTTGAGCATAAAATTGAGGTTCCGTATAAAAAGGAGGTTTTTGGCGCAAAGAATAAAAGTTTCACGCAAAGTGTAGTTGGAATTACGCACAAAAGGTGAGGTTTTGTATGCAAGGCAAGACAATTGCGCGTAAGGCGTGGTAGGGGCTGCGCAAAAAATTTGAGGTTGCCCAGTTCGTTTCTATGGAAAAGTGGTATTCATCAGTGGATGAAAGTGGGACATCAATATAGCATCTATATACAGTGGAGGATGCATTCATTAGTGATAATGAAGAGACCTAAAAGACTATAAACTGTGAGTGGATCTTCTGAAGAAGTAGTGAGCACACTTCAGTTGAGAGAGCAATGAGATTTCATTTTGTGATTGGTTGTAAACCATGAGGGACAATGAGTACACTCCAAAATTTGTAAACAATAGTGCACTTATAGTGGATTTGGTACATCGGCATATTGTCAGTGTATGCTCCTTGGATGTAGCCTAGTGAGGGTGAACCAAGTAGAATTGTTGTGTCTCATGCATGTTTTAATTTATGCTTATACTATGCTGTGGGAAAGAGAGAGAAGAGAGTTTGTTTAACAATGAAACAAGATCAAAAGTGGAAGTTGTTTTAATCTTTCATACCCTAATTTACCCCCCTCTTAGGGTACCTAACACAATGGACCTAACAATTGGTATCAGAGCCATGTTGATATTAGCGTCTCTCTCTCAATGGAGGTTACCAATCATAAAGGGATTCTAATCTTTGATGGGAATAATTTTTATCTTTGGAAATATTGGAGGAACATTACTTCTAATCTTTGGGAATGGATGTGTTTATAGTAGCGATGCATGGTATCTCTACTGGCATCAATAGTGGTCCTTTATTAGAAGCTGAAATAATATAATTGGATACTGACACCAAGGGGATCAATTATTTAGGGGGATCCCTCTCCAATGAAATCTATATGAAGGTGATGTCATGAAAAACATCACATGATATGTGGGAAAATCTATTGAATATATATAAAGGAGATTCAAAGTTCAGAGAGGCAAAACTAAAAGCGTTTTGAAACAAAAATGAAGATCTAAGAATGAACCCGAACAAGCCCGTTGATGCATTTTTTGATAGGGTAAATGTTGTAGTGGAAGAAATGCGAGTTCTTGGTGAAGTCATTGAAGACATAAATATTGTGAAGTGTATCATGAGGAAACATTCACCTTGGTTCAATTTGAAAGTTTCAATATTGGAAGATAAAGATCTGAAAGAGATGACAATGGATAACTTGTATTATTATAAGGACCTTCCCTTAAACATAATTTATTCTAGTGACTTTTGACTAGAATTAATTTTTATTAATTCCCAAAGATCTTTTAGGTCTAGAGTTTTAGATAATTATGAAAAAATCTTACATAAAATTTCAATATTAAAAAGTAGATAAGTCTACATGCCATCCATTTTTTTATAAAAAAAAAACTATTAAAATGAAACATTGTTTCTTTTCAAGAAAAATCTTCAAATAATTTCATCATAGCATCTTCTTTTCCCTTAAAAATCTTAAGAATTGTGAAAAACATTTAAAAACTTGGGATGATCACAAAAATCTCAGTAAGGGAAAATAAGGGAAACAATTTATATGTGATCCTGAGAGATATAAATAAGAACATGAGGACTTTCATAAAGGCACGAGAAAGAGGAATACCATAATAATAAGAACTTGGATCATAACTTGAAAATGTGGCTACAACATTTAATTTATACATTCATAAACATATCACCAAGGTCCATCTCTAAGGTGTCATATCACCAAGGTCCATCCCCAAGGTGTCATAGAAATTACCAAGGTTATTCACCAAGGTATCGTAAAACTTGTCATTTCTAGAGATTAATTTCTTTACCCAATTAATTGAAGTTCTATCAGGGTGCACTGTTAATATGTCTTTATTTTCATGTGATCCACATAAATCATAATAAAAAATTTCATAAATAACCCAATGAGAATAAAAGAAATGAGTTTCATATCAAAATCGTGACGTTTTAAAAAGTGCTTAAAAACACGATCATTATGTCATTTATAAACCATAGAAAGAGAATGAGGGTTTTATGTATGTCAATTATAGAATAAAATATATCATTTTTATGTCTTGAGGAATACCCCTAGAAATGAAATAGGTTTGGTTATTCACATAAATAAAATAAGAGAATTTCTTGAGAAAAAGAGAGATTTTGAGACAAAAACTCTGCAGCATAACAACTATGCAACATTGTTTTAGAAAACATTAAAAAGAGAGGGGAAATGGGTAAAACATTAATAAATGACTCATAATATAGTATAGGGATAGAATAAAATGTAAATAAGAACATGGTATGGAAACTTGAAAGATATACCACATAAAATAGAACTTGAAAGGAAAAGAAAAGTGGAGAATTCGCTTACCACATAAGAAACACTTGAATACATATCATTAAGGAATTACATTATAAAAAACATTAAATATCATTAGAATATACTAATTCATGATATAATTATTCAAAGGGTTGTATATACACCTTATAGGAAAATAAAGGTGCATAACATCAAGATATGCCCCAAAGAAAGGAGATTGAGACGAAGTCCCTTACCTTGAGTTCGACTTGTCTCATTCATTCTTTATCTTCATGAATAATAAACTTAAGTTAGTTTCTACTTGTTTGAAAAAATTTTCCATGTTTTTTATTCCTTTTATATCACTTATTACCATGCTATAACAATTACTTAATGATTTAAGTTCATATCGGACGTTTAGTCAATATTCAGTACTTGAGTAAAAAATGAACTTGTTATGATTAGAAATTGTCCATATGGTCATAAGTCCATTATCTCCAGAATGATATTCATGATTTAAATAACATATAAATATCACATATATATATATATATAATAATCCATAATATTTGGAGATAAGAAATGAAATACATCATTCATGGAGACAGTAGGCCGTACGTACGCATGAATGCTACTTTCATTTATTTGTTATATTAAAAGAATGAAAACTAATTGATACATGTTTATATTATAATTCAAGTATAATATCTATGTTATATATGTTACATAATTATATTAAATCCATCATTTATACATTCCATGTATAGCATTAACAATTCATATCACTTTGAGGGGGCGGTAGTCCACACTTCCTTACACGTGCCTGTCGTGGGGTATGGAAAAAACAAATATAACCTAAGTTAAAATGTATTATAGTGGGTTACCTAGGTTGTCTCCAGAGAGGAGTTCTCAACAATAGTGTTTGTCACTTAAGAGGAAGAAGTGATGTTTTTTTTTTGATTTTGAAAATACAAGAAAGAAACTAAATAAAGTAAAGCAATTAAGTGAAAGTTTTAAAAAAAATTGACAAATGATGTGATCAAAATCAGTGATATGAAATGGTGATCAGGTTAGGGTCGGTTTTCCAATTTTAATTCTATCATAGTTCATTTTTACCTAATTCTCTTCTGCTAAATTGTTAAGAGTGAGAATCCACAATCGTTTCTTCTCACTCCCTTGGCCAAATAAAAATGTGAGAATAAACCTTACTAAAACCTCATATTGGTTTACCCTCCTTCCAATGTGTAATAGAGTTGTAGCAAATACCCCCAATTATCTTAGACAATTCCCAATCGGGTCTTGTTTATCCCAAGTAATCAAGAACATTCACTACTCCTCACACACGTACCGATGATCACCGAGTACAACACCACTAAATCCCAGTCTATTCCATCGTTTATAAACCAGAACCTAAAGGAGGGAGATATTGATCATTGACCAAATATAAATAAACAAAAGAATATAAAATCAGATACAATCGTACATGATAATAAAAACTGTTATAAGAAATTGAAACAGATTCGCAGAAGAGAAAAGAGGATTTTAAAACATTAATATAAAGAACTCATGAAATACAAAATGGAAAACCTCTCCTCCCACAATCACACAGAATTTTACCCCACCATGGTAAGGGTAATTGTGACTAAGGGTCAAGAAGAACACATTACAAGACTAATAAGTGCAAAACAAAGAAAAGAAAGAACATAAATTTGATCCTCCAGAATCTGTCCTCCAGAAGTTTGCCTTTGTTCTTCCCACCAGCCGGCCGAAGCTCACTGAGGTCCCTTATTATAGAATGTTGGAAATGAAGTTTTATATCGACCCTCAAAATTTTAGAGTCATTGGAAAGGTGTAAAGAAAGATATGACCAAATCAATGACCATTACTTTTCTGGCCGCCAAACACCGTTTCACCCACTCCACTTGGACGCGCCCAAAAGATGCCTTAATGAGATTCATATTTTATGAAATTTAATGTGAACCGTACCTTGAAAGTCCTCTGTCGACAAAAGCTGGAATCACCTCATTTAATGTTCGGTTGAATGAGATATTGTAGATTTAATTCGGTGGGGTCCATTCTACCAGCAAAACTGATTTCTCTATTTGATTGATTTTTCTGTACCATTGGGTTTCGAATTGGGTCTTGGTCCAGAATACATATTTTAAGCCCACGAGCATAGGAAGACTAAAAAAACTATTCAATTCAATTGGACCAATATTTTAAAAGTTATTCCCAAAAAACAGAAGCTATATAAAACTATCAATTTTATAGAATTACCCCATTTTTTAACATTTAAGCCCAAAATATACAAAAAACACATAATTGATGAAAATACACTCAAATTGAATAATTTAGAGGGATTAATTCATTGAAAACATATTAATAATATTGAAAATATTAACTCTGTCAATTCCCCCACACTTATCACTTGGACTCCTAGACAAGTCAGAATCAAAATAAAATCAAAGTAAATTCAAAACACATATCCATGAGATCCACCAATTTGAAAACAAGAAACAAAATATATCATGCCTCCTCAAACTATATTATTTCATGTTCTTAATTTAAGATCATTTAATATATTAACTCTTCATTTCTCATCTCATGCACACAAAACACTTACCTAACTTTCATTATCTCTCATCAAACAAATTTTCAATTTTTTTAGCAATGTATTTCTCATCCAAACTCATACATGGGTCACCATGTGCTTGATAAATTCCTAAATCTTCACCCAATATGAGTCAAAGACATATTTTTATCATGAGGACTTGTCAAGGTTGTTCTATGGCTTTATTTTTGTAGGATTTATATGTGAAAATTCTGAGGCTGAATGAAGAGGGCTTGACTCTTTTTGAAGAAAAATTGTATTACTCTAATTTTCACGCAAGTATGGTCTCCTCTTCACTCCCATAGTAGAAAATAAGCTCCTTATTCATGGAATATCAAGGAATGTTCTCATAGTTCATCATTTTGGCAGAAAACATTTCAATCAAATATAATATTTCTTGAAAGCTCTAGAAAAGGCACATCTTTCTTTCTTCATTAGAAGCTCCAGAAAGGCACAACTTCTCTCATCGTGAAAGCTCCAGAAAAGGCACAGCTTTCAGAAAAATGATTTTTTTTCATATCAATAACATCTCTTCAGCATTTTATTTTCCAACCAAGGTTTTATAAAATGAACTAGAACCACACAAGACATATTCCCCCACACTTAAGTTCAACTAGATCATGCAATTTCACTTCAAGAGCATGTTGGATAGGGAAAATTGGCTTGTAATGTGGCTAACCTAACATGATGTTCATGGATTCTATGGGATACAAGGATTAAATTTATAAGTTAGGCCAGAATGAAAGGGATTATCTTGAAAAGGGGGCTTTCAAACCAAAGAAATTCCTCAATCATTTAAAACACATGTACCCCAAAACCTCAAGTTTTGAAAGGAATAAATAAAATTCTGGTTAAAAAAAGCATGGTTTGGTTCTCTCAAGAAGTGAGGTGAATGTAAAGAATATGAAAATAATAGGTTCAGAAGCCTCATGAGAATGTGATTTCAAATATAAAGACAGTGATATGTGGCATGGGACTCAAAAAACAGAGTATGTTTCATGAAATTTCCAAACAATTGAACTTGAAACAATGTCATTTTTCAGCATTCATTTAAACTTAGTTTCATGGAATAAATTGTTTCACTCATGGACATGGGTTTTAAAAATTTCATAGGTATTCATTCCTGCTCAAAAGTTTCAAAAACACACAAAATTTGAAAAATAAACACACAAAATTTGAAACACACACATGTTTTTAAAACAAATAGGAAAACAAACAACACATAAAAATCCTAAACTAAAAATGTTCCCTCCCCCATAATTAAATGATGAAATGTCTACAATGCATTCAAATGGGTTTAACATAAAAGAATATTTGAAATAGAATCACAATAATCAAGAAAATATAAAGGATAGGTACGACCTGATGAAGTTTATTGATAAACAGGTTGGAGGAGTGTGATCTCCTCCATTGGCTCTGATGGCATGGTCCCAAAGAATTTCTTCAACCTGTGCCCATTAACAGTGAATGGATCCTTCGCTCCATCCTTCATAATCTGCATAACACCAAATGGATATACATGAGTAACTATAAATGGACCTTCCCACCTGGAATGAAGTTTACCTGGCATCATCTTGAGTCTTGAATTGAATAACAACACTTTATCTCCAGGATGAAAGTCTTTTGGTTGGATTAGTTTTTCATGATCCACTCTTGTTCTCTCTTTTTAAATCCTGGAATTTTCAAATTCTTCCCTTATAATTTCTTTCAGCTCCTGTAACTACAATCTTCTCTCTTTCCCAGCACTTTCAAGATCCAGATTCATCTTCCTCACAACCCAGTATGCCTTGTGTTCCAATTCCACAGGTAGGTGACAGATTTTCCCATAAATCAACCTATATGGACTCATTTCAATTGGGGTTTTGTAGGATTTCTTGTAAGCCCATAATGTGTCTTCCAACCTTTGGCTCTAATTCTTCATATTTGGATTAACAGTCTTTTCCAAAATTCCTTTGATTTCTCTATTGGACACTTAAGATTTCCCATTAGTCTGTGGATGATAGGGAGTTGATGTTTTATGATGCACCCCATACTTTTTCAACAAATCTGCCATTATCCAATTACAAAAGTGAGTCCCTTGATCACTAATAATGGCTCTGGGAACTCCAAACCTACAAAATATGTTAGCCCTGACAAAATCGCAAACAACTTTAGCATCGTCAGTCCTAGTGGCTTTTGCTTCCACCCATTTGGAAACATAATCAATAGCAAGAAGAATATAATAATTTCCAAATGACATTGGGAAAGGTCCCATAAAATATATCCCCCAAACTTCAAAAATTTCACAAAAATTAAGTGGCTTTTGGGGCATTTCTTGTCTATTTGAAATATTTCCTGTAAATTGACATTTTTCACATCGTTTACAAAATTCATGAGAATCTTTGAAAAGTGTTGGCCAATAAAGTCCAGATTCTAAAACCTTCCTTGCTATCCTTTGAGGTCCAAAGTGGCCTCCACAAGCTAATGTGTGACAAAACTTAAAGACTGATTCAATTTCATTTTTAGGAAAACATCTTCTAATCATTTGGTCATTTCAAATCTTCCAAAGAAATGGATCATCCTAGATGTAATATTTAGATTCAGATTTAAATTTTTGAATTTGGTGAGAATTTAAATGAGATGGGACCTGAGATGTAACCAGATAATTTACCATGTCATCATACCAAGGTACTTCTCCTTCAGTCAAGTACAACTGCTCTCCTGGAAGGTGATCATTTAGTGGTTCAGTGTCTGGAATTTCAACTTCAGCGGTGTTGGGTAGTCTACTTAAGTGATTAGCCACTTGGTTCTCAGATCCCTTCTTATCTTTGATTTCTATGTTGAACTTTTGTAGTAGTAGCATCCATCTCACTAACCTCGGTTTTTCTTCATCCTTCTTCATCAAGTACCTAAGAGCTGCATGATCATAAAACACAATGACTTTAGTTCCAAGCAGATATGATCTAAATCTTTCTAAAGAAAAAACAACTACTAAAAACTCTTTTTCTGTTGTTGTGTAGTTGAATTGGGCCGCATATAAGGTTTTTGAGGCATATTCAATGACTTATGGCCTACCCTCAATTCTTTGAGAAAGTACTGCTCCAACTTCTTGGTTTGAAGCATCACAAAGTAGCTCAAATGGTTCTTCCAATTGGGTGACTGCATTACTGGTGGTGTATTCAATCTCCTTTTCAACTCATCAAAGGATTCCCTACATGAACCATTGAAATCGAAATCAGCATCTTTCAAAATTAATCTATAGAGAGGGAGATAAATCTTACTGAAATCTTTGATAAACCTCCTGTAAAATCCTGCATGTCCTAAAAATGATCTAACATGTTTCACACAAGTTGGGTAAGGCAATGAATTTATCACTTCAATTTTTGAATTGTCAACTTCAATTCCTTTTTGTAAAATGACATATCCGAGGACAATTCCTCTCTCAACCATAAAATGACACTTTTCAAAATTCAAAACAAGGTTCTTTTCAATGCAAGTTTTTAAAACTTTTTCAAGATTTTTCAAGAAATGGTCAAAATAATTTCCAAAAACTCTGAAGTCTTCCAAGAAAACCTCCAAGCAATATTCAATTTGATCAAAAAATATACTTACCATACACCTCTAAAATGTACCTAGAGCATTACACAATGAAAATGGCATCCTTTTTTATGAAAAAGTTCCGAAAGGACAAGTAAAGTTAGTCTTCTCTTGATCTTTGGGAGCAATGGGTACCTGAAAATAACCTGAAAATCCATCCAAAAAGAAATAACGAGTTCTACCTGCCAACCTCTCTAGCATCTGGTCAATGAAAGGGATAGGGAAATGATCTTTTCGAGTGACCTGATTCATCTTCCTAAAATCTATGCATACTCTCCATCTATTCTGAATTCTCACAGGGATTAATTCATTCATTTCATTCCTCACAATAGTTAGGCCAGTTTTCTTTGGGAATACATGGATGGGGCTAACCCATTTTGAATATGATATGGGATAGATGATCACAACTTCTAACAGCTTCTCAATCTCTTTTTTAACAACCTCCATTAGGGTGGGGTTCAACCTCCTTTGGGGTTGTCTGATAGGTTTGGAATCGCCCTCAAGAAAAATATGATGTGAGCAAATTTTTGGGTTTATTCCTGGGATATCACCTAAGCTTCACCCTATTGCTTGGAAATTCTCTCTCAAAATCCCAATCAATGATTTTTCTTGAGTTTTAGATAGATTATTAGTAATTATTACTTGTAATTTATGTCCCTCCATAAGGTAAACATATTTTAAATCAGTGGGAAGTGGTTTTAATTCTAGATCAGGAGGATGCTCAAGGGATGAAACTAAATTGAGGTTCTCCACTTCCAATGGTTTGACATCCTGCACATAAGAAATCATATCATCTTTATCATCATTTAACAAATTATCAAAGAAATCAGATTTTACCTCTTCTTCCAACAGGAAATCCGAATCTCCAAGATTTTTGGCATCCATATGTTCAATGACATCTTTAATGGAAAAATTCTCTCCTAATGATAAAAATTCATGAAACATAACTGATTCTTCAATTGGTTCTGTACCATCTTTATGGGAGAGTGATAAGAGTGAATGATCATCTAATGGGTGCCTCATGGATTCAAAAATATTGAAGTGGATAGTTTTATCTCCAAAATACATGGTAAGTGTCCCTTCATGGACATTGATGATGGTTTTGGCCATCTTTAAGAAAGGTCTCCCCAAAATGATAGGTGAGTGTGATGGGATCCTATCATCTTCCATATTCAACACATAAAAGTTAGTAGGGAATAAAATATCTTTGACTTTTACCAAGACATCCTCCAAAACTCCTGTTGGGAAAACTGTGGATCTATTTGCAAGCTGGACCACCACTCTTGTGGGCTTCAAGTCTCCCATCTGCAAATAAGTATATACTGATTGAGAAAATAAATCAATTGATGCACCTAAATCTCACAAATCATTAGAAAAATTTAATGAACCAATGGTGCATGGAATAGAAAATGTCCCTGGATCTTGACATTTGGTTGGTAATTGTGGTGTGATAAGGGCTGAGACGTTTCTTCCTAAATTGATCTTATCGTTCCCTTGAAGTCTCCTCTTATTGATGCAAAGATCCTTAAAAAATTTAGCATACTTTGGAATTTTTTTGAGTGTTTCAAGTAGAGGTATGTTGATTTCCACTTTCTGGAAGGTGTATAGAATTTCCTTTTGTAGTGTTTCTTCTTACAACCTCTTTGATTCAATCATCCTTGATGGAAATGGTGGTATTATATCTTGCTTCTACCTTTTTTTCCTTTGAAATGGTGTTTCTTGTTTCTTCCTCCTTGGCCCACCCTTCTCCTCTTCATCTTTCTTATCTTTTTCCCGATGAATAGAATTGTCATCATTTCAAACTTCATTCTCTCCCAGTTCAGGTATTATTGTTTTAGGTTCAATGGTGAATGGTGGTGGGAGTTCTTTTCCACTTCTTGTATTTATAATACTAACATTCTATTTTGGGTTTGGGATTGTTTGGGAAGGAAGTTTACCTAGATTTTTGGTCAGAAAGTCCATAAGACTTTCAAACTTGTTGGAAAAATATTTAACAATGTCTTTCAATCCTTAAAACTCAGAATTTTGTTGGTTTTGAATTAGAGGTTGTGCAATGGTGGATGGTTTCTCATAGGGTCTTTGGAGATTGGTTGGTTTTTGGTAAGAAGGTTGGTTATAATATTGTTTCTGTTGAAATGGTGGTGGATTCTAGAATTTATTCTGGAATGGTGGTTGGTTTTGAAACTAGTTTTGGTATGGGGGTCTACCTTGATTCTGCTGATTTCCAAACCCATATTGGACTTGTTTATGATCTCTCCATCCTTGATTTTGTTGGAACTGCCTTGGATGAAAGGCTGCTGCACATGTTTCCATTCCCTGTATTTCAGAACATTGGTCAGTAAAATGATCAGGTGATGAGCATAAACCACATACCTTAGCTGGTGCTTGTTGGTCACTAACTTTCTTCAAGGCCATCTACCTCACCATACTAGTTAGCTCTTCAATATTAGTTTCTAATAAGGGTGATGGATGAGAAGTGCGTACCTCATGAATACCTCTTGTTCCAATACCTCTTGTTCCAAATTGCTACGAGTTTTGGGAAATCTTCTCAATCAAGACCTTGGCTTCTTCTGGTGACTTGTCAATCAGTGCACCTCCATATGATGCATCAAGAAGGTTTCTATTATTGTACAGTAGTCCTTGATATAAGAATACAAGAAAGTGGTGTTCCTCAATGGATTGATGTGGAAAGCTAGCACATAGCTTCTTAAATCTCTCCCAGTACTCGTAAAGGGTTTCTCCAGATGATTGTCGTATGGCGTAGATTTCCTTCCAAATGGCTGTGCTTCTAGAGGTGGGGAAGAATATTTGCATAAAACATCTTACCAGGTCATTCTAGTCATGTACATCTCCTGGTTTTAGGCCGTATAACCATTATTTAGCATCTCTATCCAATGAAAATGGAAATTCCTTCCACTTTACCTACTCCTCAGTAACTCCACGAGGTCTGAAAGTTGAGCACACATGTGTGAACTCTTTAATGTGTTTGTTTGGATCTTCCCCCGCCAAACCATGAAACTTTGGAAGAAAAATAATCATATTAGGTTTCATTTCAAAATCATTTGTAATACTGACATGACAAGTTGATTGTTTTATTAAGGAATTGTGGTGTGTAGAGGTCTCTAAGAGTTAGGTTTTGATTTTCAGCCATGATGACGGGCTCAGAGTGAACACTAGAAGTTTCACTTGAGTCTGCAAGGGGAATTTCTTCAAATTCAGATTGAAAATTAATTTTTCTAAGTCTATTCAACAAGTTTCTTTCAATTTCAGGATCTATAGGTAAAGGTTTAGTTTTTGAGGTTCTATTCATGCAATTTTGAACAGAAAAGATGAGAAGAGAGAAAAGAAAAGAAAAGAAATGTTGGCGCTACCTCCCCAGCAACAACACCATGTTTTGACACGTGCCTATTGTGGGGTGTGGCAAAAACAAATATAACCTAAGTTAAAATGTATTATAGAGGGTTACCTAGGTTTTCTCCAGAGAGGAGTGCTGAACAATAGTGTTTTTCACTTAAAATAAGAGGAAGAAGTGATGCTGTTTTCTTTTGATTTTGAAAATACAAGAAAGAAACTAAATAAAGTAAAGCAATTAAGTGAAAGTTTTAAAAAAAATTGAAAAATGATGTGATTAAAACCAGTGATATGAAATGGTGATCAGGTTAGGGTCGGTTTTCCAATTGTAATTCTATCATAGTTCATTTTTACCCAATTCTCTTCTGCTAAATTGTTAAGAGTGAGAATCCACAATCGTTTCTTCTCACTCCCTTGGCCAAATAAAAATGTGAGAATAAACCTTACTAAAACCTCATATTGTTCTACTCTACTTCCAATGTGTAATATAGTTGTAGCAAATACCCCCAATTATCTAAGGCAATTCCCAACTGGGTCTTGTTTATCCCAAGTAATCAAGAACATTCACTACTCCTCACACACGTACCAGTGATCACCGAGTACAACACCACTAAATCATGGTCTATTCCATCATTTATAAATAAGAACCTAGTAAAGGGAGATATTGATCATTTACCAAATATAAATAAACATAATCTAAAATTAGATACAGTCATACATGATAATAAAAACTGTTATAAGAAATTGAAACAGATTCACAGAAGAGAAAAGAGGATTTTAAAACATTAATAGAAAGAACTCCTGAAATAAAAAATGGAAAACCTATCCTTCCCCAATCACAAAAAATTTTACCCCACCATGGTAAGGGTAATTGTGACTAAGGGGCAATAATAACACATTACAAGACTAATAAGTGCAAAACAAAGAAAAGAAAGAACAGAAATTTGATCCTCCAGAATCTGTCCTCCAGAAGTTTGCCTCTGTTCTGCCCACCAGCCTGCCGAAACTCATTGAGGTCCCTTCTTATAGAATGTTGAAAATGAAGTTTTCTATCTACCCTAAAAATTTTAGAGTCATTGGATAGTCTTAAAGAAAGATATGGCCGAATCAATGATCATTACGTTTCTGGCCGCAAAACAATGTTTCACCCACTCCACTTGGACGCTCCCAAAAGATGCCTTAATGAGATTCATATTTTATTAAATTTAATGTGAACCTTCCCTTGAAAGTCCTATGTATACAAAAAATAGAATCACTTCATTTTAAGGTCGTTTTAATGAGATATTGTAGATTTAATTTGGTGGGGTCCATTCTTCCAGCAAAATTGATTTCTCTATTTGATTGATTTTTTCTGTACCATTGGGTTTCGAATTGGGTCTTGGTCCAGAAGACAAATTTTAAGACCACGATTATAGGAAGTATAAAAAAACTATTCACTTCAATTGGAAAAATATTTTAAAAGTTATGTCCGAAAAACAAAAGCTATATAAAACTGTCAATTTTACAGAATTACCCCATTTTCACATTTAAGCCCAAAATATACCGAAAACACATAATTGATGCAAATAAACTCAAATTGAATAATTTATAGGGATTAATTCATTGAAAAAATATTAATAATATTGAAAATATTAACTCTATCACTTGCTCAAATGAAATTATCGTATTTATACAACATGAAAAGAATAAAGGTATGTTCTAAATTAAAATTACAGAATCATAAAGATAATAAATATCATATATATCATACATAAATATGGTTCTACTATAATGGATACCATGAGAGGTGGTAGGATAAAATTGAACAATCATCGTTTCGTGAGGTAGTAGTTCGCCGTACATAGAAACAATATGCTCTAAATTCATTAGATGAAGGCGTGTGTAAGTTTAGGTCTAACCCTTAGAATAAAAAAATCCTAGTTTATTTATTATACTAGTTTTGTTATAAAATAATTTAATAAAAAGAGATTAGGGGGTTGGAGAGGGAAAATAAAGGAAAGGAGTTTGAGAGAAGACATTACCTCTAAATCGGGTAACTCTTTTTGATTTGAGCCAAAAGGATTCCTTGAGTTGCCTTCTACCCAAGGTAAGGCTTCTAGGAGTAAGGTAGGTATTTTTGGAGCTTATTTGAGTAGAAGTTGGATGATACAAGGGGATTGAGATGTGTGAGTAAGTGGGTAGAGGTGGTGACATTTTATAAGAGGGAGGAGGGACACTTTATGAAAGTCTTGAAATATTATTTTATTATAAATTGATTTTCAAATTATAATAGTTCCAAAGTAAAAAATTTATAGGATAATATGAGTATGGGCATAAATCCTCTCAACCAATAGGTTTTATACAAGTTTAGGTCACAAAATTAACCTTATCTTTTAGCTTTAACCCTTAATTAAAAATATTAACTCTTACCATGTATTCTTGTATTTTCATAATATATTGTTACTATAGTTACTATAAAATGCCAATAGAACCAAAAGTGGATCATTAATGACATTTTTAACATTATATAAGTCAGTTTTCCAAATATTATATTTTTAGGACTATTATATCATTTAATAAAATAGTATTTTTTTAAAAACTAATTTATGTCAATTTTGACACTATTTAGTAATTGATTTTTTTTTAAATTCATAACAACTTGATTCCTTCAAAAAAAGGCATTAAATCATCCCTAACATGTCAATTTCATCCAAAAAATTATTGTATGAGATAAAAATATTCAAATTAAATTTATTTTAATATTTAAAATATCATATATTTGAATATTTAATTAATAAGGTAATCACTGCATCATCATTATGTCATAAATAAATTTATCTATTTAATGTCTAAAAAATATAAATTAAATACCATGATGTATGAAATATTTTTATCTTTCTAATTACTATTTATTTTTGAATAGATACTTTATATAAACCAAATTAAAATTGTTTTAGTTAGGAGATACATGTTTATGTTATATTTCCCTTTCTTTAAATTAAATATTATAAAAGGTCATTATCACACCCAAGTGGCTCTATGGGGTCCTAAATTCGACCCAAGGATGGTCATGGTTGGAAATATATCATCAAATAGAATTAGGACACATGTTAGGTCAGGTTTATATTATTATAATATTATTTTGTACCCTTATTTACATGATTAACCCTTTAACAATGGTAAATAAAAATAATTACTAAAATTACTATTCATAATGTACAAAAATAAAAGGTATCTATTTAAAAAATTTGGATATTATAATTCCAAATATAGAATATATTTCTCCAAATTCAAACCACAGAAGTTGTAGTAATTAATTTAAAATTAATTTCCCGTTGTCAAAACCAAAAAGTGGGTTTTTAAGAAGTAAAAAATATCAAAAGATTGAAATGATTTTATGTCCAATTTAAATGTGAAATTATTTCCAATGAAAATAATTATATTAAATGATAAAAAATTAATCCAATAACACTTTAAAACCAATTAAAATAACAATCTAACTATATAAATAAATTAGATGAAAATGCCGTTTTGAATTAAAATGCAGTATTTTACACTATTTATAACAATAAGGATTTTATTAGAAAATTACCAAAATTTCAATAGAAGTAAATTTTTATGCCCCGATTCTAAAGAAAAAGTTTATCTTATCAAATATAATATATAAAAGTGACAAAAACTATTTTTAAAAATAGTTCACTATCAAAAAGTAGTAAAATGAACTTTTAAAAATATTATAGTATTTTATACTTAAAATTGGATTCATTCTAATTTTAAGCCTCTAAAATTCATTAGATAAATGTAAAAACATTTAATAAATATTTAAAATCATAATATAGTTAATTATATTCATTTATTCCAATACAACAGTTAGGAATTAACTACCATTTCAAATAATAATATTATTGTTGTATTATTTTTTGGAATAACTCAGTGTTGTGTGCAACGTAAGATTTCAGAGAAACCCATTATTGCGTGTTGGGTAAGCTATCATACATAGTGCTCCATTTAAACTAAAATTAATATTAAATTCAAAAATATTAATATATATGAAAATGTATTATTCTATAAATACTTGATATGTTACAATAGTACCCTTGTAGCATATGAAATGAGAAATGATAACAACGATGCTGTGGAAAAGGGGAAATCTAAAGAGGTGGCATTCAAGGCCATAAATAAGATAACCATTGAATATTCTTAGGAAGAAGAAGACACAAAATAGGTTATGTCATTCCTTTCTTCAAATCTTTAAAGAGGAAAAGGAAATTTCAAAGGGAAACTTCCAATTGCTTGCTTCAGATGTGGAAATGTTGGTCATCTTGTGACAAGATTCCCCAAAAATGTTATAAGAAGATGATGTGGATGAAGTTTAAATTCCCAAGAATAATTATTCAGCCTATGTGAAAGGCAATAAATAGTTCAAGAGAAATTTCTTTAAGAAAAAGAATATTCTTTCACAAGAATGTGACAGTTCAGATGAATATGAGGTTGAAGAGGTGGAAGAGATAGAGATCTGCAAAGATCATGGAGAAAAATCTATGATGGATGTTGTTGGTAGTACTCAGAAAAGGAAGAAACTATCTTTGATGATAAAGAAGAATAAAATTAAGGTAGAGTGGATATGGTGTCTGAATTAGAAGCAACTCATGAAGAGATATATGTTTGGAGATCCAAAACAAAAAAAGCCAACAAAGTGGTTCATGATGCCAAACTCTATATGAAATAGTAGGAAGAAGAGAAGTATGAGTTGATAGAAAAAATTGAAAAACTTATGTCTTCAAGGCCAAAGAACTCAGAAAATGTTGATGAACATAAACTCAAGGTTGAAGAACAAAAAAGGGAGATCGATGGATTAAATAACACAGTGAAAGAACAAATAAAACACATTGAGGAGGTTTAAGAAGAAGTTGTCGGCCTATGAAAAAAAGTTAAGAATCAAGAAAAGATATTGACTCCAAATATGAAGTCGAGAAAGAAGATTATTCATAAGACTAAAAATTTGGAAGTGGAACATAGTGGTCCATCATAAAAGAAGCAACAATTATGTTCAGATGTTAAGGCTGATGTGGAGCTGACAATAAACAAAAAGTAGCGAAAGTTAAAGTTAGAATGCAAGAACCCACTCAGATATTGAAGGTTGATCTAGGTACGAGGTATAATCTGAAGACTCATTGAACCCAAGGGACACCCAGTAGTGTAGAAGTGACACACATAAATACACCCAACATTAGGTGTCATTGATATGGAAAGATGTGACACTCACAAACTGTATGTTCTATAACCAGAAGATACTGAAGATAACAAGAACAATAGTGGAGGCCAAACAAATAATGGTACTCTAGAACATATTTTGAGGGATACTATTTTGTGTGTGGAGGATTTGGTAACATGTATAGATATTTTACATCAAACATTCAGAGGAATGTTCCAAAGAATAATCAAAATAGTCACACACAACAAATCAAAGAAACAACAGGTGAGTTGAAATTTCAAAATCGATTTGTAGCTCTACAGGATGAATTAGGTCCATCACACTCTGAGGGAGGTTAAGACTATCATTCTGCACCAAGTATGATGTCAAAAATATGGATAAAAAAGAAAAGAGCAGAGAAGGTAGTGGTTGTGGGAATTTCCCTCAAAGAATTAGACCGTTCTGGTGTATGGATCCTTGACAGCGGCTGCACATCCCACATGATAGGAAATAAGGATCTAGTAAAAGGCATAAAATATGACAAATAAGGAGTTTTCAAGTTTGGAAATGATGAAGTCCTGAAGATTATTGGCTCAGTAAAGGTCAGTTTTGGGGGCAAAGAAATGAGTTGTGCTAATGTCTTAGTAGTAGAAGGTCTCAGTCACAATTTTCTCAGTGTCAGTCAACTATGTGACTCAGGGAATTCTCTAAGGTTTATTAATAATACATTTATCATAAAAGGAAGATATGGTGAATTTGTTCTATAGGGAAAGAGAACAAAGGGAAATATCTACCTTGTAAGTGGAGAAGAAGATATGTGCCTTTTTTTCAGAGGAAGAAAACAAGCTGTGGCATAAAAGACTTGGTCACCTAAGTTAACCATCCCTGAAAGATCTGGTAAAGTGTGATGTAGTTAGAGACCTCCTTAAGATATCATGTGATCATACTCATACATGTGATGCATTTCAGTAAGGGAAAATCATCAGAAAAATGTACAAGGTTAAGGAACAAAAGTCAATGAGAGTGACCGAGTTGGTGCATGTTAATGTATGTGGACCTATCTCACCAAGAGCCATTGATGGAAAGAGATATTACATTATTTTCATAGATTATTTTAGTATAATGACATGATTATTTGTTATTTCCCACATGTATAATGTGTTCAGTTTCATAAAATAATATCATAGGGAATCTGAAAGGATGCTTGGGAAGAAAATTCTGATGTTTCATACTGATAATGGTATGGAATTCATGAATAGTCAGGTAGAAGAATATCTTGAGAAGCACAGTATAAGACATCAAGTTTCTTCAGTAAAAACTCCCCAGTAGAATGGAGTGGTTGAGAGGAGAAAATCATATCATCAACACCAAGGTTATAATGATGCTTATTGAAAAAGACCTACCAGATAAAATTTGGAAGGAGGAAGTCTTAACATCGTTCTACATTTATAATAGAGTTTTGTTGTGTCTGAAGGAAGGAAAGACTCCATACAAGATGTGGTACAAAAATAATCCAATAGTGAAATACTTTCTAATATTTGGAAGTAAGTGCTTTATTTTCAATAAAGAAAAACACAGAAAATTTGAGTCACATGGAAATGAGGTGATATTCCCTGGATATTTAGTAAAAATAAAAGCATACAAATGATTCAATAAGAGGTTGGGAAAATTAGTTGAAAACAATGATGTTACTTTTGTGGAAAATGAAGAGAATATTTAACAACACAGTGAACAGATTGTCGATGAAAGTGATATAGAGGAAAGCAACACAGGGGGAGAAGAAGTGGAAGATGCTAATTTAGAAGAAGACAATGCTGATGAAAAAGAGGAAGTCAATTATATATCTGTGAAGAAACCAAAGAGTTGAGATGAAATTAACAGGAAGAATATCATTGGTGATTAGATAGCGCCAATTCATACAAGAAGAATGAAGTCACTGCAACATACATCTTTCTTATCTCAGGTAGAGACTAATTTTTTTGATAATGTAGATGAGGATGAAAACTAGGTTCAGGTGATGAATAAAGAGCTAGATTAGATTGAGAAGAATCAGACATGGGATATTGTTTTGAGGCCAACAAATAAAAATGTCATCTGGACTAAATGAGTCGTTCACAACATGATGAATGAAGATGGAATAATGATTCAAAACAAATCATGACTAGTGTTTAAAGGCTACTCCCAGATAGAGGGTACTGATGTCAATGAAACATTTTCACCTCTGGCACAACTGGAGACAATCAGATTATTCTTGGCAATTTCGGTGCAATGGAAGTTCAAAGTGTTCTAGATGGATGTTAAGTCCACATTTTTGAATGGGGTTTTAGAAGAAGAAGTGTATGTTGAGAAGAAATTTGGTTTTCTCATTCATAAATATGAGAACAAAGGTTTTCAACTGAAGAAGTCACTATATAGGTTGAAGAAAGCACCAAGAGTGGTGTGAAAATTACAAGGAGATGAAGACTCTGGTAGATACCTGGATGATGTTATCAAAAGATGATGATGAAAAGGAAGTTAATATCATATAATATAAGTAAATCATTGGAAAATTACTATACTTGATAGTAAAAATACCTGATATTATATTCGCCACATGCCAAGCATCGCGATATCAAAACAATCCCAAGGAAATCCACATGATTGTAGTGAAAAGAATAATATGGTATATCAAAGGAATAATGGATTTCAGCTTGATGTATAATGAAAATTTTTAGCTAGAGTTATTGGGATATACATATGTATATTGGGTTGGTTCAATAGATGACAAGAAATCAATGTCAGTAGGTGCTTTCTATCTTGGTGGGTTTTATATTTCTTGGCTAAGAAAGAAACAAGATTGCATTTCATTGAGCACCACAAAAGCTGAGTATATTGTGACCACTCAAGCGTGCACACAATTATTATGGATGAAGTAGTAACTTGATGATATGGGAGTTGTAGTGAAGTATCTAATCATAATCTAGTGTGATAATTCAAGTGCTATCAATTTTAGAAAAAATCTATTCCATCACTCAAGGAAAAAGCACATTGAAATCAAATGTCATTTTATTAAGGAGAATTTGGATCAAGGGTTAGTGAAGTTGGAGTATGTTCCTACAAAGCTACAGGTTTTTGATGTTCTAAGAAGGATTTACCCAAAGAAGTGTTCGAGAGGCATCGATTGGCTCTAAGAGTTTAGTTGACTCCCTGCACTTGAACAAGTGTGGATGTGGAACCCCCCTCACCCTAAGGTATGGTGTTTTTTCCCTAATGAACTGGTATGTGTTCCCTAATCTATTACAGACCACAAAGGAGTGACCTTTGGGTTCGTTGACATAGGGGGAGAAAGACTGGACCCTTAAGGGGGAGAAATAGTGGCTAAAGAAGGTAGAAAGTGTCTTAAGTCAAGACACGGGGAAAAACTGAAGCTGATAGGATTTAAAGTTGAAGAGAAGCTGAAGTTGACAAGAGTTGAAGACGAAGAGAGGATAAAGATGATAAGAGTTTAATCTATAATAATATAGGGGGAGAGTATTAAACTTGACGATGCCATAAGAGATTGATCAATGATTAAATATCACGACAGCTATGGTTTGTGATAACAATATGTTATTGGTATTAGTTTGGTGTTAAGAATTGGTGTCATAAATTAAGTGATTAATTGATGAAATCTTCATTTACTCTTGTTTCTCACATCGAGCATTGCTTATGTGGTCTTAGAGTATGTGTTTAGTAAATCCTTGATCGCTATCAGAACTGCAAGAGGCGAATGGTGGCTGAATATGGAAGGAGATTTAACAAGGTATTGAATTATCAAAGAGTTTTCAACAAACCCAAAGGGGGTGGTTATTGGGAAAAAATACCTCAAGGAATTAATGAATTATTTTTTAGGTGATTATGTTTTTTGAAAAATAGGGCCTCCATGTATTGTTTGTTGACAATGTGGGTTTCCAAGTTCATTTTGTTGACAAAGGGGGTTTTAAAGATGAGTTTTTGGGTTCAATAGATGTTTTTGACAATCCATGTTGAAAAAATAACCATGAAAAAATAATGGATGATTTGAAGTCAATACAAAAAGATTCGATATAAGGCGGCACTCTTTTCTAGTCTGCCAAAATTTTGGGCCTGAAAATTGAAAAATTAAGATAGGAATTTTTAGAAAAGGAAGGTGTATGAAAAATTAGAGTGGTGTGAAAAAAATTGGAGTGGTGCATGAAAAAGGTTAGAATGTGTGAGAAATTGGTGTTGCACACAATAATGGTTTGTATTTTTTCACCCAAGAGGTGTTTCAGGATCAGAACGTCAAAAAATGGAAAAGACATGAGGTGCGTGAAAAATTGGGACATGTGCGTGAAATATGAAGTTGTATGAGAGAGGCTTGCATGCACAAAGATGGTTTTTCATGACATGGATGGTTTTGAAAATAGGGGTCAAGATTGCCTATAAATAAGAGGTGACCCCCTCATTCAGAGTAGCTCAAGACTTAGAGGAGATCCGAGCTCTGATGCGCGTAATAAAAATATGCATGGGAGTTGTGCGTAAATTTGAAGTTTGCACGTAAATTTGAAGTTTGCGCATAAAATTTGAAGTTTTATGTAAAATTGAGGTTTCACGAAAAAGGAGGTTCTGCATGTAAAGTATAAAATTTTCACACAATGTGTAGTTAGAATTTTGCGCAAAAGGAGAGGTTTTGCATGTAAGGTAAGGAAATTGCGTGCAAGGTGTGGTAGGGTCTACGCGAAAAATTTGAGGTTACCCAATTCGTTTCTGTGGAAAAGTGGTACTCATCAGTGGATGAAAGAGAGACATCAATAGAGAATCAACATATATTGGAGGATGCATTCATTAGTGATAATGAAGATACCTAGAGGTCTATAAACTATGAGTTGATCTTCTGAAGAAGAAGTGAGCACACATTAGTTGAGAGAGCAGTGAGATTTCATTTTGTGATTGGTTGTAAAATAGGAGGGATAGTGAGTCCACTCCAAACTTTATAAATAGCAGTGTGCTTATAGCAGCTTTGGTACATCGACAAATCATCGGTGTATGCTCCTTGGACGTAGCCTAGTGAGGGTGAACCAAGTAAAATTGTTGTGTCTCATGAATTTTTAATTTCTTCTTATACTGTGATGCATGAAAGAGATGGAAGAGAGTTTTGTTTAATAGTGAAACAAGATCAAAAGGGGAAGTTGTTTTAATATGTCATACCTTGATTAACCCCCCCTTAGGGTATCTGACCCAGCAGACCTAACATTTTGTCATGCTAGTGACATGATCATTTTAAATCCATAAGCCCACATTATTTGAGTTTGGTGTGATAAAAAATATATAATAGGAGATCAAACACATTGCATGGGGGTGCAGGGTTGTATCTGCATGGGGATTAGACACTGAGGCTGCCCAAAGAGAGATATGGATATGAGTCTCATGGAGGATATAACTCTATGAGAGAGGAAATAATCTTTCACAAGGAGTATTGAAATGTGAAAAGATATATGGGGGGATTATGGAGTTCATAAGGAATATGAACATGTGAATAGACTGATACAAATATATTTTATATGGAGATCGGGCCTTAAAGAGGTTATCAATGTATCCTGATTATATCAGGAAGTAGAGTCCTTGTAGTTCATAAATTCCTAGCCCACTGATGGTTAAGTAAAGATGATTTAACTCATAATGATTATTTCCTCATGAGGTTAAGAAATATTAGAATATGAGGGACTTACACTAAGGGTTATTTCTGTGAGGGATTTAACCTCTTGGGAGGAGGAGACGATGAAGGATTAAGAGAGTACATGCTTAGGAGGGTTCAAGTGGCACTCTTTGGAGTTGGGTGGTCGCATGAGGGTTATATGGTCATGAAATAATATAAATAGGGGGGGGGGGGGTCATGTGATTTCATGATAGAAAGAGGATCACACTATTTCATAACCAACAAAAAGTTAGGTGATAACATGATTCGGTATCATGATCTCGAGATCATCATGCCATCGCATGACTAATAGGCCATTACACGATCATGTCACCAAGGGGTCTTCATGCGACCGGGTCTTGCACCAGTGGTCATGCAATCAGAACTATGTGAATGGTTCATTACCTTTGTGTGTTGACGTCCGCATCCATTTCTATGGGGGTGTCGATGGTCTCTAGGCTGCCGAGGGTTCCACTGATCCATGTTCAGCCTAAACCAGTCTGTCTGGTTGATGGACTTTCGGTTGTGGAGATCTCAGATCTAGAATTTAATGAGGCAGTTGAGTTCCACAAGCTATCATTGGTGGCTTGGTTTGGGCGTAGTAAGCCCCCTATCAGCGTCTTTAGATCCTTTATGGACACCTGGGGTCTTCGTCAGCTCATAGCGGTTTCCGATCTCTCTAGGTTTTCTTTTTTCCTGCATTTCTCTAACCTGGATGACTTCGTGGCGGCTTGGGCGAGGTCGAGTCGCTACTATGGTGCCTGGTGGTTTTCCCTATCCCACTGGTCTTGGGATCATCAATTTGGTAAGGAATCATCCTCAGCAGTGGTGTGGGTCAAGTTACCTGAGATTCCTCTCCCGCTTTAGAATCCTTCGATCCTGAAGTCGATTGGTGATTCACTAGGTTCCTTCCTGTGCTCTGAGCTGTTCACTAAGAGTTTGCTATCAGCGGATAGCCTAGAAATCTGTGTGGAAATGGATCTGGTAGTTAGGTTTCCACTGTGGCTTTTGGTTCACTATGGAGATGGCTTTTTCTGGTGGAAACAGCTCCTGTTTCTCTCCCCCCTAGGTTCTTTACCTCCTGTAGCCTACAAGGGAATTCTGTGGAGGTTTTCCAGAGGAGGGTTTCCAAGGATCTTAGGGCGGCTCCAAGATCATTGGCGGTCAAAGATGTCAGGGTTGTGAATTCGAGGATGGAAAGGTTATATGTGACCGTTGAGAATGAGGGATCTACCCCACACGTTCCTAGCCATATCCTTATTAATCTTGATGTGAAGTTGGTTCCAGCTTTGCCTCCTTTGTAGGGTGTAGGTCCAGGAAGTTCACAGGCTCCCAACATTAGTCTCTTCGAGTAGTCCCTTTCGGTGACGTCTGATCCGCTACCTCCTCTGCTGATTTCGTGGGATCAACGTGAATTGATCTCCTGTATTATCCCCCCCCCCCATGAATGTGATTTTGTCTCCTCCATCCTCTTTCAAGATCACTTCACAGCTTTTACCAGAGTTCCTGCGTCACTCCCTTTGCTTTATCTCCAGTGGTGATTTGGCTCTCACAGGGATGTCGCAGAAGGGTAAGTCCCCTGAGGGGGTGGTGAATGGGTTTATGGTTCCTCAGGGATCTCTGCAAAGCTCGTTTCTGGTCTCCCTGGTCCAAGAGGAGTTGGACGCCCGCTCTCTATTGTTGACTTCTGGAAATGGGTCACCGATCCACGGTGACCTGGAAGGGTCTTTCCCGATTAAATATTTTTCCCCGATGAAGAGGGGAAGGTCAGTGGAGGTCTATGGTCTGGTCACTCGCTCTAAATACAAGGAGGCAGGGAGGTTTTCTCCCCTTTCCAACATAGGTATTATTATCCAGAAGGCCAGTGTAACTTTCCTGTAATGTGTTATGTGATCATTTGGAATTCTAGGGGAATGGGGGTGCAGTAAAAATGTGCCTTCATTTCTTCGGAGGTCAGGAAGTATAATGTCTCTTTGGTTTTCATCCTAGAGCTGAAGCAGAATCAAAATAAAGTTGCTTCTTTTGCCAGGAGTCTAGGTTTTATGGGGTATATGCATGGCTATCTGAAAAATTCTAGCATATGGATATGATGGAAGAGTGGTCTCCATGTGGAACTGGTTAACCATATGGAGCAGTGTATAAACACCAGGATCTTGGTGGGTGATGTGACTCTCCTCTTCTCCTTTGTCTATGATATTTGCGACACCTCTTGCAGGATCACCTTGTGGGACTTTTTGGCATCATTCCAAGTAGGAGGGTTACCATGGTTTGTGGGAAGGGAATTCAACACCATTGTGGATATATCAGAGAAACGGGGAAGGTCGACTATTTTCAACAGCGACATGCATGCATTTTAGAATTTCCTAGGGTCAAAGGGCCTTATGGATATGAGATTTGTGGATAATAAATACACGTGGTGTAATAACTGTGGAGGGCTCAACCGCATCTGGTGTCAGCTTGACAGATGCTTGTCTAACCTTCAAGGCTTGGATTCCTATGGCCAGGCTTCGGTCACTCATCTGGTTCGATCTCTCTCTGATCATGCTCCTATTCTTGTGAACCTCAAGCGAGTTTCGGACAGGAGAAATTCCTTATTCTACTCTCCCACTTGGCACAAAATGGAGGGCTTCATGGAGATGATGATAGATTCTTGGAGCCACTCGGAGGAGGGGAGGTATTGGGTCGGCCTTTCCAATCGTTTAAGGCAATTAAAGAAGGACATCCAACAATGGCTGGTTAGCATGCCCAATGAGAACTCTGGCGTGGAAAGGTTGAAGGAGGAAATTGAGACTATCAAGGGGGAGCTTCAACTCTGATGGGATGAGAACATATTTGTTTTGTTATGTGACAAGAGTACAATGCTAGCTGGAAAACTGCTCGAGCTGGAAGCAACCTATAAACAAAGGGCTTGTGTGAGATGGCTTAAGGAGGGTGACTGAAACAATGCGTTTTGTCAGGCCTGCCTGAAGGAGAAGAAATCTACAAAAATCAACATTAACTTAGGTAACAGTTCCTATATGTCAGATGTGAATCTTTCTGGTAAGATGGCTCTTGAACACTTTGAGGGGTTGCTGGAAGGGTCATCTGGACAAAGAGGTGTTATTTTTAGTTTGGCTGAGCATGAAGGAAATTTTATGGGATCCATACAACACCTAATTCTTAGTTCTGATAACAGCCACCTGGTTTCTTTACCCGATGAGGAGGAGATCAAGAATACCATTTCCATGATGTCCCTAGATAGTGCCTCGAGACTAGATGGATTTCTAGGGGCCTTCTACTCAGTGACATGGGAGATTGTGGGTGGGCATGTGGTGGAAGCAATCAGAGACTTCTTTTGGGGAGGGCGGCTAGCTCGGTGTGTTAGTGCTTCTCATGTGGTTTTGATCCCGAAGGTTAAGGACCCATCCCTGCTCACCCATTACAGACCCATATGTCTATATAACGTTTCCTACACAATTCTTGCTAGTCTAATTGTAATAAGACTTAACATCATTATTCCTAAGTGTGTTTCTAGAGAGCAGCACGAGTTCATTAAAGGAAGGAGCATTCAAGGGGCGATTGCGATCGTGAGTGAGATGGTGAAGGATATCAACAGTAAAGTTTTGGGTTCCAATATTATCATCCAAGTCGACATGGATAAAGCCTATGACAAAATTGAGTGGAGTTTCATCCTTAGGGTCATGATGAATTTCAACTTTGATGAATGGTTTTGTGACCTTTTCTTCAGGTGTGACTTCAGTTGGGGATGAGCCCGTAAGGGGCTCTCTCTAGGTTTTCTCTTCCTTGTCGCCACCACCTTGCTCCTCAGGTCAGCTGTTCATCCTTCCCTTTCTCGGCAAGATCGCGGTAGCGGTTCCCTATTTCGGTGGAGCTGTTCCAGCCTCACGGTTTGTGGAATCTCTATTCATTCTCTGCTGTGCGTGTGGGGGGCTGTGCCTTCTCGAGAGATCGTCTTGGCGGGGGCGGGATCTGGTCTGCAACAGCGACGACCTCTGGGTAATGTTTTCTATTTCGGTCCTTTGCAGTCATTTTTGATTTGATGCATTCGAATTTGTGAGTCGATGTTGGATATGATGAGTTCGTTGATCCTAAACTACTCTTCTTTTAATTGTTTTGGTGGATTGGGTTTGGCTTGTAATATGAAATTGTGATTCAGTGCGGATCTGGTGGTTGTTTGGTTCCTATTTGAATGTTGTGTGTCATTGTTGATTGTGGAGCAGGTCATGGTTTTTTGGATGAATATTTGAATCTGCTGCGGCGACGCCTGAGGGGTTCTCTTCGGCGATGAATGACGAAGGCTTGAAGGTGACGATGAAGGGTTCGATGGATTCTACACGACTCGAGGGCAGGTAAGCATCTCGATTGTAGGTGCACGGATTGGGGCGTGACTCGATGGTAAGTGCGCGGCTCGAGGACATCTGTCTCATTTTTTTTGGTAATTTGAATTTGAATTTGAACTGTTATGAATCTGGGGATGCATTTGAATTTTCTGTGTGTTTTTTTGGTGTGTTCATGTGTTGTTGTTTTTTTGGAATGGTGAAATCAGGATGTTGTGTTGTGGTGAAGTGGACATGGTGAATTCATGTAATGGAAATCGACAACCCTTGATCCGAATATAGAAAATGAAAAAAATGATTTGAAGCTTTAGGTGCTTCTCTTACCCATGGCTTTCCATATCTCTAATGGGGATAAGCTTTGGTTTCTTCAAAATTGTTTGAGGAGTTTTCCAAGGGGACCCTCTATCTCTCTCCTTATTTATTTTGGCTCAATATGCTCTCTCCAAGAATATCCACTGTAGAATAGGGGATGGGAAAATATTACCCTATTCCATCCAGAGGGGAGGGACTATGGTGTCCCATATTATGTTTTCAAACAATATTATACTATTTTCTAATTAGAGGAAATGATATCTCCAAGGGTTCTTGGAGGTGATGTCCATCTATGGGAACTTGAGTGGGCAGAGGATTAATTCAAAGAAGAGTCGGGTCTTTATCTCAAAGAAGTGTTCTGGACGACGCTGTAGGGATATTAAATAAATCTTGGGAATTTAATAGGGGAATTTCCCTATGAACTACCTTGGTACCCCTCTATATTTTGACCACATAAAAAAGATCTTCTTTGAGGACATCATCAACAAGATGCTGGGTAGAATTCTTAACTGGAAGAATAAATTTCTGTCTTTTGGAGGGCAAGTTATACTGATTAACAATCTACTTACTTTCATACCCATGCATATCTTGTCTACCATTGCTCCTCCCCAAGGTTCGATCGATAGGATAGAGAAAGTTTTGATAGCTTTCTTGTGGGATGAAAATCTTGCTGGACAGTGCCATTAGGCTTCTTGGAAACAGTTGTCCAGGCCGATCGAGGAAGGTGGGGTGGGGCTAAGGGACATCTCGGAAACCATGCATGGATTTCAAGGAAATATTTCATGGGATATTCTTGAAGGGAACTCCCTGTGGGTGACTTTCTTCCATGCACGTTACGAGAACTTTTGGGAGGGGGGAGTGCACCTTGGAGTCCAGCCATCCCGGCTGGCCTGCTCTCTTTTCCCTATGTTGGATGAGTTGAAGGATTCCTCCAGGTGGATTTTCAGGAGGGGTGATATCAACTTCTAGAATGTTAACTGGATGGAAGAGAACCTCTTATTTCTGAGGTTCCCAGCACCGAGTAGCTTCTTCAGGGAGGCAAGTGAACACCAGGATACAATCATGCTTCTTCTCTCTGTAGAATAGTGGGAGCTGTTTGAGTCGATCTCCCTTAATGTCGATCCCGATATATGCTTCTACACTGGGTCGTGCTCAGGTTCTTTCTCCCCCAGTGATTTCAGGAGTTTTCACCATGCAGCGGTGGATATCAACCAGTGGGGGACCCGAATTTGGTGCAAGGAGCTTCCTACAAAAATGAACATTCTGCTTTGGTGTCTAAGGAACCAGGCTCTCCCAACTGATGAGAATGTCCAGAGAAGGGGGGTTACTCTGGCCTCCCATTGCTACTACTGTAATACCCTATGGCCGAGTCTACATCTGACCTATTATTCCAGAGTGAGTGGGATCTCTTCCTCTGGTCCTCCTTCAGAGAATAAATTCTTCTTTCTGAGGGGAAATTCTCTATGCAGGCCTTCATTACAGCTTGGTTCCATGGAACATAGAATGGGAGGGAGTCCAAGGTGCGGTTGGTCATCTTCACCTCCATATGTTGGACACTCTGGGATGCATGAAATTAGGTTCAAACGGGCCACGTCTGATCCAGGAGCTACCTAATTTTGAAAGTGAGATCTCTGCTGGTTGAGTTGGGGGCCCTCCTTAAGGGGGGAGTGTAACCCGTTTTCTCCTTCCATGGTGATGAGTAGAACCCCTATGTTCGAATGGACTAGTGGATGGTGTATTGGGCGGTCACCTCCTTCGAATGGCCTGAAACTTAACATGGATGGATCCTTTATGTATGGGAAAATGATAGGTGGGGGGATTCTCAGGGATTCAAGGGGCTCCTTTTGGTTCAGTTTTAGTGCATTCTATGGAGCTGATTTCTCATTGGGTGAAGAAGCTAGGGCCCTCCATAAGAGTCTCATGTTGTGTAAAAGATTAGATATTCAGGCAATGAAGGTTGAGTCTGACTCGGAGGTTTTGGTTAGAATCCTTCAGGGGAAATGTATCGCTCCATGGGAATTGGTTTACATCACCAAAAGTTTCTCCTTGGATACCAATGTCGGACAGATGGTGAGGCACATTTGGCATCAGGCCAACTTCTCAGTTGATGCTATTGCAAGGGTTGGTAATCTGGAAGACCCTCTTATCCTCTATGATAGTGTTGGTTCACTTCCTTTTGAATGTAAAATTGTTGTCCAAGGGGATTCCCTTGTCCTTCATCACTTCAGGCCGCCGTGAGATGACTTTGTTGTCGACGGGTCTTTACCCTTATTCCTAATAAAAATTCAATTTTTAGCAGGGTTTTTTTATAGATGCTGCCCCCTATATCTGCATCACGTCACACAGTGGATGAGCCACATACACAAATTTAAGGTGGTGTAAGATTTATGAATAATTCGGTATGGGATCGTGCATTACATGTGATCAAGACAAATGTCATTGATGATATCCCCTGGTACATCTCATGAAAAACAATGATAAAAAATGGGTCTG
This sequence comes from Viscum album, assembly GCA_963277665.1. NCBI lineage: Eukaryota > Viridiplantae > Streptophyta > Magnoliopsida > Santalales > Viscaceae > Viscum > Viscum album. The sequence goes on along the minus strand of OY728163.1, from coordinate 1,677,824,378 downwards.
CCATGGATAGACACTCCCTAGAGTCGATTGTATGATGCTTTGATGTGGGGTTATCACATGACTCTATAGGGAAGCGCATAAAGAAAAATGACCGCATGAAGGGTATGTTACATATAGCCTCAGTTTCATGACCCATTTAGGGTTAAGGGATCATGTATTCGAGGTGACACATGTTGAATAATGACCACATGAAGGCCCCATCATGGACAACCTCGGTCACATGAATCATTAGGGATTACACAATTTCATGTCCATTGAGGCACTACATTAAGAACAATGACCTTATAAAGGCCCCATCATATACAACCTTAGTCACATATCCTTGTGGTATCGGGTGAATGGGTTGGTATTACACGATAACGTGTCCCTTTTATGGTTATGTAACCATGTAACCTCATTGCATGAACCTTAAGTGGTCATGCGATCTAGGAATAAAGAAATATTTTTCTTTTAAATGCTTTTGTATCAAATGGAACTTGTGTTTTGGGAATTTTACACCTCTTTATTCTTCCAATGTTCATATGGTGGGAATCAATAAATTCCCCCCCTCTAAGGAAGTGAATTCCCATATGATTCCCTTGGGCTTTTATATGTATTTTGGTTTTCCAGGCGAGTATTGTTATTCCATGCATTTCCCTTATAAATAGGAGGATAAAGGGATTCCTTCACACTTTCTCTAAATTTTTAGAGCTCTACAGTTTTATTCACTTTATGTGAATGCATCGCCTAATCCCCCTTCATGTGAACCGATCACATTATCCCATCATGTGAACAAATCACATGACCCATCACATAAATAATGATGGTAATCCACTTGAACCATGAGGTTTCATATCCTCTTTTTGTTTAATGGATCACGTATCAATCTTATTGTCCTGCAATCACATAATTATCCAAGGGCCATTCAATCGTGTGACCCTACTATGGTCACACGATCACCTGACAATGAAAAAGTCATGTGATTTACATGAATTTTTTAATTAGACATGTTTCCCTTTATTATTCAAGTCCCATTTTAAATCCAAACTCTTCCATTTTCATACTTAAGATGAATTTTTTACTTTATTTTGATGCAAATGTTTTTAAGAAAGGAAGTCGGGGAAGCTGTGGCCTGTCAAACTGCCATGGTCAATAGTGTGGAAGCTGACCAACACATGGTCACCCAATCCTTTCACGAGCATCTTATGAGATTTATGGGGACCAGACTCTTAGAGTACCTATTTTTTGATTGGTTGTCCCTATACGAGTTTGGCCTTCAGGACAATGCTTTGATTAGGCCACCTCGGGCATGGATCATTCCCCCCTCTTGGATTCTCTAGAATCACAATACATTCAGGGAGAACATTTCATATGTGGTTCATTTCATCTCTAAAGAGGACTACTCCAACAGTTATTTTTTAAAGATTTTTTCGATGGATTTTTAAGGGGTATGGCATGATTCCAATCCTAAAAGCCACGTATACAAATCAATAATGCAGATTTCTATATCAAATTAGAATTTGGGTGGTTATCCAACTAGTATATCTAACCAGGTATAAGTTTTGGGATGGATCGGGGCTGGCCCTTCCAGTTGCAGTGTACTACCACAAAGTTTTCAGTTGAGCTGAAGAAAATAGTTTTTTACAACAACAACTAGGTTTATCAAACCCTATATTATTACAACAAATTAATGATGTATGACCTTGTCAGCTAGTGGAGTAAGGAAAAAAACACATTCCATCTGATGCACAATGAGTTTGACACTAGTCTTTGGTACGTAAAAAAGATTCGTGGTTCTCCAATTTTGGGGGACTTGTATAGAGAGTTCCTTTCTCCCATATCTCATTGGGATGATGAAGAATAGAATCTTCCCATTGTGAAGGATCTTATTGTCATATCTAATAAGGACTTTGGGAAGGACCCATATCTAGGGTCCTATACCCCTTTCAAGAATTTGGATGATTTTTTTTGTCAAGAAGACTTGACAGAAACATCTGACCAAGAATCCTAAGGCATTACTATCATGATAATCTCACAGGGTAGAGGGGAAACTACTAGACAATGGTTATAGAGGGTTAATTCAATGATTTAGGATGAATGGTTAAATCTTATGCCCACTACCTTGTTCAGTTAGCTGACTTCTTGGTCATGTACCTGAGCAAGTACTTATTCCTTGTGCAAGAAAAGGGTGGAGTGAGGGTCTCCACTTTCATGACAGAGATGACAATGGAAGGTGGTAGATACATAATCTTGTCCATTTCCTTGTTGTCCAAGTTATATTTCAAACTCTTACATATCTATAGGGGAGGACCCATTCATAATATTCAGCCCCTTCCAAGTTCCATGGGGTTGGATGGGGGTGCACATGGGTGGATATGAGTTTTTGAACACTCAGACCATTCTAAGTTCCCAATTCATGCCATTTATTTAGAGTATTAGTAGGGTCAACTCCACCATTCTGAAGAACTAGGAGTTCAATAGAAGTCTGAATTGACACGATCAAATTATTTTTATGCCATACAAAGTGTGAAAATATACAATCATCAACAATGGAAAGAGAAATCCTAAAACCTAAGATAATCTGATAGATATCTATAAGGATGCATTATCTTCTCAAATTAACTAAAAGATCTTTTATGAGTGGTAATCACTTTAGGAGGTTGTTTTGGTGTATTCATATGAGATGACCTACTCCTCCCCATGTTTGTTTAGAAAGGAATCCAATGGTGGATTTGAAATTATGGTTTATGTTCACCAGGGATGATACTCAAGTTTAGGTGACCTTCCTTCTAAATGACATGGGTGTTGGCATCTCTTAGACTAATGATGATGCCTAGGTTTAGTCATATCTGAATGGTCAATTGGAATCACTGGTGAAAAATCCCATAGATCTGTTGATGGTGGATGAGGGTGAGGTCATGATGGATCTAGTGGCATCAATGAGTCATATTTCTATAAAGAAACTATCTTCCTACAAACCCATGACTCTGGAGATTCCCCAGAACCAAAAAAAGGCATTTGGAGCCAACTCCATCACTAAGAAGGGTGCTGAAGGGTGCGACAATAATGGGTGGAGTGCTAGTGAATGAAGTTTTTTTGGTGGGGCATCTACTTTAATTGTGGTGTTGTTTACCATCATTTTCAAATAATTGGATTATTGGAATAGGAAGGCATTGATCACCAAGTCCTAGAGGGTGTTGTGTCAAGCGTAAATAGATTTGGAGGGATTTTGGTGTGTGAATGATCCTGAAGGAATCAATTATGAGCAACAAACCACTGAAGTCAAATAACTTCTCTAGGACCTTAGTGAGGTTATTTTCTAGGTTTATTACACTCCCCTAGAATGGATAATGATAATTCCATGCACAATATCAGATGTAAAAGATATGGGGGGCCAACATGATTCCAATGAAGTGGTAATATAAATGTCATCATTACCGACATATACTCTTATTATTATTAGAATGGTGATTATATATTTTACTTTTGGATATTATAGGAGTCTAAAAAAGTTTGATCATCACTCACCTATCCAATGTACTCTCACGGGGGCACGGTAGTTGAGGTTGGTTCAGATGATGACCAGGAGGCTGTTGATTAGGGATCTACTGGTGAAATGGATCTCATGGAGGAGGTAGTTGCTAGTATATAAGCAATAACATTCGTGCCTTCACTAGTGACACTTCCTATATCTTAAGTGCCAATCTCTTCTAAAGGCCCTTCCTCAAAGAGAACTAAGAATTGGAAATGATCATGGTCATCGAAAAAGAAACCTCACTCGGAGACAAAAAGTAAGTGTTATACTTCACAAAATTTTCTCATTGAATGAATTCAGAAGCTTATCTTGACCCATTTGATTGTGCATGTTCTCTTTAGGACCCTTTAGGGACATAAGAATCTATGGTTGAGAAAGAAATACCTTCCATTTCTTCAGTGTGACCTTCAATATTGGATGAGCTCCATGGAGAGGCATAAGAGACCAGGGTCCAAGAAGGGTTAGATCTGGTGTTCAATTCTGATTCACTAACACCCGTTCCCATTTACCTAGTATGGGTGAGTGCACTCTTAGAAGATCCTGATGTAAAAAACTATTCTTCTTTTGATATTGCTTGAATAAAGGCATAATTGGGAGAGGGTAACCATTTCATATAAAATTGAATATGTCATTAGTATTGTATCATGTTGTCTAACCTTTTTTTATGCATGAAACCCTTCAAGGTGATGAGTAGACTGCATCAATAGAAGGGTCGTCATCTGCGCCTCAAATTTATGTAAGACAGGAAGACATTTCTATCACCCCTTAATTTGAGGTTGAGGCAATATAAGTAGTTGCTTCCATTATTGAAAAAGGTATTTTCTCAGTTGTTAACTTAATTGCTATCATTTTAAAACACTATTTTGTATGTTGACTAACAAGAATTTATGTGTTTGATTGTAGTAGCTCCACCTCAGAGTTTAGAGGTCCCCAATCCCTCTGCTCTAGGATCTCACCCACAAAAAGAAACCAAAGTACAAGCCTATCCAACATCAATCCCATCAATGAATTCTAGTGTGAGTCCATCACCTATTAATCTAGTTAGAGAATACATCTCTGTTCCCAAGCTAGGTTTGGTTTGAAATTTAGAGCATTCATTATTTAAAAAACAACTGAGGTGGAAAGTTTGGGGGTAAATTTGGACCCTAATCATGGAGGACCCCTTTGAAGAGTTCAAGGACTGATTAGGAAACCTCTGATACATGTTCACAACCATCAACTATGGTGGGTTCGATTATTGTTGGACACCAATGAGAATTATTGTTTCCATGTGTTGTGTGTTGGATTCATTTTAAACCCTATCACTATCAACCTTGGTGAGTTGGTGCATTGTATGTGATGTTTCTATTGACATACTATAGTGAAGTACATTGAATTTTCTATTCACCACGTCAACAACTGCATGAGATGGTGACGTTCCTGATAGAGGTAAAGTGGCAGAGTGCATGAAGTAATATGTGAGCCCAGAATATCAATCATGATAATACAGAGAGATAGGTTGAAGCTATTGAAGAAAGAGAAGCACCCATACAGGGATGCATCATGCAAAGGTCAGTTGTGTAAGTTCTAGTGTGATTGCTGATCAGGTATGTTGACAAAACTTGAAGACAGAGGTATAAAAGCTTTGGAGGTGGTACATAAAATTTCATGTACAAGGTTGAGTCATTTCCCAGTGTTCACCAAATTTATGGGGTCCAAAATTTGTAGGAAGGGACAAGTTTCATGAAAGATATATTTCTAAGACCTCCTCATGAAAATATGGAAAAGGCATGGAATTTATGAAAGTTTGATTTTCTGAAGGTTTGAATATTCATGAAAGATGGATGAGGCGTAAAGGAAAAGGTTATAACTCATGAAATTACAAAAAGTTCTTTGAAAAAAATATTTCCCTAAAGTTTTTTTAAGAAAGGTTGTTTAAAAAACATGAATGTAGAGTTTCTTGAAAAGGTGGTGGCGAGATTGAATGTTTTTCTAAGGGGAGGAAACATCTATAAATAGGTGACTACCCCTCTCATTTTAAGTAGCCATACATGTTGAAGATCAAAATGATTTGAATTCACGAAAGAGTTTTGTAAAGGTTTTTCTTGCATGAAGGATTAATATGAACATATGTTCTATAAAGAAAGGACTTTTATCAATATGACCAAGGGGTTTTAGGAAGGTTTTGAAATATTTTTGAAAGGTTTCTAGTTTCGCGAAAGACTATGAGTTTTTTAAAATTATAAAGTTTCACAAACATGAGAAAAGTTTCAAAATAGTGGTTCAAAGGTTCCATGAAAGTGTTAAGTTTCATGACACAGAAAGTTATTGGCACTTTTTGAATACTTTTATAAAGTAAGTTGGTATTCTTTGAAGACTAGTTCAATAGGGAAGGAGAAGCTACTACATTGGTGATGTTCAAAACTAGTTTATGAAAGAGTAGAGTGAAGATCAATGGGAACTAATTAGTGTATCAACTATCATATAGTGAAGATGTGTATTGGATTGTGATCCAAAAATAATTCCCTGCTGAAGTAGTGAGAAAAGGGAGGGGACAAAGCGAGTGAACCTTGGGTGGTAGTAATCCAAACTGTAAATCTTGTAAAGGTAGTGATCCTAACATAGAGTGAACAATCCGAATCATTGTACCCACAAGACTAGTGAATATTAGTGGATTTTTTCACATCAAGATAATGTCAGTGTGTGATCCTTGGACATATCTCAATGAGGGTGAATGAGGTAAAATTCTTATGACTTGTGCGCTTAATTTACTTACATTATGAAGGATGAAAATTAGTACATGTGGATTGAGTGAAAATCAATCTTATCCGAATAAGGCCAAGATAAGAACACCAGTTAATCAGATAATTACTTAACAGGTGAACACAAGTGTTACCCTACTAATAAGTGAGTTCAATATTGGTTAGGATAATGATAGTTTCATGAGTACATGGGAAAAAACAAATTAGTTTCATTCCCTAATTCACCCCTATCAAGGTATATCTCACTAAAGTCCCCTGTGGGTCTAATACTTGGTATCAAAGTAAAGGTTTCTCTTATTGAATTTGTTTTGACCTGAAATAATCTGATCATTTTTTGGAGTTTAAATATTTTATGCCCGTATAATATGGGAAAGAGGAAGAATCTATAGAGTATTTAGAAATATAAAGGAATTTCATATAATAGAACAATTTTTGAGAAGTGTCTGACCGAGCTAAAGGATTCCAATGGCTAAAAAACAGAAGTTATGGATGAATATGAATATGTATCTACTTGTTCATACAATGATTATGTAGGAAAATACAAGGACCCTAATATTCCAAGAGATGTCATAACTACTAAATATGATGATATATAAAGAGATTCAATGGTGGAAGCTATCTAAACATCAGATAATCTTGACCAGGGGATGAAGGAGGAAAACATCGAGCTGATAAAAAAGAATGAATCTCAAGAGATCCATGTTGTAGTGTTAAAAAACGAGTTTAAGAAACTAAAATAACTTAATCAAAGGCTAATTAATATGTCCAAAAACATGAGTGAGAAAAATGATACTCACCAAGGAATTGGAGGGGATGTATTCTAAAGTGAAAGAGTATAAAGATGGTTCCAAAGATAATAGCCTTGACTCAAATGAGGTTCAAAATATGAGGGACAAGAATGAGGAATTGGATGCATAGATAGTAATGTTAGTTGAGGAGAACCAAAGGTTGAGGCAAGTAAAGGTGGCTCAGAATGATGAAATTGTGAAGATAGGTGTAAATATGGAGAGTCGAAGTGACTTACTTGATGAACATGAACATGAAGTGGAAAAACATATGACCATTGAGAAGGGGCCAAAATCTAACATTATCCCTCTTAAAACAAAATTGGAAGAGATATTAAAATCTGGAAGATAAGAAAGATTAATTCTAAGGAAGATGACTTCTCAACTAAAGGATAAGGTTTAGAAGATCAAAGAGCTTGAAAGGAGGCTGAAAACCTATAATGAGAAGGAAAAAATTAATCCTATGGGAGAATCAATAAGTGGATTCCATAAATTTGGAAATCTAAAGTCAAAAAGTAAGTTGAATCACCATGTTAAACTTGTATGAAAAAAATCATTGAGGAAGATAGGCACTAAGTGCTACTACTATGGAATCATGGGACATACCATGAGTGTCTTCCTGGAAGCCTAAGGGATTAAATGAAGGATATAATCTTCTAAAAAAAAATCTCAATAAAGGAAGTATTATATTAAGTATGATTTTTATGGGAGTTGATTTATCTATGATAACCATGGTCAGATGGCTAGGCATTGTAGTAGAAAGATAACTGAAAGTGATATCGGGAATTCCTCTATTCCTATGATTAAAGAGAATATTTTTTTACTAAAATAAAGTCTGTTAAGATAGAGAATAGATTTACCATTTTGGATGGAAAGAACAAGAATGGATCTCAATTAAAGGTGTATCAGGCATCAACATTAGTTTACTCAAAGCATCCCTACTGGAAAGAATGGAAATAAATATAGAGGAAAAAGAGGAAAGATACTCCTGTTGTGAGAATGGAGGATGAGCTTGAAATGAAAGATCCACCATGGAATAAAAAATATGAGGTGGATCTATTTCCTATTAAAGAGGATAGATGTGAGGGGTGATTAAGTGGGATTGAAAAATGTACCACAAGGTAATGGAAATAGAGAATTGGGGGTGTTCCCAATAAAAGAGAAAATAATAGTTTTAAGAGAAGTTCCAAATCATGTATTGAACAGAAGGATTAATGGAAAGACAATAAGAAGATTTGGAAAAATTAAAGGACTCCAAAATCTACCCATATGAAAGGTACTTACCAAAACAAGACACGAGTTTTGACATCTTATAAGCCAAGAGGAGATAAATAGAGACAGAACCTATGATTGCCTCCTTACTCCAGCAGCTCAAGGAATAAAAAAAATATAACTATAGATATCATTTATGAATGAAACCCGTACCATAAAAATTCATTAAGGGACCCTGTCTCTCCTCTAGTGGGGAATCTGGTCCTCCTTGGTTAGATTACCTAGTTTGAACTTGGTGGCCCTAAGCATCCATCCAGGGAAGAAGTCGAAGGATATGGAAATCATCCAAGATATGATTCACCCACCCCCACCTGATTAGCATGAGTAACATGATTATCCACCTCAGGATTAGGGACGCGTTTCTCCTCAAATTTATGATCCTATCAATGCATTGGTGTCTAGATACCTTCACTAGGATGATGCGATTTCCACTCTCATTGATCATCTCAAGGATTTGGAAAAATGAAAGGTGGAAATCACACCTGACGAAAAGTCATACCCTGTATGGGTGGAAAATGTCGAAGGAAATTTGAAGTTTGGTAACCCCAAATTCAACCTTTTAAATAGGATGGGTGACCTACTACAACACCTGGATAAATTTTCCCCAAGGTGTGGCCCAATGTTGGGAACTCCAGAATAGCAGGAGGCTGCCAAGCTCTGATGCTTCGTTCAGATGCTGGAATGGCCTACTTTCACCTGGTACAACTAGCTGCCCATATGGTCTATTTTGGGTTGGGAGGATCTTCAATGATAGTCCCACTACCAATTCAGCTCCAACACATGCAATAAAAGCACCAATGACCTCTTTAAGTGCAAATAGATGCTTGATGAGCGAGTCACTGACTTTTTTTCCTAGTGGAAAGACCTATTATACTCAATCAACATGTCGTTGTCCAAGGAATAATTGATAACAATTTTCCTGGAGAATTTTAGGAATGATATACCCTACCACCATATCCTTGAACTATCCTAGTGGATTCTGGGAATTATAAGAAAAATATCAGCTTCTGGAAGAAGTCTTGTAGTGAACTAGAAAATAGTTATTTCCATTTCCCCTTCTAGATCCCATAAGAAGACTTGAAAAATAAGGGACTACCGATGATATGCAGGAAAAGGTTCCTGATTCAGTACACCTATTGGACCATTTTATAGAAGAACCTCACTAAGTGTATCCTTATTATGCACAACCACACCCTACACAGCCTCTCTAGGCACAACCACACCAATTACAACCGCCTCAATGAGTGAATGTGGCTCCAACCCCTTGTCAAGGTTAGGCTCCCAGGGAACCTTTTTCAAATAGAAATAAGAAGACTTAATCTTTTAGTGATTCATAAGTCCCATTTTATTAATTTTTTCCCTAGAGAAGAGAATTATAAAATGTACAGAGTGCAAGAGAATCCATAAGGATAAAATCACTAGTCGTCCTGATCATTTCCCATACCATAGGATCCTAGGAAACACCATCAAGTAATGATTCATGTTCAAATATTTTCTCTAAGAAAAAGTCGATCATTTCTTATTCAAGTTGGGTGAAATTCCAGCATAGTTTACCCATGTCTCCACTAACCTCGATAGTGGTAGTGAAGACTCTGGAAAATGGAAGTAGGTTCCCAACCACAGAACATAGAAATATGATGACTGGTTGGATCATAAGATAGTCGTTCACGCTCATGGTATTATATTTTTCTATTTGAGAAAGGCATAACCTCCTATGGTCACCACATCTTCATATACTGCTACCTCCACATCTGTGTCACAACCTTCCAAGTCCCAGAAGAATAGGCACCGATAACGCAAGGTAAATTAGATTTTCCACCAGTGCTGAAGCCATCTCATCCTTTTAGATACTTCCTTAAAATTGAGTTGGGAGATGCACCGAGAGTCCTCACAAACTTGGACTATTCAATTGATGATAATGAGAAAGAGTATGCCTCTATTAATTCCATAAAATTGGCAGACTACTTCACAATGCATGAAATCAAGAAATACTATGTCAACCCCTCTAGTGCCTCTAACTGATGACATCAAATGAATGGTAGAGGATATGAAAGCCACTAGAATTATCAGGAAAATGCCTCAAACCAAGCCTTTCATGATACTGAGACTAAGAAATAGGCCTTCCATAGAGCTCAATAGCCACAACCCTCATGGTCTGTTCTATTAGGAACACTTTTGTATCTAACTATGTTAGTTGACTATGAATCTCATCCACAATCGCACCATGACCATCCACATCCATTCAGAGCCCAACCTCATCCGATTTATAGTCAACTTATGGTTTCTCAGAGTAGTCTAGATAGCCAGAAATAAAATATTGATAGCACTAGCCAAACCCTAGTAGTTCAGCCAGCGACATCTACTGCGCCCCTACCAATGAGTGACCCTATATGAGAAGAAATATACCCTTATCACAGAAGTATGATGTGTTAAAGAAAATTTATGGAATACCTGCAAGGATTTCAATCCTGAAGGATATCCAATTTTCAAAATAAATGCATGAGGACCTTTTTGAGGCTTTTAAAATCCCCCTCTAGTTTGAGGCTGAGGTAGCTGCTGTAGAGGCCTACTATGTAGAGGCGGCCGAGCTGGAGGAATGCCAAGAAATATGGGGAAGAAGAGGGTGTTATCATGCAAGGGATAATATGTTCGATATAAATTACTAGCCAGTTTAATGGAATGGAGATCCACTCTTTCATAGTGGCTTTGATATCAATCTTATCACGACCCAAACTCTCTATAAGCTAGGACTGACTGAATCCGATTTCCTCCCCCCCAACCTAAAAATTTAGGGGCATGATAAGAGTGGGAAGAAACCATATGGAAAATTTTTGTTGAAGAATAAATTTGGTGGTATTTTATCAAGTACCAAATTCATGACTTTCTCATAGGATACTACCTATAATGTGCTACTGGGAAGACCTTGTCTTCATCTGCATGCAGTGGTCCACTCTTTGTACCACCAGTGCCTCAAATACTCCCTCAATAATCGAGTAGGGGTACTCTAGGGTGATGCATCCCACTTTTAATACTATTACACCCACTATTTGGATGATAAGTACTACAAAAGGGAAGGAAAGTAGGTTTAGACCTACATGGTTGAGTGCATCAATGCCCTAAATGATCTAGAATCCATTGCTGCCGATCCATGGGTAAACTTGAAAGACACCTTTGTTCTCCTGATTCATCGATTGGATCCCAAAAAATTGGACTTGGGGGGATGTTTTTTTGTCTCTAAGAACAAGGGTTTTGGTGTCTCCAAGAATAAAGAGCATCCATGGATTACCTTGTAATCCTACACTAGATAAGCCCGATTGGTAACATAAGCCCTTGCTCCTATGAACAACCAAGAAGTTTACCCCATTTCCACCAATCCATGGCATTTCCACATGTTATAAAAATAAGGGATGAATTAGTGAATTTCAAATCATCACTATTTCTTCGATATCAAGGGTGGACCTCATGATTAGAAGCTGAATGGAATTGGATCAATAGTTTCTTTCATCGTAATCTCTACAAAACATGAAACCCTCATCGAATATTCCAATTTCGACACTAGTGCTTCTTCTGATTTGACTAGCCAAGAAAAGAAACCTCTTCCCTTGGAATCTATTGTCTCATACGATGAAGAAGATTTGGATAACACCCCTCCCTCATTTAAAGAGGGTGTCTCCAACATCATTGATGAGTTAACCTAGGTGAACCTTGGTGCCGAGGAAGATCCGAGGCTGACACTAATCAGTGAAACCATGTCTCTAGAGGATCGAAAACAGCATGTAGCCTTATTAAAAGAGTATTGCAATGTCTTATCCTAGAGCTATGATGAGATGTTAGGGCTATACCATAAAGAATCCGTTCTCCATATCTACCTCCTAATGAGTCATAATGGGTTCAAATAGCCTCCTAGAAAGATGCATCCCTCTCATGGTTCTATGGTTGGGGCCAAATTTGACAATCTTATCAAAGAAAACATCATTAGGGAAGTCCAATACCCTAGATGGATAGCCAACATTGTCCCAGTTAGAAATAATAACAAAAATATCAAAGTCTTTATCGACTTCTGGGACCTCATCTGATATTATCTGAAGGATGATTTTCCCCTTCCAGTTACAATGTTATTGATCAATTCTATAACAAGGTTCCATGGCATCTTCTTCATAGATGGATATTTTGGGTATAATCAGATCTGGATGGCCCCTAAGGATGAGGATTTCACTACCTCCAGGGTAGCCCAAAGTACTTTCTACTACTAGGTGGTTCCCTTCATATTGAAAAATATAGGAGCCACTTATTAGTGGTACATGCACAACATATTCAAGCCACTTCTTAGGAAATTTTTGGAATTATATGTAGACAATTTAGTAGTCAAATACCACTAGGGTCAGGACCATAACAAGGATCTTGAGAAAATGTCTGGCTTCCTCTTATCTTAACACTTTAAGATAAACCCCTTGAAGTTTGAATTTGGGGTTACCTCTATGAATTTATTATATTTTTTATAAGTTATAAAGTAATTGATATTGACCCAAAGAATATAAAATCCATCAATCAGATTCCTCCCTCAAGAAATCTATGGGAATTACAGTGCATTTAAGGCTAATTAGTCTGTATACACTATTTTTTCACAAATTCGGCTAGAAAGTGAATTCAATTATCAATTTTCATGAAGAAAGGAACCATTTTTTAGTGGGATGAGGAGTGCCAAACTATATTTGAGGATATCAAGTAGTACCTTCTATAGCCTCAGGTTTTGATGCCATTCATTTCAGGAAAGCCTTTGGTCATCTACGTGGTCGCCTTAGAATGGTCCCTCAACAACCTTTTAGCCCAGAAAAACAATGAGGGTAGGGAAAAAAGATTATACTATCTCATTCACATGATCCTCTACATGAAGACCAAATACTCCCCCATAGAGAAGAGTTTCCTCACACTGGTTTTTGCAGTGAAAAAGTTGTGACATTATTATTAGCATCATGAGATATAGTTGGTGTCTTGAGTATTCCCACTTAAGTATATCCTCGATCATCCAATGTTGATGGGATAGTTGGCATGTTGGGTGATGATCCTCTAGCAGTTTGATATCAGGTTTGTCCCACAGAAAGAAGTCAAAGTCTAGGAATTGAAAGACTTCTCGGACACACATTTAACACCAAAAGAACAGCCCCTGAATATTGATTTCCCAGATGAGGCTATCCTCAGAGTGGATCAGGATGCACCATGTTGTTAGATGCATTTCGACCGGTAGAAGGATCAATGACCCCAATCTTAATAGGGTGGGATTGGGGATCTTCTTCATCAACCTAGTATAAATTGTATTTTCGTACTCTTTCCTATTGTCAGAAGGTTATACCAACAATGAGGTAGAGTATTAGGTTATCATTACTGGTCTCAAGTTCTCCCTCAAGATTGATGTACCTAGCTTTCTCATGAATGGGGACTCTGAGTTATTCATTAAGAATATCAAGGGAGACTACATCATTAGAAAGCAAGATCTTGTGCCCTTGTTGGAATTCACCCACCAGCTAATGGACCAGTTCCCTTCCCAGTCGAAGGTGAATCATGTACCTCAATCATAGAATGGTCAAGATAATACCTTGTCAAGTTTTTCCACAACCCTTATAAAACCTAAACAAGATAATCTGGTCATCCATGTGGCACATATGAGGGTCATAACCCCCACCAATTTAGATGATGAAAACCAGAAAGTAAACCAACTGGCTGCTGGTGCTTCTACGTCAAGACCCTCATCCCCCCACAATAGAAGAAATGCCTAATTGGAGAAATACCTTAATCTTGTATCTCCAGTGTTGAATTATCCCATTAGACCAAGATGAGTGTGAGTGAATCTACAAGCGTTCAGTACAATTTATCCTATAGAGTAGAACTAACCTTGAGAAAACCCTATACAAATGTGGGTTTGATGGAATTATCTTCCATTTCATCCAAGTATTTGAGGTAACTCAGGTTATGAAAGAGGTCCACTCTATATCCTGTGGCACACATAAAGTAGGGTTGAGGTTCTCCCACCAAATTTAGAGGATGGGCTACTTCTGGCCCCTATGGTTCATGAATGTATTGAGTTCTCTAATAGGTGTCATTCATGTTAGATCCATGCCAACTTTTTGCATAGACCACTGAAACTTCTTCACACCAAAAAATATCTTATCCCTTTTTTATTTTGGGTACTTGAAGTTGTGGGGCCATACCCACTAGTGGAAGCTCTCCAGTGAAGGTTCATATTGACCACAACTTACTTCTTCTTTAAATGGGCAGAAGCAGTTCCCCTCAAGGAAGTCAAAACTCGGTCCATGATCGAGTTCATGAGTTCCCACATCATCTATAGATTTAGATTTCCTCACGCTATTATCATGGAAAATGAAACCTACTATTGGGATTCCAAGTTGAATAAATTGTATTCCAAGTACAATATTTGGTCCAACCAAACTTCTCACTACCATGCACAATAAAATGGGAAGATTAAGGCATTCAACAAAACCCTATCTTATATATGATAGGATAGGAAAAAAGAGTTATCCTAAAAAGCTCCCCAACACCGTATGAGCCTATTATAAGATGGATTAAAATACTACCTAAGTGACCCCATACTCCCCAATATATGGAATAGAGGAAGTATGTACCATCGAAGTTCAATTTCCATAACTCCAAATGATTTTTTATGACCAGCAGACACTAAACATAATAGAAGTTGTTCAACTAGATTAGTTGTAATCTTTCAAGGAAAAAAAGTTGATGGCCTTGAAAAACCTAGAGATGCACCAGAATAAGATAACAAGAGTATTCAAATTTTTTTCCCCTTCACCGCTTCCTCTAGGGTGACATGGTACTAGCTCTTATAATGCCGATGATACCTGAAAAAATCCACTGAAGTTGGATCCTAAGTGGGAATAAACTCACACTATCCATAATATCTATTATAATGGATCATACCCTTTGATCACTATGGATACAGAGCGTATCACACCTTCTAAAAACACCAAGTTTCTCAATAAGTACTTCACATGAAGAAAAGGTCAGAGCTCTATGACCTTAAACTAATAGAAGCCCCATGGTCCAGGTAGTCTGACCTTAAATTGTTTGCAATTGATCAAGGCTATGTGACCTTAAAATGCATCCCCTAGGGTCCGAGATATAAGACCTTAAACTAATAGAAGCCACATGGCCCAGGTAGTACGACCTTAAACTATTTGAAATTGGTCTGAGCTCTATGACGTTAAACTAATAACAACACAATGGTCTAATCATTATAACCACAAACTATTTGCAGCCCCATTGGTCCATGATCTATGAACTTAAACTAAAATCAGTCACAGTTCAAGTTGTATGAATTTAAACTAAAAATCCCAAAATCCTCATTACATAACATTAAACTACAAAATTACCCCGCACAAATCCAAGATGCCTCATATGATAAATATGTGATGAAAAAACCCAGTATCCTTAATGAATGATGTTAAACTGTGATCTTACCATGTGAAATGAACATGAGATGCCTCATATGACAAGTGTGGGATGACTAAAAAACATCCTCAACATAGGATGATAAATTATAGACTTAACCTATGTTCTTATCGTGGGATTCCCCATGAAAACCATGGGATGTATCAATGCCCTTATTAGAGAGGGTCTCCCCCACTTCTGTTGTTGGTCTCCTACCATTCCATGTTTCATAACTATATGTATCTTGATTCCCATTCTATTAGGATACATAGTGATGTAAAGACCCCTCATCTTTGGGTCTAGCTACAAATTTATAAACCCTTTTCCCCTTGGCCCCATTTATGGTCCAAGATTTAAAAGATTAAACTATGTCTTAAGGTATTTATGCGATACATGGGATTACATTCCCTCCTTTCATGTCAGGTTTTTATCTCTTATGTGATGCATATATAACCTTAATATGACCATCTTTATAATATAATAATCATGAAATTAAACCAAATTTATCATTTATGGTCCAAGAATTATGAAATTAAACTACATGCAGTTTATCTCAAGATATTTATGTAGTACATAGGCTGGCCTATCCTCATTTCACATCAGGTTCTACCTCTTTCATTCCACCTAAATACCCTTGAAATAAACACCCCTCTTAGTCCAAGAAATAAGACTTTAAAGAATTTTCCAATAGTCTAAGCATGTTTTCCACATTCCCTTGGTCCAAGACTTACAACCTTAAACATTGCTCAACTAGCTTCAATATTTCTTCATGTGATGTAGTGCCTTCTTGGATCCTTTTATGTCAAGTTTAACTTTTTGATTCCACCCAGAAATCCTCAAAGTACTTTCCTGTGGTCTAGAATCTATGACCATAAACTAAGAGACCATGGACTGAACACTATGACCATAAACTAAGATCCTATAGTCCAAACTATATGACATAAACTAAGATCCCATGGTCTAAGATCTATGACCTTAAAGTAGTATCTCTATTCAAAGTATTATGAATTTAAAATACATGCATCTAGATTTCTTGGACCCTCATTGAAATGGTTTGCTCCATCCCTGAAGTTTTAGCAAGCCTATTCCCCCACCTCTCTCTAGAACTAGATGTGTTTTTACTCCCACTCCCATGTGATATGTAGTGATTCTATAAACTTATATTTTTATTACCAGCCTCAAATTCACCACACAATTACCCACAGTTCTATCACCTCAAAATTCTCTCATGGGCTTCCTCTCTAGGTATAATCCCCATTCATTTTCCTTGACCCATTATCTAGCTGAGACACTATCATAACCCGACATGTGGAAAAAAATAATGGTCATCTCCATGTGTAAGCCCCACCAACATTCTCATCACATGATGTTAAATTGTATCCTTAACATGTAGTACCCCCGATTTCTGGTATGTAACCCTTTCTTGATGCTTTTAATGGTTATAAAGTTAAGGGTGACAAATAGGAGATTCAGGAGAACTTGGAATGAGTTTTGGGACAAAAAGGGAAGTCACACGGGAGGCACATAGTTTGTCTAAATCGTGCGGCCAAACCGTGTGGAGTTGGTATGGGAGGCAGTAGTTTCCGCATGGGAGGCACACAGTTTGTCTAACCATGTGGCCAAACCATGTGAGAAGGGTGGTAGAGGCAGTATCTAACGCACGGTTAGCGCATAGTTTTTCAAACCGATCAAACTAACCGTGCAACCACTTAAAAGAGATCCAATAAAAGTGGATCTCACGCGTTTTTTCCTCTAAGTGGCTCATTTTTCATCCTAAGAGGCCCTAACTCAGGATTTTGGTTCTCCTAAGGTCAAGGAGGGTTCTCCCATTGTTCCAGATGTTATTCTAAGGCTTCTATTAGCGAATCAAAGCCGGATTCTTGAGGTATGTGATAGTTCTCCTTCGTTCTTGATCAGTTTTTTAGATCTACTTAGATCTACTTCACCTATTCTCTCAGTTTCTTAGATCTATGCCCATTATGGGTAGATCTAAGTGTGTGGATTCCAAACATGATGAGTTTTTCTCTTGGTTGTGTTAGGATAAGATATCTAAGAAGGATCCTTGGTGAATCGGCCTGATTTTCTTGTGCGTTCTCCGTTTGTTAGGGTTTTCGTCAAAACCTTTGAGGTAGGTGGCTTTACTCCCGATGAATATTTCTTAGAACTTGAAGGATTAGTTCAAATTGATTTAATTTCTTGGTTTAGATTGGGAAATTGTGGTTCAAATCATGTTATAAATCTTCTTTAGTGATGATTTATGAGTTTTGATGAAATTGTGGAAATTGAAATAAAGGTTTGTGCAAAGTGTTTTGGTTTCTTGATTTTAAAATGGTGATTTTAAAATATGAATTTTCTAGATTTGGAAAATGGTTTGCAGGAAAAAGGTTTTCAATAAAAGGGATGTTTTATTGAAATGGTTTTGGCATGGTTGGAATGGTGTGGTTTTTGGGCATACTGGGTGTGTGCGTTCATATTTCATTTATGAGGCTTGGTAGAAATATGACCTTGTTCTCGGTGCCAAAAGTGTAATGGAACATGGGGAATAATTACCTTCTGAAGACTTGGTAGATAGGAGAGATACCACTCATGAGTATGGAACAGTCATAACGATGCATGCGTAGTTGATTTCATGGGTTGTGAAATGGTTGGTGGTGTAGATTTGTGAAATGGAATGAATGTTCCAAAATGGAAATGGGAATTTGATTGGAAACTTTTCTTGGTTTATTTTCTTTAGGAAGATGGTTTTTGGTTGGAAAATGGTTTTGACATAGAACTTGTTATATTGTGAACTATTTTGGAATTGTTTTATATAAATTGTTTTATATAAATGTTCTAACATGTTTTATCCTAGAGGCATGGGTTGGGAAGTCATCGGGGAAAACCTAATGAGTTTCATTACTCACCCCCTACTTTGGCACGTTGGTGCTTTTGTAGATGTCATATACCGGGATGTTGGAAAAGGTAAAGTGTTGCATGTTTATAGCACTACTTCGTGATGCTTGGGCTGGTTCGTGATGTTGGAGCTTGGAGCTTGTGGAGCATGAAGTTGGGTTGTCATCTTGTGGTCTTTTAGTTTGTCTTTCTTCTTTTTACTCTGATTTAGTGTTGGTTTAATTTGTGGTACTCTTGGGTGGTTATGATAATATAAATGGTTGTGTTGTCTTAGTTTTATCATACATCATTTAGTTGATTTGTTTGGTTATGGTTGTTGGTTTTGTGGTAGGTTTTAAAAAGGGTAAATCGTCCCCCACTTGTTTTGAAACCCTTCGGCATTTATTGCCAGCCTTTGGCACCTTGGGGATGTCACTTAAGGCCTAGTAATGACTCATTGAGATCTCAATCCAATGAGAATTGAAAGGTCATTACAAATGGTATCTGCTTGTTTGCTCCCTGCCTAACAAGTGGTCCTCGATGTTCTTGGTCTTGGAGTTGAAATTCCTTCTTGTCTATTCCTTGGGTGGTCATCTTAGACAAGAGTAGGATTGTCGGAACTTGAAATATATAGCATAAAGAGACATAGCTAACCTATTTATGCTGAACTTCAAGTTACCAGGGAGTTGGGTACATAAGTGTTTTGGAGACACTTATAGGATAATAAATCTCATTGTCATGGGTTTATCCAATAAGATGAGCATGACATGCATTGTAGAGGAATGAATTCCCACTAGGATTTCATATCTCATTATGAGGAATGAGTAAGGATTTGGTGTAAGTTTCCAATTTTTGAAAAATACAGAATTTTTTTTCAACTGAAAAACTTTGAAAACAGGGTATTTGGTGTATTTTGAAAATGGGTTGATTTTCAAAAAGTATGTTAAATGTTTTCAAAAATGGTTGAACATGGAAAAAGGTTGTTTTGAGAACAATGTTGTGATAGATAATGTGCCAGAATTTGAAATTATAAGCCTTTAGTTTCTAGGAAGTGAGACTAACGACATGCGTTCTTTGTATAGAAGATGACACCCGTTAGGCGTCGTAGAAACCAAATAGAAGAGGCTGCGGAGAATGTGGTTGTACCTGAACCACGTGTGAACCAAGAGCTGGTTCAGAGTATTGTTCAAGAGTTCCAGGCTGTGGACATGGGGAATTAGAGGGATGAGTCAAGTCATGTAGACCATTCCGTCCAGTTCCAGAAGAAAAACCCACCCATCTTTCGGGGTGATTCTGAACCAGAAAGGGCGGAGGTGTGGCTGAGTGGGATGAATCGTATCTTCGACTTCATCGGCACCCCAACAAAACTAAAAGTAAAGATGGTGACGTATATGCTGGAGGATCTTGCATGACAGTGGTGGGACCTAGTGGTGCAGGCTAAGGTGGATCAAGGCCTGGGCTGGGAGGAATTCGAGGAATTGTTCAATAAAGAATTCTATCCTCACACATTCAGGATCCATAGGACAACTGACTTTTTCAGCCTGAAGCAGGAGATTCTCTCTGTCATAGAGTATGCGGATAAATTCATGAATTTAGTTCACTTTGCACCAGAAGTTGTTGCAAGTGCATCACTGAAGGCACGCATCTTTGAATCAGGTTTGCGAAAAGAGATTCGCTCGAAGATAGCTATGCTCTATATTACAGATTATACGGAGATGGTAAACAGATCCATAGTAGCTGAAAGAGACATCTCAAGAGTTATGGGAGGAGAAAGTATGATGATACCCACAGGAACAGTTGGGAACTCTAATGCTGGGAACAAGCGGAAGAGGGACACCTACTTCCAAGGTGGGAGTGCGAATCAGAATCAGACGGCTGGATCGGTGAATCTTCCTCCATGACCCATGATGAAAGCCATATCTTTTCAGTGTGGCACTATTGACCACATGAAACAAGAATGTACAACACCACCAAGAGCCTTCCACAATTGCAACAAGATGGGCACCTTCAGAAATATTGTTGTAGTGCTCCACGATCGGGTGTTCGTGACACTTCTCAGGTGTCGCAGGCATCTTATGCTTCGACAGGGCAAGGACAGAAAAATCAGTCTTTCCAGCAGAACAGAGCTAGCCATGGTTATTCCAGGAATACCATGACTCATCAGGCAGGGCAATATCAACAAGGTAATAAGGAGAAAAGTGCAGCAACAAAGCAATTGTATGGAGAGGAACAAGTGATTGTGGATGACTAGTCTGGACTTTCTACGGTGAGAGGTACGATTCTTTTGAATTCTACACCCATGCAAGTGTTGTTTGATACTGGTGCATCGTATTCTTTTCTTTCTTCTCATATTTCTGATTTTCTGAACTTAAAACTTGAAATGATTCCTTCTATAATAAAACTTCAAACTCCTCTCGGTGAAAGAGAATATAGAGACTTCGTGTGTAGATCATGTTATATAACTGTTGATGGAGTTGAGCTGAAATGGGATTTCTCTGTGCTAGAGATGTATGTCTATGATATAATACTGGGTATGGATTGGTTGACAGAGTTTAGGGTTTACATCAACTGTTATAGCAGAAAAGTCAGTTTTGCAACTGAGGATGGCATCGAGCATCTCTTTAGAGAAGAAAAAATGGTGAAGGCATGTGCAATGGGCTTGTTGGAACCAGTAGTGGCAATGATATCTTACCATTTGGCTGCATTAAACTTGGAATCGATGGATGTGACCATCAATAACAGTTTTCCAGTAGTCGTGGATCAATTTCCTAATGTTTTTCCAGAAAACTTCTCAGGGATACCATCTGTAAGAGAAGTGGAGTTTATGATTGATCTCCTTCCGGGGACCATTACTATCTCACTTCCATAATATAGGATGGCACCAATGGAGTTAAAGGAATTGAAAGTGCAGTTGGAAGAACTGGAAAACAAAGGTTTTATTTGGCCAAGCATGTCTCCGTGGGCTGCACCAATTTTTTTTAAAGAAAGCAGATGGAACTTTGAGGTTATGTGTGGATTATTGTAAACTCAACCAAGTTACAATAAAGAATAAATATCCACTTCCACGCATTGATGACCTGTTTGATCAATTTAGGGGAGCTCAGTGGTTCTCCAAGATTAACTTGTGGCCAGGATATCACCAGTTGCGAGTTCAGAAGGAGGATATTCCAAAGACATCCTACAGAAGCAGATATGGCCACTAAAAATATGTAGTCATGCCTTTTGGTCTTACGAATACACCAATAGTCATTATGGATTTGATGAATCAGATATTTCAACCATATCTGGATTCTTTTTTTGTGGTGTTTGTGGATGACATATTAGTGTATTCAAGAATAAGAGCTGATCATGAGCAACACTTGGCGATAGTGTTGGAAATCTTGAGAGACCATCAGTTGTATGCCAAATTTTCAAAGTCAAATTTTTGGATATAAGAGGTACATTTTTTGGGCCATGTTGTTTCTAAAAAATGTATTTCAGTGGATCTAGAAAAGATAGAAGCTGTTCATTCTTGGAAACCACCAAAGAATGTCTTCAAAGTATGAAGTTTTCTTGGTCTAGATGGTTTTTACCGATGATTGTTCTGTGAATTCTCATGACTAGATTCACCTATGACAGCATTGAAAAATAAAAATAGTGATTTTCAATGGACTGAGGAATGTCAGAGGTCTTTTCAAGAGTTGAAAGTTTGGATTACATCAGCACCTATCTTGACCTTTCCAGAATCAGGACAGGGGTATGTGGTGTATTATGACGCTTCAGGATCAGGGTTGGGATGTGTTCTCATGCAAGGAGACCATGTTGTTGCTTATGGTTCAAGGTAGTTGAGAGTGCATGAGAAGAATTACCCAACACATGATCTGGAGTTGGCTGCAGTCATCCATGCTTTGAAAACCTAGAGACACTATCTCTTTGGTGAGAAATTTACTGTGTTTACGGATCAAAAAATCTTAAAACACATTTTCTCACAGTGAGATTTGAATCTGAGGCCGAGAAGATGGATACAGTATCTTCAAATGTTCAACTTTGATGTGATGTATACGCCAGGTAAGGGAAATTTGGTGGCCAATGCATTAAGTAGAAAGTCATATGCTCAGTTGGCGAAAGAAGCTTCAGACGAATGGTAGTTGATGTCGGTCTTAGACGACATGCATGTGGAGTGTGAAGACCGAGGTGATGTTGCAGTTTTCTTTCCAGTTTCTCTTGTTCCTGATTTGGTGGAGAAAGTAAAGGAGGCACATGCATCCTATGTAGACTGTATTGCAATGAGTTCAAAACTCAATGGTGGGGAGACCATTGAGGGATAGAAGCTGGATGGGAGTTCAATTTTTTAGTTTCAATATTGGATTGTTGTACCTTTAACTGCTCAGGAACAACTCCTTCATGCTTACCACCATTCCATATGGTCTGTTCATCCTGGAATACAAAATATGTATAAGGAAATAAAGGCACAATTTTGGTGGAGTGGCATGAAACGGAAGGTAGCAGAATTTGTTTCAAAATGTTTAACTTGTCAGCAAGTTAAAGAAGAACACCAGCGGACAGCAGGTATTTTGCACTCTTTACCTATTCCAGTGTGGAAATGGGAGCAGATAGCTATGGATTTTGTTACAGGTCTTCCAAGAATGGTCTAGAAACACGATGCCATTTGGGAAATAGTGGATTGTCTAACCAAGTCGGCCCATTTTATCCCTATTTGTGAAACTCATACGATGGAAAATCTTTCAAAAATATATATCCAAGAAGTGGTAAAGAGACATGGCATACCCGTTTCAATCATGTCAGATAGAGATCTGAGGTTCACATCTCATTTCTGGTGATCCTTACAGAAATCCCTGGGAACTCAGTTGAATATGAGTACGACATATCATCCTCTGACAGATGGACAATCTAAAAGGATGATACAGACGTTGGAAGACATGTTTCGGGCTTGTGTAATGGATTTTGGTGGCTCGTGGGAAGACCACGTGCCTTTAGTGGAGTTCTCATATAACAACAGTTATCTGGCCTCGATACAAATGGCACCATTTGAAGCATTGTATGGGCGTCCTTGTCGAACGCCACTATGCTGGGTGGAAATAGGTGAGACTTCACTAGTTGGGCCAAGCCTTGTCCAAGAAACAATGGAGAAGATTCAGTTGATAAAAAATAGGATGGATATGGCATAGAGTCGTCAGAAATCTTATGCGGATCATCGCCAAAGACCTTTGTCGTTTGCGGTGAGTGTCATGTGTTTTTGAGAATCTCTCCAAGGCTTGAAAATCGTCATTTTGGGAAGAAGGGGAAATTATCTCCTCGATATATAGCCCCTTTTGAGATACTAGAACAGGTTGGTGAGGTGTCGTATCGGTTGGCATTACCACCATGGTTCAGTGTAATGCATAATGTGTTCCATGTATCTCAGTTGAAAAAGTATCAACCTGATCCTGACCATGTGATCAGATGGGATCATGTTAACCTAGAGTCGGATGCTTCATTGAAACATATCCCGGTACAGATTGTGGATAGGCAAGAGAAAGTCTTGCGTGGGAAAATCATCAATCTATTGTGGGTTTTATGGCAGCATGGTCAGATTCAGGAATATACTTGGGAACGCGAGAAAGAAATTAAGGAGCAGTGGCCAGAACTCTTTCAGGCAAGCGTTGGTTTTCTACTTTATGAGGACGGAAAGGCCAATGGTGGGGAGAATTTAGTACCCCCGGTTTCTGTTATGTAACCATTTCTTGATGATTTTAATGGTTATAAAGTTAAGGGTGACAAATAGGGGAGTCAGGAGAACTTGGAATGAGTTTTGGGGCAAAAAGGGAAGTTGCACGGGAGGCGCACAATTTGTCTAAATCGTGCGGCCAAACCGTGTGAAGTTGGTATGGGAGGCAGTAGTTTCTGCATGGGAGGCACACAGTTTGTCTAACCGTGTGGCCAAACCATGCGAGAAGGGTGGCAGAGGCAGTATCTAATGCACGGTTAGCGCATAGTTTTTCAAACCGAGCAAACTAACCGTGCGACCACTTAAAAGAGATCCAATAAAAGTGGATCTCACACGTTTTTTCCTCTAAGTGGCTCATTTTTCCTCCTAAGAGGACCTAACTCAGGATTTGGTTCTCCTAAGGTCAAGGAGGGTTCTCCCATTGTCCCAGAGGTGATTCTAAGGCTTCTCTTAGTGAATCGAAGCTATATTCTTGAGGTATGTGATCGTTCTCCTTCGTTCTTGATCAATTTTTTAGATCTACTTAGATCTACTTCACCTCTTCTCTCGGTTTCTTAGATCGATGCCCATTATGGGTAGATCTAAGTGTGTGGATTCGAAATATGATGAGTTTTGGTCTTGGTTGTGTTAGGAGAAGAGATCTAAGAAGGATCCTTGGTGAATCGGCCCAATTTTCTTGTGCGTTCTCAGTTTGTTAGGGTTTTCGTAAAAACCTTTGAGGTAGGTGGCTTTACTCCCGATTAATATTTCTTATAACTTGAAGGATTAGTTCAAATTGATTTAATTTCTTGGTTTATATTTGGAAATTGTGGTGCAAATCATGTTATAAATCTTCTTTAGTGATGATTTATGAGTTTTGATGAAATTGTGGAAATTGAAATAAAGGTTTGTGCAAAGTGTTTTGGTTTCTTGATTTTAAAATGGTGATTTTAAAATATGGATTTTCTAGATTTGGAAAATGGTTTGTAGGAAAAAGGTTTTCAATAAAAGGGATGTTTTATTGAAATGGTTTTGGCATGGTTGGAATGGTGTGGTTTTTGGGCATACTGGGTGTGTGCGTTCATATTGCATTTATGAGGCTTGGTTGAAATATGACCTTGTTCTCGGTGCCAGAAGTGTAATGGAACATGGGTAATAATTACTTTATTAAGAATTGGTAGATAGGAGAGATACCGCTCATGAGTATGGAACTGTCATAATGATGCATGCGTAGTTGATTTCACGGGTTGTGAAATGGTTGGTGGTGTAGATTTGTGAAATGGAATGAATGTGCCAAAATGGAAATGGGAATTTGATTGGAAACTTTTCTTGGTTTATTTTCTTGAGGAAGATGGTTTTTGGTTGGAAAATGGTTTTGACATGGAACTTGTTATATTGTGAACTATTTTGGAATTGTTTTATATAAATTGTTTTATATAAATGTTCTAACATGTTTTATCCTAGAGGAATGGGTTGGGAAGTCATCGGGGAAAACCTACTGAGTTTCATTACTCACCCCCTACATTGGCACGTTGGTTCTTTTGTAGATGTCATATACCGGGATGTTGGCAAAGGTAAAGTGTCGCATGTTTATAGCACTACTTTGTAATGCTTGGGCTGGTTCGTGATGTTGGAGCTTGGAGCTTGTGGAGCATGAAGCTGGGTTGTCGTCTTGTGATCTTTTAGTTTTTCTTTCTGCTGTTTACTCTGATTTAGTGTTGGTTTACTTTGTGGTACTCTTGGTTGGTTATGATAATATAAATGGTTGTGTTGTCTTAGTTTTATCATACATCATTTAGTTGATTTGTTTGGTTATGGTTGTTGGTTCTGTGGTAGGTTTTAAAAAGGGTAAATCGTCCCCCACTTGTTTTGAAACCCTTCGGCATTTATTGCCAGCCTTTGGCACCTTGGGGATGTAACTTAAGGCCTAGTAATGACTCATTGAGATCTCAATCCAATGATAATTGACAGGTCATTACAAATTGTATCAGCTTGTTTGCTCCCTGCCTAACAAGTGGTCCTCGATGTTCTTGGTCTTGGAGTTGAAATTCCTTCTTGTCTATTCCTTGGGTGGTCATCTTAGACAAGAGTAGGATTGTCAGAACTTGAAATGTATAGCATAAAGAGACATAGCTAACCTATTTATGCTGAACTTCAAGTTACCAGGGAGTTGGGTACATAAGTGTTTTGGAGACACTTATAGGATAACAAATCTCATTGTCATGGGTTTAGCCAATAAGATGAGCACGACAAGCATTGTAGAGGAATGAATTCCCACTAGGATTTCATATCTCATTATGAGGAATGAGTAAGGATTTGGTGTAAGTTTCCAATTTTTGAAAAATACAGAATTTTTTTCAACTGAAAAACTTTGAAAACAGGATATTTGGTGTATTTTGAAAATGGGTTGATTTTCAAAAAGTATGTTAAATGTTTTCAAAAACGGTTGAACATGGAAAAAGGTTGTTTTGAGAACAATTTTGTGATAGATAATGTGACAGAATTTGAAATTATAAGCCTTCAGTTTCTAGGAAGTGAGACTAACGGCGTGCGTTCTTTGTATAGAAGATGACACCCGTTAGGCATCGTAGAAACCAAACGGAAGAGGCTGTGGAGAATGTGGTTGTACCTGAACCACGTGTGAACCAAGAGCTGGTTCAGAGTATTATTCAAGAGTTCCAGGCTGTGGACATGGGGAATCAGAGGGATGAGTCAAGTCATGTAGACCATTCGGTCCAGTTCCAGAAGCAGAACCCACCCATATTTCGGGGTGATTCTGAACCAGAAAGGGCGGAGGTGTGGATGAGTGGGATGAATCGTATCTTCGACTTCTTCGGCACCCCAAAAAAACTAAAAGTAAAAATGGTGACGTATATGCTGGAGGATCTTGCATGACAGTGGTGGGACCTAGTGGTGCAGGCTAAGGTGGATCAAGGCCTGGTCTGGGAGGAATTCGAGGAATTGTTCAATAAAGAATTCTATCCTCACACGTTCAAGATCCATAGGACAAATGACTTTTTCAGCCTGAAGCAGGAGATTCTCTCTGTCACAGAGTATGCAGATAAATTCATGAATTTAGTTCGCTTTGCACTAGAAGTTGCTGCAAGTGCATCGATGAAGGAACGCATCTTTGAATCAGGTTTGCGAAAAGAGATTCGCTCGAAGATAGCTATGCTCTATATTACAGATTATACGGAGATGGTAAACAGATCAATAGTAGCTGAAAGAGACATCTTAGGAGTTATGGGAGGAGAAAGTATGATGATACCCATAGGAACGGTTGGGAACTCTAATGCTGGGAACAAGCGGAAGAGGTACACCTACTTCCAAGGTGGGAGTGCGAATCAGAATCAGACGACTGGATCGGTGAATCTTCCTCCATGAACCATGATGAAAGCCATATGTTTTCAGTGTGGCACGATTGACCACATGATACAAGAATGTAAAACACCACCAAGAGCCTTCCACAATTGCAACAAGATGGGGCACCTTCAGAAATATTGTCGCAGTGCTCCACGATCAGGTGTTCGTGACACTTCTCAGGTGTCGCAGGCATCTTATGCTTCGATAGGGAAAGGACAGCAAAATCAGTCTTACCAGCAGAACAGAGCTAGACATGGTGATTCCAGGAATACCATGACTCATCAGGCAGGGCAATCTCAACAAGATAATAAGGAGAAAAGTGCAGCAACAAAGCAATTGTATGGAGAGGAACAGGTGATTGTGGATGACTAGTCTGGACTTTATACAGTGAGAGGTACGATTCTTTTGAATTCTACCCTCATGCAAGTGTTGTTCGATACTGGTGCATTGTATTCTTTTCTTTCTTCTCATATTTCTGATTTTTTGAACTTAAAACTTGAAATGATTCCTTCTATGATAAAACTTCAAACTCCTCTTGGTGAAAGAGAATATAGAGCCTTCGTGTGTAGATCATGTTATATAACTGTTGATGGAGCTAAGCTGAAATGGAATTTCTCTGTGCTAGAGATGTATGTCTATGATATAATACCGGGTATGGATTGGTTGACAGAGTTTAGGGTTTACATCAACTGTTATAGCAGAACAGTCAGTTTCGCAACTGAGGATGGCGTCGAGCATCTCTTTAGAGAAGACAAAATGGTGAAGGCATGTGCAATGGGCTTGTTGGAACCAGTAGTGGCAAAAATATCTTACCAATTGGATGCATTAAACTTGGAATCGATGGATGAGATCGTCAATAACAGTTTTCCAGTAGTCGTGGATCAATTTCCTAATGTTTTTCCTCAAAACTTCTCAGGGATACTATCTGTAAGAGAAGTGGAGTTTATGATTGATCTCCTTTCGGGGACCAGTCCTATCTCACTTCCATCATATAGGATGGCACCAATGGAGTTAAAGGAATTGAAAGTGCAGTTGGAAGAACTGGAAAACAAAGGTTTTATTTCGCCAAGCATGTCTCCGTGGGCTGCACCAATTTTTTTTAAAGAAAGAAGATGGAACTTTGAGGCTATGTGTGGATTATCGTAAACTCAACCAAGTTACGATAAAGAACAGATATCCATTTCCACGCATTGATGACCTGTTTGATCAATTGAGGGGAGATCAGTGGTTCTCCAAGATTAAATTTTGGCCAGGATATCACCAGTTGCGAGTTCGGAAGGAGGATATTCCAAAGACATCCTAAAAAAGCAGATATGGCCACTAAAAATATGTAGTCATGCCTTTTGGTCTTACGAATACACCAACAGTCTTTATGGATTTGATGAATCAGATATTTCAACCATATCTGGATTCTTTTTTTGTGGTGTTTGTGGATGACATATTAGTGTATTCAAGAACAAGAGCTGATCATGAGAAACACTTGGCGATAGTGTTGGAAATCTTGAGAGACCATCAGTTGTATGCCAAATTATCAAAGTGAAATTTTTGGATACAAGAGGTACATTTTCTGGGCCATGTTGTTTCTAAAAAATGTATTTTAGTGGATCTAGAAACGATATAAGCTGTTCTTTCTTGGCAACCACCAAAGAATGTCTTCAAAGTACGAAGTTTTCTTGGTCTAGATGGTTATTACCGATGATTTTTCCGTGAATTCTCATGACTAGCTTCACCTATGACAGCATTGAAAAATAAAAACAGTGATTTTCAATGGACTGAGGAATGTCAGAGATCTTTTCAAGAGTTGAAAGTTTGGCTTACATAGGCACCTATCTTGACCTTTCCAGAATCATGACAGGGGTATGTGGTGTATTATGATGCTTTAGGATCAGGGTTGGGATGTGTTCTCATGCAAGGAGACCACGTTGTTGCTTATGGTTCAAGGTAGTTGAGAGTGCATGAGAAGAATTACCCAACACATGATCTGGAGTTGGCTGCAATCGTCCATGCTTTGAAAACATGGAGACACTATCTCTTTGGTGAGAAATTTACTGTGTTTACGGATCAAAAAAGCTTAAAACACATTTTCTCACAGTGAGATTTGAATCTGAGGCCGAGAAGATGGATGGATTATCTTCAAATGTTCAACTTTGACGTGATGTATACGCCAGGTAAGGGAAATTTGGTGGCCGATGCATTAAGCATAAAGTCATATTCTCAGTTGGCGAAAGAAGCTTTAGACGAATGGCAGTTGATGTCGGTCTTAGACGACATGCATGTGGAGTGTGAAGACCGAGGTGATGTTGCAGTTTTCTTTCCAGTTTCTCTTGTTCCTGATTTGGTGGATAAAGTAAAGGAGGCACAAGCATCCGATGTAGACTGTGTTGCAATGAGTTCAAAACTCAATGGTGGGGAGACCATTGAGGGATAGAAGCTGGATGGGAGTTCAATTTTTCAGTTTCAATATTGGATGGTTGTACCTTTAACTACTCAGGAACAACTCCTTCATGCTTACCACCATTCCATATGGGCTGTTCATCCAGGAATACAAAATATGTATAAGTCAATAAAGGCACAATTTTGGTGGAGTGGCATGAAACGGAAGGTAGCTGAATTTGTTTCAAAATGTTTAACTTGTCAGCAAGTTAAAGAAGAAAACCAGCAGACAGCGGGTACGTTGCAGTCTTTACCTATTCCAGTGTGGAAATGGGAGCATATAGCTATGGATTTTGTTACAGGTCTTCCAAGAATGGTCTAGAAACACGATGCCAGTTGGGCAATAGTGGATTGTCTAACCAAGTCGGCCCATTTTATCCCTATTTGTGAAACTCATATGATGGAAAATCTTTCAAAAATCTATATCCAAGAAGTGGTAAAGAGACATGGAATAACCGTTTCAATCATGTCAGACAGAGATCTGAGGTTCACATCTCATTTCTAACGATCCTTACAGAAAGCCCTGGGAACTCAGTTGAATATGAGTATGACATATCATCCTCAAACGGATGGACAATATGAAAGTACGATACAGACGTAGGAAGACATGTTGCGGGCTTGTGTAATGGATTTTGGTGGCTCGTGGGAAGACCACGTGCCTTTAGTGGAGTTCTCATATAACAACAGTTATCAGGACTCGATACACATGGCACAATTTGAAGCATTGTATGGGCGTCCTTGTCGATCGCCACTATGCTGGGTGAAAATAGGTGAGACTTCACTAGTTGGGCCAAGCCTTGTCCAAGAAACAACGGAGAAGATTCAGTTGATAAAAAATAGGATGGATATGGCATAGAGTCGTCAGAAATCTTATGCGGATCATCGCCGAAGACCGTTGTCGTTTGCGGTGAGTGATCATGTGTTTTTGAGAATCTCTCCAAGGCTTGAAAATCGTCATTTTAGGAACAAGGGGAAATTATATCCTTGATATATAGCCCCTTTTGAGATACTAGAACAGGTTGGTGAGGTGGCGTATCGGTTTCCATTACCACCATGGTTCAGTGTAATGCATAATGTGTTCCATGTATCTCAATTGAAAAAGTATCAACCTGATCCTGACCATGTGATCAGATGGGATCACATTAACCTAGATTCGGATGCTTCATTGATACATATCCCGATACAGATTGTGGATAGGAAAGAGAAAGTCTTGCGTGGGAAAAGCATCGATCTAGTGTGGGTTTTATGGCAGCATGGTCAGATTCAGGAATATACTTGGGAACACGAGAAAGAAATGTAGGAGCAGTGGCCAGAACTCTTTCAGGAAAGCGTTGGTTTTCTAATTTCTGAGGACGGAAAGGCCAATGGTGGGGAGAATTTAGTACCCCCGGTTTCTGGTATGTAACCCTTTCTTGATTCTTTTAATGGTTATAAAGTTAAGGGTGACAAATAGGAGAGTCAAGAAAATTTGGAATGAGTTTTGAGGCAAAAATGGAAGTCGCACGGGAGGCGCACAGTTTGTCTATATTGTGTGGCCAAACCATGTGGAGTTGGTATGGGAGGTAGTAGTTTCCGCATGGGAGGCACATAGTTTGTCTAACTATGTGGCCAAACTATGCGAGAAGTGTGGCAGAGGAGGTATCTAACGCACGGTTAGCGCATAGTTTTTCAAACCGAGCAAACTAACCGTGCGACCACTTAAAAGAGATCCAATAAAAGTGGATCTCACACGTTTTTTCCTCTAAGTGGCTCATTTTTCCTCCTAAGAGGCCTTAACTCAGGATTTTGGTTCTCCTAAGGTCAAGGAGGGTTCTCCCATTGTTCCAGAGGTGATTCTAAGGCTTCTCTTAGCGAATCGAAGCCAGATTCTTGAGGTATGTGATCGTTCTCCTTCGTTCTTGATCAGTTTTTTAGATCTACTTAGATCTACTTCACCTCTTCTCTCGGTTTCTTAGATATATGCCCATTATGGGTAGATCTAAGTGTGTGGATTCCAAATATGATGAGTTTTGGTCTTGGTTGTGTTAGGAGAAGAGATCTAAGAAGGATCCTTGGTGAATCGACCCAATTTTCTTGTGCGTTCTCCGTTTGTTAGGGTTTTCTTCAAAACCTTTGAGGTAGGTGGCTTTAGTCCCGATTAATATTTCTTAGAACTTGAAGGATTAGTTCAAATTGATTTAATTTCTTGGTTTAGATTGGGAAATTGTGGTGCAAGTCATGTTATAAATCTTCTTTAGTGATGATTTATGAGTTTTGATGAAATTGTGGAAATTGAAATAAAGGTTTGTGCAAACACACGGTTAGCGCACAGTTTGTCAAACCGTGCGGCCAAACCGTGCAAGAAGGGTGGAAGAGGTAGTAGCTAACACACGGTTAGTGCACAGTTTGTCAAACCGTGCGAACTAACCATGCAACCACTTAAACGAGATCCTATAAAAGTGGATCTCGTGTGTTTTTGCCTCTAAGTGGCTCATTTTTCCTCCTAAGAGGCCCTAACTCAGGATTTTGGTTCTCCTAAGGTCAAGGAGGGTTCTCCCATCATTCTAGAGGTGATCCGATGATTTCTATTGGAGAATCGAAGCCAGATTCTTGAGGTATGTGATCGTTCTCCTTCGTTCTTGATTGGTTTCTTAAATCTACTTAGATCTACTTCTCCTCTTCTACCGGTTTCTTAGATATACACCCATTATGGGTAGATCTAAGTGTGTGGATGCCAAACATGATGAGTTTTGGTCTTGGTTGTGTTAAGAGAAGAGATCTAAGGAGGATCCTTGGTGAATCGGCCCAGTTTTCTTGTGCATTCTCCGTTTATCAGGGTTTTTGTCAAAACCTTTGAGGTAGGTGGCTTCACTACCGATTCCTCTTTCTTAGAACTTGAATGCTTAGTTCAAATTGATTTAATTGCTTGTTTTATATTGGGAAATTGTGGTGAAAATCATGTTATAAATCTTCTTTAGTGATGATTTATGGGTTTTTATGAAAATGTGGAAATTGAAATAAAGGTTTGTGCAAAGTGTTTTGGTTTCTTGATTTTAAAATGGTGATTTTAAAATATGAATTTTCTAGATTTGGAAAATGGTTTGCGGGAAAATGGTTTTCAATAAAAGGGATGTTTTATTGAAATGGTTTTGGCATGGTTGGAATGGTGTGGTTTTTGGGCGTACTGGGTGTGTGCATTCATATTGCATTTATAAGGCTTGGTTGAAGTATGACCTTGTGCTCAGTGCCAAAAGTGTAATTGCACATGGGGAATAATTA
Organism: Viscum album; assembly: GCA_963277665.1. Taxonomy (NCBI): domain Eukaryota; kingdom Viridiplantae; phylum Streptophyta; class Magnoliopsida; order Santalales; family Viscaceae; genus Viscum; species Viscum album. The sequence continues at coordinate 1,677,790,997 of OY728163.1, read as the reverse complement.
CCTTGTGATAACTTGTTAGACCGACAAGAGACCGCTCATGATAATGGAACTGTCATAACGATGCATGCATAGTTGATTTCACAGGTTGTGAAATGGTTGGTGGTGTGGATTTGTGAAATGGAATGAATGTGCCAAAATCGAAATGGGAATTTGATTGGAAACTTTGCTTGGTTTATTTTATTGAGGAAGATGGTTTTTGGTTGGAAAATGGTTTTGACATGGAACTTGTTATATTGTGAACTGTTTTGGAATTGTTTTATATAAATTGTTTTATATAAATGTGCTAACATGTTTTATCCTAGAGGCATGGGTTGGGGAGTCATCGGGGAAAACCTACTAAGTTTCATTACTCACCCCCTTCTTTGGCACATTGGTGATTTTGAAGATTTCATATACTAGGATGTTGGAAAATGTAAAGTGTCACATGTTTATAGCACTACTTCATGATGCTTGGGCTGGTTCGTGATGTTGGAGCTTGGAGCATGTGGAGCATGGAGTTGGGTTGTCGTCTTGTGGTATTTTAGTTTTTCTTTCCACTGTTTACTCTGATTTAGTGTTGGTTTCCTTTGTGGTACTCTTGGTTGGTTATGATAATATAAATGGTTGGGCTGTCTTAGTTTTATCATGCATCATTTAGTTGATTTTTTTGGTTATGGTTGTTGGTTCTGTGGTAGGTTTTAAAATGGGTAAATCATGCCCCACTTGTTTTTAAACCATTCGGTATTTATTTCCAGCCTTTGGAACCTTGGGGATGTCGCTTAAGGCCTAGTAATGACTCATTGAGCTCTCAAGAAGATGAGAATTGTCAGGTCATTACATAACCCATATAAATTTGGGATGCCTCATATCTTAATATGAGGTGATTTAGTATCCTCATTCGAGAGGGTAGCCCCTTCCAGTGTCAGTGTCCTACCACACCCCACTCCAGATTTACATGTGTCTTGATTCCCAGCCTCACGGGATACATAGAAATTACTAGATATTTCATCCTAGTCCAACCCTCTTCATTGACACATCACAGGGTCCCTTCTTCCCCACTAACATGAGGTTAAAAATGGGTATGGTTTATCATGTTTTGTGTGATTAAGGGTCCCTTTGGTCCTCCTTTCACATATGTTTAACAATATTTCATTCCATGAAAACCATCTTTGGACACCCGTTCCCCCCTTTTGGTCAAATATATGTGACTTTAAACCAGAAACTGCACCATTGATCCGATCTCCATAACCTTAAACATGCAGTAACCATAGTCAAAGTTGTACAAATTTAAACTATAAAACCCAATGTCCACATTTCACGATGTTAAACTGTGATCTTACCCCATATGAAACTGGGATGAATCATAAGATAAATATGAGATTAACCAAAAACACATGTCCTCATCACATGATGTTAAACTGTAGCCTTACCCTGTATGAAACCGAGATACCCCATATGATATGTATGGGATGTTAAAAAAAATAATACCCCATATGAAATCAGGATTCCCCATATGAAGAGTATGGTATAATCAAGAAACATTACCCCATATAAAACTAGGGACCCTCCTAATATGAGATGATTTGATATCCTCACCAGAGAGGATGTCACCCCTCTAGTGTCAATATCCTACCACACTATTCTCTAGAACTACATGTGGCTTGATTCCCATTATCATGGGATATGTAGTGATGTGCAAATATTTTATCTCATCCTAGGCCCATACCTTCCAACAAATAATCTCAGGGTTTCCCCTTTAGGCCAGGCCGGGTTCTTTCCTACCAGCATGTTCATATAGCATGTTTGAGTGCATGGAAGAATAGCTCCCAGGGCACTCAATATTCTCTCTGGGACTTTCACCATTTCCACTTTTGTGCTTCGCACTTTCTACAATTTGGATAATCATCATCATCCTAATCTGAACAAGCTCTCTAAAGATAATGGTCCTACACCACACTGGATCACTTACCATATTGGGTTCATTCCTTGAAGGATATTCAGTAAAAAATAATAGATCCTTTGTTTCAAACTTGGTCAATGGTTGATACCGCATTTTTTCACCCCATCCTGAACTGATGCAGGTATAAAACCTATGTTTTGAACATGATTAATAGTTGTTTCCTACTAATTGTTCATACCCTTTTTAATATCTAGGTCATGAAAGTCGTAATCTACCTCATGATATTTTTCATTCACTTTAACCCCTCATTGTGTTATCCCTTTTAAGAAATAGGAACTCTATATCACTCCTTATTTCTCACACAGAGCATGAATCACATGGGATTTAGAGTTGGGATGAATTTATCTTCAATCAAGGTTGATATGAATGCTCCCCCATCGATCTGAACTCCATGACCTTAAACTAAGAACCCATGGTCTAAGCATCATGACCTTAAACTTTTCATAAATGGTATAAATGATGTTTTGTGCGGTGTTGGGTGGCAATCTAGGCCCCTCATTTCATGTCAAGTAACCTTTCTTCAATTCCGCATAGGTTCCTTCATGACCTATGACCTTATGTCTAAGAATTATTACATTAACTATTTGCAATTGGTCTAAACTCTACAACCATAAACTAAGAACCTAGGTACAAGAATTATGACTTTAAACTACGATCCATCATCCTGGGAATGTGTCGTGCGATGTCAGGCCTCCAAGGACCCTCTTTTAATGTTGGGTTGTCATTCCATTTTTCTACACATATCCTTTTTTAATGATAACCCTATGGTCCAAGAATTGTGAATTTAAACTATGTGCTGGTTTTATTGGGGATATTTTATGCAGCATCAAGTGTTATCCTAGGTCCCTCCTTTCATGTTGGGTTTCCTCTCCCCTATGCCACACACACCCCCATTGAGACACAAAACCCTATAGTCCAAGAATCATGACCTTAAACTATGCATAAACCACCCTAGATTATTTTTCTTGGTGTAGGTTCTTATAAGATCCATTCACCTCATGGGTCCCTCCAGGGAACCTCCATTATGCCACCCTTCTATTTCTACACCCTCACCACCTTGGCTGGGTGAGTGTTATTCACATCAGTTCACACATCATGGTCACAAGATGTTAAAATGCATGTCTATCATCATCCCTATATGACATTAAACTATATTTCCAAAATCCTCACCATATGAAATTAAACACAGTGCCCATCATCCTCATCGTATGATGTTAAACTGCTTTTCCATCATCCTCATCATACAAAGTTAAACTGCTTTTCCATCTTCCTCACTATACATTGTTAAACTACGTGTCCAAAATCCTCATTGTATGATGTTAAATTAAATATATATCATCCTAGTTTCATGATGTAAAACTACAAATCATCTTAGTCCCTTACTCGAGAAGTCCTTTCCTCCAGTACCAGTTACCTACCACATAATTCATTTTCTTTGATCGCCGGTTGGTATCTGAGACGACACTCCCCTTGGAAGATGATTTTGACCTTTGTTCAGACTGATATTCCCATCCAATGTGCTTTAGGAAATAGTGGAATAATTTCAGGAGTGTTGGAATACATTCTAACATTCCATCACTTAGCCTCTATGCCTCATATCTCCCTTGACCTAGATCCCCATCCTCCTCCATGTCCAAACGGGTCCCTCTTGACAGCATGGTCCTATGCCACACTAGCTCACCTACCATCCTAGGCACACACCCTAAATGACTTTAGATGACATTTTGAGATAGGTATCATGTTTCAAACATGGTCAATGGTCAACCCTCATTTATTTTTCCCCATCCTTATAAAAATGATAATTGATGATGTGTTTCAAACATGGTCTGCAGTTATCCTCCATCATCACACAACCCCCTTTGTATTCCAAATATTGGTTATCTCAATTCATGATATTCATTACCCTTTATTCTAGTTGAATTAAACACCCATAGAGTTATCCAATTTATGCACCAATGAATGTTGAGAAATAAATTCAACTATTCAAATAGAACCATTCTCTATCCATATCCTTTCTTGGTCAGGACACTCCTGATGGTCAAAAAACAAGTTCAGACCCTGAGTATTTGACCCTTACTTGGTACCCTCATATAAATGAGAAAATGAACATTTCCCCCTTATTTCCCACATCAAGAATTACTCATGTGGTCTTAGGGATGAATGGTTTGTTGTATTCATTAATGTGATCAGAGATGCAGTAAAAAGAAAAAAATTTCAATCATGAGGGAGTTTCAAACAAATAAACCAAATTTTGGTAGGGTAATACACACATAAGATCCTCTCATTTATTTTGGGATAAAAAAATATTCCCTTATGGTTTGAACCTGCCCATTAAGTTCTCGAGATCATATAAACTCTATTGGGTGTCCTCTAAAACCCATTACCGCTCTTCCATATCAGTTGAATCTTCCTTAGTGTAAGGATGAACTTCTTTAGCCCTAATCCACATCCAGTCCTTCTCAGCCCAATACCTGGCCACCAAAGATTCTTCCTCCACTTTATTTTCCCCAACTGCTACCAAATGGGCCCTCAAATGGATGAAGATCTCAGCTTGAGTAGAAACCATGGATGCATACTCCTGCTCCATCCCTTTTAAGCAAGATAGATTCTCTTTAGTCACTTGGTGATCCTGAGTTCCTTCATCCTTATATTTGTGCTAGGCAATGTTGAAAACCTACCACTTAGAATGTGCCCACTTGATGAGAAGGTCCTAATCCAGTGCGTAAAGGCTACTAGATTCCACCCCACCGATCCTTAGGCTGAATATCCAATGGATAAGAGATCCCACCCAGTTTGGTAGCTCAACCATTGGGATGCGAGTGATGAAGTTACACATGTACATCTATTCCTTACAAAGAATGATTTTTTTCTCCTCGGATGAATATGAGCCAAAATCCTCAAAATCCTCAGGTGGCACAGGCTCGTATAGAGTAAAGAAAAAAAATCAGTGGATGGATCATCCATAAGAATAAAATAAGGTGGATTGAAATCCATTTCTAGGAGAAATAGACCCTTGCTAGCCGCCTCATCTGCAGCAGGATCCCCAACAACCTTCTACGACACTTCGAAAATAGACGCAACCATCCCAGCCTCATCAAACACCTCTATTGGTGAAAAATCTAGGTATCCTTTATTGGGGCCTCATACATATAATACTCCACTTATGGAACTTCTAGGATAGGTTCGTTCATTACATCCTCCTCAATCACCTCAATTGGTGGTGTATTTACTGCCTTATCCAATGATGATTCAATTCTAGTGGTCACTTATAGTGGAGCCTATATGGAATACTCGACCAACATGACCCCCTCATCTACCCTAATTATGGGAACAGTCTGGACCCCTTCCATAGAGGCCCTAGTCTCAGTATCCCCTTTCCATGGAACCTCCATGGTTGGTCTGACTGCCATGACCTCCCTGGTCAGCTTCATAGAGGGATGGTTCTTACAACACACCTCCATGTACACCTTCAGGGTTAACCGCTAGAGGCATCAAAATTTAATCACAAACTAATATGGGTTGTATGGATTTTATATCACCTTACAGTCAAACCTCTCCACTAGTATCCCACCTCAAAATTCCAGGAGGTACAACCAATGTTTGATTGTCCCTAGGTCTTCATCGGTACCGTCCCCATAGGAAGGGGGAACATGTGTAATATAAAGTGATCTGTTGACCCAATACTTTCCAATGAATCTAATGAGACTAATTTGATAGGTATAATCTTGATAATGTTTATAATTGATGGCCTAAGGTTCATGATGGGAGGAGATATGGTGTTTGAGTGTTCATATCCCCCCATATGTGTGACTAGAAACCATGCAAAAAGTGGAAGGACCCACAAATATGAAGAGGAGCCTTCCCCTGGATGATGCAGTGAAGCACCTTGTAAAACTTATCCAATACTGAGACAACCAAGTTTATGGATTATCCCATCGCCAACATTGCCTCCATGATGAAGGTGCTCAGACGCACCCCCATATGTGCATCCCTCACTCAGATCATCCATTCGTAGTTTAGTGTAATGATAAATCTTAATAGGATAACCACATGAGCCTTGGTATTCATACTATATCCCCACATCTTCCATTAGCATATCTCCAAGAGACTCCAGTAAGATTTCTCTTTTCATCACTGGAATGCCCTAGGGAATTGACACAAACTCCTGATAAACTAGTTTTCCGACTCATTCAAAAAATAGCCAAACCACTGCTTAAAATGGATGTCCTTAATCCCCAACTTGTGTTTGCTAGTCCCCTATACCAAACAAAATAATGACCTTTAAAAGTATGAAAATTACTATTAGTCCTCCCAAAAATTATCTTTGGGGAGGAATTAATCATACATTTCTCCTTGGATCTAGATCCCAACAATCTGGTAAAGATCCCATAAGCTGATGTCGATATCCCCATGGTGCATATGGAAAGTGTTGGTCCCTGATGAATAAATAATTAACATTTCTAAAATTAGGTCCAGGTGGTGGTAGATGTGTAATTTCAAGGCCCATGATGCGTTTTGAAGCTCAATATGATTCTTATTTCCCTTAAAATCATGGTACGAATAGCATTCCCAATATGCTTAGTCCCACTCATATTTGAATTTACTTCCTTGACGTAGGTCCTAGATCTCTATCCACCCCTTTACTAGGTCCCCCAAGCCCTTCATGAGAATTCTCTCATGCTGAGGATCATATTACTCTAACTCCAACACCTTCCCATTGATGTTGTTCAAGTTATACCAGCGGGTGTTCACTATAAGGGACTCATGATACTTTAGGATACGGCCTCTAACAACCCTATTCCACTGGTATATTCTAGGTGATCTCCAAAACTAGTATTCGAGATCGTCTTGGTTAGAATCATGGATGAACACATCATCCCTCAGCCCAAAGCCATCAATAGAAGCCTCTTGTAGAGAGGGTACCCCTACTCAGCCTCTATCAGTAGTACAATGAGTGTGTTGAAATCTAACATGCTTCAGATGCTCTTCCAAATCATCAGGTTCCAAACTATCTCCTCCTAACGAGTATTAATGGAATTGGAACCTTTAGTGGCCATTTTTTCTAAGACTTATATGTTTTTGAGATGGGTTCATAGAGTTCTTCTCGTGAAAGTTGGGTTTATAGAAGTCTATTTTTGGAGGTGTTTTCATGGAAGTGTGTTTGAGGAAGTCTTCTCATGGAAGTAGGTTTGTAGAAAAACTTTCACAAAAGGGTCGAGTTTTAGGATCAGTGAGGATCAAAATAAGAAAATTCTCATGAAGGTATTGATCATGAAAATAGAGAACAGGACTATCCTTTTCAAAAATCTCATGGTCCCTTAAGGGACCCCTACCCCTATTTATTGGTGTACAAATCACCTGAGCTTCCTGAATGAGTTTCATGTAGAGGAATTTCAATCACCAATTTTTGGTGGTTTTCCCTTAGAATACGTACCTTATTTCCCCATTAAATCTGATTCTGAGGGAGGGGGTACATTTTGTGATGCCAAAATACGTGTGTTAAGGGAGATTTTGAGGAATGAACTATCATTTCAAAGAAAATATGGGCAAAAACAACCCAAAATACACTTAAGGGATGTGGTTCTCAAAAGTCCCAACCTTAAAAAATGGATGTAGCTCATGAAATTTCTTACCACATAATATTAAACTCTATGAATCTTAAGCCTATATTCACAGATCACACTTTTACAAACACATGGATCTTTGATGGTAACCTTCACACAACGTAACTCTGGTTCACATAACCCTATCTATTCGCGAATCTCATAAAGTTTCCCAAGAGCCTATATCTTTTTTAAAACCAACTCCCTACCTCAATAGGGCCTTTAAATACCCATATGTATGAATTTAAAGGGTACATGACCATTAATCATAAAATAAAATATTTGAGTTCACGATACTCCAAATTTTCATGAGTGAGAGAGAGGATGGATTTCCCAAGGTAGACGTATTTCATGAAACCACCTCCCATGGGATTTTGAGACCCTCAACCCATAGTGGATATTAATTTAATGAAGTTACATGTATTTTTTGTAATAAGAATTACCCTTTTGGATCTTGGGGTTTTGCAAAATAACTATCTTTCATGAAACCAACAACATGGGAACCAGGACTTTACCTTAAGGTTGGGTCACCCTGTTTCGTGAAACATACTCTTTTATGAAACCCCTAACCTTCATGAGACTCCTATACTTCATAAAACCCCAAACCTTTGTGAAAAATAATATTTCATGAAACCCATTCTCTATTATTCACCATGGTTCATCCTTTCAGTTTATCCCATTTTGTGAAGTTTGAGTGCTCGATTCCCCAGTGATCATCCAGGATCGATTCAACCACACCCCAAATGCTAGTGCAACCAGTACCACCTACCCGTATTTCTTCTCACTTTAATTCAAGTGTGGATTGGACCCCCCATCCTACCTAAAAATCCTAATAATAGGTACCATAATGCCTATTAATCCTAGTAATAGTTACCATAACTCCCAGCCTCCTAATTCCCACTCCTCTACAGTAGTTCCAATGCCATGCCCTGCCTAGAGGTGCATTAGTGATGGTCATGTAAGTACCATAGGAGGCATCTTTAAGGGAAAAAATGAAACTTTCTTGTTGGGGATTCCTTATGATGAATCTCTTCCCACCTTTACATACCCCACTCAAGGTGAGATCCCCATCCATGTCCGAGATGCATGATGTAAAACTGCCCAGCTCCACATCCTAGTTGTATGACATTAAATTGCACAACAATATAATCAATACATGATATAAAACTATAGCCTTACCTCGTGTGATGTACATAGGATTAACCATGTATTATCATCATGGTATTTTACCTCCCTCACCTCCAAGTATAATACCCTAACACTAGGGAAGATTTCACACATAATCCCTACATCACCCTTCCCCACCAGTGGATGAGACACCCATAATGGGAAACTTCCATGTGCAATCCCCACACCATCCTCTCTCCATGTGGGATGAAACACCTACCATGAGAATTTTCCATGAACAATACCCATTCCATGTCCACAAAGAGATATCCTCTCGAATATGGAATCTTCTATGTGTAATCCCCACACCATCCCTCATAGACGCTCCTTCTATGAAACAAGATTCTTTACCACACAATGTTAAAATTCATGGATTAGTCCTATCACATGGCCTTAAACTAAAACATCAAAGTAGGTGGGTTTTGATCCATGTTTCTTAACAAGGGTACATAGGAAAGCTCCCAGAGGTTCAATACCTACATCATCCTAGTGTTAAAAATTCCCACCTAGGGACATACTCCACCATCTTTCCCCATAGGACATTAAACCTGTGACTAGACCCATCTCTGTAAGGCATCCTGATATATCTCTTCTAGGAATTAAACATGAACCCAACATGTCCCAAAAATACATTAACCCTATTACCATATCCATAAGAAATTAAACTTGTGACTTGATCCAAAAATCCCTACCCTATGCAATAAACATGGAATGACTAAGGTAAAGAGCCTCAGAAGACTTACACCCCTTGAATCAATTATCTTATGGTCGATAAGAGATTCCTTGGGTTACATGACTACGAAACCTCACAAATTGATATTCCCTTCAAAGTGGAAGAGTTTACAGGTTCCCAATATACCCAATTCCCAGACATGTCCAGACATGCCCAACATGAATACTCACCCTGACTAAAGGTTGATGCCTTGTTAAGATAGAAACAACATAATTAATCAGTGTACACCTAGAGATGGCATTGGGAACAAGTTCTATGAACATGAATTAAATCTATGATAGAGACTTGGAGTAGGAAATGATCTATAAGGAGGAATACATAGAAGGAGGAACTGACATCCCATTATCCCATTTCGATCAAGGAGCATACATCTCCGATGAAAAGAATAAAAGCCTCCCACTTTTGGAAAGTAGGAACAAAGGGCATTAGAAAGCGTGCATGACATTTTTTCCCTAATGAAAACATTAGAAAAAATTGTTAATGTTTGAAGATTCATGAAAATAATGTTTTGAAAAAGATGGATCAGGCATGAAGTAAAAACAGTAACTTATGTTATTATGAAAAGTTTTGCAAATGAAATATTTCCCTAATGTTTCTCAAAGAAATTTAATTTCTCGAACATGATGGAAGAGTTTTGAAAAAAGGCAGTGGTGAGCTTGAAAGTTTCAAAAAGTGGAGACAATATATATAAATAGGAGACTTCCCCTCTCATTTGAAGTAACCATACTTGTTGAAGATCTAAAGGATCTTAATTTTTGTAAGAGTTTTGTGAAGGTTTTTATTGCATGAAGAATTCATATGAACATATGTTTCAAAAAGAAATAAATTGTTTCAATTTGACCAAGGGGTTTCATGAGGGATAGAAAGCTTCAAAAAAGGTTGAACGTTTTGAAAAAGACTGTGAATTTCATCAAATTATGGGGTTTCACAAATAAGAGGAAAGTTTCATGAAAATGGTGCAAAGGTTCTACAAAGGTTTTATGTTTCATGGAACAGAAAGTTATTTTAACTTATTTAAATCAATTCCAAATGAAGTTGGTATTACTTGAAGACTAGTCCAATAGGGAAGGAGAAGTTGTTGCATTGGTGATGTTCACAACTAGTTTGTGAGATAGGATAGATAATATCAATGGGAACTAATCAGTGTACCAAATATTAGATAGTGAAGACATGTATTGGATTGTGTGAAAAAATCATTCCCTCCTAAAGTAGTTAGAAAAGGGAGAAGACTGAGGGAGTGACCCTTCATTGGTAGCAATATAAACCCTAAATCTTGTAAAGTAAGTGATAGAGTGACCATAAAAGAATCATTTTATCCACAAGACTAGTGAATATTAGTGTATTTTGGTACATTGACACTATATTGGTGTGTTCTCCTTGGATGTATCCCAATGCGGGTGAACCATGTAAAATTATTATGTCTTTTGTGACTTATTTAATTAAATTCCACAGTATGAAAATCAGTGCATGTGGATTAATATATCATCGATTTTATCTAAATAAGGCCAATATAAGAATGAAAGTTAATCATATCATCACTTGATAGGTGAATAAAAGAGTAACCCTACTAATAATTGAGGTTAAGATCATTTAGGATAGTGAAATTTTCATGGGTATGTGGGGAAATGTGAACAAGTTTCATATCCCAATTCACCCCTCTCAACATATCTCACACTAAAGTCTCATATGGGTCCAATAATTATTGAGCACTCCATGAAAGGGTGAAGGAGGTGGTTGAAATGAGGGATTAGAAGAGGCCCCTCAAATTGATAGTGTCGATGATGAAGGTCTCAAATTCATCCATTCAACAATGCAATGAGTCCTTGAATGAATCTTTCTTGAATTTGATAGAAATAATGAATCACTTGAACTTTGTTCAATGCTAGGAGGTTTGAGATTGAAAATATACAATAGGTATTGTCCTACCTACATTACATGCTGAAAACTACTAATAAAATTGTGTCATAGCCACCTAATCTTATTGATGTAGTGGAAAATTCTAGGATCAATGCTTCTACCAAGGTATATACACTAAAATGGTTTGAAACATAGCCACTCTAGAGAATAGGCTGGTGGATCTTGGGGGGTCTTTTGAGCACATACTGTTTTGATCTTTTTAACTATAGGCCCCCTTTCATTTGAGGAATCATAGGAGAGACTCTAGACTATGGATATTCCTCTCTCTTTTTATATTATCAATAAATGAAAACTTTTGAACTCCATGCTCTATTTTAAATCCTTCTTCCTCTTCTTTTCTTATCTTTTATGGTATCTTAATGACCCAATATTTATAATTCACCAAGACACATTAAGCCTCTTGTAAAACATTAAGTTAATCCATGTCTGAATTTAAACACATAATCCATGATGAATTTCTTCCTAGAAGTGGTTCATATAGAATCATTGGTATAAACACCATCATCAACACACTAGGGACAATCCATTTGAAATAATGATATATTCTTTGGGCCAAAGTGGTGACTTGGGTGAGTATATTACAAAGAGGGAGTGATTTAAATTTTTCAAGGTTAGGGGCCTAGTGAGCATAGATTGACTATTTCTAGGCCATATGACTGGACCCATAAGCTTTATGTATTTTCCTTTTATTACCCAAATTTTTCTTAAGCTTTATATGAGGAAATATTAGTGTATAGGGATTTGAACTTTACGTAGGTATCCTTTTTTAGGTTATAGACCTAATATTGTTTTTTCATTTTTTATTATTTTTAAAAAAATTCTCAATTTTGTTGATATCACACAAGGTTCATGTCTATCATATAGGTTTTTGGAACTAAAGAATCACCTGTATGGTATAAACAACTCGAATTTTTAGTACTAATTTATGAATAATCATTGCTGTATATAATAAATGAAATCATGACCAACAGAATTCATAGATTCCTTGATGCGATTAAACACCAGAACTAGAATAGGAGGACCTTCCCATGTAATTTATAATTAATTTATGAGAATATTTAGAATTACCTAAACTTTTAATTCTTTCTTCATTGATGATTTGATTGAGTCAATCTCATCGTACCATCATTGAGTTGCATGATTGAAGTAAATAATTCCTATAATGGTGATCCACACATGCATCACAATCTTTAAATGTTTCCATAGAATGGTTGGGTACTATCATGACCGATCCCAACCACTTGCACTAATTATGGTTGATCACAATAGAATTATTTTATGAGGATGAATAAATATTAGTGTTCTCTTGATGGATTGAGAGAAGAGGAAGATAGAGCACACTATAGATCTCTAGAACTATCTATAGGTATTGAGAGATCCTCTCTCTATATATATTTTCACAACAAGTGTGTTTTTGGAAAGTGATATAATTAGATATTTATAAATAAATATCTAGGGTTGGAAACTTGCACACAAGCCCATTTCTAATTCCTTAATACTTAGTTGAACCCATTTCTAATTATAATATATTTATAATTATCTTAACATATGTATCAATTAATAATAAATAAATATCATTTATATTATTTCTTATCAGACCATTAAACTTGGTTCACATATCCTCCTCAATTATTACTGAACCTTGAATAATAAATATTCATTTAATAAGTAAATATTGTTACATTTTTCATCAAAAAATATAATAAATATTATTTTCTCCAAACCATGAAAATAAATATTTATTATTATTATTTAACCAACTTATTATTTTGAATAACTTGTGATTAAATGTTGGTGATCAACCAAACTAAAAAAATTATTAAACCATAAAGCATGAATAATATTTTTTTATAACTTGTTAAATTTATCATTAAATTTAACTGGGATTGTAGATACACTTAGTGTGCAACCGTCTAGGACTATTTCTAAATGGAAATAGGTAGAGACCCCAAAATTTTAAGGTTAGATTCTAACAATATGCCAAGACACCCATAGAGAAAGAAGACAACTTCCTAATGAAATACAAACTCCTATGAATACTTACTATGTAATATAATCTCTTTATCACAATATATCTAATCAAGAAGAATTCATATTGTTTCCATTAACCTATGTGTTTGATGGATCTTTGTTTTACTTTTAGGAAATGAAATTTCACACAAAACACCATCGCCATGGATTTATCTAGTCAGTTCTATTTCTATCAAAGGTCCTGAGATATCCATTTCTATTAATAGATAGAATGGATAAATCCATTATTGCATTATCCATTAATTAAATATCACTCATTATACACCCAATATATCCTACTTCATCATGAATATATTTGATCATAATTTTCATAAATACATCAAAGTATGTGAATTATAGTATTCATTAATGATAATCTTAAAGTCCAAGGATCAATACACACATCCATAGATAGGAACATCCAATGAAACATAAAATGTGTATTTCCTACTAAAAGGTCCATTCTCATAACCTACCATCATTAAGATTACCAAGGGAAATCACCATGAGAATGAGTCTCAGTGTCTTTTGAGCCTCCTTATAAAAACTTTGGTTTCTATTGTTTTATCCTTTGAATATTTCTATATATATCTATAGATTTTTTCCATGGACTTGGTGTAGTGTTTTGGGTGTCATAGGACCCCAAAATTAATATATGAAAAATATTTATATATATATATTAAATAAAATTCACACATACTTTCAGAATAAATGGTTTTACCATTGATCGGGACCTCAGATTGAAAATCTAAGATCATGGTTATTTTTGGAACACAGAGTTTAACATAGGCATGAATTAAGTTTGGTCGGCGTTGGATGTTCTATTAAAGAAAGTCATTGGCAGTTTCATTAAATAAAAAAATAAAAAAAATTATATAATGTATTTATTATCTAAACCTAACCCTTACCTCTTTATATAGATGGTTATGGTAAATATATAGGGTTAGTCACATAACCCTGGGATATTAGAGAGGAGGAAGGGAAAGCCCTATGAAAGCTAGAAAATCCGAGAACTTGGATCTGTGTATAATGACCGAGGTATCCATAAGATGAATGAAGAAAATAGTGGGATATTTATATTCACCACTAGTGAACATGATCATTACTAATGATTTATCCATTCTCAAGGTAGGGATCATTATTTTATGGATTTTTGGCCTTTGATTTAATTTTCAATCATGGTTTGCATATCTTCTTTATTTATGAATTTTATATTCTATACATGAGAAAATGATTTGATTAGCATCATCATACCTAATTATTTATACCCATTATTCCCTTGATTTGATCTTTTGTGTCTAGAATATGTAATGGATGGCTAGGATTTCAGTTTCAAATGATGATCACACTTTGTTATTTTTATTTTCTCACCACCTTTTTATGTGTTCTTTATCATTGACCCATGGGGCTGGTGATTCGACATTTTTAGGTTGTTTAGAGCATAATAAAACCCCTATATTCATGAATGATGAATGAAAAATCACGGGATTAGTAGTTTGTAGATGGATTGAGGTGGAAAAATAGGTTTTAGATGATTTTTTCTAGGGATCGAGACCCATTTTTTAATTAGGAGGCACAACAGACCATGTTTGGGTAACCAAAATCCTGTTTTTAGCCATCAGAGCCTGGGAAATAGTGATAAGATATTACTTACTTAATTTTTGGTTTATTTGGGTGAGTCAAAAGGTGTGGAGGTCTGAGGAATTAGTAGATAGGGAAAACCATGTGAAGACTAGGCTTCACTGTCTGTGAAAAATGTGACTACACATCATGTATCTTAGGTTCCCATGGAAGCTAGGGTTTCGACCTAAGTTAAATATCACACACCACGTGTTTGAGATCACACATCACATGAATCTACATTAGAAGCTATTCCATTTTCCAAGGGAACACTCCCAGGATACTTGGTGAATGTACATGTCATATGCATCCCCATTGGGACACACTATGCTAGAGACATGGTTTCCCAAGATGTGACCAGGGGAGGACACACCAAGTCCTACGGGTGATGTCACATGTGCTGTGAGCCTATATACATGTTATGTACTTTTCCTTTTACACATCGAGTACTATTAGAAAATAAAACTAGACTTCATATTCATAAGACATGCTGTGTACCCCAGTAGGAGATGTCATGTACACCCCTCATGACTTTCTACCTTGTGTATCTCCTATTTTAGTTTTATTTGGGACCATGAGTATCCTATCCCGAGTAATTTTCCACATAGGATGTGATGGAAGCCTTCGTTTTTTCATCATAGATATAACATGTGGTTATATGATTGAGACACTTCTTCTAGTGACACTTGACTAATTATAGTGATTAGGTTTAATCATAAGAGAGATGTCGGGGTCGGTACTCTCCTGATGCACCAAGGAACAGGTCCCCCATACTCTTGTATGAGTAGAGTTTGTACTCCTCCATACTATAGAGGGTGAGGGTCCTCTATCTATGGAGTTGTACTCCCCTACAATAGAGCTCTAGTAGGGAGAGGGTCCTCCATTGAAGATAGTGACACCTTGGCTATGGAGCACAAAAAGAGAGATTTTGGCACTCTACATTGATTCTTGTGAGGGTGTACATGGTTCTTGACATCAGAGTTGGGACCTTTAGAACTAAAGGTAGACTCATCATCACCCTTATCTAGATGTGGAGATTGATACTTCTCTCCTTTTTACGACTGGGGTTTTCAGTATGAACATTTCTAGAGTCAATTTTCCTTTCCCTTTATGACTATGGGATGATCTAATTGTTTTGATCTATTGATTCCCTCTTTTTTTAGGGTGTCCTACTGAGTATGTTCGTACTCACCCCTATGTGATCTCTACTTGAACGTGTCGTGTCTTATCTATATGAAATATAGGTCAAAAATGACTTTTGTGGACCTAGTATTGGTGGAGCATAAATATAGCTGGAGGCATTGTCCATGTTTGGTGGTCAGTCTCGAAACTTATGTGCTAGGATCTCTTTATTCTTCACCTTTTTTCCATTGTTGTTCATGTGGGGACATATTTCTGGTTGGGTGTTTATTTAACTCTTTTATAAAATTTATACTCTATTTCAATTTGATGTATTTTCTAGAGTATATCACATGTATTTATTACTCTCTATATGTTCCAATTATATTATATCATCACACTATTGTATGGAGTTGGGTGTGAGCATGTGTATAGGTACTTTAGGAAAAGTAATCCCATTTCAAATATATGCCCACTCAGTGTAGGTTACAAGCCCATGTCCTATTAGATGAAGGTTTGGGGTATCAATATTGGTTTAATGTCATCCAAATAATCATCTCAGTGGGTTAGTTTGTGACAAAGTGGTATCAAATGTGATTTTTCCTCAGGTTGGTGTTTAGAGTCGGACCTGTCATGTGGTTTAATTTGGGAACTTAGGGCAATAGAATCAAAGTGTCTCATGTTTGGATCTGAGGTTAGGGAACTCAATGATTGTACAAAAACCAATGTATCAATACACCAGGGCTCTGAATACTAATTTGTTGATTAGTAATTACAAGTCATTATTTGTAGGGAAACCAATGGTACATGCATCATATAAGATCATATATTTTGACTTCCATGTCCTTCTTGAGTCAACTCCCTAGATATGATCATCTAACCATGGTGCGTCTTGTTAATTTTCAGGATTCCTTTGTGATGAAATCCATATAGGATATTGATACAGGGTTTTGATGATAACCAAATGAGAAATGAGGCCTCAATGTAGGAACCAATTTTGGATGTGTTTCATTTAGATGAGCATAGAGCAATGCTTCCACCTAATGGGTAGTGCATGGATCCACCACTAGTAGTTTAAGAGGATTTTTGACTACATGTTTCACATACAATATCCTCCTCAGTCCATGATGATGATTCATGTAGTCTTATTTTATTATGAAAGTTCCATTAATAGATATTTCTCAGGTTTTGTGGTGAGCCATACCCTCAGGTAGTAGAGGATTAGCTAGAGTCAGTGGTCCAAGTTTTCCAACTTATTCATATCCTTCCTGATTAGATGGATGTGCTTGAAAAAAATATTCTTCATAGGTTAGCAAGACATTGGTGGGGTCTGATCACTCAGAACTATGATCATATGACACTCTCATGGGCAGAGTTTCAGTAGTTTTTCTATGATAAGTATCATCCTTCGATCCTATTCTTGGTGTGGATTTAGGAGATTCTTGAGCTTTACTAGGGTATATGTTAGTTTTTTAGTATGCATTGAGGTTTAGATATCTCTTGTGCTACTCTCTACATATGGTATGAGATGGATACTTCTAGGTGTGGAAGTTTAAGAAGGGACTTCACAGAGGCATCTGAGCTAGCATGGTATCTTTATGCATTCCAACTTATGACGGAGTTCTAGAGTGAAATTTGGTTATAGAGAACTTTATACCAAGGTATTTCTGGAAGATGTGTCCAATAATGGTCATCATGGGGTTGATTCATCTACAAAAGCTAATAGGAATCATTTTTCATGGTCTCAGTGTAGGATACACACTCATACCCAGACACAAATACATGGATTTGATGTGTAGGGTTCATACATAGGGTCCATTTATCTTGGAGATAGATGATTCTATGCTTATAATGGAATAGGTTACATGGATCATGATTTTAGACCTAATGTGCTACAAATGTTGAATAAATAGTGTATAAACTATATGGTAGAGGCAGACTCATAAATATGGATCTCCCCAACATGGTTTGGGCAGTCCCCAGGGAGACAGTGGTGATATATGGGTAGAAAAATCCATAAAGGGAGGATTTTTAGGATAAGTAAGACATTATAACCTAATCTCACCACCACCACCAGGTGGACCATGACAAGTTTAGATGGATGGTGGTTGAGGGCATTTTCATTTGCAGACCATGGAGGAACATGACCAGGACTCTCATGAGATGATTTGAGGCATGGTATTTATCTTCTCTACTTTATATATAGTACCAGTAGAAATAGGCACAAGTCATACCTTCATCTCCATATCCTTTGTATGAGAGATAGAGTTTCCAGTGGAGTTTTTTGGCTCATCATTTGTGTATTGAAGTACCTAAAGGGAGTGATTATTCTATATCACATGTCTTTCGATAGTAAAAGTTGGTGATCAGTGGAGAGGGTATCTCATGGGACCTCTTGGTGATTATAATGAAACCTTATGATGTTATTTTGGGTATGGACCAGTTGTTCACATGAGTTTTTGGATAGATTTTCATCACGGGAGAGTTAGATGATTGCATGTAGATAGAACAAGATTCACCTTCTTGGTTGAGAAGGATATTTTGGTTAAGAAAGTGAGACCACCAATCAGGAATATGAAACCTATCACCCATCAATTAGTGAGTTTGACCCTTAGTGCAGTGCGATCTTTAAGCATCTGGATTCTAGTATTAATGGAGGATTATATGGGCATATTTTCTGAATATGTTTCAATACTATATTTAAGTAATGATATTGAATTATACATCAACTTACACCCCAGGAATGCAATAATATCATCTACGACATATTGGATGTCCCTTACCAATCTATGGGATATGAAAGTACTATTGGAAGGCCTTCGAGAGAAAGGATTTATTAGATCTAGTGTGTCCCCTGGGTGACTCTTGTATTGTTAATGATTTTTTTGATAATATCTTGTTGTTTTTTATTGATTATCATCACTTTAACTAGGTAATGATCAAGATCAAGTACCATTTTCTAAGGATTTAAGACCTTTTCTACCACTTTAATGGCATGAGTTGATTTTCAAAAATTGATCACAGTTCCAGATAATATTAGTTGTGGGTTCACAAGGATAAAATTTTCAATATGAAATTATAATTTCACTATGATCATTACGAGTTACCAATGATGACTTTTGGTGTGACTAATGCCCCCACTATATTCATGACACTCATAAACCAGATCTTCCATCCATACTTTCAATGATTCATAGTTGAATTTATCAATGACATACTCATATAATTTACATCTATGAAAGAGCATACAAAGAATTTGAGGATGGTTCTATACTTACTTTAGAAGCACCAATTATATGGTAAGCTCTCAAAGTGTCAATTTTGGATCCATGAGGTTCACTTTTTAGGGCATGTCATCTATGAGCATGGTGTATCTATAGATACTGTGAATATTGATGCAGTTATTTCTGGAGGTCCACCCAATAGCGTGTCATAGATACATAGTTTTATTGGTCTAGTAGGTCATTATAATAGGTTTATATAATAATTTTCAAGTATTAAAACACCTTATATTTTTTTTTATGTTGAAAGGGAAGCCATTTAACTGGATTGCACAATGTTAAGAAGTATTCGAGGAGCTGAGGAATAATTTTACCAATGATCCTATATTGAGACTACTAGAAGAGGACAATACATGGTGTTTTTCGATGCCTATAGAGCTAGTCTTGGATGTGTTTTGATGTAGAGGAAGTCCATGATCACATATGGGCCAAGGAGGTTAAGAACCCATGAGCATAATTACCCAAACCACAACTTGGATGTGGTAGTCTTTACCATAAAGATATGGGGGAAATATCTTATGGGTGAGTATTTTATTGTTTAATTAGACCACCAGAGTATCAGGTACATATTCACCTAGAGATATATCAACCTAAGACAAAGGTTTTGGTTGGAGTTCTTGTAGGATTATGACTTTGAGACAGTCTACACCCCTGGGTGAAAGTTCCCAGTCATGATAATTATATCACTAAGAGGGGGAGGGGTTGAATCAGTGATATCTTTACCTTTTTATGTTCCCTTACAAATGAAACAACCTTCAACTAATGTTAAATATTTCAATCCCTTATGAAAAAAATCAAACACACATCCATAGGAACACAAAAATTTACAAGTTTCACTATTCAATAAAAATAGCTATATCCTTAGTATGGTTTGGAAATAATCCAATACCACACAATCCACTAGAAAAAAATCTTTTTGTGTGGAATACAATGAGTATGATATGCCCTTTCACTCATGTAGCACTATGTAAAAAATTCAAATAGTCCGTGTGCTCCTTTTAGAAAAAATGATGTAATATAATGTTTTTGTAACAAAACATGTTACCTATTCTTCTTTATCAACTTCCAAAAATGTATTCATTTAAAATAAATTCTTCACTTTCTTTCCCAGAAGCTGGTAAGAACTTAAAGGACTTTAATATAAAACTCAGTATTATTTCTCAATCCTATTTTTCCAGTATGATTGCTCAATATGGAAAATTTAACTCTATCAAAATACGGTTGAGATAATTCTAAACCACTTCCTTTCTCAGTCCAGAAAACAAAATCTGATATTCTTGATACAATTATCCAGCCTAATATGATGATCACCTGAATACGATGAAATGAAGAATATGATAGTCAACTAAATATGATGATCTAATGAATATGATTATTAGATGAATATGTTCCAATCTTGTATCTTCTTCTTTCACTCCTATCCAACATGACTTATTCAAGAAGAAGAATCCAGAAACCACTTTTTCTCTCTATAACTTCTTCAGCACTCCACCTTATCTCTACCTCTCATGAACAGTACTTCAGGAAAGAAAGTACAATGTAATTTTCACCTTTTATACTCGCTCCAAATATGGTTTGGGCGGGATTTCTAAATTCTTTCCCGACTAACCCAATTCCCTAAATTTTCATGTTTCCTTGAATTTTAGTTGTATCTTGACTTCATCTATACTTCTCAATTCTTATAATTTCTTCTTGATCGTTCTTGAATATTCTAAACACTTCATCTCTCTTATGACTTTCTTCAAAAAAATCAGTCTGAATCCGATTTCCTCAATAAAATTACTTTATTACGATGCTCTGTACCAATTTCTTATATGAGGAAATAAATACCATTCGGATTGCTTGATATGATTACATTTTTATCCACCCAATAAGATTTTTCCTTACAATTAGCAAGATGAATCAGTATCAACTCTCATATGATTGTTTTTAACCCAATTGATAAAATAATTTGAAACCAAATCAACATTATTCTTTATTTTTTGAACACAATAACCATAATATTCATTCTCTAAAGATTTATATCTTTTGTATTTTGATCTTACTAAAAACTAGTACATTTGGTTTCTCACATTTTCCAAAAATCTTCCCAACCTTCAAATTTCAAGCTCCCCCTTTAATAACACATATGACTATATCCTTCATAATCTTACCAAACTCAAGTCTGATTCCAGTTCTGATTACAATTTACCTCATTATGATGTAAGTCATTCCTGATAAATGGTTGGCTACATTGTTGACCTATTATTACATTTTGAATCACCTTCCATAATTTTAATTACTTTATAATTAATCTCAATGAGAACAATTATTCCTTTGATGAATACAATGGTATGCTGAATACAATGGATCGGTGCCAGCAACTCCGACTTCAGCAGCTTATTCCATTTATTCATTATGATCATCCTTCTCATCCTTTAAACAAATCTGCATCCGAAAAACTCATTATGATAACCTTGAGGCTAGAAAAATTTGGCTTCACCAAATTTTTTCTTTCTCAAACTTTATATTGTATCATGAATTCCTTCATGACTCCGATTATGTTTAATATCAGCTTTAAACTTGTCTGACTTACTAAGGAAAGTATTGTAACTTCCCTTATCTATAGAAAAATATTTATTTCCTTATTGTACTGAATACTATTGACATGATTAAGATTAGAATGGATACAATTGGAAGAATCTCTTTCACTCACCCTTTATTTCATCAAGCTTGCATCACAAGTTTTAAATAATACTTATGATTTATGAGAACCCCAAGGTCAAAAAAGCATCATCACATTTGTATCATAGTCATAAAGACTCTGATTCTCCCCTATTATGATCTATTTTTTCAATCTAGACAAGAGGTGAGTCTGATGGTCCTTCTCATCTTGAAAACAACTTCTCAATATGATTAAATTTATCAACCATTGTGAGTATGATATTCTTGAATATAATAGTCAGTCTGATTTTCACCCAAAATAAAGTGAGGTGATTTCTTTTCTTATTAAACTTCCCTTTCTTCTTAAAATTTATTGAAAAAAAGAAAACATATTAATACAATCACCCTTATCAGCTTGGTCCTAACAATCTCCCCCTTTAGATTTTGTTATCAACCAAGATTCATAAATCACTAAATTTTGTTTCCTCAATCTATGGATTACTTATCAATAATTCTATGCCTACGTGAGCTAAATCAATATAGAAAATAAGAATCATTGACAAAAAACATACTGTCCAAAAGTAGTGAACATGAAACCTCTTCAAATTTTCTTCCTTATATTTTCTTCCTCATCTTTTCAACTTTCCTAGAATATAATTTTTTTCCTACAACCACTCCAACAAATAGTTATAATAGTTCACACACATATAATGATGGATTCACTAATTACCCACAACTCCCTCATTTTACATGTATTCAAAAGGATAGATTTATGAAACAATTATCCCCTTTGACAACACTATCCAAAGGTAAGATGAGAGATGGGACAAAATAACATACCTCAACCTTGATGATAAAGAGGTTGGACACCCATGGTCAACCTCAATTTAGAAAAGTATTCCTTTGGTAAAGGTTTTGTGAAAATTTCAGCAACTTGATATAATGTTGGACATACTATAGTTTTAATTCATTATTCTCCACATGATATTTGATGAAATGATATTTTATATCAATATGTTTTGAATGAGAATGTTGAATCGTATTTTTGGTGATATTTATTGTACTTTGATTATCACAACCCAAGAGCATGGGTAACTTCATTTCAACAAGTAAATATTCTAACTAGGCCTTTATCCACATAAGTTGGGTAGTACCTTGATTAGTGGAAACATACTTAGCTTCATCCGTGGTGAGAGATACTGAATTCTATTTATTTGTATGCCAAATAACATAATTTTTTCCCAGAAAGAATACCCCACTAGATGTGGATCTTCTATAATAAACATTTCCTACCTAATCATCATCTGAATAACCAAAAAAATCAATACTTTCTGAGATATCATACCAAATTCCAATTTTTTTTTTGCATTTTATGTATCTAAGAATTATTTTTGTAGAAAGTAAATGTGATTATTTTGGAGCACTCTAAAATCTTTCACATATGTTAGCATCATAAACAATTTCAGGTCTTAAGGAAGTTAGATATAAAAAACTTCCAATCAACTTCCTAAGTTCTTTTTTATCAACTTATTTCTCTTCTCCATTTTTAGAAAAATTTGTTCCCACTGAAATTGGTGTGGGAACTAGTTTTGATTTTTCCATTTCGAACTTCTTAATAAGTTCCTTAGAATACTTTTCTTAAGAAAGAAAAATGTGTTTATCCTTTTGTAAAATTTGTAACCCAAGAAATTATTTCATTTCCTCCAGCATAGACATCTCAATTTTTGTCGATTTCTCTAAAAAATCATTCACAATATCTTTAATCATTCCCAAAAAAGATCATTTCATCAACATAAACAATTATGACGAGGGAATACTCCTGAATTTCTTTGATATAAAGATTTATTTCAACTCTTCCTTTCTTAAAAATCATCTTCCTTAAGAAAGTATCCAATTTGGAATACCATTACCTCACAGATTGTTTCATACCATACAATGATTTCTTCAATCATCAAACATAACTTTTATCTTTCCTAATAACAAATGCAGAAGGTTGTTCAATGTAAAATTCCGAATTAAGATCCCCATTTATAAATGAAGACTTCACATCCATTTTAAAGATTTTGTAACTTCATTGTGCAGCAATAGTAAGAAAAATTAGAATTGTTTCTAAAATTTCCACCAGTGAAATTTTTTCATCAAAAACAACACCTTTAATTTGTGAGTAAGCTTTGCACACTAATCTTACCTTGTTTCTTATCACTTCACCTTCTTAATTCAGCTTGTTCTGGAAAACCCACTTTGTACCAATAACATTTTTTTTCTGGATAAGTAAAAAGTTCCCATGTATCATTCTTTTATATATGATCTAACTCTTCATTCATGGCCTGAACCCATTCCAGATTCTCAAAAACTTCTTTCACATCATTTGGATCAACTTTTGAATACAAGGAAGTATGTGTAATATAATTTGTTGTTCTTATTGCTTGAACCATTTTATGTTGATAACTAATAATATTCTAATCTTCCACATTCTTTCTTAGACTAAGATGATGTTTTTTAGTATCTTCCTAATAATTGGAAATAGCTGAGTTTGATTCTTCTTGAGTAGTATTACAATTTTTTGTATCCTTATCAGAATTGTTTACCTTATCATGCTAAACTTCTTTATCTTCATGATTCTGTTTATCTTCCATATTCCTTTAAATAACTTTCACATAACAAGAATAAAAAATTATTCCTATTTCTTTGTTGAAACATCTATATACTCTTCCTTCTAGAGCATATCCAAGAAAAATTTTATATTCACCTTTCTATTCAAACTTTTCCAAGTTTCCACCTTTCTTATTTATAATACCTGGACTCCCAAAAACTCTCAAATGTTTCAACCATGGAGTTTTTATATAAAAAAATTGTATGGAGTAATATCTAAACTTGGTCTATAGAAACATTAGTTTTGAATATAAACAGTATTAGTCATGGATTTCCTACAATAGTAATGAGAAATACCATGTTCATGTAACATAGTTCTTCCTATTTCCACCAAACTTATATTATTTCATTTAGTAACTCCATTTTATTAAGGAGTGTATGGGGAACTATACTCATTCTGAATTCCATGATTCTCAAGATAACTTTCAAATTCATCATTCTTATACTCACCACCATTATCTGTTCTCAAATTCTTCATTGAATACTCACATTCCTTCTCATCTTTCCTTCTGAAACTTTTAAACATTTTCAAAGCATCTTACTTATGTTTCATATACATAACACATGTAATGTGAGTAAAATCATACATTAAAGTGATGAATTAATTATCTCTATTTTTTTTATTTTTTTCTTATGGGACCACAAATATCATAATTCATAAGCTCTAGGGGTTTTTTTGAACAAATATCATCTTTCTTATACACCGAGTTTGTAATATTTTTTCCTAAAAAATAGTGCAACACCAATACTTCTTCTTTGAAAATCAAGAATACCATAAAACATTTCTCGTTTTGATAACTTTATCATGATTCTTTTATACATGTGTCCCAAACTTTTGTTCCACAATTGATTCTGTTCCACCATACTCAAGTAACAAGAGTTTGGTATTTCTAAAACTTGAAACAAGTTTCCTTTTATACGTTGGCCTATTTTAATTATATTTCCATATTCCTCATTTTTCACAACAAAACCATATTTTCTGAATATAAAATTTTTAACCCCATCACAAAGTTATGAATGACTTAGCAATTTTTGTTTCAACCCATCAAAATACAAAGATTTCTTTGATTTTAACTTTTATTTCCCAATGATGGTAGATCCAACACCTTTGATTCTCAAAGATTCATCATTTATAAATGTCACCATTCCTTCTGTAAAGTATTTTAAATTATGTAAAAAATTTAAATCTACTACCATATGATAAGAATATACACCATCAATAATCTAAGGTCATTCTACTTTTGTAGCTTTTAGAGCAGTTTCTACAACAATTTGATTTTCTTCTTCCTCTTCTTTTATCACCTTCGGCTTCTAAGAATTGTTAAGAAACTTTTTTATGCTGGTAATAAAACAAGATAAACCTTGTAAATGTGTATATGTTGTTAAAATATTTCAAAAATATTTTTTATATATTGGAACCTATTTTCAACTTTCACACCAACCTTCTCAGGTTTCATTTGAACATACTTTTTAGAATTCTTCTTTCGAGAGGGTTGACTCCCCCTAAAACTTTTCCTTTCATAACTTGTGGAATAATAGTAATATTTTTGGTTGAACCAATACATATTTTACGTATTTATTAATCCACCACAATACCAATGGTAGCCATCAAAAAATAGTATTTTCCTCTAAAACTTCCATACTGACCGAAATTGTAAATATGTTTCTCAACAACCTTCTTATCTTTCTTATATGAACCACAAAACTTTTTGTTATCAATCAGAATATTCTTTCTCTTTTAAGCCTTTTTATAATCATAAGTATTAGAAATATTTTTGGATCCAAAATGTGTAGAAACATATTTGGACTCAGGGTATTTTGAAATTTATGATTTCCCAACTTTTTTGGTTTTGGCCACATACATAACTTTCCCAGCTTTCTTCTTTTCAAAAACAATTCCATATTTATTATATTATTTTGAAGGTAACCTTTTTTAACCTTATCAAGTTTCTCCTTATTAGATATTTCACTAATTTCAGAGATAGATTTTTTGAGACTTGTATTTTTCTATTCATATTTAGAAAGTTTTTATTAAACAAGTTCCAACTCTTTTTCTTTCGCCTTCATCTTCACTTATAGGTTCTCATTATGAATCTTTTCTTCCTCAAGATATTTCTTTAGATCATTAATTTCTTTTACCAAATTAACCTTATCACCAGGAAAACATTCTTGATTTATTTTTGAGGAACATTCATCTTTTAACTTTTTCTTTTCAAGCCTTCTAATTATTCTCAAACATTATTTCAACTCTTCTTTAAAATGAAATTCAAGTTGATCTTATTCTTTATAACTACTTCTTCAAAACTCTTAATAATTCACTATTTTAATAAAATTATTCTCAACACCATACTCAACAGAATTTTTAGATTCAACATTATTGCCTTCTTCTTCATCTTTATATAAGAAACTTATTCTTTTGGATTTGAAGAATTCTCTATATTTCCCTATGGAATATGATTTTCATTTATCTCCCGATTTCTTCCATGACCTTCTTAGTCTTCTTTCTTCTTTATCACTGTCTTTTTTTACTTTTATGAGGATAATTAGCCGCAAAGTTCCCAATGAATCCACATTCAAAAAATTTCAAGGGAAGTTTACCTTTTTATTTACTTGTACCTCTTTTAAAATTTTTAGAAAAAAAGGATAGAATATCATCAATTTTTTTACATACCTCATTTTCAGAATAAGATTTATCAGCTTTATCTTCAATAAGAATCTTCTTCGACTTCTCTTTCCTAGAAACCTTGAAAGACATTTATCTATAATCTTTTGTTTTTCTTTTCATAGATTTCTCCCTTCTCATTTAATAAGTAATGAGAGTGATATCAAAATACTCTATAGATAATGTTTTAGGATCTTGATATTCTAATTAGGAAACTTTTTCATCAAACTTATCAGGAAGGATTTTTAACATATTTTCCACAACTGTAGAATCTCCTAAAATTTCACCAAGACATCTGATAGTGATGAAAATGTCATTCACCATGGTAAAGAAGTCCCCAATATATTCATACTCACCCATTTTAAAATATTCATACTTTAATATATAGATTTATAATTTTTCCTTTACTTTTGTACTGAATTTATATATGTTTTCCAATTTATCACATATACCTTTAGCTGTGGAAACACCTTTCACCATTAGGAATTAACTTTTAGAAAGTGTCGATAGTAAAGAATTCTTGTACCTCCCATCATTGTCTAGATTCTTCTTATCAATAGATGTAAGAGGAACTTTATCATCAATAGGAGGAAACCCATCTATTGGAGCTTCAAGAACATAATATCCAATAGACATATGATAAGATAACATTATATCTTTTTAGATATGATAATTCTTACCATTGAAAACCAGAATACATTTACTGTTCACACAATTCATATTCTCCATCATCTTTACTTCAAAACTATAGAAAATAATAAGTGAAGGAAACGTTCACCTTTAATACCATTTGAAAGTTACCTGTTAGGATAATTGTATCACTGAGTGTGTGTGGGGGGGGGGGGGGTGAATCAGTGATATCTTTTCTTTTTTATGTTTCCTTGACAATGAAACAAACTTCTCCTCCTGTTACATATTTCATTACCCACTGAAAACAAATCAAACACACATCCAAAGAAACACAATATTTAAAAGGTTCACTATTCAATAAGAATAGCTACGTCCATGGTATGGTTTGGAAATAATCCAATACCACCAAATACACTAGAAAAAAATCTTTTTGTGTGAAATACAATGTGTAGGATATAACCTTTAACTCATGTAACACTATGTAAACAATACAATAGTTCATTTTCTCCTTCTAGCACAAATGATTTAATACAAAGTTTTTGTAAAAAAACATGTTACTTAGAAGCTGGTAAGAACTTTAAGGACATTGATATAAAACTCATTATGATTGCCCAAACTGATTTTTCTAGTTCGATTGCTCAATACAGAAAATATAACTCCATCAGAATATAGTTAATACAATTCTGAACCACGTCCTTCTTTAGTCTAGAAAACCAAATCTGATTGTCTCGATCTGATTATCCAGTCTGATACAATGACCAACTGAATACAATGATAAGAATAATATGATATTCAGCTAAATATGACGATACACTAAATATTATGATTCGGTGAATATGTTCAAATGTTTTCTCTTCTTATTTCACTCATGTTCGACATGACTTCTTCAAGAAGAACAATCTGCAAACCAATTCTTATCTTTAAAACATATTTAGTGCTCTGCCTTCTATCTACCACTCATGAACAATACTTTATTTAGAAAAGTACAATGTACTTTTCAGCTTTTATACTCACCCCAAATATGGTTTGGGTGGGATTCTCGAAATTTTTCCCACCTTACCAAATTCTCCTAATTTTCATGTTTCCTTGAATTTCGGGTGCATCTTGACTTCATCAATGCTTCTCAATTCTTTTCGTTTCTTCTCAATACTTCTAAATTATTCTAAACAATTAATCTCAATTATATATTTCTCCACAAACATTAGTCTAAATATAATTTCCTCAATACAATCCCTTTGTTATGATGCTCTGTACCAATTGCTTGTATGAGGAAATTGATACCATTCTGATTGCTCGATACAATTATGTTGATATCATCCCAAAACATTTTTTTCATTATGATAAGAAAGATGAATTAGTATCAAATCTGATACGATGGTTCTTGACCCAATTGATAAAATCAATTAAAAAAATGAGGGCTCTTCTTTCTCTTATGAATACTATACCCATCAGCTTCATTCTCAAAAGATTTATATCTTTTGGATTTTTGTCTAACTGAAAACAAGTACCATTAGTTTCTCACATTTGCCACAAATATTTTCAACCTTAAAATTTCAATATCCCCCTTTAACAACACATCTAACCATATCCTTCACACTTTTACCAAACTCAAGTTTGATTCCAATTTTGATTACAATTTTCGTCATTATGATGTAAGCCATGCCTAAAAAATGGTTGACTACATCATTGAATTATCCTTAAATTTTGAATCGACTTTAATAGTTTCAATCCATTTTGCATCAATCTCGATGAGAACAATTCTTCCTTTGATGAATATGATTGTATGATGAATATGATAGACCAATGTCAGCAGCTCCGACTTGAGAATCTTCTTTCATTTCTTAATTAAAATCATCCTTCTCATAATTTAAACAAATATTTATCTAAAAAAATCATTATAATGACCTTGAGGCTGAAATAATTTGGCTTCCCCAACTTTATTCTTTCAAAAACTTCAGATTGTATCATGAATTCTGTCATGACTCTGATTATATTGAAAATCAGATGTAGCATTATTTTACTTAATAAGGAAAGTATTGTAACTTCCCTTATCTCCAAAAACATATTTATTTCCTTCTTATCCTTAATACTATTGACATAATTATGATTAGACTAGATATGATTGAAAACATCTCTTTAACTCCCCATTTATTTCATCAATCTTTCATAACAAGTTTTACAGAATACTTATGAATTATGAGAACTCCATGGTCAAAAAAGTATCATCACATTTATATCATAGTCATAAAAACTCCAATTCTAACCCATTATGATCTATTTTTATAGTCTAGACCTAAGGTGAGTCCGATGGTCCTTTTCATATAGAAAATAACTTCTCAATATGATGAACTTTCTCAACCATTGTGAGTCTGTTTTTCTTGAATATGATGGTCAGTCTAATTTTCACCAAAAACAAAGTAAGGTATTTTATTTTCTTCTTAAAATTCCTTTTCTTTTTACAAATTATTAACAAAAAAATACAACACCTAAATATGATAAACCTTATCATCTTGGTCCTAACACTGGGAATGGAAATGTGATGGAAAATTCCTTTTATAGGAATTCTCGTTATTACTTGATGGAGGAGGAGTTAGAGTATATGACCTCAATGCGACTGGTTCTGGTGGAGGAGAGAGGTGAAACTTACTTTCAATCGATAATGTTGAATCCAGATCTTCTTTATCATGTGAGATATTCTCAGTTGTGTGATATCAACTATGGATTTTTATGTGAAATGATATCCTCATGAGACGCACTAGGAGAATTCTACGAAGGTGGGGAGAATTTCATCCTTTTTTAGGGATAGATGATATTTTTTTTCACATTGTGTGAGGTTGTGTTATGGGAGTTTCATACCTCACCCTTGGCTATACATCTAGGTGTGGTGAAGATGTAAAAATACTCTTAGTGAAAGTTTTGGTGGGATGGAATGAGGTGTAGCATTTTTGAGTTTGTTTCTCAATGTCTCACACATCAGTAGGTGAAGGATAAACATTCGATTCCAGAAAGTTTGACTCAACCTGTTGAGATCCCAAAATGGGTGTGGGATAGAATATTAATGGATTTTGTGATATGAATTCCACAGAAATTGAAATTCCATAATTCTATATGGGTGATTGTTGACCAAATTACCAAGTCAGTAAAAATTCTTACTATCTCAGATTATAGTTAAATTGAGTGTTTGAGGAATCTGTACATGAATGAGATCATTTGTATCTACGAGTCACCCATGAATATCATTTTCAAAAATTATTCTTATTTCATTTCATTGTTTTGGAGAGGTTTGTAGGAGGATTTCAGGACTCAATTAAGGACTAGAATGACATTCCTCTCCCAGAGTGATGGCTAGATTGAGTAGACCATTTAGGTTTTTGAAGATATGATGAGAGACTGTGTGTTGGAATTCAGTAAAATATGTGAGGATCACTTTCCATTGGTAGAATTTTCCTATAATAAACAATACCACTCCACTATTAGCATGAAACCTTTTGATTCACTATGTGGTACACCCTACTGATCACCCTTACAATGGAAGAAGATTGGTGAGACATCTCTTGTTTGGATAAAGTTAGTACACACAATGACAAATATGTTTCAAGTGATCCATGAGTATATGTGGACAACCCAAAGTCGAAAAAAATAATAGAATGACCAACATCATATACCTTTTGATTTCAAGAAGGGAGACCATATTTTTTTAGAGTCTCCCCACAATGAGGATTATGAATATTTTATTAGGGAAGAAAGCTATCCCCAAGTTTTATCGGGTAATTCTAGATCATACAGAGGGTTGACAAGGTTGATCACCACTTGTCCTTACCACCATAGTTGGACTGAGTACATGAGGTATTCCATGTTTCACAACTGAGGAGGTAATTTCATGACCCATAACATGTTATTGAGTGTGGAAATATAGATATTAAGGATAGATACACACTCTCAGAGTACTTGGAGGTGATTGAGGATTGTTAGGAGATGATCCTACATGGCTGGACCATTCCTTTGATTTGAGTTCTTTGAAAGTATGGGAGTATACAGGAGAGCTCCTGATATATTGATGTCTAGATGCAAGGTTAGTACCCCACCTTTTTGTATCTTATTATTTTTAGGGAAAAAACTTGAAGGAGAGGAGAATATAACAAATATGGTTTTCATAGTTTGATCCTTTATATACATATATGGATTTTTTCCAAGGAGTTGGCACTGTGTTTTGGGTGTCGTAGTACACTGGAATTAATATATTAAAAATATTAATATATATTAAATATCACATGAATGAATTTTTGGAATAAATGGTTTTACCATTGATTGAGACCTCAAATGAAAAATATGAGACCATGAGTATTTCCAGAATGTGGGCTTTACCTTAGGTACAACATGAGTTTGGTCAGTGTCAGATGTTCCATTAGAGAAAGTCATTGATAGGCATGTTAACTGAATTAATCAAATAATTTATTTAATGTATTAATTATTTAAACCTAAATTTTCCATCTTTATATATGTATCCATGGTGAACCTTTAAGGATATCCACATAACCTTGGAAGATTATATAAGAGGAAGGGAGAGCCCCATGGATTTTGGAAAACCTGAGAACTTGGATCGATGAAGAATGATTGAAGGACCTGTAAGATTAATAATGGAAATAGTGATATATTTATCTTCATTACTAATAAACATGTTCATCACCATTGATCAATCCATTCTTGAGGTAGGGATCATTATTTTGTGGATTTTTCCCTTTGATTTAATTGTCAAAAATAGTTTGCGTATCTAATTTTTTTCTATTATTTCCATTATTCCCATGAGATAAGAATTTGATTAAAATTATCATACCTAATCATTTATATCTATTTTTCCTTTAATTATCCATTTTTTTCTTAAAATATGTAACCATTGGCCTAGATCATATGATAAAATGATGATATAACTTCATTCTTGTGCTTTTATCCCCATATTTCTTCAATTTCTTCGTTATTGGACCATGGGGTTAGAAATTCGACATTTTTAGGATGGTTCGAGCGTGATCGAACCCTTGGATTCATTATAGATGTGAAAACTACCTAAGGATTAATGGTTTGTGGATGTATCAAGGTAGGACAACAAGTTTTGGAATATTTTTTTAGGGATCATGACCATTTTGGTATCATGAGGTATGAAAGATCATGTTTGGGTGACTAGAATCTCTTTTCCAACCATCGGAGCCCAAGAAATGATGATCATAGACAAATCCCTTCAATTCCAGAATATTTGGGAGGGTCAAAAGATGTGAAGGGTAGAGGAATCGGCAGATCAGGAAAACCAAGTGAAGACTAGGATTCAATGTTTTTAAAAAACATAACTAAAGGAATATCCTAGAGGAACAGACACCGTGTATCTCGGGTTCTTATAGTGGCTAGGGTTTTATATTAAGTTAAATATCACACACTATGTAACTGGGATCACACACCATGTGAATCTACCTGGTCAGTTGAATCGTGTTCCAAGGGAACACTCTTAGGACCCCGAGTGAATGTACACATCGTGTCCCCATAGGTACATGCCATGTGTAGGGACATAGCTTCCCAAGTCGTGTCCAGGGGAGGACATGCCTAGGCCTATGGGTGATATCACACAATATGTGACCCTATGTACATGATATGTACTTTTACTTTTACATGTTAAGTGTAGTGATGGGTCATGGATAGGCTTTGGATTTGTGAGACATGATGTGTACCCTAGTATGATAGGCTATGTACACTCCTAAGACTTTCTACCTCGCCTATCTCCTTCTCCTTCACTTGAATTTGAGAACATTAGTATCCTATCCTAAGTAATTTTATGTGTAGGACATGATAATAACATCCATTTTAGCATCATAGATATGAAAAGAGGTTTTAAAAGCGAGATTATTCTTCCATCGATGCTTGACCAATGATAGTTATTAGGTTTAATCATCAGAGAGATGTTAGGGCTGGTACTCCCCAGATTCACTAGGGCATGGGTCCCCCATACTCTTGTACATGTAGATTCAATACTCTCCCCATACTACAGAGGGTTAGGGTACTCTATTTATACAGTTGTATACCCCCATAATTTTGCATCGACAGAGAGTGGGTACCCTGCTAGAGATAGTTTTCCCTTGGCTGTGGAGCACAATAGCGAGGAGTGTGCCCTCTACTTTGATTCTTGTGAGGTTGTGAATGGTGCTTGTCATTGTAGTTGGGAACTTTTTAGATTTTGGAATACTCATCATCATCATTATCCAAAATTGGAGATATAGACTTCTATATTTTTATGATTGGGGTTTTCAGTATGAGCATGTCTGAAGTCAGGTTTCCTTTCCCTTGATTATGGTTTGATCAGACAATTTTACTCTATTTCTCCACTATCAGTTTTCAAGGAATCCCACTAAGGATGATTGTATTGACCCATACATGGGCTCTTCACACACATGTAATGTCTTATGCAGATGATAGTAAGATCAGTAGTGACTTTGGTGGACCTAGTGTTGGAGAAGTATAATGGTACCTCGAGGCATTGGCCGTGTTCAGTGGCCAGTCTCAGAGCTTTCATGCCGGTCTCTATTTAGTTTTACTCTTTTTTTCTATTACTATTTAGGCAGGTACATACTTTTTGGTTGTGTGTGTATTTTTATCTTTTTTATTTCATTTATAATCTATTACACTTTGATGTATTTCCTAGAGGATGTTACATGAAATTATTACTCTATATTTTCTAGTTATATTAAATATCTGCACTATTTCATAGAGTTGGGTGTGTGCATGTGTATATATAATTTTGGATAAGGCCTTTAATTTTAGATATATGACTACTTGGAACTAGTCTCCATCCCATGGAATATTGGAGGTGGTCTTAGGGTGTCACTCTTGGCTTACTACCATCTCAGGCAGGGTACTAGTGGGTAGGGTCATCGTACTCCAACCCTTGATACCTCGTATCATTTTTGTCCCATTAGAAAATATCATCTATCTATAGAATATTTATTTAAGAAAACTATCATGGAACCTAAAGTTCTCATTATATTAGGGAGCTTCAACGAACTTTTAGTACAATATATATTCCTATGACATTATCACATACTATGTCATCTATAGGAATAATGATGATGTGATAAGAAACTTTATTAATATTCAAAACAATGAATACATGTAATCATTAAGTAATTATAAGTTAGTTCTAGGGAATCAACTTTGATAGAAACCCACTTATACTAGATCTAACTATTAGTAACCTTCAGTCCACTAGCTCTCACATGATACTTATGCCTCTGCTAAGATAGATCCTTCATCAAGGGTTATTACACATTTCATTCCATGGATACTTTGATAAATGAAATCTCACCTCATTGAGAAAGACCCCTAAATAGTTGAAACCTCCAAATTATATTCTTTTTTACTTTTATGTGAACTTATATATTTTAAAGGAGTCACCAATATAGTGTTATCATAGTAAAATATGACAGGGTCTTGAATGTTAGGCACCACATAAAGATCTTGGACAAAGTTATAAATCCAAAATACTTCCTTTCCTATATTAAAAGCTATAGTATAATTGGATGTTGATGTATAATAGGAAACAAATAAATACTTTGAACTCTTCTAGCTCATAGTTCCTCCATTGAGACAAATGATATATCCTAACTGTGACTTCATATCATTTTGATCTGACTAAAATCTATCATCTATATAATCCCTGATGACTAACTCTTCATCTCCTCTATACACCAGGATAATATCTTTATTTTTCCTCATACACATAAGGATATAATTAATAGAAATACAATGTTGTTCACCTAGATAAGGTTGATATCCACCTACCATTCTCAAAGTATAGACAACGTTAACCCTCATACATAAAATGGAATACATGATAGATCCTATCACATAAGTTTATGATATCTTAAACATTCCATATCTTTCCTATTGTGTTTGATGACACATCTTCTAGGAAAGATGTATACCATGTGACAATGGAACCAATATACTCTTGGATTATTCTATATTAAATATATTCAGTATTATGTTAATGTATATACTTTAACTTAGTCCAAGACGCCTCTTTGATATATTGCACATGATCTTGATCCTTAGAATGTAGGCTGTTTAACCTAAGTCCTTCATGGAGAAGCACTTTCTCAACCATGCCTTAACCTCTTGTAAGGTTGGTATCTCATTTTCCAACTAGTAATATTTCATCAAAATATACTACTACTGTACTCCCACTAAACTTATTATAAACACAAGGATCACATTCATTCTTAATGAAAGCAAATTCTTTTATAGATTTATGGAACCAAATTTTCCCTGACCTAGATGCATGCTTCAATCTATAAATGGATCTTTATAACTTTGATACCTTTTTGGAAATCCATAGAGTAACAAAACCTTACAGTTTTTTCATATACATATATTTATAAAGGTTTATGTTCAGGAAATTAGTTTTGGAATACATCTTTGAAATCTCATAGTAATGGAAAGATACTATATAAAGTAGAATTTTGATGGATTTAAACATGAAAATTGGAGAAAAGGATTCATCATAGTCAATTCTGTGATGTTTTCTAAACCCATTATCCACTAACTATGATTTATAGGTACTAAAAACACCTTTTATATCTATCTTTCTCTTGAATACCAATTTTCATTCAATGATATTTACATCTTTTTTCCGATCAATCAAAACAAAAACTTGGTTATGATACATGAAATCCATATAAAAATTCATGTATTAATTCTATTTTGTACCTTATAAGCTCTCTACTTCATCCTTGTAGGATAGAGGGTCATTATTGTCAACCAATAATGATTCACCATCTTATATGACTAGAAAAACATTTATTTCTTTTTATATAACCTCTCTTGTCCTCCTCCATAGTACTTATGTTTTAGGAACAACTTCTTCTATGGGTCCTTATAGAATATTTTCCTATACCATCACTTGTATATCTTGAGCATCAAATTCATAAAATTCAATATTTCTACCACTATCCTACTTGAGGATGTGTTATCTATCAATGAATACAAATTTCTTAGAAACTATATCTTTTTATCTGAGGGATAACCTCGACAATATCCCTTATTTCTTTGGGATAACCTATAAAGGTACACTTTTTTCCCCAAGGTGAAATTTTTCTCCTGATCAAGCCTTAACAAACAACTATAACCCCTATGAATAAGTATTTGACAAAAAATGGTTTCTATACACTCTATAAATCAAAGGGAATACCATTTTGTTACTCATTTTAGTATGTATGCTACCATGTATAATGCATATTCCCAAAATGATAATGGAAGGTAAGCATGACTCATAATTGATATTAAAATCTCTAAAAAGATACAATTCCTTATTTCACTAACACCCTTCCACTATGGTTTATATGGAGGATTGATTTGAGAGAAGATCATATAATCCCATAGAATTTTGATAAACTCTTGGATAAGATATCCACCACCTTTATCCAATTGAATTTTCTTTATCTTATAATAAAGCTGATTCTCAAATTTTTTCCTAAAATACTTGAACTTATCAAAGGATTAAAACTTATACCTAATCAAGTACATTTAACTATTACTACTCAAGTCTTTGTTAAAAGTAATAAAGTATGAGAATCCACCTATAGATTCTACTTGAAAAGGTCTACACACATCAGTGCGTACCAATTCTAGAAGCTCTGTGGCCCTTTCACATTGACCACTAAATAGGGGTATGATCATCTTTCCTTGTAAACAAGCATGATATATTTCATTTGGTTTAAGATCAAAAGAGTCTAAGTAACCATCTTGGTAGAGTTTCATCAAAAAATTATTATTTATGTGACCAAGGCAGTGATGCCACAACTTGGAGTGAAATGAGTTATGTGAATTTTATTATTTATCAATTTCCAATATTTGGTTTTCATAATTTAATACACAAATACCATTATTTAGTTGTGCCATACCATAACATATGATATCTTTATAAAAGTATCCATTATTATTTTTTAATCTGAAAATAAATCCATCCATGTATAAACAAGAATCATAAATGATGTTCTTGGTAACACTAGGAACATAATAACAGTTTTTTAAAACCAAAATCAATCATGTTGGAAATATGAGGTGGTAGCATCCAATGTCTAGAGCAACCAACCTTACCCCATTGAAACCCTGTTTACCCACCTCACCTCTATAAACCTTCTAAAATCTACATTGTTCATGTATTTAGATACTAATTTTAGAACCACATATAGTATCTATTTCCCAAATTATAGATAAAGAAAGATTACACTTAATAATGAATGAACTTAAATATTCCCCTTATTTATTTGGTTGGGTGTAGTTCCTCTTCTAGTGGCCTTTATTTCCACATGTAAAACACACCAAATTCTTCTCCTTTACTTTTTTGATGGATCTTATTCTTCATGTAATGAAAATTATTTAGAGACTTATACTTGGAATGATTCTTCATTCCCCTTTCCATGATGAATAAAAGCAAGAAGTTATAAAAGAGACTTCTCACTATCGCTCATACTATAATTCATAATGAAAATGGATATGGTTTTAGGTAGTGAGGAAAAAATGAGGTATGTGAGAAACTCATTAGGGATTTTAAACCCCAAGATATTTAAGCATTATATATATCCAATAATCTTGAAAACATGAGACCCAACTAGCACTGACTCTCTAAGATTTCACATGAATAGTGTGTTGGAGATCTCATATCCATCTTGTCTCACCTTCTCCTAATAAATATTATGAAGGTAGTAAATGATTATATATGCATAAATATACTCATATTTCTATATAATATCACTATAAATGGAGGATATCAAGAAAAATTGGATATACATCATGTTGTAAACATGTTTCGGGTAGAGAGATACTTCTTCCTCATTAGAATATTTTGCAAGAAACTCAAGAAGTTGGATTTATAGAATGTATAATTTCCATTTATGGAATAGTATAACATTTAAGTTACTATACCATTCTTAGAAATTAATGATGGTGATAAGGTTATACTTCTCTAGTATAGATCATAGTGATATTATTGAACTCATGGGGGTTTCCATTTCTATAAATTAAGATCAGATAATTAGTACTTCTTTGATTACCAAATATAATTAATAAATTAAAATTTTATTGATATCCCACTATTTTTTTGAAACCTAATATTTATCACCATTAGTTTTAGAATATACTATTTCATGGATATTATAATGAAAAGGATCCATATTCCCCTTATCCTAACCCAAACATGGTCCTGAAAAGTTAATTGAAGGGTTTCAGGTAGGCACAACTTGCTAAATGAATTAACTCACATTTACTTTATTCATTGAGTTGACTACCCAATAATATAATACTTGATAATGATTTACTCAAACCTTTACTATTAATTAAACCATGTCCTAATTGGGTAGTAATTCCTTGATGTGAACTAAGTTAATTCAACCCAAAACATCAAACCAAAGTTCCCTAATAATTGAAAGCACCCCGACTTGGACCGATCAAGCACTTTGAACTATGGTTTCAACTATAACTTATATAATGGAAGGCCATATTGACATAATATTCTAGTTGAAGGATTTTTTATCCTTATACATAAAAATCTAGTTTTTATCTAATCACATACCTTGTTAATATTAAGTGGATTTTACTTAAGTGATTAACCATATCTGATAAAATTTACATATAATCCATTTTTTTATTTAATCTTGCATGGTCATTAATTTATTTATTAATTAATTTCATTTTATCTACAAATATGAATAATCAACCATGAAAATAACAGAAATATAATATAATTATAATGATCATGAGATTCTCTAATGTTTAGTTTATCTAGTGAAAAAATAGACTAACTCTTGACCCTAGGGAAAAATACCTTGAACCGTTTCTTGTTTCATGTTGTAGCATTCCACGCCGGCTCATATGTATTTCCTTGATTTTTTCATTGAATCTAGGACTCAGATTTCCTACCCTCACTTGGGAGATTCATCCTTACATAATCTTTTACCCACACATAGGTGATGGGATCCAATGGATTATAAAAGGTGGTTTACATAAAAAAATCAGGGCACATAGGACTTTATAAATAAGAAGGAGGGGATGAATTACATGCCATAATTTAAATTTAAATATAGAAATAAATTAAAAAGAAAGTAATAACATATATAGGTTTTAAATATCAAGATTATATACATATCATGCAATGAACTTACATTTTAAATTTATCCATCAATCACTTTAATTCATTCTTTAATTAAGATAAAATGCCACAAATTAATCCAATCAATTAATTTTATCTTAATTCCTTCAGAGAATCCTTAAAATTCCATCATTCATAATTTTAAACAAATTAAATGAATGAATTTTCTTTTAAGTTAATAGAGTACATAAGTGTACTTGGAGGAAATGACATGTACTCATACAAATTACGTAGCAAGACCCTTTGCTTGTTCATTCCCTTGGCATCCAACATACATTGTGTGATGTGTAATTACATGGTGTGTACTATCAAAAAAATGATACACATAACACATATGAATTACACTACATGCGATGCTCTTGATTTATACAGAGTGAACCACAAGTAAGAACCACACACAACTTATAGTTTTAGAATTTAACACATATATTAATTTAATATATAATTAAAAAAACTAATTTTATGACATGTAATGTCAAATAAATGACATGTGGAACACATGTGAATAAGTTTAATCATATAATTATTTCTTCTCTCCATCTTAAACCGATAAAATTGGATGTATAATACTAAATAATGAGTACTTGGTTACATGGAATGTGGTCTCTTCCACCCATGCCCGAAACACATGCCTTAGGGCTAAGCGTGTTACTAACCATGGATGCGTATGAGTTACATGAAATGTCACCTTCTTATATGATGTGTGGTATTATATTTTTATTATTTTTCAGTCCCCATATCATGTATAATATAAAAAACACACTTGGACTCCTCATGTTCTCCATTATTAAGATACAAGGACTATATTCCATGTACAAAGGTTACATGACATGTGGTTCTTCAAATTGAATGTCAGCCTATCTGAATCTACATAATGATATGATTTTATCTGATAACTAATAAAAATTCATAAGTTTGATCCAATAATATCATGAGATATATTCAAAATACATGGGTACATAACACGTGGATTTGGGGTACATTCCATGTATGACTGTGTTACCTAGATAGAAACTTTAGTATATCTAGATAACATGTTTTTTTATTTTATCTTAACCTGGTTATTATTTATGTGAGTGAGAATGAAGAAGAAACAAGGGAAAACAATGTTCATATTTCATAAATGAATAGATATAAAGAAAAATAAATTGAAATTTCATACCATTTAATCAACGATTAATCAATAATTATAAATCATCCATGTGACCACTCTGATACCAATTTTAGTTTTCGGTTATAGAGAAAGTTCCTTTATGGTATTAACAACTCAGGTTTTTAGTCTTAATTTATAAATAATATTTACTATACATAAAAAAGTACATCATGAACAAAAAAATTCATATATTACTTTAATTGATTAAATATCAAAACCAAAAGATGAGGATTTTAACTTTTTATTTATAATTAATTTATGAGTAGATCTAGAATTACTTGAACTTAAAATTCTTTCTTCATTGATGATCAATTGACTCAATCTCATCATACTATTGTTGCTATATAGGATCCAAGTGCAGAATACCTCTAGAGATGATCCACACATGCACCACAATCTCTGAATGACACTATGGAATCATTGGGTGCTATCATGATTGATCTCGATCACTTGAATTGTTCATGGTTTATTATAGTATAATTCTTCTATGAGGAAGAAGAAATATTGATTTTATCTTGATGGATTGAGAGAATAAGAGGAGAGAGAACACTATAAATCTATATAACTCTCTCTAAGTCTTGAGATAACTTCTATCTATTTTTTTCACAGCAAGTGTGTTTTTGGAAAGTGATATAATTAAATATTTATAAAGGTCTAGGGTTGGAAACTTGTAAACAAGATCCTTTACAATTCCATAATTATCAGTTAACCTCATTTCTAATAATAATATAATTATTATTCACTTAACACATGCATCACTTGAGAATAACCAAATATCATTTATATTATTTTCAATCAGACCATTAAACTTGGTCTAATTATCCTCCTCGAAATTTATTAAACCTTGACTAGAGTGTATTTATTTAAAAAAATAATATTACTACATTATTCATTGATAAATACAAT
This sequence comes from Viscum album, assembly GCA_963277665.1. NCBI lineage: Eukaryota > Viridiplantae > Streptophyta > Magnoliopsida > Santalales > Viscaceae > Viscum > Viscum album. The sequence goes on along the minus strand of OY728163.1, from coordinate 1,677,748,778 downwards.
AAGTATTATATTTACCAAACCTTGAAAATTAATATTAATTATTATTATTTAACTCAATTATTCTTTTGAATAACTTGTGATTAAATCTTAGTGATTAACTAAACCTGAATAATTATTAAACCATAAATCATGAATAAAAACATGTTAAAGTCATCGTTGAATTTAATTAATATTGTGGGTACACTTAGTGTGTGTCCCTCTAGGACTGTTTATCAATGGAAGTATGTAAAGGCCCCTAAATTCTAAGGTTACCATCTAGCAACACACCAAGGAACACATAGAGAATAATATTAATATCCAAACAACATAAAACCTCCTATAAATGCAGACTTTGTAATATAATCCTTTTATCATGATATATCTAACCAAGCATGTTTCATACCAGCATCATGAACCTATGTTCTCTAGGTCACTTTCTTTAACATTACAAAAACCCTATTTCCCACAGAACACCATGGCCATGTATTTATCTAGGAAGTTCTATTTGCATCAAAGGGTCTGATATATCAACTTCCATTAATAAAAAAGGGATAAATCCTTTATTTCATTATCAATTAATAGAATATCTCTCATAATGCACCAAACGTATCCTACTTCTCCACAAACATATGTCATCACAGTTTTCTTCAATACATTAAATTACATTACTTATGGTATTCATTAATTATAATATTAAATTATAATGATCAATATGAACATCATCTATAGATATAAACATCCAATGACACATAAAATTTGGATTTCCTAATACTAATTCAACCCTCATAACATCCCTTATTGAATATTACTAAGGTATAACACTATGATAAGGTGTCTCAATGTATTATGAGCCTCATCCAACTAATAGATTTTATCATCTGTGTCTAATTAGAAAATATCATATGGAAATATGACATTTATTCAAGAATACTATTATTGAACCTCCTGGTTCTCATCATAGAGGGGAAATGCTACAAACTTTCAGTGTGGCATATATTCTTAGGACATTATCACATACTACGTCATGCATAGAAACAATCATAATGTGATAATAAACTTTATTAATATTCCAAAAAATGAATACAAGTAATAATAAAGTACTTAGAAGTTGGTTCTAAGGAACCAAATCCAATATAGAGAGTAGAGACTGGAATTTTCCCATACCAACCATGCCATGGATGATCACATATCACACTGGGGTGAAGAGTTCCACTGTAGTACTTTCCGGGATCATAGGGATTATACAACCATTTTCCAAGGTGGATATGCCTATGATTGATAGGTTGGGTGATCATAAGTAGGAACTAGAGGCATGCATGCATAGTCAAGTAGTGGGTCCCTTGAAGTCAGATATGATCCTCATCAGGAGCCATAGAAAAATTTATGGGGGATTCAAATGATAAAAAAATGAAATGGTTCATAGATGATGAATGTTCAAGAAGGGTTCAACACACTATATCCTTGATTTAAAAATAGGTATGGTATATGGAAAGAAAATGTTAAGGATGTTGAATCCACTTGGATAGTTGTATTATGGGTTGTGTAATTCATTTCCCAAGGAGTTTGAACTGAGGATGGTGATATGATAATGACACATAAGGTATGATCATGAATCAAATTAGGGTGAAAATTTCCATGATAATGTTTCTTGGGTTCACAGGGACCAGTGAACCATTTTATCAAGGTAAAGATGCCTCTAGTTAATAGGTTGGTGGCTCATATATAGGATCTAAAGGTAGATATGTATAGTCAAATAGAGAGTACCATAAAACTATATGTCCTCATCACTAATGAACATGTAATATTTTTGATGGTTCAAACAATTGAGCAATGAAGTAGGCTATGGAGAAAAACCTATCCATGGAGGGTTCTAGAACACTGAATAATGTTTATACAATAAGGTCCAAGTGAAACTTGATTTGAATGAAGGGAAAATTTCTGGTATAAACTACCTTATAAAAAGGTGGAATTAATTTTATGGTCACAGTGATATGATCATATATGATTCATTTTAGGGTCACATGCTGAGGACCACCAAAAGTTTCAAGAATTAGGTATTTCACCCTCACTTCAAAAATAGGCCAGTTTAAAGCGATGTAACATCAAGGATGTTGAATCCACTTGAATAATTGGATTATGGGTAGTATAAATCAACTATTAAGGGTTTTGAAATGAGGATTATGGGATGTGGAATACATTCCCAGGAGGATATCAAATCACACTGGGGTGATGAGTTCCTCTATAATGTTGTCATGCTTTATAGGGGGTAATAAGATCTTTTTATAAGAAAAAGATGCATCTAGTTAACAGGATGTGTGCTTATATATAGGTACTGATATGGGAATGCATGCATAGTTAAGCAGTGGGCCATTTGAAGCTAGACACACTCATTTCCAAAGGACATGGTAGATTTATGAAGGTTCAAACACTTGATCAATAAGGTTTTTTATGAAGAAAAATCTATCCAAGGAGGGTTCTTGCACCCTAAAATCCATTTTTTCATGTACTGAACACATTATCATGGTGAAGGGATGTGATAAATTATTGATACAAATATTTATTATACTAGAAGAGTCCATAAAGCTAAAATTGTCTTTTTATAGGGTCATCTGATAGGCCCTATGATCTCCGTGACTCTATTTTTTTATGATCTAACTTTTTCCTAATCTCTTGTGGTAAAGAGATCAGTGAGAGGAGACTTAAATTTTTCTTAGACCCCCCCTTTTGGGTTTTTGGTTTGGTTATTTTTATGTTTCTTTCACTAGTATTTTAGGATCTTGTGATTTGGACTATCAAGGGATTGAGTTTAAGGTTGTAAAAATTTAAACAAAGCACACATAGTTTAAGGTCATAATTTTAGGACTATATATATGGAATATATGTGATGAAAACCCTTAATTAAGACTCCCAAGGTTGAGAATAATCCAATACCCTTTTGAATGAGAGATTAAGATATTTCAAATAATGACTCAAATTTCTCATATCATGAGTAATGGTATGGGATATACATGTAAAGGATGGTGATTGTGAATCACAATGGGTTGATAGACTCTATTGTCATGTTTTCAAGGAACACAAGGATTGGGGGACCTTTTTTTCAAGGAGAAAATGACTCTGGTTGATAGGAAAAGGGATCATATACTAGAGGTAGGTTCCAACATGTATAGGAAATCATAGAGTCCCTTCAAATTGGGTATGCTTATTTTCAAGGGTTATGGAAGGTTTGCAATAATCTGTGACACTGAAGACATAAAGTGTGATTCATTGATTTAGGTGATAAAAAAAGGTGATGAAAGAACCTCGAACCTCAGTTGACCATGGTCAAGAAATTTTGGTCCTTTTATAAGGATTGATAATGGGTAATGATCCTCCATGTTGTTTAACATCATGTAACGAGGATGGAACTGTCGTGTAGTTTAAAGCCATAAGTAAAGTGGGTCTTTAGGACTACACCATTTCGGAGTAGTTTAAGGTATTACAAGGTGAACCATTGATGTCACCTATCTTTAGTTGGACTACATAAGAGAGACATAAAAAATGGGGGGTATATTACCATAACATGGGTTTGAAAATGAGAGAACCCATGTTGAGGACTCCTACACAGATCTGGATTATACATTGAAGGGGGTCTCTTTTTTGTCTTTAGTTTCTGATTTTTCATGAATATAATTTGAATATGTGGTAAAATAAACTCATCTTAGATCTTAGAATGGATGAGACCCATTGTTAATGATGGGTGATTTTATCTATAACTAATATGGGATGAAAGAATTTTAAATTTCCATGGATAGCCCCCTATATGCATCGTTATTCATCCTATAAGGGTAAAAATCCATCCACAAACAAATTTTTCTAGGAAATACACCTTTGTAGATCTATCTCATATACAGAGGGAGGGGGGCATTTATTTTTTTAGAAATTGTGGACATGACCAGGATAAAGGATCCAAGAATCCTTATGTGTTCTATAGATATATGAATCAAGAAACATGTAGTTCTAAAATGGATCCCTATATAGATCAGACTCATACATAGGGAGATGGAATTTTATCAATCCATACACAATATTTAGGAGGCTTCCTCTATACAGATCCAACTCATGTGAAAACAAAAAGAATATAATTAGGATCTAGATTTGTGTAATTCCATTATGGAAGTAAAATATCACCATAAGGGTTTAAATACTATGGTATAAGGGGAACTTTTATAAATTTAAGGCTGGGCCTAGGATAGGAGATCCAAGAATCACTATGTATCTTGTGCTGATAGAAATCAATACATACATAGTTCTTGAAGAGAATGTACCCTAAAAAAATATTTATCTTAAGCAGGGTAAATATGAATGTTGTTACTCAAAAATAGAAACTATCCACTATCATCTAGGTGTATGATATATAATTGTTGTGAAGGAAAATAGATCTCATATTGGGAGATACTTTCACTTTTGGGTTTATCTTCAAAAATGTCTAGCCAAAAAGGGGTGATTACTTTTAATATGTACCAAGTACCATAAGGGGTTATGATGGCGATGAATCAATGGATAGACCTAGGAAAATATACCCGGGAATCACTATATATCTTGAAAGGTTATGAATCAAGCCACACATATTTCTTTTATAAAATATTATCTTTATAGTTTGGGCTATCATGCAGGGAGAGAGATTTTTTTGATATTTCTACTGGGCCCAGGATGAGGGTGAAGGAATCGCAATGTATTCTCTATAGATAAGAATCAATCCACACATAGTTCTTTGGAAATAATGTCCCCTGCACATATTAGAATCTTATATAGGGGAGAGAATTTTTTTTACATCGTGACTTGTCCCAGGATATGATATCCAGGCATTACTACATATCTTGTATTAATAATAATCAAGAAACACATAATTATTTAGATTGAGGGTCCCTAGAAATGATCTCTCTCATATGTAGGGGAAGGGATATTTTATTCATAGGACGAGTCCATAAATGAGAGAACCCAAGTTGAAATCTCCTACATATATCTAGAACATATATAGGTTGGGGAGAATGTTCATATTTTTATTAATAGGATGATAACTGTGTTTATGGTAAAGTAATTGGAAATCACTATGTATCCTATAGTGACGGGAATCAATCCTACACATAGTTCTTAAAAAGTTGATTCCTTTCACATATCTAGCTCATATATAAGGAAAATGGGGTATTAATGTTCTAAAGAACATGCTTACCATGTTCCAAAAACTTCTACATAGATTTAGTGAGCATATAGGGGAGAAAGATACATAAAAAATGGGCCACTCATAAAAGTTTAGAGTTATAAAATATGGAATTCCACCTCATATTTTAATGTCATATTGCATGGATGGTGACCATGTAGTTTAATTTCATATAGTACAGACATGGGTGCTATATAGTTTAAAGTCTTATGGATAAGAATTTGATAATCATGTAGGAATTATGAAAAGTATTTATTGAGAAACCTTTAATTAGTGGGGGGTGTGATAAATTCCCTATTCATTATAGATATAGATTAATCTCTATTGGAATATAATTATGTATGGTGCAAGGTCCTTCCCTTTTTGGTTCAATATTTGGATGTTTCTTCCCTAGTATCATCACGATTCTAAGAAATAATACCAACTCTCTTTGCAAGAATGAGTAGATGAGAAACTTATTTTTGAAGGCCTACAAAATCCAATTCAAATAGATCTCTAGATTATATAGTGCATGCAACCTCTTATTATCGATTCATTCTAACTCATCAAGTCATTTTTGTGATTGTTCATATTTTGAGAGCTATCCAAAAATAGTGATTCAAAGTGAGGGAAAATTAATTTGAAGGGAATTAATGGCTCTGTTCTATAGACAAGAGAATATGGGGTTGCTTATATAATGGTGCATGATGTGGTATTATAGGCCCACAAGGTATGTAGGAGTTTGTCTCGCTAAGGTTTCATGCCTTTTCCTACCATTTTATAGAATATATTTGAAAAATTCACATTGAAATTCTCTATCTATCAATTTTCTTCCACATGAAAATGATACGAATGTTTGAACTAAATTTTTTAGTCCTGGTACTGCCTTTTCAACCTAGAATACCAAAATTTTATGCCATTGTATGTCAATATTATATGAGGGACACCAAATATAGTGATGATATTGTACTTAATAATTTTTATGATGTTATTCATCTATAATTATTTGAGGGTATGGGATTGGACCATTTGGAGAAGAAGCTGGTGGTGGTAAGAATATACTTGAACTACATAGATATAGCTATAGGATATACCCCATGACATCCATTCCCCATACAGAAAATGACCAAGAGTATTTAGCAGTATGAAACATTTACAAGGGCTAGTGGATGAAGTTTTCTTGTACTTGACATGTGTGACACTTGTTGCTGAATTCAACACAGTCTTTTATCATCATTGGATAAAAATAAAAAAACTTTCTAATTTGGTGAGAGATCATGGTTACTAACTGATGGGCACTACAAGAGCCTGCATGGAATTCTTATATTATAATGACAGTCTCTCTTTTTTTGATTAACTAAAAGAGGAATCCATTGAAGCCTCATTTATAGAGGAATTTATTTTCATTAATCTCATCCTCATGGGTGATTTTTTCTTCTTGATATTAGATATATTTCTTTTTGGATCAATCTGATGCTAGTGTTCTGTTTTGAAGGTAGTTGTTTCCCTAGATAATGATTGACTGGATAACTTAATAGGGGGGGGGGGTGAATTTATTTCTTAAAAGTTTCTTGAAAAAATAAATATAACCACCCTCTTTTAAGTATGCACATTCAATTTTCTTCCTTAAGAGTATATGTATAAAACATGTAAAATATATAGAAAGGAAATTTAATATAGAGATTTATAGTGGTTTGGGGAATATAAATCCCCTATTCCAATCCATGAATTCTATACTCCTCAATCTCGGTGATTTTTACTAAAAAACCATTTTAGTAGGGGATCCCAATAGAGTAAAAGCAACTGTCATTTAGTAAAAAGGTACAAGATATTTCAACCAGGCTCTCCCTTTAAAAGACCTATCCATAGTATTAACCACACTCTTACACAGAGTGAAAATATGGTAGAATAAGATACAAGATATAAGAAATGTTTGTAGCCAACAGTTACAAGAAAAAACTAAAAGTAGATAAATATTCTTCCAGAAAGAATGATATACTTAAAGAAAATATTAGGATGAAATTCAGTGCAATAGATATAAATGATAATATTATCACTAGACATATATATTCTCAGTATGTACAGATTTCTGGTGTTAGGTAAAGGCAAAAAACATTTCATATCTTTTTGTTCCCATATCTTTTTTTATAACAGTTTCTTTTTATATTCTATTTGAACTTGAGAAAAGGATAACTCTAACAATTGAAAAGGTGTGAAATGACTTATCAAGAGATTAGAAAAGTAATCAAAATGTTTTGTAATATCATATCTTCCATGGATATCAACTGAACATACTGTTCATCATATGATATCTTTATTAAGATAAAGTAGATTGTCTTTGTAAGATGATCAGTCATCAACATAGCATAAGATAATTATTAAACTTAATATAAAATGTTACTATGATGTGGTATTCAATTTTCTTCAACTTTTGATGGCTAGGAATATTCTTCTCATAAGGTTAAAGTCCTTTCACAATTTCATACTAACTAAAAGATATTTATTGAGTGACTTAGTCGAACATCATAAGATAAAGTTTTATGTGATAATTTATGATTTTGAACAACAAAATACGTTTTTCATATTTTATAAGATAAATTATTTACATATATAGAGATCATAATTTAATCAAAAAATGTAAGTTAATTATAATTTGAAACACTTAACAAACTTGTTAGAATAAAATTAGGGATTTTGTGAATCATCAAAACACATAAAGTTAATATATATCAGAACAATATATTCTTTAACAAAATATCCCCCTTTTTGAAGATCACAAAACCAATGTAATGTAATTTTTTTCCAATATTATATTTTAACATTTTAGAAAGGAAGATATTTCCTTTCCTTTTTCTTCTGAACAAAATATTTTTTTCTCCCCTATTTTGAAATAAGAAACAATTTTGAAATAAAAGTGATTTTTTTATTTTCTTTTTCTTCTCCCCCATTTTATGATATAAAAAAGAAGTTTAATAAGGAAAATTCTTTTATTGAACACATATATTTGGTAGTAAATATAGTTCATAATGAAACATTAACATATTTGAATAACAAAGATAAAGATAATAAATCTAAAAAAAAGGATTAACAATTATAAACATCACATTAAAATCATTAATAGTATTAAGGAAATGATTCAATTAAAACATAAGGTAATATATCATGATCATTTGAAATATATAATAAAATACGATACAGATATTCAGATGCCATAAAGGTGGCATATTCAAATGTTTTAGGGTGCCCAACCACCAAGAGACTGATTTCATGAACTTGAAATGGATGAGTATCAAATGATTTACTAAAAAAGAATTTTGATAGGTGGTTTCTTGAAAGAGAGGGTTTTTTTGGGGAGGAAACGAAGATGAAGGTAAAGGAGAATCTAATTTTGTTCCAACAACATCACCTAACATCAGTAAGGATTCTCCAAGACTAGCATGATATTCCTGAAAAAACCTAATTGGTGTCGACTAAATGTTGCAATAAAATTTCTATTACTTTTCCAAATAATAGTTATCTACACAAGTAAAGTAAAATTTAAAGGATGGTATAGTGAGGAACAAATATGTATCTTTAGAAAACAAATTTATATCCCCTTTAATGACCCTCTAATGGATCAAATATGTTTTTGAGATGCTGAGAGGCATACGGGTAATGATCAGAAATCTGAGGTCCCTGCAACCTTCTCCCACACATATGAAAAAGAGATTCAGAAAAATCATCAATAATTTTCACTATGTCATGATTACAATAATCTGGGATACTGGTAAATCCATTCCACACTGTTTGAGAAAATTTTCCAACAATGTTATAGAGGTATCATTTTTTAACACAACTAGTTATAAGGTTTCTTAAAACTTCAAAATGATTGTTTGGCACCTCATGATAGAAAAAATTTCTTTTCCCTTAGGAGGCTCAATTATTTTTGAGGATTCTACAAACACATCCAATTCTATTTTATCATATTCTAAGAAATTATTCTTGATATTTTTCCTCATTGCTTCATGTAAGTATTAAATTTTATTCTCTATGTCTCTAAAGTTGTTTGACAGAGTTCTAGATAAACTATGTAGAATATTAATGATGAAACTCACATACGTCTTTACTTATAGAGATTTTTTTTGAGTTTCTTCTAGCACTTGGTTATGTGTGGAACTAATATCTTTTGTGTAGCTATCAACATATCCAAAATATTACTTTATTGTAGCTGATAGTCTTATAACTTCATAAAAAATAGTTCTATATATGTTTTGAAATATTTATCTTGTCACAAATTCACCGTGAATAGAATAAATAATTGTAGTTAATGAATATATATATTGAGATAATTCATTATTCTTAACTAAACATCCGAAATGAGCATGGTTCCAAAAAGGGGTCGTTCCGAACACTTTTATAAGATATAATGTACTACCAGTCTTACTTCCTAAACGTCATCTTTTGAGGACATATAATCACATAGAGTTCTTAATTATTGATGTGATTCAAATATTTGATATTTTAAGGTCACAACTTTAGATGCTAACTGTGGGACGCTTTTCTAAGGTCTTTCAGAAATATTCCTTTTAGTTTTTAGAATTTCTTCATTCTGAGCTTCTTAAGGAATAGGGGAAACCCTTTCCTATTGAACTTCATCACTCTCTTCTCAAAGTGGTTGATTCTTAGTGACATTTGGTACTACATCCATGCAGTGTGATTCTTGTGAATATTTTCTTTTGATTATTTATTCCTCCATTCTCTCTATATCTTGGAAGTAAGACTTAACTAGAATAAAAGACATTCTTGACCTTGCAAAGATTGTATTATTATGAATGATTGATAAAATCCAAGAGATATATGTGGATATACTTTCATTTGGAACTTGGACTGATGGAGAAGAAAAATCATGAAGGGTGATCTCTTGAAAAACAAATTTTGGGTTTGATGGAATACCAACCCAAACTCTTTTTCTTAGATTAAGAGTTTCTTATTCTGCATCACAACTTTTTCTAGTCTCATAATGATGAGATGATTATTCCACCACTATTAGTTTCTTAAGAAAACTAGAATGCTCCCCCTAAATCTGAGGAGGGTCTATTTCTAACATCAAGTAAAAGGGAATCAAAATTTTCAAGGAAAAAACCAAATTCAATCCACTTTTTCTTAAAAACACTTGAATTTTGGTTTTTCAAACCATGCCATGGAATTGTGTCATTTTCAACCAAAACAAATTCAGAATTACAAAATACTAAAGTTAATATTATTCTATATGGGTATAAGTTTAGAGAATTATTTTGGACATGACACATATATTGCAAGATATATCTTACTATGTTCACAGGCTTTTATAGCATAAATAAATAAAGAAAATAAATATCCAAAAAAATAATTTTTTAAACTCACCATTTCTTTAAGTATTCTCCAATTAAATGAATTTTATCAGCATCTTTATTTCTGGATCTAGATTATTTACTTTATTTTTCTCAATGAAATAATTTCCAAATAGAGATTTAATAATCTTTGGAGAAGTAACACCATACATGAAAGATAAAGAGGTAAATCAGAATGAATATCCTTCGTGAGGAACTTTCAATACTTCATCCAGCTTAATGGAAGTCAACGATATATTTTTTTGATTGACGATTACAGTGACTAGGTCTTTATCATCAATAAGGAGTAAAACAATAGACTCATAGTTTTCATGAACTAATTTCTTAAAAACTATCAAGGTCCATGACACATGAAAAACATATTCCAATCCTTGATGGTTGATAACTTTATTCAACACAATATATGTTATATCCATCCATTTTAAATAAATGGATCTTCCACTTAAAACTTTTATTGATATCATTTGTCACTTCATCCTTCTAGATAAAGCACCGTTGGGTACTATTTTTTTACAATGTGTAGAGTTGTTGAGGGATCAGAAGGTTGAAAGGATAGGGTAAATTGGGTTTGAGAAAAGAGAAATAAGGTTCAAAAGGTTTTGTGATTCATTTCACATGTAGAGTTGATACTCAACATTTTTTTTTCACAGTAATAGAGGGGTCACATAGTAATGTCAGAGTATTTATTACTAATAGTAGGTTACATTGTCTACTGGATGTGACTGTTTCTCAAAATAGAAGCATAATAAAATATTTAAATACAATATATAATGTTATTACTGTATATAAGAGAGATATAATTTAAAAATTTCTTTATAAGATTAAACATACCTAATTCTTATTTAATGAAATCAAATCTATTAGCAGGCAGGGGTTTAGAAAAAATATTTTATAATTGTTTTTTTGTAAAAACAAATTCTAAAGAGATATTATCTTTTTATGCATGATCTCTTAAAAAATGATGTCTTAAATCTATGTTCATTGTTCTTGAATGGTTTATTAGTTTATTTGAGATGTTGATAGTACTATTGTTATAACATATTATTGGAACATGATTAAAGTTAAATCCAAATTCTATTAAGGTTCATTTTAACCACAACACCTATAAACAAAAAATCCCTGTATTAATATATTAAACTTTAGTAGTTGATAGTTCTATATAATTTTTCTTCTTACTTGACCAAGATACTGGGGATTTACCCAGAAAATGACATGTTCCTGAGGTTCTTTTCCTATCTAATCTACATACATAAAAATTTGCATCTGAGTATGAAATTAAATTAAAATCATATATTTTTGGAAAAAATAAGAGAAAGAGTTACTGTTCCTTTTAAATATCATAAAATTATTTTCACATCATTTAAATACGATTATATGGTATTATATTGAAGTCTTGCACAAATACATACTGAAAACATAATTTTTTGTCCAATTATAGTAAGGTACAATATACTTCTAATTATTACTCTATACAATGTGTTTTCAACTGGTTTTTCAGTTTCATATGAGTCAAGTTTGATATTGTGAATCATAGGAGATTCATAGGTCTTACTGTTTTCAAGTATAAAATTCTTAAGTAAGTCGAATATGTATTTTATTTGATTTAAAATATTTCCAAAATCTTTTGGTAAACTTGAAATCTTAGAAAATAGTTTAGTTCACCCATAATACTCATTTCAAATTACTTCTTCATATGTTTTAAAAATTCATTACATAGTTTTTAATTTTTTGATCAGAAAATAACACCATATTTATATATTTGTACTAACAAAATATCAAAAAAATAAGTTTTATTGAATAATGTAGGATCTGTTATTCCTATTGTAAAACCATTTGATAAAAGAAAAAAATTTATTTTTCATACAATGCCCTTGGAGCTTGTTTAAGTTCCTATAGATCCTTGGTAAGTTTTAACAATGAATTTTGAAAATGAGGATATTCAAAACTGGGAGGTTGTTATACATACAATTCCTCTATTAAAAAACCATTTAAAATGGAATATTTTACATTCATCTGATAAAATTTAAAATTTATATAATATTAATATGCTATAAGGATTATAATAGCTTCTAATACATATACAAGAGAAAAGGTTTCTTCATGATATATTACTTCTTTTTGATTATATCCTTTGGAAACCAATATAGATTTATTTATAGTTATTACAACATGGTCATCTTTCTTATTTTAAAAAACCCAATTTATTCCAATTACAGGATGGTTTTAGGGTATTTCAACCAGTTTCCGTACCTTATTTACTTTGAATTTATTTATCTCTTATTGAATTTATAAGAACCAAACTTGATATCATAATTATTCTTATACAAATTTAGGTTCTAATTGGGATAGAAAGGCAGATAATTCAACTAAATTTCCAACATTTCTTATAGTTCTTACTTCTTCATCCAGTTTTCCTATGACTATTTCTAAATGATGGCCTTTAATGTTTTTGGGTGTGCTAGGTAGAAAACTTTTTGGTTTACTAGTATATACCCATATTAGATTTACTAGTATATACCCATATCAAGTTCTAAATCATCATCCTTTCTGTCATAAAAGATATGTTTCAGTCTCATATTTTTGAATGAATCATTTTGATCATTAATTTGAGTCATTTTGTGACCGAAGGGATCACTTTCATCAAATTTCACATGAGACAATTCTTCAAAAATCCTTGACCTTTTATTGAAAACTCTATAAGCTTTGGATGTAGTAGAGTATCCTAGGAAGATACCTTCATTATACTTTGGATCGAACATCCCAAGATTATCCTTGGAGTTCAATATGTAATCCTTACATCCAAATACTTTGAAGTATCCTACCTTGGGTTTTCAATTATTCCATAACTCATAGGGTGTTTTCTTGAAAATAGGTCTTATTAGTAGTCTGTAAATGATATAACGTTCTATGTTAATAGATTAAACATAAAAATGAGTGGGAATGTTATATTTACATAAAATAGTCCTAGAAATTTCTTGCAAAGTTATATTTATCTTTTAGAAAACACCATTCTGTTAAGGTGTCCTAGGGGAATAGAATTTATTTTTAATTTCTTTCTTAGAGAAATAAGTATTAAATTAATGATTCTAAAATTATTCCCCATGATCACTTAATAAATACATGATTTTGACATCCTTTTAATTTTTCACAAGTTTAAAAAAATTAATAAACATAGAAAAAGATTCAATTTTAATACTTAAAAATAAACCCATGTAAATCTTGAAAAATCATTAAATAATACATAAAAAAATGACTTATCAGTAGGACTTGCAGTTATGGTTGGTCCGAAAAAATCTATATGGATAATATCAAGAGGTATAAAAGTATAAACTTATTTAATTGGACTGAAATATGACTTATATTACTTTCCCATTTGGCATGAATCACATAGTTTCTTTCTGTAAAATTTAGGATCAGGAAATTGAAAAATAATTTTTTTAGACAATTTTATTAATTAATGAACATTATAATTTCCAAGATTATGTTCCAAATCCACAATTCATCAATTTCACCATATAAACAATTTACATTATGTTTACACAAGATCTAGTGTGTAAACATTGTTTGTTCTTGGTTCTTTAAATTTGAGACATTTATCTTTAAAAACTAAACATGTATTGTTAAAAAAAACAATATAATGACTATCATCACAAAGTTGAGAAATAATTATTAGGTTGTTCTTAAATCCTTCAATATAAAGTACTTTTTTGATTAGAATATGTTTAGGATTTCCAAATGACCCAATAACAACAATATTTCCTTTTTTATTATCTCCAAATGTGACATATCCTCTATCTAATTTGGGAAGAGAGTGAAAATTGAAGTAATCTCCACTCATATTCCTTGAAAAACCACTATCTATGAACCATTTTTGTATTTTTGTTCATACATATAGTTTCCTACAATGAAAAATAAAAAAATAGAATTTTTTGGTACCAAAATTATTTTGAGTCCAAATATGTTAGCTATAAGAGATCTAGGCATCTAGACTTACTTATATTTTCCAAAAAACTTTTCAATTTGTTTTAAAAAATCTTTTGAAAGAAAAACCTTTTTAATTACACCAACTTTAGGATTTTTTAAATTACAAATATTGGAAAAATTTAACGTTTCACTATAATGAAAAGAAGTAACTTTAAGAAGATATTTCTTTTTTGTGTAGGGAGAAAAAGATTTTTTTATAAAGCTTAGATATTTCACCTTAGCTTTCAATTCCAAATTTTTCTTTTGTAGGTTGATTTTGGCCAAGATTTTTCTAAAATAGTATCATCCTTATGTAAAAACAGTTTCATCATCTTTAAAATTTTGAACCTTTTTTATAGGTTTTTGATTTCTTTGACTTATTCCTCATTCAAGATAATAGATTTTTCCAATTGATTTTTTAGGTTTAAGACCCTATTGTTCATATTTGCTTCCTCGCCAATGATTTTATTATAATAATTTCAAAGGGATTTAATTTTTATTTTTTATAATTTCGTACTTGATTTCAAACATGGTTTATTATTTATTTAATTATTTATAGGAGAAATTTTCATTCTATGATTCATGTTCATGCTCAGAATAATAAGAATGTACCTCATCTATTTTTGCCATAAATCATATATTGGTCTTTTGATTTGAAGCTTCAGTATTATCTTTTGATTATGATGACATGAATTTACTAGAATCATTAGAATCACTCCATGTGACCTTCATAGCTTTCTTGGATTTATTGTATCCATTTTACTTGAAATATTTATTTTCTATCTTCTTTTAATCATTTTTTTAGACATTTAGGTTTACTGTGCCACAAATTTTTGAATTCATAACATATCAACTCTTTTGATTTTTCACCATGCTTTCTGTTCTTATTGAAGGGTATTCTAAATCCTCATATCTTGTTATATAATTTTTTGAACTTTTGAGAAAATTGAGCATGGTCAACATTTTATCCATCATTTATTGAGAATTATTCTTCTTTATATGGTTCAAAAAATTATGCACTTATTCCATTTCCATCATCATTATAATTAGACACTTTCAAGGCATCATTTACCTTTTTGATCATTTTAGGCTCTTCATTTGTGTTTTTACCTTTTAGCTTCATACATCATGAGAGTTACAATAAAAACATTCATCTTTAATTTCTTTAATTCTATAAATTGTCTGATGGTAGCTGAGATTCCACTCCACTTAGGTGGTAATAATATAAGAAATTTTGATGCCTATTCGGGTTGAGTGATAGGAATTCCTGGGGAAGCAAGGTTTTTTACAATTTTAGTGAGTCTTCCATTCAGTTGAGGAATTATTCTCCTTCAGCCATTTTTAAAGTAATGAACTTGATCTTGGATGTATCATATCTAAGGGATTTCATATTGTCAGTGCCTTCATATGCTACTAACATAGTTTTTCACATTTCACGTGCTGTCAGACATTGAGGGATCCTGGTGAACTCATCTAGTCCTAACCTGCACATGACAATGTTCATAGATTTAGAGTTTAAATCATAATTTATTTTAGTTTCAACATCCCATGTTTTAGGTTCTTACTTAGGAATTTTGTAGAGATTAACTGCTTTGAGGTAGACTTTTAGACCAAGGTTCTTCAGATAAATGATCATGTGAGATTTCTAGAAACCATAGTTTTCACCATTAAAGTATGGATCTCTAACCATTGACATACCTTCTCAGTTATCCACCATAAAATCCATTCGATAATAAATATTTATAATTAAAACTTTGAAAGTGGTGAACTCTAAAATCATAAGATATGATACCAATTATTTCCCTAGATAATGACTGACTAGATAACTCAAGAGGTGGGTGAATTGAGTGCTTAAAAGTTTCTTAAAAAAACATAACCACCCACTTCAAAGTATGCACATTCAATTTTATTCCTTAAGAGTATATGCAGTGAAATTGTAAAATATTCAAAAAATAAATTGAACAAATAGATTAATAGTGGTTCAGGGAATAAAAATCCCATAGTCCACTCCACCAATTCTTTAGTCCCTGAGCTTAGTGATTTTCACTAAAAATCCCTTTTACTAGGGGCTCCCAGCTAATTACAAGAATCTTCCACTTAATAAAAAGGTCCAATAGCTTTCAACTAGTAGATTTATTTATAGGAACTATCCATAGTATTTTTTACACACTTATGTTGAGTGAAAACATGGAAGAATGAGATATAAGATTTAAGAAACATTTGCAGCGCATAGTTGCAAGTAACAATTGATAGTAGATGAAGATTCATCCTTAGAGAATAATAAACTTTAAACATAGATAAAAATGATATTTAGTGAAATAGATAGAATATACAATCTTAGAACTGGATGTACTAATTCTTAGTATGTACAGATATATAGTGTTAAGTAAAGGAGAATAACATTTCTTCTCTTTTTGTTCTCATCTCTTCCTTTTGTTATTACTAACTATTCCTTTTTATATTATGTTTAAACTTGATAACATGATAACTATAATGGTAAAAAAAATCCATGCATAGATCTTGATAAAATAGGTTAATAGGAGTGTATTTCCACATTTTCCAAATATATAATTTCTTTTGTAATCGTGATGTTGGAGATTTTATTGATCTATGAAATTTTCAATTTATGGAAACTCTTGTGCAGTCTGATATTTCCTTAAATAAACAATATTTTTTTGATTTACTCAAAAGGTTTGAAATGAATTATAAAGATATTATAAAATTAATCACGATGTTCTGTAATATCAGATCTTCGATGGATATCGGCAGCACATACTGTTCATCATAGGATATCTTTTATAAGATAAAGTTGCATATCTTCGTAAGATGATCAGTCAACAATGTAACATAAGATAATTCTTCAACGTAAGATTAAATGTTACTATGATGAAGAATTAACTTTTATTCAACTTATTTTGTCTATGAGTATTATTCTCAAAATATTAAAGTCCTTTCAAATTTTCATACTAAATAGAATATCTTTCTTGAGTGACTTAGTCGAACATCATAAGATAAAGTCTTACGTGATACTTTCTGATTTTGAAAAACTGATGATGTTCTTCATATTTTATAAGATAAATTATTTTCGTATAGAGAGATAAGAATCTAAGAACATAGTGTAAGATAATTATAATACGAGACACTTAACAAACTTATTAGAATAAAAGTAGGGATTTTGTGAATCATAGAAACACATAAAGTGGAGATATATTGGAACAATATACTCTTTATAATAGTAGTCAATTATGGGGATCATCCTTCCAATAAAGGTAATAAAATAATCATTTTATGGGGAAGCACAGATCTGATTTATGTTCTCCATGTCACAAATGATGTTTGGGGAAACTACTATTCGACATGTGATGTAGAAGAATATCTTATCCAGTTTAGTTTCAACTTGGACAGTGGATGCATTTTCTAGCACATCAACACATACATTTTTTTGAATAAGGGATGTGATTAAATATCAGTTTAAATGGGAATACTTCCATCAAACCCATCATGTAGCTAATAAAATGGGTTAAATATTCCTTCTTAATGTCATATTCACTATTTATATTCTCAATCACTAGTTCTGGGTCACCTTTTTCATTCAGATGGGCTATCTAAAACTATAGGGCTATCTACAAGCCTGTAATAAAGGCTTGGTAATCTACCTCATTTTTTGTGAAGCCTTTGAATAATAATAAGGAATACGTAAAGCCTACCCTGGATGGGAAAAAAAATAATATCCATAGATAAACCTGACTGAGATTCAAGAATTCCATTCTTTTCCTGATCAAACTTCAAGAGTCCCTATCAAAATACATATCCTATGTTTGGGGAGTTTCATGATTATTGAAAACCTATTCATTTGGGAGATCAATGTTTACTAGAATTCTCTTTGTGATAGGATGAATTATAATTAAATTGGATAGATATTTCCCTTTTATTGCATTTAATGACCTGAATTGAATGTAATACTATTGTAGGGAAGACACCCATCATTCCATACACCTAGTTAGTATAAGGTGACTGGAAATGTACTTGATCGGATTAACATGAGAAACCTGGTAGAATTTATGATGCTGTATGTAGTGCCTCAACTTTTATATCGTAAAGACAAGTGTAAGGAAATTTTTATCGACATATGAAAATTAGGTCTTAGAATCTAGAAATGTATGGATGATATAGTGGTGACTGTTTTCATTCCCTACATTTTTTTTGTGTGTGTGAGAAGGGCACTGAGAGATCGCTTCATAATGACCACATATAGGATAAATGGTTTCTCTTATACTGGGGGAATTATGACCTATAGGTGTAGAAGATATTGCTCTATGTTCTTGAAGGATTCATGAAAATCATTATCTCATTGGTAATTGAGTGCCATCCTTATTAACTTAATAAATGAGAGGAATTTTATGAACAAGTTTTCTATGAAATAACTAATATAAGAGAGGCATCCCTAAAACTCTCTCGATTTTTTAAGGACTTGAGGAGGAAAAATTTTGAGGATCACACTAGTATTGGGGTAAAATTTGATTCCATAGTGTCATACCACAAAGCCAAGGATTTTTTTTCTAATGTTACCCCAAAATCACACTTCAAAGGGTTCATCGTCAAGCTGTGATGCTGTAATTTTAAAAAGATTGTTTAGAGATCAACAAGATGATCATAATGATACCAGGACTTAAATACCAGATCATATAAATAAAACTCTATGATTCTTCTAATAAATGGTTTAAATATGTGATTTATAACACATTGGTTGGTGGCGGAAATATTTTTCAAACCAAATTGCTTGACCAAGTGGCATAATATCCCTTGACGCACCCTAAAATATTTGAAAACCTAATATTTAGGGGCTATCATGATCTAAATGTACTCTGAATACCCTTACATAAAGGAAAGGTCTTGAAAGAAAATAGTTTCATTGACCATGAGTTATATAACTAGAACCAGGAAATTATCCTTTGATTAATATTGATTGAGATCTTTGAAATTTATGCAAACCCTAATATATATGTTATTTTTATTAATGGGGATGATGTTGTCCATCCATTTTGGGTATTGAATCTATAGAATAAAGTTTTAATTGATAATATTGTGTACTTGTAACTCTACCTTAGAATAATGTGAGAGGTATATTCTTCTAGTCACATGTTTAAAACCTTGCTGGTTATCTAATATGCCCGTGTGATGGGTAGCCACATCAGGGAAAAATACAGGCATATCTGTATAGCTCTAAGAAAAAACATAACAATTATATGCCTGGAATGAGATACACATCTCTTTCTCTTCTATAGGAATGGAGACACTGATCAATGTGGACTGTGATTCCACTTTGGTTCCCAGATTTACATACTAGATATAACACCCCAAATTTTTATGAATTATTATTTTTCGAATAAATTAATGTTCTTTGATGGATTGCGTTGCATGCTAAAGAAAGTTCAACTTTATTTATATGAAACACCAAGTTAATCTTGTTCTACATGCAACACTGATTTTACTTTGTGGTATATAGAAAACTATGTTTGGTTTGTGTTACACACAATATCTATTTTTACCAAACTATAATATACTATTAGTATTGTTATTTAATATGATAGTTATCACATTTCCATTGAAATAGAGGGAATGAATAGGATTAAATAAATTATGAAAATATATAGTTTTCAAATATTTACTAGTTATCTATTTATTAAAAATAAAATAATAATCATTTAAAATAAAACAAACTGTTTTATGAAAAATAATATCTTTTCTAAAAGACAGGTTAATATTTCTTGGCACACATAATTCAAAATTAAATTTTACCACTTTAGTAAATTTATTTAAAAAAAACTTTAATTTTTAAATCATAGTATCAAAATTATCTTAGGGTAAATGTTTTTTTTTTGAGAAGTTTCATTTTTTGGATGAATAGTGAAAAAATACTTATTTTTAATTGAAATATTCTTTTTCATTTAATTTTTTTTATAATTTTAAACTATATTTTAAATTAGTTTTAAAGTATAATTATTTAAATTATATATCTATTAATCCAATTTAGGTATTTATAACCAATTTCAAATTGAAAGTGAATATAAAAACTTTGTAATCTTTTGATCATTTTTTTTGCTTTAGAAACCTGCTTTCTCGTCATGACGGTGCGATTAATTTTAAATTAATTTATTTCAATTATATAAAATGAATTTGGAAAAATGTATTTCATATTTAGAATCATCATAATTAATAAAGTTTAATAAATCCAACTTAATTTTGAACAAATTTATTAGTGAAAGAAATTAAAATTAATTACTATGATTAAGGTAAAAATAAGATTACTTAGTGGTTAAACATAGAATATAAGGTGTAATAACGTCCCAAAACTTGTCAAAAACCAATTTTATATACATATTTAGTCACTTTTTACCTTAGGATTTAATTTTATGAGTTTTTGGGACAATTAAACATTAAATTGACCCATATAATAAGTTAAGTAAAGAAAAAGACAAAAAATGCACCTTTCATCCTTTTAATTTTTATAAAGATTTGGAATAGGGAAAAACTACATAAGTTTGTAGTAAATATTATTTTTGAATATAAATGAGTTTTTCATCATGATAATTTATTTTAATTTATCTATATGATACAATTACATTAAATTCTTAATAAATTCAAACACATTAATTTTTTAGTTAATAATTAAATAAATCAAATGATATTAAAAACATTAAAAGTGAATTAAAATGAATGAATTATTGTGTTAAATTAGTTTTTATATGAATATATCATTTTAAAAAGACTACCACCTCATGAAGCTTTGTGATTTATTCACACTTTACATGGAAGTTATTAAGGACAAGTTTAAAAAAAATACATGATATATATGACATAAAAATACTAATGAAATTATAATATATATATATATATATATATCATTTAATTTTATTTATTTTAATATGATAAGAAAATGAAAATAATGTTCATGCGTACGTACGACCTGCCGTCTCCATGAACAATGTATTCCATTTACTATCAAAAAATTTAATAGATTACTATAAATAAAAATATATTGAATTTATATGATATTTATATCATGGTTTACATTCTAGATATGATGAAACCCTAATCAAAGTAAGAGGGAAAAAATGTCATGTCAAAACATATATGAAAAACAAAGTGGTTATTACCCGAAACATAACTTTAACATGAAATTATTAATAAATGGGTAATAAAAGGTCATAAAAAATCATATATGGTATGATATATATGAATATGGTTATGAAATATCTGTATAATAAATTTATATTTATTACATAGGAGGTTGAAGGAGTATGATGGAATTTAAGACTTAAGGTAAGGGATTTACATCTCACTTTTTTCTTTTGTGAGACACATGCTATATTCACCACCTATTTCTTCTATGGGTTGTATATACTACCCATGAATGTACCTTATGATTATTATAATTAATTTTTTTATATTTACATATCCATTGAGGATTTATCTTTCATGGGGATATAGTTTCAATGTGACCGAAGTGGTAATGATTTTATGTGTAATCTCATTATTTATCAGGATTGTTTACGATTATGATTACATTGATGAAATATTATGATCCATATCTCAAGAATTATAAAATTTTTGTTATAATATGGTAATTAATTATATATTCAAGTAATTTTACCATTTCTATGCTCTTTGGTACTTAAGATACTTATAATTTGTTTTCATGAAAATCTGAATTTATTTCTCTCTTTAGTTAGAAACCTGTTTTCTTTCAAAACCATGTTTTCTAAAAATATTTAAAAAAATATTCTAGTATTATCCTATTATTTTTAAAATACATTTTTATGCATGTTTTAACTTTTTTAATTTTTTTTAAAAATCAATCTTCTTGTCATTTTCCGATCAAGGATCTTTTGACTTCTACCGATAATATGAAATGAATATTTGTTTTTACATACTCTTCATGTATGAAATACTATGATGTTATGAACACTATATTCATTGAATATTCCTTTATAAGATTTAAATAATATTTTCAAAATAAAATCTTTTCTTAAATATTTTGGAAATATTTTTATTTTAGATTTATTTTCAATGAAATTAATTTTGAAAATGTTTTATTTTTAAAGAAGTGTTTAAATGATTTTTAAAGATTACTTTATAAGTTTAAAATGTTATTTTCAAAGAAAAGCATTTAATTTTTTTTATATTTAATTTTTTTTAAATAGTTTTCAAATATTACTTTATATTTTTTCAAATTTAGTAGTAAATAAAATGATTTTCCAAAGGTTTTATGTTTTAAAAAGTGATTTTTTAAATAGTAAAGTATATATATTTTTTTCAAGAAATGTGTTGGTCGGAGTAGTTTATTCAAGAGGGAAGGGGTGAATTGAGTAACTATAAAAATTTCTGTTACAAAAAAATATTATTTTAAAATAAATGGTTTTCCCCAAATTTAGACACAGCCCAGTTAATCAAGGTTATACTGTTATAAGAGTTTTACTATTTGAACAAATTCTTAGAAGATTGATTAATTCTCAATAATCTTAATATGCATTATTAATATTACTTTTGAAGTTATCCTACTAAGACAAATTAGTTATAAATTATTTCCAAGACTAACTATCAAATTGAAATTAGAGTTTTCTGGATTATGCAATCAAGCAGTAAAAAAGAGAAGACTAAAAATAAAAAGCACAGCGGATATAAAACAAGTGGTTCAGTCTCAAGCCGAGACCTAATCCACTCCGCTTGGTGATCACCTGCCACCAAGCAGTTTATATAAATAAACTTTGATCCACACCCTAGATCGAGGTTAACAACAATACACAGACTATCCAGGTCACACAGGGACCTCTTCCACAGTTTTTGTGGGTAAAAAAAAAACAATAAACATGCCACATAGGGACCTCTTCCATAGTTGTTGTGGGTAAACAAAAATAGAGAGTTTGGTGTAAGGATTTAGAAATCCTTCATTTTAGCACAAGATTTAGTGTGTGTGTGGAATATACAGAGTGCGCACACTACTCGAAAGTTAAGTAAAAGAATCACTAAGAGAGAGTATATATGAGTTTAGAAAGGATCTAGTGATTTGAGGTGCAGCTCTGGACTCCTTTGATTTAGCAGAAATACTTATGAGTCCTTCTCTGGTTTTTGTCTTGAAAAACAAAGTGTCACGATTCAGCTTGTGTTCTGCACAAGCTTTGACAATGTGAAGATGTTCTCTCTATTCCAGTGTAATTAATATGTTCTTCAGTAGAGTCGGATTTTATACATATGAAAATGATTTATTTAAAAATCTTTCAAAGTGTTCTTTGTGGTCGTGCTCACACGCTTGTTTTCTATTCAGTATCATGTTCTATGGTTGTTGGGAAATCTTCTATCTTTATCTTTGAATGCATGAGATTTAGCCGACAGGTTCCATGTGTTTCATGCCTCATACCTCATACTATGTATAAAAAGAAACATTAATTATGTTAGTGTATTAAAGGCATCAAATATGACCGTTAAGAATTAAATTGAAAGATGAAAAAATAGTTTAAGAAACGGTGTCAGAGTAAGTTGTGAGAACGGCGTCTCCTTCATAGTGTCTGAGTGCCACAGTGTCTGAGTGTCACAGTCTAAGTTTCATGTTCCGAGTGTCATGGTCTAAGTGTCATGGTCTGAGTGTCACAGTATCTGGCTAACAGTGTCTTGACTTTATGGTGTCAGGCTTACGGTGTCTGATCATCACGGTGTCAGGCTTACGGTGTCTGATCTTCATGGTGTCTGGCCTTCACGGTGTCAGGCTTACGGCGTCTGATCTTCACCGTGTCTGGACTTCACAGTGTCAGGCTAACTGTGTATGACCTTTACGGTGTCTAACCTTCACGGTGTCAGGCTAACTGTGTCTGCTTACTATGTCTTGCTCACGATGTCTTATACTTAGGCACATAACTGTATTCATACATAACGATTAATATGCATGAAATGGATTGATATTAACCATTATAAATCATGAGAGAACTTAAAAAATAAATACACATGATTGGATATGATTTATAGGAGTTAACTAGGTTGAATGAGATTTGTGATAAGTAAAGAGATTTGGGATCATTAATGAGACTTGTGATAATTAATGAGATTTGTGATCATTAAAACATGATTAATACATGAGGAGTCCAACAATCTCCCCGTTTTTTATGATCAAAAATCGTGTACAGTAAAAAGGTGTAAATTAGATGCAACTATAGAGAAACTAACATATAGAAAAACAAATAACTTATTTCTCACCCTTTTGGGATTATCAAATAGTTAAAATAAGAGAGGATAAATAGTGTACATTCCATTAAAAAGGAAGCAGAGTGTAGTACATCATAATGTAGAAATACAAAAATCAGTGACATCCCCATCAAAAAGTAGTAAGCACTGGTCTTATTCAAGGATTGGCCTTCTCTTTTACTTTATCAGCAGCAGAAGAGGACACCATAGGGGAAAAAGATGATGTGGAATAAGGTAGAGATGTGGTAGATAGAGAGGGTAAAGGGAGACCTTCGAAGACTGAGGGAGCCAATATAAGAGCATCGAAAGATCTTGGCAGTTGCTGATCAAGGATGACAGGACTGATTTAACTAAGAGCCTGGCCAATAGACAGGGCAGTTTAAGCTAAGGTAGAAGTGAATGTAGGTAGTCCAGGTCTGAGAGGAGCAGCCACTAGGGTAACAATTGCTGTGCTCTGGACATGGATATACGGTCTCAGAAGTTTGATGAAGTATGCAATGATTTCTACACCATATTGCATGGCCTTTTCAAAATAATATTTGTTTTCCATGAACTTGTCCAAATATCTGGTAAACTCAGTTAGCTTCTGGACTTGGTTTTTGAAGGCTTGGGTTACAGGAGGAATTCTCAGATTTTCTACCAGATATTTGAAATGGTTTGTCATATCAGTCTTGGAGAAAATCCTGTTTGAATAGAAGTACACTTTCTTAGAAATCTCCTGCTGGGAATCATTGGAAATCTTGGAATGAATTTTCACAAGATCAAGAACTCTATCATTGTTCTTGATAACTTCATAAAAAGAATTCACATTGAAGCCACTTAAAGCATTCTGAAGCTCTTCTTGGATTATCGATCTGAGCAAAGAACTGTCCAAGGCAGGTGTAGAGGATTCACCAGAGGTATGAGAAGCTTTGAAGACTTTGGTTAGTGACTTAAGCTGGTTCAGTACCTTTTTAAGACAACCAGTTTATTCATCAATGAGGTTATTTAGGTTTACCACAAGCTCTCTCATTTATTTCAACAACTGGTTGTTCCTTTCTACAATCTTTTCATCATAGGATAACAGGTAAGGGTGAATCTGAGACACAACATCTCGAGAAATTTGAGACACAGAAGGTTCTAGAGAGGCAACAACATGTTCTGATCTAGAATGCAGCTATTTCTTCACATATTCAACCATGCTTCTTAGGGTTGAGACTTCACTACTGAGCAACCGATTTTCAACTCGAACTTCTTGAATTTCATGGAGCATTTTGGGCTGGATCTGCCAAATAATTTTCTCCAAAAGCAGTGAGGCATCTATCTCACTCAAATGTGTCACAACACGAGTTTGGGAGTTCAAAAGCTTCTCAAATCCAGATAAGATAGTGTATCCAAAATCCTTTAAATCGTCCTTACTGATATAGGGCAGCTGTTTAGATACAGGTTTAGGTGCAGGAGTTGGTACAGGGGCAGGTTCAGGTTCTTGTTCCTTCTCAGATGCAAAGATAGAAAATAACTTTAACTGAAACAGTGAGGATAGATCAATCCCAGTGGAAGTAACTTGCTGGGACTCACTCACATCATAAAATATAGGTAACTTGTAATGAGTTTCCACAGGACTAGACTCAGCCGGATGTGATGCTTTATCAGTCTCAATATTTTTTGTTTCCTCCCCCCTCAACAGATACTTTCTTTTCATGATCTAGAGGCTCATGAACTAGTTCTAAATTCATAGTTTCATCTCTTAATTACTCAATTATCTCTTGTCTAGCCAACTGAAAGGCTATATCCATCCTCTCTTTAGCAGAGGGTATCAGTTCAAGGACAGGTTGTTCCACTGGGAGTTCTTCCAGATTTGCTTCTTCCATAACAGGGAGTTCTTCTATATTTGTTTCTTGCACACCAGGTAGTTCTTCTACTATAGCCTCTTCCATAATAGGGAGTTCTTCTAGAACAGGTTATTCCATGACTCGCTGCTCAGATTCTGTCACCACTAATTATTTTTCAACCTCGGGTTGGATTTATAGATTGATATCAACTCTAGGGGAAGAAGGTTATTCTTCAAGAACAATAAGAGGAATAATATGACTTTCTTCCTCAGAAACAACTTCTTCCCTATGGGGTACTTCAGCTTCTTATTCTTCTTCTAAATACTGACCAAGTTCATCTGGTTCCAAACCAGGATTAGAAATGTCCTTCGACCTTGATGGATAATCCACAGGAATAAAATTTTCATAAATATTATCGTTGTCTTCCACCCACTCCTTTTTCCAAGGGTTCCAGTTTATTTTCATTCTTCTGATGATGGGTTTAGAGAGACAGTACTCAAAATCCATAAGTACTTCTTCATTGGGTCCAACTACTCCTTTGGCAATAAGAATGGCTGAAATCAGCTGAGAGTAGAACAGAGAGGTGGATTTTGATGTAACCTTGATCAATTCACACATATGGTGAATGATGTATTTTCACAGGTTGATTTTTTAGCCATTCTTCATAAGATTAATCAAGAACACAACTTGATACTTTAATACAAAAAAGTCACCATTCCTCAAACTGAACATATTTTGAACAAATTTAAACAATAGCCTGGTTTCCCCATCAAGTTTAGCAGCTATGGCCCTTATTTTGGAGCCATTACTAGTAAGGGTATTCAGAGCATCTTCAAGGTTAAATAAATCAGTTGTAGGTGGGTTTTCTCTTTGATAATCATCACAAATTCCTTCATGAGGTATCCTAAGGCATGCAACACATAGCCTCGATGAGAAGGAGCATCTTTGGCCATTAATCCAGCTCCTCACAACAAAGATTTCACCAGAGTCAAAAGAAAACTGTCCGTACTGGTAGAACTGAGAAACTAACCTCGGATAAATGGGTCTATTCTCTCTTGAGAACCATTCTAACCAGCCTTGTTCTCTTAACACTTTCAGGACTAGATATTTTCTAGACAAGAGCCATTCGGGGAAAATTTCTTTCTCAGGAACAACACTTCGGTTTACTAGGTTTGGATTCAGAGGCCCTCCAGGTGTCATCTTGGGTGCTATCTTCTTCTTCTTCAGGCGGTTCTTTTCAGGTGTGGATGAAGGTGGTTGCTTCATTCTTGGCATCCACTGAAGGTCGCGATAGAGAAAGAGGGTTTCAGGGTTTAAAGGGTTCGAAACAAGTGAGTAGGGGAAATTCTGGGTGAAGAACCGAGTGAAACTCTTTGTTTTATCATTTGAGAATGTCAAACGTCACAAAAAAAATGTAGGAAAGTAAAAGAGGTGAAATAAAAATTACTGCGATATGGGTTTAAAGAATATCATAAATAATTTTCATGGTGAGACAGAGATCGGTTGTCATAGTGAGACAGTAAATGATCATTACGGTGAGACAAAAAGTGTTCGTCACGGTGAGACAGTGAGCGAACGTCACAGTGACACAATGAGTGAACTTCTCAGTGTGTGTTACAGTGAGACATTGAATGTGAGACCGTGAGTACAAAGTGATAATGGTGAGACCGTAAACATGAGAGACAATAACTTAGAAACTGTAATCATGAAACAATAAAGTAAAACATAGTAAAATATTGAACAGTAAGACAAGTAAGATATCTATTTGAGATTTATCATGCCAAGTTCATGTATGATGTAGTCTATTCTCTCAGAATTTAATGGTTTAGTGAATATATCAGCAAGTTGATATTCAGTACCAATGAATTCCAAGGTAATATCACCTTTTTGATATTGATCTCTCAAAAAGTGATGTCTTACATCAATATGTTTTGTCCTAGAATGTGAAGCAAGATTTTTTGAGATGTTAATATCACTTGTGTTGTCACAATTTATTAGTACATGTCTGAATTGATATCCATAATCTAGTAATGTGTGTTTCATCCACAAAATTTGTGCACAACAACTGCCAGCAGCTATGTATTCAGCTTCTACAGTAGATAATGCAACAGAATTTTGTTTCTTACTACACCATGATACTAGCGACTTTCCTAAAAGGTAACATGTTCCATAGGTGATATTTCTATCTAACTAACAGCCACCGAATTCATTATTTGAATAACTAACTAGTTCAAATGATTTTCCTTTAGGACAGAACAATACTAAATTGGGTGTATGCTTGAGGTATTTGAAAATTATCTTTACAGCATTTAAATGGGATTCTTTAGGATTTTCTTGAAAATGAGCACACATACACACACTAAACATAATGTTAGGACGACTAGAAGTTAAGTAGAGTAAACTTCTAATCATTCCTCTATAAGTGGTTTGATCAACAGATTTTCCATCTTCATCAAGATCCAACTTATAGGTGGTACTCATGGGAGTGTCACTACTTTTAGTGCTATCCAATCCAAAATGTTTTAGAAGATCTATAGTGTATTTACTTTGAGTTAAAACAATTCCATCATTATTTTAAAGTATTTTGAATCCAACAAAGAATTTTAGTTCACCCATTAAACTCATTTCAAATTTGTTTTGAATCATTTTAGAAAAATCAATACATAATGAATTTTTTGAAGATCCAAAAATAATATCATCTACATAGATTTGAACAACTAAAAAATCATTAGAAATTTGTTTTATAAAGAGGTTAGGATCAGTTATTCCTTTTATAAAACCTTTGGAAATAAGAAAAGTACTCAATATATCATACCAAGCTCTTGGAGCTTGCTTTAAACCATATAAATCTTTTGATAGTTTGAAAATATGATTGGGAAAATAAGGATTTGTAAATCCAGGGGGTTGTTCAACAAAGTCATCCTCAGCTATATACCCATTTAAGAATGCACTCTTAACATCCATTTGATATAGTTTGAAATTTAGATGTGCAACATAAGTAAGTAGAATTCTGATGGCTTCAAGTCTGGCTACTAGAGAAAAGGTCTCCTCATATTCAATTCCTGCTTCTTGACTGTAGCCTTGTGCAACTAATCTATCCTTATTCCTAACTATATTTCCAACTTCATCTACTTAATTTCTAAACACCAATTTAGTGCCTATGATTAATGTGTCCATGGGTCTTTCAACAAGTTTCCAAACTTTGTTTCTTTCAAAATAATTAAGTTCTTCTTGAATAGACATTACCCAAAATTCATCATTGATGGCATAATTAATATTTTTAGGTTCAATTTGTGACAATAAAGCTTGATGTTCAACCTAATTTCTAAGAGAATCTCTAGTTTGTGTTCCTTTATCTATGTCTCCTACAATATCATCTAAGGGATGGTTTCTAAGGGTTCTAACCTTTCTAGAAAAATAGGGACTTGAGATTTCAGGTTCATCAACAGATTCTGGTTCATTATGACTCGATTGAAAAGAATTTCCAGAATTGGAAGTTTTCACAGATTCTTTCACAGAGGAATTTGAGGATTTTGAGTTGATGTTCAGATTTGATACATCATCCTTCATATTTTCTAGGATGGTTCTAGGCTCATGTGGATATGTTTCATCAAACTTGATATGAACAGATTCCTCCACAAATTTAGTTCTTTTATTGAATACTCTATAAGATTTACTTAATATTGAGTAACCTAGTAAAATTCCTTCATCACTTTTGGATGCAAATTTTTCAAGATTATACTTAGTGTTGAGAATAAGGACTTTGCAACCAAAAAATCTAAAGTAATTAACCTTAGGCTTTCTATTGTTCCAGAGTTCATACGAGGTCTTTTTAAGAATTGGTATAATC
The DNA here is from genome assembly GCA_963277665.1 of Viscum album. Classification (NCBI taxonomy): domain Eukaryota; kingdom Viridiplantae; phylum Streptophyta; class Magnoliopsida; order Santalales; family Viscaceae; genus Viscum; species Viscum album. Next base: position 1,677,718,394 of record OY728163.1, on the reverse strand, counting down.
AAGACTCTATTGATTATATAGAATGCTGTATTAACAGATTCAGCTCAAAAGTAAATAGGTACGTCATATTCACTAATCATTGTTCTAGAAATTTCTTGCAGGGTTCTATTTCTTCTTTCTACAACACCATTATGCTGAAGTGTTCTAGGGGCAGAGAAAATGTGACTATAACCATTTTGCGAGAAAAAGGATTCAAATTATTGATTTTAAAACTCACGGCCATGATCACTTCTTAAAGATTTAATTTTAAGGCCACTAAGGTTTTCTACAGACTTGACATACTTAGTAAAATAAGAGCAGGCTTCACTTTTGTGAGCCATGAAAAACGTCCAGGTATATCTATAGAAATAATCTACCAGAACATAAACATAGTGATTCCCATTTAAACTAGAAACTCTAGATGGTCCAAACAAATCCATGTGAACTAATTCAAGAATTTGAGAAGTTGAAACTTCTTTATTTGGTTTGAAAGAGATTTTGTGTTGTCTTCCCTTTTGACAAGTATTACACACTTTTTCATGTGGAAACTCAAGTTTGGGTAAGTCTTTAACTAGGCCTTTTCTAGTTAGCTTTCTAAGGGAGTGGACATTACAGTGTCCTAGTATCCTATGCCAGATCTGTGACTCTTTATGAAATACACTTAAGCATGAAACATTTTGAGAAGTTAAGGAATCTAAATTAACAGAATAAACGTTCTCATTAATTGATGCAGAAAATACCAATTCATCTTTAGAATTAAAGACATTACATGCATCATTTTCAAATTTAACATGATATCCATCATCACATAATTGTGAGATACTAAGCAGATTATATTTTAATCCATTAAAAAATAGTACTTTAGAAATTAATATTGAATCAAAGTTACCAATCTGGCCTAAGACAATGATCTTCCCTTTGGCATTGTCACCAAATGTGACATGTCCTCCATATACTTTTATCAGATTCTTGAAGCATGAATAGTCACCTATCATGTGCCTTTAACACCCACTATCCAAGTACCATAGATTTTTGCAGGATCTCTTTAAGCAGCTTTCCTATAACATGATCAAGCAAAGACAGATTTTGGTACCCATACTTGTTTGGGTCCAGTAACATTAGTAATAAGTGATTTAGGAACCCATATTTTTCTCATAGGTTTCCTATAAGCATTATGTAAAGTATTTGAAAAATAAACTGTATTTGGTCCACAGAAACTTGAAAAAGTAGAGTATGTATCATTACTCGAGCTAGTTGAGTTGTGTCCAGAACTGGGAACAAAACTATATGTCATAGACTTGGAAATAAAATTCGTTCTACCATGGTTTCTTTTACCAGGTTGATAACCAGTGATACTATTGTATTTGGGGGCAATTTTTTTTCCTATCATTTGAGTAAGGGCATTTTTCCCATTAGTAAAATTTTCTACGTCACTTTTTAATTGTTCATTAGAAATTTTTAATTCATTGTTTTCTTTGAGTAGTTGAGAATTTTTATCCTTTTCTATAGTAAGTTCAGATTTAACATTTGCAGTGAGAGGTTGAAATTTCTTCAATGATTTATATTTATCTTTTAATTCATTTCATGTCTCTTCAAGCATGTTTCAATATTCAAACATTTCTTCCTTAGTCATATTTTCAGAGTCACTTTACTCTTCAGAATAGTATGAATTATGCATAGAAGTGTTTAGTGTTACCTCAGATGTGTTTTTCATAAAACACATATTGGCTTTGTTAGCCTATTCATCATGTGATGTCTCTGAGTTGCTTGAAATATCCTCAGAGGCACTACAAGTTGCTTTCATTGCCTTTTTGTACTTCTTGTCCTTATCCTCATACTTCTTCTTATATTTGAGCTTTGGATAGTCTGCCTTTACATGTCCTTTGTGCTTACATTCATAGAATATAATTTCATCAGTTTTATCACTTCTTTTCTAGTCCTTTTTCCAGTTTCCTTTTTGATCATACATTCCATTGAAGTTAGGATTTCTAAAAAAGTTCTTCTTTTTGTAAAATCAATTGAATCTTTTATCCAATTGAGCCATCTCATCATCACTGTCAGATGATGATTGTTCAGTGGTGGAACTTTCTACAGAAGCTTCCAGTTTCCCTTTGTCTTTGTGCTTTGAGAAGGTGGTCTTGAATGCTACATATTTCCTCTTTGGTTCATTATCCTCTTCTTTGTTAACTTTCAACTCTTCCTCATACATCATCAGTTTCCTAATGAGTTCTTTTACAAGTAGCTTACTGATGTCACCCGATTCTCTAATTGAGATAGAGGTTCCCCTCCATCTGTCAGGTAGACATCTAAGGATTCTCATGATCTGTTCTTTGGAAGTGACTTCTCTTCTAAGAGAAATCATTGTGTTGACAATTTCATTGAACCTAAGATACATGTCAGAAATAGGCTCATTAGGTTTCATTTTAAAATTATCATATTTTATTGTATAAGTATTAAGTATCATTTCCTTTACACTAGATGCTCCTTCATGTGAGACATACAAGGTATCCCAAATTTCATGGGCAGTTTTACAGGTAGAAATCCTATTAAATTCTTCATCTCCTTTGGAACAGTATAAAGCATTCATGGATTTTCAATTGTTATTATAAGAAAGTTTTGTAGGTTCATCCCATGTAATTATATCAGTCATAGGAATTTTGTATTCATTTATAATGGATGACCAAATTTCAAAGCTCATTCTTTATAAATGCATTTTCATTTTAATTTTCCATTGAGTATAGTTGGTTTCATTAAATAATGGTAGTCTGTTGTTTGTGGCACCTTACAATCTATTATCCATACTAACAAATTACTTTAAAAGATCTAGAAATTTAGAATTAACAGAAATTTATAGATATTTAAAGTAAAACTATAATCAAAGTTGATTAAGATTACACAGAGCCCTAATAAAACAAGTCTCTAATACCAAATGTTGGTCGGAGTAGTTTACTCAAGAGGGGAGGGGTGAATTGAGTAACTATAAAAATTTCTGTTATAAAAAAATATTATTTTAAAAGAAATGGTTTTCCCCAAATTTAGATACAACCCATTTAATCAAGGTTATACTATTATAAGAGTTTGACTGTTTGAAAAACTTCTTAGAAGATTCATTAATTCTCAGTAATCTTAATATGCATTATTAATATTACTTTTGAAGTTATCCTACTAAGAAAAATCAGTTATAACTTCTTTCCAAGACTAACTATCAAAGTGAAATTAGAGTTTTCTGGATTATGCAATCAATCAGTAAAACAGAGAAGACTAAAAATAAATAGCACAATGGATATAAAACAAGTGGTTCAGTCTCAAGTCGGGACCTAATCAACTCCACTTGGTGATCTCCTGCCACCAAGAAGTTTATATAAATAAACTTTGATCCACACCCTGTATCGGGGTTAACAATAGTACACAGACTGTCCAGGTCACACAGGAACCTCTTCCACAGTTTTTGTGGGTAAACAAAAACAATAACCAGGACACACAAGGACCTCTTCCACAGTTGTCATGGGTAAAAAGAAATAGAGTGTTTGGTGTAAGGATTTAAAAATCCTTCAGTTTAGCACAAGAGTCAATGTGTGTGTGGAATATACAGATTGCACACACTGCTCTAAAGGTAAGTAAAAGAATCACTAAGAGAGAGTAGAAATGAGTTTATAAAGGCTCTAGTGATTCAAGGTGCAGCTCTGGACTCTTTTGATTTATCCGAAATGCTTCTGAGTCCTTCTCTAGTTTTTGTCTTGAAAAATAGAGTGTCGTGATTCATCTTGTGTTCTCCATGAGATTTGACAATGTGAATATGTTATCTAGATTCTAGTGTACTTCGTATATTCCTCAGCAGATTCAGATTGTATTCATGTGAAAATTCTTTCTTTGAAAATCTTTCAAAGTGTTCTTCATGGTCATGCTCACATGCTTGTTTTCTGTTTAGTATCGCGTTCTGTGGTTGTTGGGCACTCTGCTATATTTATCTTCAAATGCATGATATTTAGCCGATATGTTCCATGTGTTTTGTGCCTCATACCTCGTACTAGGTCTAAAAAGAAACATTAATTATGTCAGTCCATTAAAGGCATCAAATATGACCGTTAAGAATTAAATTGAAAGACGACAAAATAGTTCAAGAAATGGGGTCGTAGTAAATTGTGAGAACGGTGTCTCCTTCACGGTGTCTAAGTGTCACGGTGTCTAAGTGTCACAGTCTGAGTGTCACTGTCTGAGTGTCACTGTCTGAGTGTCACAGTCTGAGTGTCACGGTATCTAGATAACAGTGTCTTGTATTCATGGTGTTAGGCTTACAGTGTCTAATCTTCACGGTGTCAGGCTTACGGTGTATGATATTCACGGTGTCTGGCCTTCACGGTGTCAGGATTACGGCATCTAATATTCACGGTGTCTGGCCTTTATGGTGTTAGGATAACTGTGTCTGATCTTCACGTTGTTTGGCCTTCACAGTGTCAGGCTAACTGTGTCTGCTTACTGTGTCTTGCTCACAGTGACTTATACTTAGACACATAACTGTATTTAGACTTAACCAGTAATATACATGAAATAGATTGATCTTAACCATTATAAAGCATGAGAGAACTTAAAACATAAATACACATTATTGGATATGATTTATAGGAGTTAACTAGGTTGAATGAGATTTGTGATAAGTAAAGAGATTTGGGATCATTAATTAGACTTGTGATAATTAATGAGATTTGTGATCATCAAAACATGATTAATACACGAGGAGTCCAACAAAATGTTTTAATTTAATTCACAAAGCTTTATTTACAAGTTTATAATGTTATTTTTAATAAAATTATTTTGAAAATGTTTTATGAAAGTGAATTTAAAATAGAGGATATTTTCCTCAAGAAATGTTTCATGTGACCTTTCAAAATACTTCACCACCTAAGATGAAATACTTTGATATAGTTTATGAATTACTAGGTATATTATACAATGAAACCATTCCTATTATTTATTTTAAATGTTTTAGTTTTAAGATTAATTTTTTTATGAAACCCATTTCTCTTCTAAGGGTTATACCATGATAAAATATTTGTGAAACTCTCTTCTTTTCAAGGTTTATTCTATGATGAAATGATTATGAAGCCTATCTATTTTCCATAGGTTATAATATGATGAATGTTTATGATACACATTTTATTTAATGGGTTATGATATGATTTATGTTTATGATCTTGTGGAACACATAAATATGGTTTTAATAATGATATTGGTGGGACCTATATCTCCCTCCAATTCATTGGTTAAAGATTTATATATCTCATAAGATATACATGGATGGAATGAGGAGTAAACTCGATACAATAATGGAATTCATTTATTATGATGATTTTGGAAGTAAATATATTCCACTATAAAGAAAGGGCTATTAATGGGGATATTGGTGGGTCTATCCTAGTAGTTGTGGCCCCCATGAAGTTCCATAATAAGTTTTGGAAATGGCCCTTGACTTCTAGGGAATGATTTTATATGCTTATGTGTATGCACAAATCTATGCCTTAAGCCGATGTTATGTTCTCATGGATCATGTTCTTTGAAAATATTATTATTCAAGTCTTATGAAATATCAATATTTATTCCATGACTCATGATTGTGATATTTGATATATAGATTATGGTTTTCAAATGCTATTATCATGTTCTCATACCCTTATGTTATTGTTATGATTATGTATCTCCATTATTTACCCTTATTAAGCATATGAGCTCACCATTTCTTATGTTTCCTTTCCCCAGGTTATGATGAAAGGTTTTAAGTAGTAGTAATAAAGGGGAATATATTTGTGGGAAACATTTAAGATATTTTACCAGACTAGAATACAGTGTTCCAAGTTTCTAAAGGCACTAAAATATTATAGTCCTTGAGCAAGTGTTCATGTAATGTAATGAATATTCATCTAAAAATATGTAATATCCATGTATGAAAATCTAAAGTCGCTATAGTTGGTATCAAAGTAAAGGTTTAGTGAACCTTTAGAAACTAGGATGAGAAAAAACTAGCGATACCCGTAAGTATATTTCTAAAGATATATCTAGGGATGTCTCTAAGGATAAGTCTAAGTATGAGACATTGTATAGGAAAATGTTGTGGAATTTTGGTAAAGGATAGAGTGATTGGTTTCCTAAAAATACATACCTATATAGATATTATAAGTGGATGTGGATATGGATTAGATGTACCTAGAGGTAACAATCCTGAAAAAATTGTATTTAGATAGACTCGATTGGGAACCGGTGCACGACAACAAGCCTTGTTAAACACCTAGTTTTACACTCTTTGGGGACATGATTTAGAAATTCACAAACTCTTTATGACCCACCATGATGGATTTAAATAGTCTTTGAATATGAATGACTTAGTATAAACATAAGGTTTCATATATCAGAGAAGAATGTGTCATTATTTAGACATCATATAAGTTATTTTTAGGATTATTTGGTTTCCCATTATGATTAGTGTTGCTCAAACTGTGGTTTTTGGTTTTATTTAAAGGCATGAACCAAAAGTAACTGGGTTAAAATTTAATGTGATGGAAAATTTATTAATGAGAAACAAAATGGGATTATGAATATAGTAAAGAAAATTGTGATTATTCCTAATAATTTTTCAAAAAACATGATTAAAAATGTATACCTTAACCAACACTCAAACTCACTAAAAAAGATAAGGAAAGATTTTGTTGAGAGTTCAGGTAGTAGAGACCATAGAGGAAAACTGACTTAGTTTCATATGTTCCATGAATGTGGGAAGAAACACCCAAGTGAATGTCTTAGAGAAACATGAAGTTGTTTTGACTATGGATAATAAGGACACAAAACGAGTAACTATAAAGGGAAAATTAAAAGTTTAGTTAATGCAATGGATGATAATATTGGTCTCCTGAAGATATCATTAAATGTTGAATTATTTAAATGTGTAAAGTATGGTAATTATGCAAATCTATGTCCTAAAGGAAAATATTATGCAGATAATCAGAAAGATGGTATGAGTAATGGTTATATTACTGATGATTAAGAGACAAAAAATGGCATGTGAAAGGATATAAGTGTTAAAGAACAAGACAATGAATCTTAGTTAATTGTTTGAGAATGAAGTGGGAAAAATGAAGTATTTATGTATTAGAATTCATAGATTTTATTATATGAAGTATTAAATATATAATTATTTTTCATTATAATATTTTTATTAATGATTTAAAAGAATATGTTGAATGTTATTGATGACCTAGAAAATTGATTTAATGGAAATTTTATATTTTTTGGAAAATACATGATTAAGGGAATGTAACTGTAAGAACCTGTTTTTTCAATTAGGTACGGATTCTTTAAATTTTAGTATAATTCTCTAATTTGGACATAATATGGATATCTAATGAGTTAGAAAAGGTCTCAGGGGTGTTCGGGGCTTGTTCAGAGCTTGGAACCCTTCTTTTTTAGAAAACTATCCCTATCACACAGTTAGAGTAAACTGTGTGGGTAGGGTGCACACACCAGTGGAAATGAGATCTAAACCAATAGTTCTATACCCACAGTTTCTCTAAACCGTGGGTATAGAGTATCTCTTCAAACCTATACCCATGATTGTTTAAAAAACTGTGGGTATATTCCTTTACACATCTAACATCACTCGGGCTCCTTCTCCCCCTCCCACTCCGACGAGCCCTCATCCCCTCTTACGAGCCCCGGCCTCCCCGCCCTTCCCCGCCTCTACCTCAACCTCGACCTCCCGGCCTCTTCCATGACCTCCCAGACTCCACCTCTGTGTCCACCTCTCAAACTCTGCCTACCAGCCTCCGCCTCCATCTTGAACTCCCAGCCTCCGTCTCCACCTTGACCTCCTGATGTCCACCTCCGGTCGACCTCCCAGCCTCTGCCTCCTGCTCAACCTCACGACTTCCGCTTCCACCTCAACCTCCCAACCTGTACCTCCATCTTGACCTTCAAGGTATGTGTGCTTTTTGGTTATTTTTTTCTCAAATTTATAGATTTAACTCCAACCACTATCTTCAACATATCACAAAAAATTATATGGAGTATTATAAGATGATATATGTTTTATATAGACAATTATTGGTGTTTCCCTTGGATCAATGTTTGAAAGGACCATAGATCATCATTTTAAATACATGTTTTTTTAGGTGGTTAGATTTCTTCTATTATAGTGGTATCCATACTTATACAAACACCTTTGTGTAATGTGTACGTAGTGTCCATACCAGGTGTTACAGGCTTCCTTGCTAAAATTTTAGGTAAAATATTATATCTTGATGTATTTTAGCAAGCAAGAAAAGAAAGAAAAAGTTGATTAAGGCTTTTTATATGTGATTATGATCTGTTTTTGCATATGGTATTACTCAATATGTCTCACTTTTTGAAATTTGGAGTTAATGATGATTGTATTGTAGGTTTATGAGTCAAAAAAATTATGCATGCATTCTTGAAAATGGAGTTACTAGTAACAAGTATGTTAATCAAATGACTCAAGAATTGTAAGGAAAAGGAATCTAAACCTACATTTTACAATGCAAGTTTATACTCACTTTATCAGTGATATTTCATTTATATTGTCATGGTCTCCAAGTGTGCATGTTCTCATTCCAACCCAAAATAAGTTTTGGATTGAGGGGTTACTCTTGTCTAGAGATATTCTTTGCTTCATCATATCTGATTCCTGTGCGACCTCCATAAAAAAATGTATGAAAAGAAAATTTATTATATCTTGTGGCATGTATTTGTGACAACATGATGTAATTTATTTTCTCACATTCTTATTTAAATCTTACAGGGAGACTCATTTATTAAAATTTTCTTCATCAACTGTGATTCCTGTGCAACCTCAGGTTTTACACTTTTTTATTATATTTTTTTTGTGTAAAGTTTCTTAAAATTGGAGCCTATTTTTTAAAATATATTCCTAATTGTTTTTTATTATTTGGATTGAATTTTTTAACTCAACATGTATTTCAACCTTGTGATGAGGAGACATAGGACCAGTAGAAAATACAACAACAAGCTTAGATATAGTTTGGATAGTTACAAGAATGGTAGGTGTAATTGGTGCCACATAAGGATAAGGACTTGGAGGACTGTAGAAAACCAAATCCTTACGTGTACAAGAAAGTGTAACAAATGAAAATTCTCTAAATTATGAACATGATTCAAGTTATGGAGATTTAGAGGTACATACTACATATTCCTTATAAACATTATACAGTAATGTTATGAAGCATTGATGATTTATTGATATTAGGTAGAGTGATCATAAAATCATCCCCATAAAATATTGAGAAACATTCATGATTTCCTTTAATTTTCCACCATCAGGATCATCAATATTGTCCACTGTATCATTCAATGACTCATCTGTTCCTACACCCAGATTTATAACTGCTTCCTTGGTGTCCTGGAATTTACCCATAATATCTCTCATGAAATCTTTCATTATTAATAGTGTTATCAATGATGAGAATATTCTCTTGTTATAGAGCATTGATAGAATCTTCCAACATCCCCAATATTTTATTCTTTTAATTCCCTACATGTTAGTAAAAATGAAAGGAGATAAGGAGGGGTAATTTCTATTTAATTAGACCAGGAATGTTGATAGAAGTATCTCTACTGAGATCTTTCATACTTCCAATTTTATCATTGGGATAATCCTCAATCCTCTTTTCCTAATTGTATCATCATTTATTTTTGTAGACAACCTGATGTTCTCACTCTTCTCAATAGGCTTATTGTGCGGGACATCTTTTATTGAACATGAAAAAAGTGAAATGTAAACTTATATTCTATCTTATTATTCTTCATATATTCCTTTTTTCTTGGAAGGAATGTCATACAGTCCTTTTCAACATGACCATTTACCTTCAATCTCCCACCCCCCGCCTCCGCCTTCTCCCAACCTCTACCTCCCAACCTCAAAAGGTATTCATATTCTCCTCAAATATTCATTTTTTTTAATTTCTTTTAATCCATGTTAATGAATTAAATATTTTTAGGTGAATCCCACCTGGGCATGGTGGAATTAATCTTGGATCAAGGGGATATCTATTCTCTTGTATAAAGGAGGTTGATGTGGGTATGCTACAAACCATTTTTCTCTATTTTCATAGAAGGTGACTAAGGTATGTTGTGTCCTAGGGTTTTATAGATTTTATTGTGAAATTTTGAGATACTCTATTGTAGTTATTTGGTACTTTAGTCTTGTAGAATTTGGGGTTAATTTTTTGGAAATTTATTGCATTGGTTTCTCTTAGGTATTAGTTATTCTTTGATTTTAGATATTATAGAGTTGAGTTTTTTTAGTGATAGAATTTGGTTTGTTAATTTTTATGTGATTATTGAAGGTTGTTTGGATTATGAAAGCTCACTTATAGTATTGGTATGTGATGTTGACATTTTTGATGAAAAAATGCGTTGGACACATTATGACTCACTCGGATTAGGTAGGTTATTGTTTCATATTTTTCATGTATCTTGATAATGGTATGCCTATGATATTATATATATAAGTCAAAGGGTTAAGTTAATTGTTAAAAAACCTCAATAGTGATTGATATTAATTTGCAGTAATTAAATATATATTATATGTTCTCTAAAATAGATTATTGAGTGTGACATAATTACCATGAAAAAACCAAACCAAACTGAACCAAACCAAACTTGTACCTCTCTAAACAGAACTGACATGCATAAACCCATTCTAACCCAACATGAACCCAAAAGAACCAAACTATATTGAATTGAATCAAAATTGAATCAACGTAACCTAATCCATAATGGATAGAATAAAACCAAATAAAAACAAGAATGAAATGTTTTTAGAAAAACATTCACAAACTAACTGAACCTTACCTGAATAAATGTAAATCAGAACAAACAAAATAGATCTGAATGATCAAAATCAAAAAAATAGAATTCGAATAGAAAAAAATTGAATGAAACTAAATTGGACCAATTCAAACTTATCTAACTTGAACTAATATTATATTAAAAATGATGAATCAAATTGGACCAAATATAATGAATGCAAACCAATATGACCGCAACTGAAATGAACTAAACCAAATTGATATGAACCAAATGTAAACAAATTGAGTCTATTAGAACCGAAATGAATTAAATTGTCCAAGATAATATAAATAAAAACAATATAAAATAAATTTAATGAAAATTTCCTAAACAAACTTATATCAATGAAATTCGAACTAAGTTGAAACTCGAGCCAAATTGATTATTTACCATTAATAAAAAGAGTGATTCTTAATTAATAGGACTATACTATTTGAAAAAATCATTTTGAAACTTGGATTTGTTTCCCCCTTACTTGCAGGAATATGATTAGACCCATGGGGCATTGTGGTTCTTATATGTTGGTTGGTGTCTTATTTAATGACAAGAGACATGTATGTTGTAGTCGAGTTTTTATTTTATTTTCTTTATCACATCAGCCACTTAGGACTTTTATTGATTTCTACAGATGGAGGGTACTTATATTCTGTGAAGGGGGATAGAAGGGAATTGGAGGCGGCTACCTGGTTTTCTTTGTAGGGGAGAGAGATCAGGGTAGTTGAGGGATTAATAGTGTGTTTCATTTTTGTTTGCTTTTACTGTGTTGCTTCTATTTATTTTATTTTCCTTCGGCATGTATGTCCGACATACAGATGGGTCATGAAAATTTTTTATTTATTTTCCATGATTTTAATTAATTATTTGTGGGATAAATCGTTCCTATGTGGTGATTCCCAAACTTGAGTTCATTAGAGATTCAAAAAGAAATCTGACCCAGAATGATCAAAATATCAACCAAATTCATGGGTAGGGGATAAAAATTAACAATAACTCAAAAAAACACAATGAATAACAATCTAATTTTACACTAGATCTTTCTAAGGTAGGGGATCACATCAAACAACATGAGACATAGACCCTTATGTGGTCATGTCCCTAAAATCCCACCATGTTGTCCCTTTACATGGGACAAAAAAACAAATTCTTTACTAAGAAAGTCAAGGTTTTATAAAATAAAATTTTTTAAAACTAAGGAAACATTAAAATTGAGCCCTCTTTCATCCAAAACCAAATGGAAATAATTTCCCAATTCAAACATTAGGCCATTAAACAACATGGTTATTTTAAAATGTCTCCGAAACTAATTTCCAAATAAACACCACTTGTTTTAAAACCAAAACACATGAGGATTTTACTTGGTTCACCTACACTAGGCTATACCGAAGATTTTTCAAAGAGTCAAAATAATTTATACTCACTTTATATTGATATAATTTTCGATCATGATCAATTCATGATAAGACACACTGTCTTTATAAGGTTTATGTATTTTTTACACCTCACCCAAGGGGAACTCTCTCTTCTTCTAATTCATACACTACTATAGGGAAGGTTTTTATTAGTTTATACACTTGAGGGTATCTTCAAAAATTTATAGGCATAAAGGTATATTTTGTATCATAATAAGTTACTAATTCTACTTATATCTGTGATTCGAGAATAGATTCTCTATTATGCTTCACTTTGTTGCACTTCCAAACTTCTAAAGTTATATGTAAAAAATCCCTTGTAAATATTTAAGTCTATGAATTATAAAGATAGACGAGAATGACCTATTAATATAAGGTTCTATTATTTATCTTCTAAATGAATAAAATAACAATAATACCTCTTCCAGATTAAGATTATTCAACACCATAATAATTATTTTTTACAATATTTCTTCAACAATCAGATATTTCAATAATTATTATTCATCTTCAAGTCTCTTCCTCTAATGAACCAGATATAGAAATAGAACTCATATGTCCTTCTTGGATCCCTTATCCTCAATGTAAACTAGATATGAATTGTTTCTCTTGTTTTTATTATCTCAAAAATGGTTATGACAATATTTTCTCCTTATATTTAACTCTAAAACTATTGTGTGAAGTTTTATGATGCTCCTTAAAACTCTAACCCTTTAATCAATGGTTGGGATCAATATTCCTTCCTCAAATCCTACAGGATTAAGCCATGTGTCCCAGTCATTTAGAGTTTTCAAAACACACCTCTTTAATTTGATTCAAACCCCTGAATTTCAATCTAATTCTTCATCTCTTTAAATTCAAAACAAATCTTCAAGATATTCTTGAAAATGACTCCTCACGACATTAAATTCCACACTGTAGTGTGATTCACTTTGAATTCTACCAAATTTCAGTATGAAAAACCTCTATTGTGACATGGAAATTGATTCAATAAAAAATCCACAAAATCTGGATGAATCTTAGGAGATAAACTTAGAGAAAAGAGGGGGATAAGAGGAAAAAATGACACTCTAATTGGGGAAGTAACATAGGAGATTAAAATTGGTATATATTCACTAGGTACCCATTGGATTTTTTCATCTTGAAATATTTTTTAGAATGTCCTTTTTTTAAAATAGATTCTAGGTTTCTTACTAACACCTTTAAAATTACAAATTCACTGAAATATATGAGGTTTTAAAAAAAATTAAAATTGCTTCATGCTTGAAAATAGTTGGGGTGTTACAACTTCCCTGATATATAGTGTCAGGTTCCTGATCTATATCTTCAAGCATCATTGAGCCTCATAGGAAACAACATCTAGACACTACCCCTACATATAAAATTCACACTCCCATATCTCCTTCAGGATCCAATTATGTTACCACTTCAATAATACAAAAGGAACCATATTCTATTGAAGATTCTTCCCACTCCAATCCATAACAGGAACCAGCTATTTCTCAAATAGTATAGATACGACTTTACACACTCTACATCGATCACATGACATGGATCATGATGAAATATCCTAATATAAGATAAATGATATACATCATTAATAATCTAAAAATTATGAGGAAGATATAACAAGTTTATCACTATACTGATCCACCCCACATTTTCAAACGACCCCATAAACATGGGCACCAATTTCCCCTGCCTCTATATCTGCATGTGTCCTAATCATAGAAACACTCATATAAATTCTTGGTCACACACCTAAAAATCTAGAGGGAAGCACCAACAATCATCACATGAACTCTTACATCTCTAAGAAAGTTTCCAACTACTTCTTTATAAGATAGATATTATCTAACATATACTATATGAAACTTTTCCAAATAACATTTGATTTCTTCAACTCTTACCAATAGAGAATTGTTTTCCCCAACCTACCATATAAATCCTCAAAGGGTTCCATCCAAATAAAAACTTGATAATTATTATTATATCTAAACTCTCTATATTATAGATAACTCTCCAATGAACCCTTGAAACAAAGAACACATGACCAAAACATACCCTCCATGATCTTGATAGTATGCTAATACAACCCTTTTTAGGATGGATGGAAGTGATCAAGTGGATTTGGATATAGAGATCCTTCTGTGATGAACTCTTAGTGAATAAAGAAGATACTAGAGTATAAGATATTAAACCCATACATCAAACTATTAATAGCACAACATCACAATCTTCAAGAGTATTCCCAGTAGCATGTAACTAGATAGAGTCTATTACATGTTATCCTTCCTAACTCCCTTGAGAAGTATCACCCTGCTAATATTGTTTCCCCTACCCTTGGGAATAATGTCCCCCACCCACGGGCATCGTGTCCCCCACCATGGCTGAAACAACCTGTGAATCCCCATATATCAGTTTTATATAGAACTTCTAAACTCTATCCTGAACCCTACACCTAACTAGATCCTATGAAACTAGTTGACTATTGGTAACTCCTACAATACTGCTATAGGTAACCCATATTCATACATGATCAACACTCCACTAGGGGCCGGTGGAACAAAAATTGAACATGACTAATCTTGTTGCACTGGTAACACTCCACATTTCTTCCTCCTTGAGGTGGAATAAATGAATTAATAATCTAGTTACTCTACCCATTTCCCTTAGGACCCTTAATAAGTACCCATTTTAATATAAGACTACCCATATATTTTACCCTCATTAAGGTTTCTATCAGTTATGGGGGATTAATTCTTGACCCCATAAAAAGATGACAGGTGAAAGAAATTTTCATGTACCAAAATAACATACTTAATACCATCCTCAAAATTCATATCCTTGAATACCACATTTCCAGCTAGCATTAGGAAAAACAATGAAGCTCTATAAAGTGTGTTTCATACTTCATAATTGATATCCCCCTATAGGTGACTTGCATAAACCCATGCTCCATATCATCCCTCAATATCTCCAAGAATAAATTCCCATAAAATAAGGTCATAAAGTCCTAGGATAACCCAATAAGATATTCATCCTATATAAAGACTTTCCATCAGAGTTTAGTTGGTCCATTTTCCATATTGATCACCAGATTCACCCTACTCTCACGGATCTCTTAAGATTGTCAAATACAATCTACATAAACTCAACCCAAATCTCATAAACTTAGAGTCCAACCTCACTCATATGTGGCCTAACTATGCGAGTGCCCCTTTTTCCCAGGTATTCGTGCATGGTTTTCATACGGTTTTTCAAACTATGCGGACAGACCACACATAGGCTAATTTCTGGGTAAAATGAATTTTTCAACCTTAATGATCTAATTAAGCCCCCTCCTTCCTCCTAATCCGATTTCTAGTAATATTAGCCTCCATTAATCTCATTTTGTATAATTTTTATGGAATTAGGTAGTGATAAAGAGATCTCCTTCATCTAGGATCCGTTCGAGCTTTTGTTTATCAAGTTGGATGTGCAATGGTAAGTACTCAAGTCTATTTGAGCCTTTTTTCTTCTCTCTCACTCTCGACCTAGTTATGAAGGTGTGAGAGTTATCCCCATTTTCTCATATCTACTCCAATCCAAGACAAATCAGAGGCTAATACTATAGGAGGAGAGTCGTACAAGCCTAAGGTGGGTGGTCTATAACTCATCCCTTAAGTTCATTGATTTTTGAATTGTTGTGTGGGGCCCATCGATTTCATTGGGTGCTGTTTATGGAATTTATATGTCATTTTTATAGTCATTAGAACCATATGGTTATGCTCTTTCCAAATTTGTGATTAGTTTTTAGTGGTTACAACCACAAATCCATCCATCCCATGTATGATGTTATGCCATAATTTCCGTTTTAGTGTTTTGACACATTTGATCCTCTGTTCGGGTGTGACTTGGATTGAACTTCTTAAGGGTAATATTTTCTATATTAAATGGATTGATTTATATTTTGAATTTCATAATGGAAAGTACCATGTATTCTCACCACTTGACCCACCCAATGCATGTGCTTCAAATTGATAAATCAATGATAAATAGAAATTGGAAAGTATACTAAGTTTATGACTTGGCCTTTTTAAATATAATATAATAATAGGTTTCATGTCCATAGAAACCCTTACCATGTTAATGTAAGGTATAGAAGTGAGCCTTGATTATTGAAAATGACTTAAATGGATTAAATGAATGGTTTCTTTTTTACTTGGTCGTATCACACTAATGAAAGGAAAGTCTTGTACCAAATGGACTTATTGATAAATTATGAATTGATTAAAGGGTTGCATGCTACTTGGCCTCATCACACTAATTAAAGGAAAGGCTTGAACCAAATGGACTTATTGGTAAATTATGAATTGATTAACGGGTTGTATGCTACTTGTCCTTATTAAACTAATGAAAGGAAAGGCTTGAACCAAATGAAATATTATATGACTTTATTATCAAGTAGGAGTGGCCTGATTCAAGATCGCCTTGGATTCTTATTGGGGAATTCCTTGAGCACTTAAGAACCCCATTTTGATTCAAAGATATAGATTTCTTAGGTTGAAACCCACCCATAACCCAATCTTTGTCTATTCTTGGATGCTCGGTATGACTCCATAGGATCCGTGACATAGTAATAAAGGTTGCCTTGGATACACTACTTGGATCCAGTATTGACATGTAGGTTACATGGTTAATGTCCATAGGGCCCAGTCACTACTTAGCCCCATTTTACCTTGGGAGATCACCTTGGATTCAGTAGATATATTATTGCGAAATGCATTGAAATATTATCCTTGGATTACACTCTTACCATTATCTAGGCTACAATTATTACTGAGTTAGAAAACCTTGAGGTCTACGTTACCTTGTTTATTACCTTGGTACTTCATTATTAAATATCATTACAAGTTTCCTTATTATATCTTGGAACCTTCACTATTGATTGCATATGGATTATTTATAAAATAGTAATAATCAAATAATGAATTTTTCATACGTTCTAACACTTGCCAAGGGCTGAAGCAGGTACTTGGGTATTTAGTTACATTGTACCACTTTACATTATATATGCATGATTGCACACTGTTACATTTACATTACATGATTTGGAGGTTATAGAAACTGTTGGTGGTGGACCATTGAGATTTATCTCACACCCTATCCAAGCACTATTTGGTACCCATAGAAGATTACATGATTGTAGGTGTTGACAAAGGGAAGCGTATGAATTTGAAAAATTGATTACTTGATATTTAGGATGTATCTTGATAGAAAATGACTGATCCAAAGCTTGGGATTCTTGGGATAGTATTTTGATTTCCTTTATACTTTTTTTGAACATGTTATGCCTACTGTATTGTACCCATGTTGTCCAGTTTTCTTATGACATAAAATATCATCATTAGTTTTTGTATTTTTGTATGTTATTTCAGGTGATTTAGTTATTGTTATCCTTGTCTATTTCCTCCATGCCTTCTGTTTACATATATTTCTTCAACTACTTACCTCTATTTATACTTATTCACTACGCTACACTTTGGTAATGAGGGCATAGTCTCTCCATAAACACAGACTAGGCTCTTGCTACTAGTAGAAAGTCTCTGGCATTTGGGGATATGCACTTGAGGACATGTGGCCCACCAGGCTCGGGGCACCTATTATGCAGAATATGGGTCTGGGACATCACAAAGTTGTATCAAAAGAGTTTCCTTTCATGATTTATTATTTAGAGACATTATATTGGATATTAGGGATTCTTGGAATTTGATCATAAACCGTGATTGGGTGAGTTACCCAAAATATAATTAATTTTTTGTTTTGACTATTATAGTTGACATTATTTCACCATTGGGTAATGAACATTATGTGTGGTGTTGTTGATTATTATTTTTATTGAGATTTTATTTTATTTTTGTCCTAATGATATAAGTACAAGGAGAATTGTTACATGCATCATTATTGGAACCTAGAATTCACATTTCATGCATATTTCCATGACATAGAGGTTCATTTAAATTCTTTTTATTACTTTATATGATTATGATTGTTGAGTGATTTTCTGATAGTTATCTTGTACATGTATTACTTATGGTTTCAATTGAGTGATTATCGGTCTCAATTCATTAGGTGTGTGGGACCTCGTGGGTTGGGATGAGTAATTTACTGAGTCAAACCATTATTCTATAAACAAATGGGTTTCATCTTCAGCGATAAGGTGTATGGGAACTGATTTGATGGGAATAGTTATCCATTTCAAAGTGAAGCTTGACATGTAAAATGGAATGGTTTAACATCCTTATCCCGCCTTATCAGGTTTATGAAAGGTAAATGAGTGAACCTGTAAATTAAATGTAAAATGAAATGAAACTTATACTTAAGAACTTACTGATAACTATCCATCTAAGTAGATAGTTGGGGTAGTATACCTTGGGTAGTGAGTTTTTTCTTGTTTAACTTCCGTAAGTGTTGTTATCGATCTTATTAAATCTTTTTTTGAGGTGTGTGCTTGGAAATTGTAGACCAATGCCACCACGATTTCCTCGTATCATATTATATGAGGGTGGTGATGACCATGCTTCAGATGTGGTGGTCCCTGACCTACCAGTATTACCTCTAGGAGTTCGACTCAAGTAACCACCTACAATACCTAATTTAGGAACTGATGCCCAATTTTATGGCAGTTTTCTACATCTGATGTAGTCCATGCATGGTGCTCCATGAGTTTCACCTACAGTGGATGATCTGACTCACGAGTTCTAACAGTGAAACCCTTTTAATTTTTTCTAAGATAGTCAATCAGTCTCTTATAACTGATCATAACTCGAGGGATGAAAATAGTATTGGGTATAGAGGATTAGTGTTGTGGCATGGAAGCAGTTCTCCCAGTGGAAGGAAATGTTCCCTTGAAGTTTCTCATCAGGGCAGTGGTAGCTAGAGTATCTGTACTGATAACTCTATGGTGTGTCATCAGTGTGGATGATGGGAGAATCTGATGACCCATTGTGATAGAGACCCAATTCAGTTCCAATATTGTGTCCATATGGGGCGTCTCAAGAGGTTATACATGACCTTTCCACCATATTCGAGTGAAAATGCTTATGCACCAGCTCTTCCTTTAGGAGCAGGTTCTTTTTCACTATGTTAGGCAGGGAGTTAGAATAGCACTAGCAAGATATCCCATGGAGGATGTTATGGCCATGGTAGTCAAAACCCTAATTACTAGAAACAACAACATAGAAGTTATGATCATGGTTGTGTAGCTGTTTCACAGGACCGTGGATCAGGCTAGTTGCATGCACTATAGCTGATACCTGAGGATTAGGCCATGAGGACATCTACAGTATAAGGTACTATTCTAGTGGCATCTACCATAGTATCTACTTTATTTGACATGGGTGATTCAAACTCTTAAATATCTACATCTATCGTGGAAAGTCTCAAACTAGAGTACAATATTACTGTGGTGTAATGACCCTAGATACACCATTAGAAGTGTGATTAGAGGGAATACACTAATGTAGGGACTGTCCCCTTGAGGTAAGAATCTACCCTTTCTTATGGAACCTTTTATTTCTCAAGATTATAGGCTTCAATGTCATTCTTAGAATTGATTGGTTGGTTCAATATCATGATTTTGTATACTTCTATCATTGTAGTGTATCATTTACATCACTAGAGGGAAGCAGTTATCTAAATAATGGTGAGTGAGATGTCTGGAATGGTAGAGCAGGACCAGAGCATCATGAGCTAGGTGGAGTTACTGCCCATATTACAAATCACTTCATGGAGGATCAGGGTTTATGAAAAGCTAATTTCCCTCAAATAGTGGATCATTTCTAGGATGTCTTTCTCAAGGATTTTTCTAGATTACCTACTCAAAGAGAGGTAGAATTTACTATTGAGCTTATTTCAAGAGTACCTCCAGTGTCCATTCCTCCATACAGGATGGAACCTACCAAGATTTAGGAGATCAAGCGATAGTTAGAGGATTTATAAGCCAAATGATTTATATGGTCCAATAAATTCTCTTGGGGTTCACCCCTACTTTTCTCCAAGAAGGCATATGGAACCTTACATCTATGTATGGATTGCAGACAGTTGAACCAGCTTATGGTCAAGAATTGGTATCCACAGCCTAAAATAGATGATCTCTTTGACCAGCTCCAAGGAGCTAGGGTATTCTCTAAGATCTACCTGAGATTGGGCTATCATGAGGTATGATTAAAGCCATCAAAGATACCTCATATAACTTTTTATAGTAGTTATGGTCTATATGAGTACCTTGTTATTCTGTTCGGTCTTACAAACATGCCCAAAATTTTCATGTATTTAATGAATTTGGTTTTCTATCCCTATATCGATTCTTTTGTCATGGTCTTTGTGGACAACATCTTGGTGTATTCTCTCACTCGTAATGACCATGCCAATCACCTTGATATTGTTTTGAATACATTGAGAGAGAATTAAAATTTTTCAAATATTTCTAAGTGCTACTTCTGGATCGACAAAGTTCACTTCATGGGTCATATCATATCAGAATTGAGAGTCTTGGTTGACCAAAAAAGGTTAGTGCTATACTTTATGGGAGAATCCCAAGAACATGTTTTATATATAGAGTTTCTTGGGGCTATATGGATGTTATATGTGTTTCATATAGGACTTATGATTACTTTATTCACCTATTATTGGCCTTAAAAATAAGGGTGTTATGTTCATGTAGTCAGAATCATGTGAGAAATCCATTCAGAACTGAAAGGGAGGCTTGTCTCAAAACCTATTCTAATTCTTCAAGAGCTTGGCAGAGGTTACACTGTCTTTTGTGATGCATCATGCATTGTCCTAAGATAATTTCTAATGTAGGAGGATAGAGTTGTTGTGTACGAATATTGGCTGTTTAGGCATCATGAAAGAAACTACCCAACACACGACCTTGAGCTATAAGTAGTTGTGTATGCCTTATATTTCCAGAGAAACTATCTGTTAGGTGAGTGCATTTTGGTGTACATGGACAAAAAGAGCCTCAAATATATCTTTACACAGTGTGAATTAAACCCCAAATAGTGGATATGGGTCAAATATCCGCAATAATTTGATTTTGAGCTTAACTTTTTTACTTAGGAAGGGAAATGTAGTTATAAATGCGCTAAGTCAAAAAACTCAGTCACAGACCGTGTGGGATTCCAATGATGAATGGAACTTAATAGACCTATTTTATGAGATACATCTAGATTTTAATGATAGTCACAAGTAGTCTTACCACACATCTCTGAGACTCATCTCTTCCCTCATTAAGAATGTGATAGGTGGACAATTTTCAGATCCTGAGGGATTTATTATCTATGAGAGTATATTAGAAGATAACTCACATCTGAATTGGTTTGTAGATAGAGACGATATCCTGTGCATACATGGACATGTCTAGGTTCTTAAAGAAATGAGAGTGGATTTGATAAAATATTCCCATGATTCTCATTGGGGAGTTCATCCAAGCAACTCAAAAATGTATTGAGATATGAGATGTCAGTACTGGTGGCCTGGGATGAAACATCATATTTCAAACTTTATCACTAGGTGTTCCACCTTTCAGCAGGTGTGGGTGGAGCACTAAAGACCTGCAGGTTTGTTATAGACCCTTCTAGTCATAGAATGGAAATGGGAAGATGCTTCCATGGACTTTGTAGTTAGTTTACCTTGGTTTCCTAGATGTAGTGATGTTTTATGGGTAGTTATTGACCGAATAATGAAAGTAGAACATTTTATTCCTATTCAGGAGACTTTCTCAATCAAAGAGATAAGAATAATTTATGTTCATGAGATCATATAACTATATATATTCCTAATTACTATTTTTTTTGATAGGGATTCTAGTTTCACATCACGGTTCAGGTAGGGATTGTAGAAGGCTATGGTAACATAGGTGCTTCTAAGCATAACTTTTCACCCTCAGACCAATGGAAAATTGGAATAAACAACACAGGTTCTAGTGGATATGCTTTGAGCATGTGTCCTAGATTTCAAAAGTTCTTGGGAGAAGCATATATATATCATTAAGTTTGAATATAATAATAGCTTCTAAGATATGATTCAGATGGATCCTTTTGAGGCCTTATATGGCAAGTCGTTCCATTCACCCCTATATTGAATAGATGTAGGTGAGGAATCCCTAATGGTTTATCGTCTTGTTTAGGAGACTTCAGAGCAGGTTCAGCTGATCAAAAAGTGTATTACTACTGCTTAGTCTTAACAAAAATCTTATAACAATCTCAATCGATGACCTCTAGAGTTTGAGGTTGGGGATTGTGTTTTACTACAGGTATCTACTAGGATAGGGAATAGATAGTTATGGAAGTACGGGAAGCTATAACCTTATTACTTAGGGTCATTTGATATTTCAGAGAGAGTCTGGCCAATAGCCTATCAATTGCTACTACCTCAGAGGTACCATGCCATGTATGATGTCTTCCATCTTTCACAACTTCACCAATATGATGCCCAACCATATCATACTTTTGATCCCAAGGAAGTTGGGTTAGATTCCAATTATACCTTTGATGAGTATCTAGTACATATCATTGATCAGAGCAAAGAGGATCTCCAAGTATGGTATGTCCCTCTAGTACGTGTTTTATGGTAGCACAACTATGTGTAGGATGAGACTTGGGAGTGGGAGGCCAATATACATGCCCAATGGCTAGAGTTTTTCTCAGACAGTGTTTCACCACCCTTGGAAGGTGAATTCAGGGAGAAGTTATTTTAAGAGGAAAGATTGTAACAAATTGATTTTTCACTCAGGTATGGATCCTTTAAATTTCATACTAATTCTTTATTTTGGTCCTAATATGGATGCCTAATTAATTATAAAAGATATCAGGGGTGTATAGGGATTTTTTAGAGCCCAAAACCCATCTTCTCAGAAAAAATGGACCTATTGTATGGTTAGAGTAAATTGTGAGTGTAGGGTGAACAATTATATCTAACCGTGCATATGGCCTATATTTTCTGGTAGAGCATTCTCTCATGGCTGGTGCATAGTTTCCCTAACTATGTGTCCTAACTATGCGAGTGACCCTTTTTACCAGGTACTTGTGCATGGTTAGCGTAGTGGTTATCAAACCATACGAACAAATCATGCATGAGATAATTTTTGGGTAAAATTACCTTTTCATCCTTAATGATATTTTTAAGACTTCTTCTTCCTCCTAATATAATTTTCAGCGGGACTAGTCTCCATTCCTTATCAATTTGGAGCATTTTTAAGGCCTAAGTTAGGGATAATGAGATTTTCTTTATCTGAGTTTCTATTCGTCATGTTGGATGTGCAGCAGTAAGTACTCAAGTTTGTCTAAGCCTTTATTCTTATCTCTTACTCTCAACCTAGTTATCGAGGTTTGAGAGTTTTTCTATTTTTCTCAGATCTACTCCAATCTGAGCCAAATCAGAGTCTAATACTAGACAAGGAGAGTCGTAAAATCCTAAGTCGGGTGGTCTATAAATCATCCCTCAAGTTTTTGATTTTTGGAATTATCATGTGGGGCCCACCAATTTCATCGGGTGCCGTTTATGGAATTTACATGTCATGTTTCTAATTATTAGAACTTTATAGTTATGCTCTTTACAAATATGTGATTAGTTGTTAGTGGTTACAACCACAAATCCATCTATCCTATGTAGGATGTTATTCTATAATTATTGTTTTAGTGTTTTTAAATGTTTGAGCCTCTGTTTGGGTGTTACTTGTCTTGACCTTCTTAAGGGTAAGATTTTATATAACAAATGTATTAATTTATATTGTGAATTTAATAATGGAAATTACTATGTATGATCACCACTTGACCCACCTAAGGTAAGTGATTCAAATTGAAAAATAAATGATAAATGGAAATTGGAAAGTATACTAAGTATATGTATTGGACTTTTTAAATATAATTTAATAATAAGTTTCATGTTTTTAGAACCCCTTAACATTTTAATGGAAGGTAGTAGAGTGAGCCTTGATTATTGAAAATTACTTAAATGGATTAAATGAATGGTTTCTTTATAATTTTCTTTATCACACTAATGAAAGGAAAGTCTCAAACCAAATGAACTTATTTATAAATTCTGAATTTATTAAAGGGTTTCATGCTACTTGGCCTTATCACACTAATTAAAGGAAAGGCTTGAACCAAATGGACTTATTGATAAATTATTAATTGATTAACGAGATTCATGATACTTTGCCTTATCAAACTAATGAAAGGAAAGGCTTGAACCTAATGAAATATTAGATGAATTTATTATCAAGTAGGAGTTTCCTGACACGAGCTCGCCTTTGATTCTTATTGGGGAATTCCTTGAGCACATGGGAACCCCATTCTGATTCAAAGATACTGCTTGCTTAGGTTGACTCCCACCTAGTACCCAATCTTTATATATTCTTGGATGCCTAAAATGAAACTGTAGGATCCCTCACATAGTATTAAAGGATTACTTGGAAACACTCCTTAGATCCAGCATTGAAAAGTAGGTGTCATGGTTAAAGTACATAGGGACCAATCACTACTTAACCCCATTTTAACTTGGGAGATCACCTTGGATTCTATAGGCATATTATCGTGGAATTCCATAGAATATACTCCTTGGATCACACTCTTACTCTTATCCAAGCTACAATTATTACTAAGTTGGTGACCCTTGAGGTCTACGTTTCCTTGGTTATTACCTTAGAACTTCATTATTAAAAATAATTATAGGTTGTCTCATTACAACCTCAAACCTTCACTATTTCTTGAATTTATCTTATTTATAAATTGGTAATAATCAAATAATAAATTGGTTATATGTTTAGACACCAACCGAGGGATGAAGCAGGTACTTGAGTATTTAGTTACATTGTACTACTTTACTTTATGTAGGCTTGAACACTATTACATTTACATTACACCGGTCCGAGGTTATAGATATTATTGGTGGTGTCCCATTGAGATTTATCTCATACCCTATACGGGTGCTGTTTGGTACCCAGAGCAGATTACATGATTGTAGGTGTTGACAAAGGGAAGCGTATAACTTCAAACACATGATTGGTTACTGTTTAGGATGGAGCTTGATAACAGATGAATGAGATAGATCTCGGTATACTTGGGATAGTCTTTTGATTTCCTTCATACTTTTTGAAACATGTTATGCCTTTTGTATTATACCCAAGTTTTCTAGTTTTCTAGGGACATGACATATCATCATCAATTGTTGTATGCTTGTATGTTATTCTAGGTGATTCAGTTATTGTTATCGTTGTTTATTTTAGTTCTACCTTCTATTTATGTATATTGATTCCACTACTTACCTCAGTTTATACTTATCTTCTAAATTAAACTTTGTTAATGAGGGAATAGTCTCCACACAGACACACCCTAGGCCCTTGATGCTAGTCGGAAGCCTCTAGAATTTGGGGAGATGCGCTTGATGCCATGTGGTCCACCAGGCTTGGGGCACCTATTAATTGGCATCTGGGTCTGGTACATCATAGTAACCCTTAATATGATCATGATGTTGGGAAAATGGTGTTTGGTTTGGATAAATATATGATTTATATGGATAAAGTTAATCAAATAATATTGATGACCTCAGAACTGATAAACTATATTTTTTTAAAAAGTGGTTTATTCTATCATGGATGGAGTTTACAACATTTTTGGATTTGATAAGTATATCCAATAACCTGTATTCTATGCAAGTAATGAAGAATAATTCTTGTTTTCAATACGGTTTTATGGTAATTTAGGTTATTACTATGTTTTTAGAGAATACATGATAAGGGTATTCATATATTTGGAATGTGATAATCGAGAGATACTTTATGATATATAGGGGGTCAATGTTAAGTTGATTTTGAGAAATTCAGTGACCTTCTTTCTAATGTTTTGGATTTTCATCATTTGTAAGGGTTAAAGGGATAACCATTTATGAAAAGGTTTATGTTGAACTTTTAATGATGTTGTAGAGATTAATGTTTCATAGTATTAAGATTTATGCATATTGGATAACCTGTTCCAACCATTTTGTTGTGATGATAACTAAAGGTAGACAATATGACTCATCATTATATTTATGGATCTTATGAACCATTAGTTCTTCAAAAACAAAAAATTCACCTTTATTTCTTAGAGTAATATATCAAGTGAAAATTTATAAATTCACAAAATATGGATGAGATTGTGCATATGAAATGAAATGAAATCAAGTAAGTATATCTTCTTGGTAAAATTATTCAACTTTAGGAAAAGGGTATTGAAATAAAATATTGTCCTATTATCATAAATTTTGATTATATCAATGAAATTTTTCAATCCTATTTGGTTTATGGATTTGTGATCATTAAATTTCTCCTAACTATGTTCCTTATCACTCTCCGTCAGTATTTGGGTGTTATTTTTCTCTTTTATGTCCAAGTTATAACTTCCCACCTATGTTCTCATATATGGAAACCTAGTTATGAGTTACTTTTGGTTATCGTTAAGCTTAAAACTTCACATTTTTCAAGGAAGTTTTATTGTTCATTTTTATGATATGGGTTTCTATGAAAGTAACTTTCAAGTATTAAAAAATTTATGAACCAAATGAATTTATAGGGTGAAATTCATTTTAAGAGGGGTATAATGTAACACCCCATGCTTTTATGAATTATTTTTTTAAAATAAATTAAAATTATACAATGGATTGAGTTTCATGATAAATAAATTTAAGATTGATTTATATGAAACAACATGTTAATATTATGCTACATACAACACTGATTTTAGCTTTCTGTACATGTAACACTAATTTTAGATCATGTTACACACAATACCAAGTTTTACTGAACTACAATATACTATTGATGTTATTATTTAATATGATATTTATCACCTAGATATTGAAATAGAGGGAATGGATAGGTTTAACAATATTATGGAAATATATATTCTTCACATGTTTATTAGTTATCTATTTACTAGAAATAAAATTATAATTATTTAAAATAAAAATAAATGTTTTCAGAAAAACAATATTTTTCTAAAAGATGAGTTAATTGTTCTTACTGCACATAATTTGAAAATAAATTTTACCACTTTTAGAAAACTTATTTTAAAAAATAAACTTAATTTTTTAAATTATAATATCTAAATTATCTTAGGGTTACTTTTTTTGTATTTTCATAATAAGTTTCATTTTTTTGAAGAATTGTGAAAAAATACTGAGTTTTAATTGAAAACTACCTTTTAATTTAATTTATTTATATTTTAAAATATATTTTAAAATTTTTTAAAGTATATTTAGTCATATTATATATCTATTAATACAATTTAGTTCATTGGAATTAATTTTATATTGAAATTGAAAATAAAAACTTTATAAAATTTTGATCATTTTCCTTTAAAAACTCGCTTGCTCATCATGACTATGGGATTAATTTAAAATTAATTTATGCCACTTATATGAATTGAATTTGAAAAAAAGGATTAAATATTTTTAATAATAATAATTTATAGTTTATAATAAATTAAAATTAATTTTTGGCCAAATTGGTTAGTAGAAGAAACTAGAATTAACTACTAGAATTAAGGTAAAAACATGATTAATTAGTGATTAACTTAGAATATAAGGTATAATAATGACCCAAAACTTGTTCAAAACCAATTTTAGAGAAATATTTAGTCCCTTTTTTACCTTATTCTAGAATTTTATGAGTTTTTGGGACACTTTTCCATGAAAGTGACCCATATAATAAGTTAAGTAAAGAAAAATAAAATGTACCTTTTTCCCATTAATTTCTATAAAGAATTGGAATAGGGAAAAAACTACCTAAGCTCTATTATAAAATTTCTTTTGGAAGCTAAATGAGTTTTTAATCCTGATAATTTATTTTAATTTTTATAGGTGATACAATTATATTAAACACTTAATAAAATCCAACACAAGAATTATTTAGTTAACAATTAAATGAATCAAATGATACTAAAAAAATTACAAGTGAAGTAAATTGAATGAAATATTATTTAAAATTATTTTTTAGATGAATATATCATGTTAAACATGTGTTAAAATAATGGTTTCAATTTTCATTATTTTCTTGATATATTTTTTAATTGAAAATAAATGAATAATTATATAATTGACATTAATGTCATTTTATAATAAATTCTATTTTAATAATCGATTTAAAATTACTAAAAATAATATATTCTATAAAGATATTTTTAAATATTAATAAATATAAAACATGGTCCATTAATGGACCAATTTTCAATTATAATGACTATATTGACCATTAAATAGAAAAAACTCAGCTAGCATGGTTATAGTTAAAGCAATGTTTTACACGTTACATGCGCTTATGTTAAGGCTAATTTCCAAAAAACATAGGATTTATAATTTATAAATTAGATATAATATTTATAATAAGTTAGTCAAAATTATCTAATAAGTATCACTCTAACTTATTCTTAAATTAGAAATTACTTAGGTTTGAAAACTAGTTGACATAATGAAAAACCAAAATGGTAAAATAAGAAAACTTATGAGTTAAGGAAAAAAATATTTAAAACATGTGTATTAATTTGTGGTGGTTGTTTTTATCGATTATATCATCTATATAGACCTTTAATTATTGGTTTTGGTGAAAATTTAGGTAATATTGACCTCCCAATAGTGAATACTTTTGAGTATTTACAAGAATGACACTCCTCAACTATAAGAAGGCACTCACTCCCCCACTTTTTCACACATCTAAAGACATTTATATTGATCAATATATACCCAAATCACTTCCAAAATTCCCTCATATAATCATAAATCATTAATTTTGGAATAAATGTAACCAACGAAGTATTTTGGTGTAAACCAAAAGGAGATACTCGAAGAATAGGTGACGTTCATCAACAAACATTTTTTATTTTATTTCTTCCTCAAATCCACTTCAATTATTTTTATATAATGATTATATAATAACCATAGTATCTTCAATATAATTAAATTTTATTATGTTAAGGATAAAACCTTAAAACACACACACTTTCATCGAATGGGTTATAAAATCACCATTCATGTGTATGACAAACTACTTCCTCACGAACCGATGTTGTTCGTTTTTTCCATTACCACCTTTCAAGGTTGGGAATAATGATAGACATACTATTTATATATGATATATATTATATATATGATATTTATTATTTTATTATTATTATTTAATTGTGATATCACACATAAATTCATTCTTTCTATTTTGTGGGAATACGATAACATCGTTCGTGTGTACGGTGGACTACTACCTTACGAAGCGATGTGATTCATTCTAACTTTACATGGAATGTATTAAGGATGGGTTTAATAAAATACATGATATATATGACATAATAAATATACTATAATGATAATATATATATATCATTTACTTTTATTTCATTCAAAATGATAAGAAAATGGAAATAATGTTCATGCATATGTACGACCTACCGTCTCCATGAACAGTGTATTCCATTTCCTATCACAAATTTTTATGGATTAATATAAATAAAAATATAATGAATATATATTATATTTATATCAGGGTTTAAATTCTAGATATGATTAAACCATGATCAAATTAATAGGACAAAAATGAAATGTCAAAACATATATGAAAAACAATGCGGTTATTACCCGAAACATAACTTTGACATGAAGTTGTTAATAAATGGGTAATAAATGGTAATAAGAAAATAATATATGGTATTATATATATGAATATGGTTCTGTAATATATTTATAATATATTTATATATATTATATATGAGTTTTAATGAGTACTATGGAAGTCAAGACTTAAGGTAAGGGATTTACGTCTCACTTTTTATTTTTGTGAGACACATGCTATATTGCCCACCTCCTTCTTCTATGTGGTGTATGTAATACCCATTAATGTACATTATTATTATTCTAATTATTTATTTTATTTACATAACCATTTTATGATCTATATTTCATGGGGTTATAATTTCAAAGTTACCAAAGCGGTAAGGGATTTCTTTCTCAATTTGACTTCTTTGAGACACATGTAATATTATGCACAAATATTCATTTAAAAGGTATATATACTTCCCATTTGAAATGTTATATAATGAATCTAAATTTTTCATTATATTTTAATATTTATTTAATGTTATTATTTCATTGGGATTTTGATTCATGGTTACCAAAGTGGTAATGATTTTATCTTACAATCTCATTGTTTATCGGGATTGGTTACAATTATGCCTCCATTGATAAAATATTATAATCCATATATCAATAATTATAATTAATTTTATTATCCTATATTTATTCATCATATTTTTTTAAGTAATTTTACCATTTTAAACTCTTTGGTACTTAATATAATTAAGAAAAGTTTTTATGAAAACCTGAATTTATTTCTCTCTTCAGTCAAAAATCTATTTTCTTTCAAAACCATGTTTTCTGAAAAAGTTTTCAAAAATGTTCTAATATTATACTATGATTTTTAAAATACATTTTAATAATGTTTTAACTTTTTAAAAAATTATTTTCAAATGAATTTATTTTCATTTTCTGATTAAGGCACTTTTGGCTTCTACCAACAATATAAAAGGAATCTTTGTTTTTACATATATGTCATGTACATAATTCTCCACCGTCACGACCACTCCATTTTTTAAATCTTACTTTATACATTTTAAATAATATTATAAAAATAAAAGTTTTTCTTAGATATTTTTAACGGATTTTTATTTTAAATTATTTTCAAATAAATTAATTTTACAAATGTTTTATGTTTTCAAAAGTGTTTTAAATGATTTTAAAAGCTTAATTTATAAGTTTCAAAGGTTATTTTAAAATAAAAATATTTAAAATATGTTTTATATTTAAAAATTGTTTTAAATAATTTTAAAATCATGCCTTAAATGTTTTCAAAGTTATTTTTAAATAAAATGGGTTTCCAATGGTTTTACATTTTAAAAATATTTTTTGAAAGTGGAAAGTATATTTTCCTCAAGAAATGTTTTAAATGAATTTTAAAAGATTTATTTATAAGTTTAAAATGTTATTTTTTAAGAAAAGTATTTTGAAAATGTTTTTAGAAATTGATTTTCAAAGAAAGGATATTTTCCTTAAGAAATATTCCAAGCAAACATTAAAAATTCTTCTCCATATAATATGACATCCTTTAGTATAATTTATGAATTACTAGAGATATGATCCAAGGATACCATTATTATTATTTATTTAAATGGATTAGTTTTAATTTGATTTTTTTTGAAACCCATTTCTATTTCATGGGTTATGCTATGATAAATTACATGTGAAACCCGCTTCTTTTCATGAGTTATGCTATGATGAAATGATTATGAAACCTATATAATTTCCCTAGGTTATGATATGATAAATTATTATGATACCCATTTTATTTCATGGGTTATGATATGATAAAATTTTATGATCTCATGGAAAACATAAATATGGTTTTCATTTTGAGATGGGTAGGACCTATGTCACCCTCCAATGCATTGGGTAAAGATATATATCATGAGATAGACATGGAAAGAATGAGGAGTGGACCTAGTGAAATAAGGGAATTTGTCCATTATGACAGTTTGGGGAGTGAAACCATTCTAATATAAGGAAAGAGCTATGACTTGGGATCATGGTTTGTCACACCTAGTAGGTATAGAACCCATGAAGTGGCATGATAATTTTTGGAAATGATCCTTGACTTCTAGGGAATAATTTTATATGCTTATGTGTATGCAAAAAATATTTAACTTATGCTGATGTTATACTCTCATGGATCATGTTATTTGATAATCTTACCATTCAAGTTTTATGAACTATCAACCTTTATTCCACGACTCTTGATTACGATCTTTGATATGATGGGTATGGTTTTAAAATTGTATTCTCATGTTCTCATACCCTTATGTTTTTTATGCTTACATATCTCCTTTATTTACCCTTACTGAGAATTTAAGCTCATGTTTCTTATGTTTCCTTTCCCTAGGTTATGAATAGTGGTTTTAAGTATGATTAGTAATGGGGGGGATATTTTCGGGAAACATTGAAGATATTTCACTATATTAGAAGATTATGTTCCAAGTTAGAAAAGGTACTAAACTATTATGGTCCTCAAGCATGTTTTTGTGTAATTTAATGAATATTCATTTAAAAATATGTAATATCCATGCATGAAAAGCCCAAATCACTATACTAGAGCTCAATTATGGTGGTGGAGAATACTTTTTATAATGTTGGATGGGTTTATTTGAGGTCATAATCTTCATCTCCCATCTCAACTTATATGTAAGTGTCCT
The DNA here is from genome assembly GCA_963277665.1 of Viscum album. Classification (NCBI taxonomy): domain Eukaryota; kingdom Viridiplantae; phylum Streptophyta; class Magnoliopsida; order Santalales; family Viscaceae; genus Viscum; species Viscum album. The sequence continues at coordinate 1,677,685,822 of OY728163.1, read as the reverse complement.
CAGGACTAGAAAGTAGCACATGAGTATCTCAATCCCAAATGAGGGGTAAGAGTCCACTAGGAGAAACATTGAAATTATGAATTATAAGGGATATGATTAGGGGTATTTTTAATTTTTGCTAATGGTATAAGGGAATTTTATGATCTATTTGGGGAACTTACCTGGATATATTTTAATCGGCCCACATAAAATGGCATAACCATTAGTGAATAGACATAGTCCAGTGAAGTTTTTGGTTTATGGTGGCCTAATAGAGATTTATATTCCACCTTGATTAGGTTAATAACTAGTACATATTAATTCTAAGAAATATCCAAGGGATTGTAGGCTCAGTTCCCAAGTCATTGGTAACAACAACCTGTATATCACCATTTGTAATTTTTTTCTTTCCTTATATCTTCTTGTTCCTTATGGGATCACCTAAGTTCTTCCCCATGGGTCTTGACTATACATATGGATTCAGTGGGGATATGGACAAGATATTAGGCTTTTCCGTGACTGTGTCTTTCCCTACTCACTTTGACTCTACAACCTTTCCCTCTCTCTCCTTGACCAGGTATGGTGAAATATGGTTTATATATTTATTCATCACTGGAGAAAGGGTATGTTAATTTAATGACATTAACAGGTCCGGATAATATCTCTTTAACTGATGAGGGTTCCATTTGGTGGGACAGTTCTTATGCTCTGGAGGATAAGGGTAAGAAATATGTGAGAGCTAGAGCTAGTTTGAGAGTCATATGAGTGTCTTTTTATTGTTCCTTATTCAACTTTTGATGATTATGTCTACCTATAGAGTATGCTGGAGCTTTGATTGGTTGATAAATTTGTGCTATAAGAATGTATTGAGCTTGATCAACTATCTTTTGGTTTATTTAGTCATTGAAATTTTATTATTTCCTAGAAAAAACATCTTTATAGTAACCTCCTTCTTCTTATTTTGTGGTGGATAAATGAGACACTTGTGGCATGTATTTTAAAAATATCACTAGTTCAGATTCAATCATAACATGAAGGATTTATATGAAGATAAGATAGCCTTGAATGGAATTTCATTGCCTTAAGTGAAAAGGGAAATAATTAGGATAATCACTAAGACTGACTTCACTAGGTTTCTTGGACTTAAGAATATTATAGAGATTTTTTCCATGATTGTGAGAAAATAACTAGGAATATATTCATTTCAAAAGGAATATTTTTTTCTTATATTCCCCAAATTGTAGGCAGACCTGATCTATTATTTCCTTTATTTTGGGGTGGTGTTTCTACTGTTACCACAAGATGGGAGGCTCTAGGAAATGTAGAGACTTCTTTGGTGCTCAAGGAGGCTTTGAAACCAGTTTGATTGCGGAAGTGGCAGTTACTACTATGCCAAAATTTTTCCCTTATTCCATGAGCATGAGCATAGACTTGGTCCTTTTTCGCCGAATGATGCCCTCTAGATACTAGGTTATATCTGCAAACTATTAGAAATTGCTCAAATATTTTAATGGGATTATAGGTGTTTGAAGTTCATTATAGAGATTTAATTCACATAGTTCCATCAACTTAACCTTTTTGAGTGGTATTTGGAGTGAGTATTTTAGGATTTTACCTTTAGAGATATAGTCAATGACCCTTTCATTTTTACCTTTTTAGTTTGTGAGGTCAAAAATCATTGTCTTACATAGCATGGAGATGAATTGATAGAGTAATTGATGATAAGGTCTTCATATCTTGTGATGGAATATTATGGGAGGATACTATACAAGATAAAGTATAGCCCCATCAAAGTTTTCAAAAAGTACATCAGCTTCGCTGCCTCTTGCTGGTCCCATGGGACCATCATGGGGCCACATTGGGATATAAAGTTTGATAGATGATTCTATGAATCTCCTATAACATCAAAGGTTGTGGAAATAAGATTCAAAAAATTATATAGGGTAGAGTGGTATCCAAAAATTCAGGATATTGCTTCCTATCATGCCACATAGGGCCGTGCCACCCTTCTATGGCTTCTATTTAGGCATCGAGAGACTTGAAAATGCTAATAAGTTATGGCAGTACTACTGTCTAAAAAAAAATCCTGATTGTGAGTAATAAGTTAATATTGATGTGGTAAACTAACATTTATTGACTATTGATTTCCATTTCACACTGAGACTGGGTGATTATCCTGATATGGGGAAGGTTATTTCTATAATAAAAAAATAATGGTCTTCCCCAATTCGCATATTTAAGTAGGATGACATTATGGATCTAGTTCTAACATGATGTTTAGACTCTTCTCTTTTAGGCAGATTAACTGCCTATTAATGGGTGGGAGGAGGGGTGGTCTATTTGTAATTTCCTAAACTAGTTGGTTACATGACCCTAACTAGATTGTAACATCCCAAAATGGGTGGCACACATCGGTTCCCTTAGTTAGTTGGTTACATGACCTCAGGAATACCTACCCATATGCTAAAAGCTTATGACTAGCAGCGAGGGTCTAATATATATATATAAATATAAATATATATATATATTGTGGGGAGACTATACCCTATTTATTAATGCATAACAATAGTGAAAATAAATAAACAATAGCCAATGATAATAAATAATAACCATAATAATACTATAACCAATAAGGACTGGCATAATATGATAAACCCAAAACAATAAAAAAATATTTTAACCAAATTAGTAAATATTTCATTCCACAATAAGTTTCAAGAGACAAATGAAAACCCAAAATAATTACACTGAAAACTCCCAAGTGGGTCATGAAATCATGTTGGGTTCCCTCATCCATGTTCTATCCCACTCAACCATCTAACATAGGGATCTGGACCTTTTCTTACTTTAAAAACATGAATTCTGTTTAGGTACCAATCATGCATCCCAAGAAGGGTGTGAGTATAACTCAATTGGACACTACCAATGGTATCTAAAACAATATACAGTCTATAATAGTGTACACAGTTATATAAATAATAAAATAAAATTACTAAAATAAACAATTTTCCACATTTAAATTATACTTTAATTAACCAAATAAATACTTGGGTTTGAAGTGACACTCGAACCCATAATACCTTATAAGAACCATGCCAGAGTTTGAGAAATACTCAAAATGATTTTTTATTCCATCATGGTTTTCATTCATCATTTAATATCAAAATTCACATTCAAACAATGGGTGCCTAGAGTAGTAGTATAGAACCCCATGGGTATTTGGAGTAGTAATCCCTGTACTACAACTTAGTGATCACATAATATACACACATATATATTTGGGAATTAGATCAGTAGTCTAGAGCCTTGTGGGTATTTGGAGAAGCATTCCCTATCACACAACTCAGTCATAAACATCATATCTCATGATTTCAAATTTCTTTCTAACCATTTTTAAACCAATCATAATTTATAATACATCATTCCAATCATATCGATACACCCCATGGGTCACTTTCAATTTCATAAAAAATTAATCAATCAATTTCACAATCACATTATTCCCCAATTTCATAATCACATTATTCTTAAATTTCACAATCAAATTATTCACAAATTTTAAAATCAGAAGGGAAATAAATTAATCAGTTCAATTTAGAATGAAATTTACTAACATGGTAATTGGATTTTAACAATTACATACATGAAATTATAGTCAATAATATGAGATTTCACAATTAGACCACCTATCGCAAGATCATTGATAAAAATTCACCAGACCGAAATCTCCAAATTGAAGAGGAATGATCAAAATAACAATGGCATAGAAGATCTAGGACCAATAACTATGACGAAGATCCAAAGGATTAATATCCATTGAAACAAAAATCTAAACCATCACCAATAGAGGAAAAATAATTCCACTTCATCAAGAAAGAGATATAGGAGATAGGGTAAATAAAACAGGGATGAAATCACATACCGTAGAGGAGAAAATATTTAAATAAGACCTTAGAATAAAAAATAAAGGGGTTTGAAAAGCCTTGGAATCATCCTAAGATCCTCCAAAATGGAATGAAATAGGTTTAGGATGATAAGGTATGAAAGGGAATAAAAAATGGGGGGTTCTGGAATTTTTTTAAAATATTTAGAGAATTAAGTTCCACATACAAGGAACCTATCCACCCAACCTCACCAAGGCACACTCCCCAAATAAAGCAATTCAGGTAAGGTAATAGTAATAACACATTGATTTTTGGGTACCCCGAACCACTTTCCCACTGGTTATTGAGGACATCCTACACGTTAGACCTCCCCCTCCATTCTCATCGCAGTTTCACTACCATACCCCGCCCGAATACACTTGGGCTACCACAACCACACATCCTAACTGCAAACAATTAGGACACAACAACCACACATAACCATGCTTGCAGAAACCTGGTCCAGAACAACTACCACTAGGCCCGAAGACACCTGGGCCTCATCCCGAAGACACTTAGGAATCAACTTTCCCGCACACACCTGGGAAAACAACCAAAACTACCATGCCCAAAGAATCTTCCGCTATAATGGACATCAAGTCATCACAACATGCCCAAAGTGTCTTGGGATACTTGATAAATGGAGTAGAAAAGGAGCTAATAACCAGCCACTCATAGGAGTGTTAGAAAAAACACCCTCCCCCATGAAATGGGGGTGTTCGGCATGGAGTGCTCAACTTGGGTGGGGCACAAATAAGAAATATAAGAACTAAATTATACATATAGGTAAACAAGAACTCATCCAAACCTAGGGGTTCCAAAACTAGAACATACACAAACAACCTCGTTACTATTCATTCATAAGAAGCACAACAACCATAATAAAGTCACAACTCAATCCCAGAAAACAATTCACCATTGAACCCATTCTTCTTTTCATATACATGTGATTCCATTTAAATAATTCTTCACTACCAGGAAACTAACAGGAATATCCAAAAACCAATGAAGGAAAAACAACCAAGTATCAAATTAAGTATTCACACCTGGTTCTCTTGTAAAATCAAACAATTGAAAGGGATCCATGAAATCCCTCAAAGTACTGGAAACAAATCGAGCCCCAACATATGGCCCCACACGGAATCATATCCACAAACCAACAACTTCACAACAGGGGATCCCATCCCCATCCATGTCACCCCACAAGCATGAAGAAGAAAACACACACATGTTACCAAGATAGAGCAAGGGAGTTTTTTGTTTCAGATTCAACACACCATTCATTAAGTTCCTTCTTTACATTTGGTTAACCAGGGTGATCACACCAGGATTCTTGTTAACTAGACATCCATTTAATCAACCAATTTTACTTAATTAACTAATTTTCATGTTATATCCATTCAATCATCATAGAAGACAGGGGATCATTTGTGCACAATGAAATACCACCAACGACCATGATTTTCATTGGACATAATCCCTTACTATTTAAAACATGTAAAAAAGGGTAAAATAGTACAAAAACATCATCCAACACACCCCTTAATTCTTTAAAAGTCCATTTATTATCTTTTTTAAGGTTTGGTTTCATCCATCCTCATAGGAAGATTATCATACCCACCTTTCATGATACTCAATAAAGAGAGATGAAGGAAAAACCCTACATGTATGATCAATGATTGATGTTTTTATGCATGCACCAAGAACTAGGGATTAATGACTTGGAGGGGAGGAAATACGAGGACTCCAAGAGTGAGAAGGAAAGGCTCCAGCACTGGAACACCACTAGCCTTGAGAAGGGGGACTCCAAACACACCATGGAAAGGAAAAGAGATTAGCCAAGAAGAAGGAATAATCCCCGTGTGATAAAAGGTAAGATCTTAGAGTTATGGGATATGAAATCTTGAACGGATTTAAAGGTAGATCGTGGTTTCACCATGCAGTTGGATGGTTACACACAATGGAATTAATTGTTATTTAATAATTCTTATTAGAGAGGTGTCCTTAAAAAATGTGTGTTAAAGGATTTACTTTAATTAGAGGAAAACACGTAACAGATGAAGAAAAGAAAATTACAGGAAATGGTTGTGGTACTGAGGAAAAATCCACACATTTTGGTATGTCAAGGGTCGCCTGACTCTTGGGGGGATTTTAGATATCATTTATGTGATTTTAATGTCTTTTAAAGTGGTATAAAAACACTTTTATGTCAAAAGATAATTTGTAGGAGTGGAAATAGTTGGAAACTGAAAAAAGAAAAAGGGTGGGACACCATTTAGTGAGACACGGTAATGGTGCCACGGTCACGGTGCCACCCTAACGGTGCCACCATCACAATGCCACCCTCACGGTGCCACCCTCACAGTGCTACCGTTTCGTTGAGCGACCGTGACAATGCGCTCGCCATGGTGCCACCATCACAATTCCGTTATGACCAGTGCCACTATCACGGTGCTACTGTTTTGGTGGAACCATTTGATGGGATCGAGATTTTGGAAAAGTACTAGACTTGGAGGGTCCGATCCATTACAATAAGACCCCAATCTAGTACTATGAATCTACCTGGATCCTGCATCACTACCCATCGATCAAGGGTTTCAATAATACCTATGCAAGTGAATCATCCTAATACAAGCTTGGAAATCCACTAGTGGTCATGGAAACTGGTTATGATAATGAACTGACCTACCACACTGGTGGAAGTATACTTGATTACTAATTTGAGTAACTGATCCTTATCCTAGGCCACTCTATTTTCTATCTCCATGGCTGACATTCTCATAGTGACACTTCCTACACTCAGAAGACATACCTTCTGATCATCAATCAAAAACCACCTGTATTCCACTAGAATCCTCCTTTAGGTCCCTCTCTGAAATGAGATTCTAATTTACCACCTCATAAAACTTATTTTTCCTAAATATGTTAACCTGAGACTTAACTTGACATTTAATCCCATCTTGAAAATGTTTTTACATAGTTTACTTATCTCCTACCAATTCCATAGAAAATCACTGAAAATAAGTGAAGTTACCATCATAGTCCATCTCATACATAATCTCTTGGGCCAAACACATAAACTCAATTACCCTATCACACCTTAGAAACTCAGGGTAGAGGTTTTCTAGGAAATTTTAATAAATTTCATTCCACTCTATATTCTACAGCTTCTCATTTTAAGTATGAATGTCCGACCAATTCTACACTTGACCACATAACATATAAGCTACCATCATAAACATATTTTTAATAGGAGTCTCTAAATATTCAAGGATCTTCTATGTCAACTCAACATAGAACTCAACTACCTCAGGTCCACCCTCTCCGGTGAACATCAGAGGGTGCTAAAATTGGAACCTCCATGTCAAGTTAGACATAATCCATGAAAACTGCCATGGGTCTCCTTCTATAAAATACATAAAGAGAGAAAATTTCTCAAAGAACTACTCTTTGGATACTTCACCTGGTAATATTAGAGCCTTAGGTTCCATTATTGGAGGATAATTTCAAACAATGTACACCTAACATCCTATAAAAAAGTTCCATCATGGAGACATATCTCCACAATACCAAAAACACATCTTAGGACATATAAAAAAACTAAAACATTTACATAAGGGGGATTCACATAAAGTCATAAAAATTCATCCCCCATACAAGTCTATACAGTTTAAATCGAGCCACTATCACCGCAATCAACTATCCCTCACCTAGTTCATGGTTAACTTTAGGGTAAAACATTTCCTTAATTCATGGTTTCTCATTATAAACCCATTTTAAAAATTTCAATTACCACATTTATCATCATTTTACCTCTTTAAATATATCATTAGGAACCTTTTCATTTAAATTTCATAAGTATAGAAAATCATTTTCATCTTAATCAACTCACCCAAGACCTACTTTTCTATGCATGCCTAAATGATGCATGTCGCAATAAACCCTAAGTGACTAGAATCAACTCTATTTCCATACTTAGACATGATGGAAAATTTCAATAAATAGAAATAAAATCACACAATAAGTGAAATACTCGCAGTGAAATAACATTCAACTATAACAAAAAACATCAACAAAAATAATCCCACCATAGGTACTTGGGTTATCCCCCATACATGGATTATCTACTCCCATGCATGAGCTCATTACCAAGACTCTAATCATCCTAGTCTTCTTTCTATATTTACTAAGTATTAAGATAAAAGAAAATAAAATAAAACCCATCTTATAGCACTTTGTAACTTCCCGACCCAGGTGCCACATGTTAGTTCCCTAAGCCAATTGGTTACATGACCTATGGTGTGCCTCCATATATTCCAAACGTTTCTGACTAGCAGTGAGTGTGTAATATATATATATATATATATATATATATATAATGGGGAGACAATACCCTCTTTATCAAAGTATCACAAAAGTAAAAAATCAATAATCAATATCCAATGATAATATATAATTATCAGAATAATACCATAACCAATAAGGACTAACATCACATGATAAACCCAAAATAGAAAAACAATATCTAAAACAAAGAAGTAAATATGTCATGCCATAATAAGTGTCAAGTAACAAATGAAAACCCAAAATAAATACTAAAAACTCCCAATTGGGTCACAACATCTGGTTCAGTTATCTCATCCATGATCTATCCCACTCATCCATCTAACATAGGGATATTTTCCTTATTATATCCTAAAAACATAAAGTCTATGTGGGTACTGATCAGGCATCCCGAGTAGGGTGTGAGTAAAACTTATTAGACCATCAATAATAGTGTCTAAAATAATATCTAGTCTATAACAGTGTATGTAGTTGTATAAAGAATAACATATAATTAATAAAGTAAACAATTTACAAATTTAGATTATTCTCTAATTAACCACATAAATACTTGAGTTTATAGTGACAACTGAACCAAAAATACATATTTTGTCCCTTACCAGAGTCTGAACCATCCTAAAAAATAGCACATTTTTTCCATCATGGTTTTCATTCATCATTTAATATCCAAATTCACATTCAAACAATGGGGGATTAGAGCAGCCGTATGTCACCCCATGGGTATTTTGATAAGATGTCCCTATCCTATAACTCAGTGATCACATAAAATACACACACACACACACATATACTGGGGGTGTAGAGCGGTAGTCTAGCACCCCATGGGTATTTGGAGTAGTATTCCCTTTCCCAAAACTCAGTTAAAAACATCTTATCTCATGATTTCACATTTATTTCTAACCATTTATCAACCATGAATATTTTATAATTAATCATTCCAATCATATTGGTGCACCCCATGGTTCACTATCAATTTCCTAAACCATTAATCAATCAATTTCATAATCACATTATTACCAAATTTCATAATCACATTATTCACCAATTTCATAATGACAAGGAAAATAAATTAATCAATTCAATTTAGAATGAAATTTCTCAAAATGGAAATTTCATTTACACAATCACATACACACAATTATAATCAAGACTATGGGATTTGAAAATTAGAATACCTACCTCAAAATTGTTAATGGACATTTTCCAAGCTGAAGTCTCCAAATTGAAGCTGAATGATCAAAATCACAACAATACAGAAGATCTAGGACCAATACCTAAGATCAAGATCCAAATTATTAAGATCCATTATAACTTAGATTTAAACCATCACTAATGGAGGAAAATTAAATCCTCTTCATTTCTGAAGAGATATGAGAGAGAGGGGAAATCAAATGGGGAATAAATCACATACTATAGAAGAGATGATCCTTCAATCTGATCTGTTATTTTTTAATAAAGGGGTTTGAGGAGATTTAGAGTCCTCCCAGGAGCCTACAAAGTCAAAAGAAATAGTTGTAGGTTGAACAGGGACAAAATAGAATAAAAAATTTGTGGTTCAGAATTTTTTTGAAAATTTTAGAGGAATAAAATCCCATTAACATGGTTTCCTGGGAAGGGGCACATGATTTTCAAAACCATTCACCTTAACTATGTGCCTCTACTTAGGGGCCACACGGTTCCACCTAAGTTGCATATGATTTTAAGAACTATGAAAAAACCATGAAAAGTTTATCTATTGGGGGGTGCACAGTTTGGGAGGGAGGCCACATGGTTTGGTCAAACCATGCACTAACCATGCGCCACATCCTATCTCACACAAACAAAGTGTACAATTTCCTTGGTAAAGTTTATTGATTTTCCTCAATTGTGTACCAATCATGCATTGCCCCATGAGCTTCCAAAATTATCCAATTTCACCTAAAAAAACCACAAGAAACCAACCAAGATATACCTAAAAGGTAAAGAGTACCTAAAAAGATGCATGAGTTATTTGAGGAAAGATCAGGATGTTACACAATTCTACTTAGAGGTGATACCTAGTGGGAATATTTACCAAAAAAAAACTCCCCATTGAGTCATCTGAGATAAGATATCTAGAATACATATTATTCAAAATTCTCTCATAGAGGGGTGACTTCAACCTTTCAGGGTGCATAGTAGGATGTAGCCATGTCATTCCCATTATCTATATAGGAATAAAATCTAGGGGGTGTAAATTCCTTGTTTATAGGTTCCATGTTTTGGTTCCTCCTCTAATTCCAGGCACATATGGACTCAAGCTGCGCATCGATGTAACCTAAAACTCAAGATTTTTTCCACATTTATTCCCTCAGTTTCCATGTATCAATCTATATCGTCTATTAGATTAATAGTGAAAATGTTCACTGAGGCATATTGGGTTGATACAATTATATCATTGTTCTTAGAGTAATAGAGAGAGAATGTACCACCTATATCCCCTTTGATAGTTATTCCATGTTCTTATCCTTATCATTTCTCTCTCTGGTCCCTTTTGAATATTTACATTTACAAGGATTTATTTTCTTGTTGGTAATTCCCCTAATTTTGGTCTACGAAATAGTGACCTTTATCTAGTATACAAAAATAATTTCCTAACGAGCCTTGAATAAAAGGGGTGTGTCACATGGTGGTAGGAATGACTAAGGTTCCCACTATTGGAAGTCACTGATGAGTCTTGAGAAGACTGATCTCATTGGAGGAGATGGTAATAATGCCCCCAACCCTATTGGGTGGGGTTGATATGGGGATACTACCATTATTTATTACACCTATGAGGATTTGATGACTACCAGTGTGGTAGTCATGGTAAAATTGACCCTATACCTATGTGATGGGGTTGATTTGGATCCACTATTGATTTATTCTATCTCATTTTGTGATTTAATGACCATAGGGGTGAAGGAAGTGATAATAATTCCCCCATCAATGCGGGCTGGGATTACTCCCAAATGGATTCCATGACAACTGTTAGTGCAATATTCTAAATTTTGTGCATTTTCACTCACACATGAGCTAGGTGTAGTGCCTATTCAAAATGTGAGCTATTTTCCATAGGGAGCTGTCTCATTACATGAGATTTTAACTCTCTCATCTGAGGTGTGTTCTCAACTTATCGAGAGTCTTGGATCAAGAGACAATAAATGGCCTTCTCCATTCATTCATGACATATTTTTATCTTAATACAAGAATATTTTATTGTATTGACCAACTATAATGCATGTTATTCGGTACTATGGCCTCTCCTGGTGTTATGACATTGCTAGATGCTATCTCTATAGGAATATTCTAGCTTAGGGATGAGGAAAAGTGAAATGATCTATACTCTCCCCATACTCATATGTGTGCATTTTATGATGCTTTAATGATTATATTCTAGAGGGTCATTAGGCTGTGGAGGAAATAATTCCATATACTCATGCAATGTTTTTTCGACCTCAGTTCATGAGTCACAGAGAAATAATAAAGGTCTATATTAAAGAAAATAATTTTCATAGATTGAAGATTATTATCATATCCCCAATAAGGGAGGTTTTTATCATTTATCTATGGAAATTATTCCCATAGGTTCTAGAATAATTAAGGCATGCGCTCCTCTTTTAGATCATCCGATATGTCATTACTGGAAGTGGTGATTGTCTAGATCATAGTCAGAAGGTTGTTCACAACCAATTCTCTCCATATATCCATGAAATATTCTTCTTAATCAGAGGAATAGTACTATACCCATTCAAAACAGAGAGGTCTCTTTTCTATAGACAATGACTCGTGATGAATAGAAGGAATGGATGGTGGTGGCCACTTTAGGTCATTTTCTAACCTAAGTAAGGAGTTTTTAATGGGTGAAGAGACACCATATGCATTTTAACCTATTTTTTTGAGCACCTATATATATAAAATAAAGTTCCTTTAAAAGGGGTTTATTCCCTTTCCTAGGTGATATATCACTGTAGATAGGTTGTCTATGGTGGATGTTAGGGGTAGGATCCTCGTAATCCATCTCCATGCTACCATGAGGAGGAAAATATTGTTAGGTATTACCTTATTATTTAGTTGAAGAGTCAATAAATACTTTAGATTTGATAAATATGTGTTATATAGATTCAATGATACTAAAATTGAGGAGGGTAGGAATATGAGCCTCATCCTATGTTGTGGTTGGAATATTCCAACTTGCCATTTTATGGGCGAGCAAAAGTATGATCATGTTTTGTAATGGCCACTAAAATATGATGGCACCTGTCTAATATTACAAGAATATTTTAAACCTACTAGGAAGCTACTGGAGTATTCTAGTGAAATTCCAAATCATCGATGGGAATATGATCCCACCTTTGGGTGGATATCAAAATTTGTTGGCCAACCATGGTTAAAGTAGAAATATGAGCCTGATTCAAATGTTCATTCCCAATAAGAATATACTAATGAACCTATGGAATAGGATAAGGGATATGGGAATCCTCTTGTATAGCCTATGATGGATATTTATGTATTCTTCCATTGGTAGGAGTATGAATATATGTTTAGATCCTGTCATCTACTGAAATATGTTGAGTATATTTTGAATTTATATCTAGGGTATGAGACCTCCTCGAGGTGACTGACAAGATATGATGATGAACCTTAGTTAGAGCGGTAATATAATCCCAGTCCTAGTCTATATTTCTAATATTCTTTCAAATCTTTTTGATAGTAATATGCGCCTATCATGAGGTGATTTCAAAATTTGGTTGATGAAATCCAACTAAAAAAAGGATATGATCCTGGTTCAATACTTCATTACTTATTGAAATATTCAAATAACCCTCCTAAATGAGAGAAATAATATGAACTTTATCTAGGTATCTATCTAGTCACATTGATCCCATAGATATGATTCTTTGACAGTTGGAATGGAGATCTTTTCCTTTTCTTGTATCATCACCTAAATATTTTGGTGAAGCTCCTCCACTACTTCTAGAATATAACAACATTTTAGAAGGGAATGGTAAAGAATATATGACCTAATATTTTTTATCAACATGATATGATGGAAGGAATATTCGATTGATGTTTGGATATATGCCCAATATTATCCTCCATTTTATATCAGGATATATCGACGAGATATATGTGAGGCGGAAGGGATATACACCCTCTCCCTAATTTTCATTGGAGTATACTTCCAAACTTGGTATGGGTGGGTAGGTATATGATATTTCTTACTATTTTACAATAGGATATGTCAATAGAATTCATATATGGAATTAGGGATATGTTCCCACTCATTATGATTCATATCTCATCGAACCTAGAGAGATGTCACGAACCAGCCCGGGTCGACCCTGAACCGGTCACCCGAGCCGGTCCGCGGCAAGTCCCGAGGGGCGTTCCCGATCCCCCCGGGATGGCAACAAGTGCCGGGCATTGAAACATTAATCGTTGGGAACGATTTCAGCCCAAACTAAAAACAGGATCGAAAGAACGAATATAAACTAAACAAACTGACAAACACTAAAGACACAAACAACTACACCACGACATACCTCCATGTGACCTCGCGGGTCACCACCCAACTACAACCAACGTCGCTCCCACACTGAGCGACTCAAGACAGGAAAACCTAAACACAAGGAACCTGCAACTGAAAAGGTAAAAGATAGGCGTGAGCACAAAAGTACTCAGTAGGTGAGCCCCACAACAAATCCCAATGCACTGCCAGTAAATAAAGAATCTACATAATCCAGGTTTGAGCTATAATGTATAAAAGTAAGTTTTCACAATGCTTTACTTGAAAATCAAACACGAGACATTTCCCTTATTCCCTTTTGAAAGTTAGTTCCATTCCATTAGTTTTAAACTCATTCTGATAAGCAAAGTGTTACATCTTCAAATCTAACCCAAAGAGAATAAAGCATTTTCATTTGAAAACCATTTTTCCCAAAGTCTAACAGTATAGGCTGTGAAATATGACTGAAGGCAAACAAGCAGGGAAACAAGTGCATGTAAAGGTAAACAGGCAAGGAAAACCAAGTACAAGTAAAAATAAACCAGAAGTTATCAGCAATAACCATGGGCACACACACACACTCACACACTCACACACACACACACATACTCACACACGCACACACTCACACCCAAGTGGTCCCCTGTATGCCGACGGAAGGCACCACGCCAGAGATGGTAGAGCACTATGGGTAAAACCCCTAAGGTTCATCTAGCTCGCGTGGGACCCTAGAACCTCGTGTCTCGTTGAAACGTGGCTTAGAAGGCCACGACCCTCAGAAAACGTGGCTTAGAAGGCCACGACCCTCAGAACACGTGGCTTAGAAGGCCACGACCCTCAGATATCATATGTTTAGTTAGTGTTTCAATCGTCAATCCAGCTAAGTGAAACAGGGACGACACCCATCCGGCTCACTAGCGCACTAGTTCTAGTCCGCCCACCTAGATACCTAGGGTCTCCCCGTGTGCTCAAACAAGCTTCACATTCACATAGTATATTTCTTCCTCATATCGCAGTCCAAACCAGATATCGCACACAAAAGTCACCATTTCCACACCCAAACAATATTTCAAAACTCACGCACGTCAAAATACCTTTCTGAAAATATAAATGTCAATACCAAATCATTTCGCAAAACCCCCTTTTTGGAAACACTCAAACAAGAACATAAACAACTTTCACAACCCAGAAAGCATTATTTTTAATAACACAACAAGGGAAAAACATCTTTCGTCAACCAAGAACCACACGTAAAGTTTCCAAAAAACATTTCAAAAGGTCACACGACGTTTTCTCTAATCAAGGTTATAAGAAAACACCATTTTCCATAAACAGTACATTTACTAATTTACACATGCCAAAAACATTTCAAAACCCAATTCAACATGTCTTTCGTTACTCAGGAAGAACCATTTAGCGACATTACTATGAAATCCCATAATTGAAACCAAGGAAACACTTTTAATGAAATGCTAGAATTAAACAGTTTGCATTATCAGCAAATCACCACACAATAAAAACTACTTAATATTATTTTCTTAAATTTACTGAAATTTAATAAAAGGACAAGGAATAAATAAATTCTTAATTTAGAGGCGAGTGAATAGGGAGACCTACCTCAGGACGCAGCTCGGATATGACGACACAGTATACCTCGCACTGGCGCACAAGCACGCGCAAGACGATGTTCGCGGTGTCATAGGGTTACCTCGCCAACACGCTGAAACAAACACATGGTAACTAAGAACACGAAGCCACTGACTCAGAACAAAACAAACGAACAACCAATGCAAAGGAACCAGCTTGATATATTTTTTTCAAAACACATCCCGCGAAAGAATAAGGATTTATCCAAATTAAATAAAAACACCGATGTTGAATAAAGAGAAAATTAAATAAACAATAAGACATAAATACAATAATAAATAAATAATCAAAAGAATAAAATAATGAACAAATGAATAAACAGATAGATAAATAACTAAAATAATACATAATTGAATGAATAATTAAATAATTAAATAGATAATTGAATAGGTAAATCAATAAATGAAAGAAAGAGTGAATAAGTAAATAATTAAATAACTAATTAATTAACAAATACTTAAATGAATAAATAAATAAATAATTAATCACTCAATTAATTAATAAACAAATAAGTAAATAACTAAATAATTGATTGATTAACAAACACTTAAATGAGTAAATAAATAGATAGATAATTAATTAATTAATCAATTAATAAATAATAATAATAATAATAATAATAAGATGTTAATAATTAAAATGATAATAAATATAATAATAATAATAATAATAATAATAATAATAATAATAATAATATTAATATTAATAACATAATCATAATGATAATAGTATATTAATAATAATAATAAGAATAATGCAATATTATTAACATAATAATAATCATTAACATAATATAATAATAATAATAATAATAATAAAAACAATAACATAATATAATGATAAAAATAATAACACATTATAATAATACCAATAATAATAATAATAGAAAAATATTAACATAGTAATAATATTATTATTATTAACATGTTAAAGATATTAAAACGTTATATATATAAAAATAACGTAAATAAGTAAGATTAATATAAAAAAAACAATAATAATAATAAAAAAAAAAACAAAACAAAGACTTACAGGGATCGGCGGGGGAACCAGAACAGGGGGTGCGGGTGTCACGCGGGGCAGCGAGCCGACGCCGCGGGTGCGACGGAGGGAGGTAGCGCGGGCCGACCGAAGCGGGGGGTGAGGCCGAGGGCAGGGAGCAGGGGGTAGCGAGCAGGTGTGGGGAGAGAGGGAGGGTCGCGGAAGACGGGGAGAGGCGGAGCAGGGAGTCGGGTCGCTGGGACGGCGACGGAGAGTGGGGGCAGGACGGGGCGCAACGGAGGCTGCCGTTGGGCGCGACAGGGTTGCGCGAGGCGGAGAAATGGGAGGGATGCAGGCGGCGGGCTGGCATGGCAACGGCCGGCGGGCGGTGGAGATCCAGCGGGGAGGTGCAGCTGAGCACGGAGGGGTGCCGGGATGAGCGCTGAGGCGCTGGGGGGAGCGGGAGCCGGCGCCGGAGAGGGTGTGGCGCGGGTCGGTCGAACCAGGAGGAGGCCGGAGGTGCGGAGCAAGGCCGGGGGTCGGCCCGGCGGGTTGGCGATCGGCTGGTGGAGGAGGCCGCGTAGAGGAGGCCGGGACAGGGGGGCCAGACGGCGGTGATGGCCGGAGATGGAGGCGCGGCGGAGGAGCTGCAGAGCGGGAGGTCGCGGCGCTGGGGAGCCGCGCGGGGAAGAGGATGAAGAAAGGGAGGAGAGAGGAGAGAAAGAGGGGGGGGGGTGTGCGGCGATAGGGTAGGGTAGGATGGATAGGGTTTCGATTAGGTTTATATATATATACATATATATGTGATAAAAAAAATAATGATAATATTATTAATAATAATATTAACAACATTATATGAATAATAATAATAAGTATAATTTTAATCATCAAACCTTAATATATTAATAATAATACTAAAACATCATAATAATAATGATATAAAACCCTTATAATAGAAATAATTAAACTTTATAACATTAATGATAATAATGATAAAACTTATAATAATAATAGAATTTATAATAATAATAGTAATACCTTAGTTAATTCTAATTATAATCATTTTGATCAAATAATAAAATAATCTAAACATAATACATATATATATACATTCATGCCTATAAAGATATATCCATAAACATATATAGAACTATATGTATATATATACATTATTACACACACACACACATATATATAAAACATACATAAACATATATAGAATAAAATTAACTATCATATTAATAACACGACTTAAATAGCGTTAATAATAAAATATCAACATAAAAATTATAATATTTAAACATGCCGGGTGAATACACGATCACCCGGGCTGAACGCACGGTCACCGCAAATGATGCAGTGACCGCGCACCTGCGCGAAACCGCCAATCGCAATTAATCATCGAAAAATTTAATCCGGGACCAAGAAAGGAGAAAAAATTTTGGACGTCCGCGGTCGGGGTGTGACAATTCTCCCCACCACAGACACTTTCTGCCCCCAGAAAGTCACCAGGTCACAAGTCAGCCAAAAACCAAGTCTATGCCCAAACAGAACTAAAGGAACCGAAGAAAACTGAGGTTCTCGGGGATGACCTTACTCTACACAGGTCACACCCGACCGATTCAAGAGAAAACTGGGGTCCGAGATTGAGGGGAGAACACGAAGGGGTTCTCCCCACCACAAGAGCTCAACTTGTGCAGAAAAGTTGACCATCTAAAAGGAAGACCCCTAAAAAAGGGGGGTCGACGCGGGAACTCCCAACCAACTCAAACTAACTCTTATAACACGATTACTACAACACCTCCGTCGAAACCTTGAACCCACGACTAGAGTCAACAACCTTCAACACCAGGGAAAACCCATAGAAAATCATTTAACCAACATCAAATTGGATACATGATCCACCGAAGTCCACATAACATAACCACATCGACAACATAACTAAAACGAGGTCAACCCACATGAGAGTCGAACACACTTTTAAGAAGGACACACGATTTAGAATATCACCCCCACACGACAAGTCTGCTTAGATTATCACAGAACAAATCCATTGTCACTTTTTAGAAAAATAACATATTTACAACGCTGTTGAAACTTTTGTAGCAGGAAAACAAGTATGGAAGAGGTTTCTAATTGCTTCACCGTCAATACGGAAGACAGAACTTGGACCAAGGCTTCACAACCCTGGGAACTCCTGACTGTGCGCGAGCTTCACCCCGAGACTTGTGGCTGGGGCTCTGATGGCTGAAGCATCTTCTGCCTCACAGTCAGGTACTGACATTCTCCCATCACAACTTCCTCTTCAAGCGACGCTTCTTGCAAAACTTCTCCAGATGACCCAGACGACCACAACGATGACACGTCTTCAGAGGGTTGCGACAAGACGACTTTAAATGCCCGAAACGACCACACTGATAGCACATCATCGAACGATCTGATGAACTAGAAGATGGGACCAAAGGGGATAACTCATTGGGGATAGGTATCTCTGGCGCCTTTTCCTCACCAGAGGGGGAACTCTTACGAACAACAACAGGGGACGCTGAAGTATTAACCACCCGCACACCGGAAACTAACTCGGCCAAGAAGGCTTCCTCTACGAGCTTCTCGAAACAAGGGTCTTTAGAAGGGAGGACTCGCTCATTGATCTCTGGACGCAGACCCCCAGTGAAAAGAGAGACCTTCATGAGCTCATGCGACACTACATCTGGAGAAAAGGAAATTAGTTCCTTGAGATGGTCAACATATGCCTTCACCGTCCGTTGACCTTGTTGAATATGCACAAGCTCTCCCTTTTTCTCCAGCTTCACTTCCTCAGGTACAAACCATTGGATGAAAACCGTTTTAAAGACATCCCACATCATTTGACCTTGCGTTGACGGTGGGGTAACCATCTTCCACTGGTCCAGAGCTGGACCCTCAAACAATTCCATAATTGCACGGACCTTAACACTATCGGGAGTTCCCAATATTCTAAAGACACGTTCCACTTCCTCGAGCCATTTCACTGCTTCTAACGGACCCTAATCACCATGGAGTATAGGCAAAGTCTGAGGAGGACCAAAAACTGGGCATGACATATCCGAATCCTTAGAGACCTTTCTGGGCGGCATTTCCTGAGCGATATATAAAACTCAAAGCCAAAACCAACATCAAATCGAAGCAACATCAATAAAAGCGCCTTCATCAAAAACTGTCAACACAAGGACCAAACCAATACAACACAACCCAAAACAAAATCTCCTCTTTAAAATTCCCTTTTCATTTTTGATTTCAAAACCACCCTTTCTCAAGATCACTTTCCAAAACCAACCCACTTTCAAACCAAAACTTTCCAAAACTGTTTCCCATTTAAAATCAATTTAGAAAACAAAGTCAAGCCTTTAACTTCAAATACCCACCCGGGTAATCTCATGAACCATTGCACATGTCTTTATCCACAATCCATTCATACGTGCATCAACACACACTTTCCATGCATTCTCACACATGTGCAAACGTTCATAAAGAGGAACCGCGGTTTCAACCCAAATCTTTCTTAACCAATTCCAAGCAAACGACAGATTTTCAAATCAAGAGATTTCAGTTTTTAAAACCAATTTCATATATTTAAAGTCCTTTAAAAGAAACCAGTCCAATTTTCAAAAACCCTTTTTCATTTCCAACTACGCACTCACACAGACCAAAACGAAAACAACATCCAAACTTGCATCAATCACTGAAATGAGGGACTAGTAGTCACACTCAACCTGGCGACATGGTAGTGGGCCATGTCCCAAGTCAGCATCGACCACTAGGAGGAATTCAAACCATGTACTCGGACTCCACATGGGTCACTACTCCATGTGAAATCGCGATGTAACGTCGGCTTGCCTCCATTATCATCTCTCAATCCAAGACAAACCAGAAAAGGCAAGGACACAATTCCCGAACTACCCCTGGTAACTCGAAGATCAGTGCGAGCAAGAGTTCGCGACGCTCTTCCCGTACTCACTCCTCGAGTTCCGACAGTCCTAATCTCCTTCTACCGGACAACCCAAATAACAAGAACCTCCCTCTGATACCATTTTGTCACGAACCAGCCCGGGTCGACCCTGAACCGGTCACCCGAGCCGGTCCGCGGCAAGTCCCGAGGGGCGTTCCCGATCCCCCCGGGATGGCAACAAGTGCCGGGCATTGAAACATTAATCGTTGGGAACGATTTCAGCCCAAACTAAAAACAGGATCGAAAGAACGAATATAAACTAAACAAACTGACAAACACTAAAGACACAAACAACTACACCACGACATACCTCCATGTGACCTCGCGGGTCACCACCCAACTACAACCAACGTCGCTCCCACACTGAGCGACTCAAGCCAGGAAAACCTGAACACAAGGAACCTGCAACTGAAAAGGTAAAAGATAGGCGTGAGCACAAAAGTACTCAGTAGGTGAGCCCCAAAACAAATCCCAATGCACTGCCAGTAAATAAAGAATCTACATAATCCAGGTTTGAGCTATAATGTATAAAAGTAAGTTTTCACAATGCTTTACTTGAAAATCAAACACGAGACATTTCCCTTATTCCTTTTTGAAAGTTAGTTCCATTCCATTAGTTTTAAACTCATTCTGATAAGCAAAGTGTTACATCTTCAAATCTAACCCAAAGAGAATAAATCATTTTCATTTGAAAACCATTTTTCCCAAAGTCTAACAGTATAGGCTGTGAAATATGACTGAAGGCAAACAAGCAGGGAAACAAGTGCATGTAAAGGTAAACAGGCAAGGAAAACCAAGTACAAGTAAAAATAAACCAGAAGTTATCAGCAATAACCATGGGCACACTCAGACACTCACACACTCACACACACACACATATACTCACACACGCACACACTCACACCCAAGTGGTCCCCTGTATGCCGACGGAAGGCACCACGCCAGAGATGGTAGAGCACTATGGGTAAAACCCCTAAGGTTCATCTAGCTCGCGTGGGACCCTAGAACCTCGTGTCTTGGTGAAACGTGGCTTAGAAGGCCACGACCCTCAGAAAACGTGGCTTAGAAGGCCACGACCCTCAGAACACGTGGCTTAGAAGGCCACGACCCTCAGATATCATATGTTTAGTTAGTGTTGCAATCGTCAATCCAGCTAAGTGAAACAGGGACGACACCCATCCGGTTCACTAGCGCACTAGTTCTAGTCCGCCCACCTAGATACCTAGGGTCTCCCCGTGTGCTCAAACAAGCTTCACATTCACATAGTATATTTCTTCCTCATATCGCAGGCCAAACCAGATATCGCACACAAAAGTCACCATTTCCACACCCAAATAATATTTCAAAACTCACGCACGTCAAAATACCTTTCTGAAAATATAAATGTCATTACCAAATCATTTCGCAAAAACCCCTTTTTGGAAACACTCAAACAAGAACATAAACAACTTTCACAACCCAGAAAGCATTATTTTTAATAACACAACAAGGGAAAAACATCTTTCGTCAACCAAGAACCACACGTAAAGTTTCCAAAAACAATTTCAAAAGGTCACACGATGTTTTCTCTAATCAAGGTTATAAGAAAACACCATTTTCCATAAACAGTACATTTACTAATTTACACATGCCAAAAACATTTCAAAACCCAATTCAACATGTCTTTCGTTACTCAGGAAGAACCATTTAGCGACATTACTATGAAATCCCACAATTGAAACCAAGGAAACACTTTTAATGAAATGCTAGAATTAAACAGTTTGCATTATCAGCAAATCACCACACTATAAAAACTACTTAATATTATTTTCTTAAATTTACTGAAATTTAATAAAAGGACAAGGAATAAATAAATTCTTAATTTAGAGGCGAGTGCATAGGGAGACCTACCTCAGGACGCAGCTCGGATATGACGACACAGTATACCTCGCACTGGCGCACAAGCACGCGCAAGCCGATGTTCGCGGTGTCATAGGGTTACCTCGCCAACACGCTGAAACAAACACATGGTAACTAAGAACACGAAGCCACTGACTCAGAACAAAACAAACGAACAACCAATGCAAAGGAACTAGCTTGATATATTTTTTTCAAAACACATCCCGCGAAAGAATAAGGATTTATCCAAATTAAATAAAAACACCGATGTTGAATAAAGAGAAAATTAAATAAACAATAAGACATAAATACAATAATAAATAAATAATCAAAAGAATAAAATAATGAACAAATGAATAAACAGATAGATAAATAACTAAAATAATACATAATTGAATGAATAATTAAATAATTAAATAGATAATTGAATAGGTAAATCAATAAATGAAAGAAAGAGTGAATAAGTAAATAATTAAATAACTAATTAATTAACAAATACTTAAATGAATAAATAAATAAATAATTAATCACTCAATTAATTAATAAACAAATAAGTAAATAACTAAATAATTGATTGATTAACAAACACTTAAATGAGTAAATAAATAGATAGATAATTAATTAATTAATCAATTAATAAATAATAATAATAATAATAATAATAAGATGTTAATAATTAAAATGATAATAAATATAATAATAATAATAATAATAATAATAATAATAATATTAATATTAATAACATAATCATAATGATAATAGTATATTAATAATAATAATAATAATAATGTAATATTATTAACATAATAATAATCATTAACATAATATAATAATAATAATAATAATAATAAAAACAATAACATAATATAATGATAAAAATAATAACACAATATAATAATACCAATAATAATAATAATAGAAAAATATTAACATAGTAATAATAATATTATTATTAACATGTTAAAGATATTAAAACGTTATATATATAAAAATAACGTAAATAAGTAAGATTAATATAAAAAAAACAATAATAATAAAAAAAAACAAAACAAAACAAAGACTTACAGGGATCGGCGGGGGAACCAGAACAGGGGGTGCGGGTGTCACGCGGGGCAGCGAGCCGACGCCGCGGGTGTGGCGGAGGGAGGTAGCGCGGGCCGACCGAAGCGGGGGGCGAGGCCGAGGGCAGGGAGCAGGGGGTAGCGAGCAGGTGTGGGGAGAGAGGGAGGGTCGCGGAAGACGGGGAGAGGCGGAGCAGGGGGTCGGGTCGCTGGGACGGCGACGGAGAGTGGGGGCAGGACGGGGCGCAACGGAGGCTGCCGTTGGGCGCGGCAGGGTCGCGCGAGGCGGAGAAATGGGAGGGATGCAGGCGGCGGGCTGGCGTGGCAACGGCCGGCAGGCGGCGGAGATCCAGCGGGGAGGTGCAGCTGAGCACGGAGGGGTGCCGGGATGAGCACTGAGGCGCTGGGGGGAGCGGGATCCGGCGCCGGAGAGGGTGTGGCGCGGGTCGGTCGAACCAGGAGGAGGCCGGAGGTGCGGAGCAAGGCCGGGGGTCGGCCCGGCGGGTTGGCGATCGGCTGGTGGAGGAGGCCGCGTAGAGGAGGCCGGGACAGGGGGGCCAGACGGCGGTGATGGCCGGAGATGGAGGCGCGGCGGAGGAGCTGCAGAGCGGGAGGTCGCGGCGCTGGGGAGCCGCGCGGGGAAGAGGATGAAGAAAGGGAGGAGAGAGGAGAGAAAGAGGGGGGGTGTGCGGCGATAGGGTAGGGTAGGATGGATAGGGTTTCGATTAGGTTTATATATATATATACATATATATGTGATAAAAAAAATAATGATAATATTATTAATAATAATATTAACAACATTATATGAATAATAATAATAAGTATAATTTTAATCATCAAACCTTAATATATTAATAATAATACTAAAACATCATAATAATAATGATATAAAACCCTTATAATAGAAATAATTAAACTTTATAACATTAATGATAATAATGATAAAACTTATAATAATAATAGAATTTATAATAATAATAGTAATACCTTAGTTAATTCTAATAATAATCATTTTGATCAAATAATAAAATAATCTAAACATAATACATATATATATACATTCATGCCTATAAAGATATATCCATAAACATATATAGAACTATATGTATATATATACATTATTACACATATATATATATATATAAAACATACATAAACATATATAGAATAAAATTAACTATCATATTAATAACACGACTTAAATAGCGTTAATAATAAAATATCAACATAAAAATTATAATATTTAAACATGCTGGGTGAATACACAGTCACCCGGGCTGAACGCACGGTCACCGCAAATGATGCAGTGACCGCGCACCGGCGCGAAACCGCCAATCGCAATTAATCTTCGAAAAATTTAAACCGGGACCAAGAAAGGAGAAAAAATTTCGGACGTCCGCGGTCGGGGTGTGACAAGAGATCTACTCAATGCTCAAATCTGAGTGTCTGGGGAGGTGACTTTCTTGGAATCTCCCTCAATAGTCTTCTAAGGGGAATTTGTGGGATGATGTTGCTGGGGGTAGTTGATAGAATCCCTCATGAGTGAATCTTGAATTGTTTTTAATCCATAGTTGACTCCGTAATCCACCTTTATAATAAAGGAAGCTTTAAATTATCATGCTTTGAAGATAGGCCCCCAAAGCAATTGGTTGTAATGTCTCAGATCTGGATACCATTGGACTGGTGATACGTACCCAGTTGGTCACATGACCTCAAGTGCAATTTCCCAAGTTCTAGAGGCTGCCAAATAGTAGTAAGGGACTTGGGTTTGATAGTGGAGAATCTATTCCCTCTTTGGAAAAGTGTAACATAACATAATAATAATATACAATAGTGGAAGTAGTAAATACCATACAACTAAAAAAACACTAGAAGACTGATAAAAAATATAACCAGAAGTCATATAATACAAAAGATGATGATTCCTATAACAAGTTCAAAGAAAGTATCCAAATAAGGATACACTATATTCAGATACAAAATACAATACCAAGGTATAGAAATATAAAATAAAACTCATAAGCATCACAAGCCTACACTTGGTCCTATGCTCTCATGCTTATAACAACAAATCAAGTATCTATAGTAGGTTTCTTACCGTTATCGACACCTAAAACAATATAATCTATTTGGGACCAAAATCATGACCCAAATAGGGTGTGAGAAATAAATCCTAGTAGGCAACCACCCAAGATCTCTGCCTATCTTTCAGTGAGTATATGCAATAGGTAGTGTACAAAAAGGAAATTCAATAAACTAAGAAGTACTAAAAAGTAAAAAATCCTACAAGTAATGGTTTCCATTTATTTAGTTCATGTTCATTATATAATTCAATTTTATTTAATTATAAAGATCTTGAGATCCATCCTCAGCCCGTCAATCCTTCATATAAAGTAATCGCAACCAATGTCTCAAAATACCATCTAAACAAATATAAGAGAAGAGAGAATCCAAGATTATGATTTGGCTTGGTAGACATGTCACAAGTCATCAATTTGAATATTCAATTCAAAACCATGCCCACATGAATAAAAAAACCTCACATGCAGGCATATCCAAAACCTCCCCTGTAGGCATAGAAAAATTTTTCCCACAGGCATAGAAAAAAATCACCCGCAGGAATTTAAAAACCTCACCATCAGGCATAGAAAAACAAAACCAAAGGAATCCAATATAAATAAACAAGGACCAACCTCATATGGATTGGACTTTCAAATACTCACATGTGCTAGATTTATAATATGAAATATTTAAATTAAACTACTACATGGATTCTACAATTATAAACTCATGTGGGAAGATATCATAACAAAAAAAAAATGTAAGAGGAACTACACGCTGTATAGGTTCTTTTACTATTCAATTCGTGGATGACTTCCCTTACATGTCATGCACTAAATTTCCAACATTATTACATGGAGTGTACCTAAAAATACACAATGTGTAACCACAAAGTATAGCTGTGTAAGTTTTAGAGCTAGTATTTAACCTATTTTATTCATTTTTCTTAATTATAAACTAGAAAGGAAAGGTTCATACCTAAAAAGAAGAATCAAGTTCTTACAAACTTTCCCCTTAAAGTAATTCATCCCCAAATTTCCCTTCCAAGGGTGATAAAGAAATATATGAGAAAAACTCCATCCACTATGATCGTACATCAGTCTCCCTCTCCCAGGTCTCATCCAGCACTTGGCCGTGTTTCCATAGCACCCACACTAAAGGAATAAACTGTCCATAGAGAGCCTTCGTCCTACGATCCAAAATTCGAATAGGATGCTCCTCAAAGGACACATATATCTATAACTCAATCTACTTAGGTTGAAAAGCATGAGATAGGACTAAAAATTAATTCAAAAACTAAGAAACATGGAAGACATCATGCATATCCCAATACCTCTGAGATAAATTCAACTGATAGGAAATCAGCCCGACCCTTTCTGAAATCTCAAATGGCCCGACGTATCTCAGTGAAAGCATACCTTGTCTCCTGATCCTCTTGTGTCACAACCTCAGTGAAACATGTAAGAAAACTCAATCCCTAACCTAAAACTCTAGAGGTCTTCTACATCATTCAACATAATATTTCTGATGATACTACACAGTAACCATCCTCTTCTAAATAAATTGAACTTGTTCAGTGGTCTCCTAGACAAGATGAGGTCCCAGCATAACTGCCTCTCCTGCCTCCAGACAAAATAGGGGTCATAGGCATGTTCTACCATACATAGCCTCATAAGGCACCATATAAATATTAGCCTAAAATCAATTGTTATAGGAGAACTCAACCAAGGGTATGTGACCATTTCAAGAACCCCTGAAATTCAGGATGCATTCCCAAAGCTTGTCCTCCAGCACTTGAATCACACACTTTGATTGGAAATCTATTTGAAAGTGGTATGTTGTGCTTAGAATCATCTGTGTACCCAATTCCCCCTATAGCCGTTTCTCGAAACAATAAGTAAAACAAACATCCCTATTTGAAATGATAGATTACAGAACCCCGTGTAGTCGTACAATATCATGGATGTAAAACCTCCCAAGGTCATAAACACTAAAGGATTCCTTGATTGATAGGAAGATAGCAACCTTCAAGATCCTTTCAAGAAAAACTCACATGACATCATTACCATGACACCTTCACCATTAGAAAACTCCAAAAATCATGCCCCTGAGCATTCTAGTGACACTACTAACGTGATTTTTCTTTAACTCGGAAAACCAAAACACAACAGAGGTTATAACAGTGGCCTCATAGCATGGAATGGTGGAACCCTGATCGAACTTACCAAAACCGGTCATGAAATATTCCCTTGAAAGACATTTCAAACTTCCAAATCACACCCACCTTAGACTGGCAGAGTGTTCAAACTAGTTCGCTCGAACAATACATGAGGAACAAGAAGGATAATGAATCAAAAAACCACTAGATAACTTATCTCAAAAACACCCAGTTTAGGAGGCCAATGTATTGTAACATAAACACAATGCCTTCTCTCAAGGAACCACATGTCCACAACAATAAAAATCATAATTTCATATCCATCCCACAAGAATCATTAACTGCTTTTAAAAAATCACATATGAGCATGACTATAGTCCAAGGTAACCTCAAATTATTTATATCAGAGTCCAAGGAAATCATCAAGGTGCTCCATACTCCCCATTTTAAGTGATACTTTGGTAAAAGGCCAAAATTCCACATAATAACATTGACTGAACCCAGAGAAGCATCCTCCTGGTCATCAGGTCAAAGAAAATGGTAGGAATCCAGAGTCCGTTCAAGGAATTACTACAAGAGAACCCAAATATAACTCAGGATTAACAAAGCCTCATTTAAAAACACACATCCAATGCAAAACATAGAAAGAGATGAAAAACTAGCCCACCGACTTTCAACTATAGTGCAGCGTATAAACGATGCTCTCTTAGTGAATCTAGGATGACATCAAGATAGTGGAAATTCTCATATTTTAAGGAATATCACACTAAGATAATTTCAAGTATTACTAAAAAGGATAGTCGAACCACTACTAGTCGACCTATTAAAGGAAACTCAGTTACACTTAACGAAACACTGTCAATTAGCTGACCATAATGCCTTTATCCCAAGGCATTTCTGTGATAGCTCACACTTAACCACCAAGGTCTATAGATGATCATTGGTTCCTCATAAGGGATGCACTCATAGACAACCGTAAAATCTTCATGATGCCAATAAATCATCAACATGAAACATGACTCACAAGTTTCAAAGGCATTCAAGTAGAATCAACCATTTTTGAATGGTCCCTGATTCTGATCCTTCTACCTTGAAGGTCACATTTTATATAGAACTGATGTGACTCTCCCTACACAGGAGTGTGCTATACATTGAGAATAAGGAATAACCACTCTCAGATACACTATTTAAAAACCAACTTAAATGCATGAGTGTCATTCCTTGAACCATGATAACTTCATCATATCACTTGGCATGAAATTCAAAATTAAACTAATCGGTGTGTCAAAACACCCAAGTCCCAGAATGTCTTCCTAAGTAGTGGGATGAATTTGGTTTCATAATGATTAGGTCACTCTACTATATATATAACCCAAGAAAACACACAACAGATCAAATCTCAATGATATAACCAAACTCAATAACTTGTTTAACATTTAACACTCAATGGGTACCGATACCATGTAAGTCACCATATACTACCTCGAGATTACAAGAGAAAATGGCACATTCTTCATACTATTCATAGGTTGTCAACCTATGCATCCTAGTACTAGATGGATCATGTAAGAACTGGAACAAAATCACATTAACCATTTACATATATGACAAAATACCAAGTCTCCCATCACTTAACGAAAGATAGGTTCACACAACCTTCTAAGCAGCTAACCATACCCGAGGCATGTCTAACCTACCGAATCGATAATTCCTCAATGATCATTCCTGCATCAAGGGTTATTATACAAGGATAAATCATAAAAAAATCATCCTCTCTAAAAACCAAACATCCTACAAGGTACAATGATACCTGAGCATCACCAGCGTCAGAAAGTTCACAGCGAAAAACAAGACAACATGCTTTAAGGATGCTACCTAACACATTATATCCCTTTAAAAAGCATAAGTGTCAACTCCTAGCAATAAGTCATGCAAAAACATATTTACTAGGCTTAAAATCCCCTTTTTAATTAAGCTAAATCTAAAAGAAACAACCTATGAATGATCACTCATATCTCCATTCCAAGTCATAACTCCAAATAGTTAAACTACCCTTACACGTGGGTCTCTAGTTGTAAGAGAAACTCCCATCTCAAAATCACAAATATCAAAATAGGATAGGTCAACACCTTCCTCTAAGAACTCACCCCTTTTTCTACCTAATGGGTCAGGTCTGGGTGTCTAACCATGAGAGATACTATAAAAACTCCACTACTATTGTCAGTATTGGTCAAGTCAAAGACTCACATACATGCTTCATGGGATCCTCCAGATAAACACGTGTGTAGGAATCCTATATAAGGGATCCTCGCATACAATACATAATATTGGGATCCTAAAAGGGACTCCCTATAATAACATAGGTAAAGAGAGATATCTCGCATATCATCTCAGATCAAAATTCTCAACTAGGTTGGTTCGAACACCCAACCGATCATCCATTCCAAGTCTCACTCTTGGGTGATGATTGAAAATAGTAACCATAGGAAGAACCTATCCATTTAGATAGAATCCCCAAAACACCAATTAGGAGTCCTCATAACGCTCCATGGGCTTCACCACCATGATCGACATGAAAAACTAATCATAAAGGACTAATTAGAGGTCCCAAACTGTCAAAGGGGATAAAACAGGAAAAGACCCTCAAAGGGTATCAGGAAAGAAGTACAAGACATATATAAACCACACACGACATGTACCCTCAAGCTCTTACATAGGCATGTACTCCCACAAGCCTAGGCTTTTAAACAACCCAAGTACATGTCATGTTATCCCGACGCACAATGTGTACTCATGTTCTCCTTTATAGCCATGTACCTCCACATGGCTAGAGTCACACGTGGTTCACCTAAGTAAAAATACACAGTGTGTACTCCCACTAAATAGTTGGATTCATTTCAAATATTTCAACAATACAAATGGTTCTTTCTGCTTTAGTCATTGTCATCACTATGGGTGAAATAATGTACTGGTCTATAAATCCATATACATACATCTTTTAATTCTCCTTACACATTGTATTAAGATACATAATACCAAATATATATATATAAGTATAAGTTTTAAATAAATTTAACAAACAAATGATTTATGTTAATATATTCATCGAAAAACATACGTTGTGTTGATGCCCAACTGATCTCCAATTACAAGATCCATGATATCATTTCTCAAATGCCCCATAGTCATTTCAAGCCCACCAACATCATAATCATGTGGAATATCATAAGCATCCCACAAAAACTTTGAAAATGTTGACAATCTATCAAGAATACTAGAATTTGTATCTAAATTCATAGCACTTTGTATTTTTTGTTTTCTATACAGTATTTATTTATCATTAAATTATTCCTATAAAATAATAGATAAATATAAAAACATTAAAATATTAAGGAGAATTTAATTAAAAAATGAAATAAAATAAATAATATACACATACCTCTAGGGTAGTATGTTTCATAAGTCTAGATTTCCAAACTCAAAAGTGGTCGATACTTTGTCCAATAATACTCACCTCATCTATAGGTAGTATTAATATAGTTTATATATCTATAATATTATATAGAGTGACCCTATGATGATCTATCTCTATCTATTGATGATGAATAGTATTTCCATTAAAATATATCTTCCCATATACAAAAATATGATATAATAGATAATCATCATGTTATTCAAAATAATGAGGAATCTATAGAGGAGGGGTTGTAGGAGTAGGATAAGGAGTGGGGTCTATAGGTAGAGGTGGATGAGTGGGAGTTTCTAGAGAAGGAGGAGGAGTGGGATCTTCATTCTGGAACTATCCTTTCATGTCTTAAAACATAGAATATATGGATTCTAGGATCCTATCCTCCTTTATCACTAAGATACCATGAACTTGAGCCTCAAAATGTTCTATTTTTTATAAACACCCTTTATGAAGATAAATAACTCGGAAATGTTTTTTTATCGATACACCTACTGGGTATCCTCATACATGATCTGAGTGTTCAGTATTTAACAATGTCATAGCTAAAATATCATTTATACCCTTATCTAAATAGACACCATGTGTGCTAATCTCCTCAAGAGAACCATGTATGAATTATTTTAAAAATTATTTAATGAATCAAAATCTATAAATAATTTAATTAAAATAAATAAATAAATAATGTAAACATATTACAATCCTAGAATCTACAACCCTTACCTCTTCCCTAAGATATTTTTCATTTTTGATCATCAGAGTCCTCTTCTAATTTTCAAGTCTATCCAGGGGGATGGAGGGGAAACCTCTACAGAACCGGATGATTCATCTCATCATTTTGGAATGTTTTCAGCCATAATTTCTTCTTCTAATAATGTATACCATCCTTGAGATAAATTATAAGGGTATATGTTTCTAGATGAGATCCCATGATGAGATCTCCTTAATTTCTATAAATTTAGAATAAAGAAATAATTAAGAAGTCATTAATAAGATTATTAATATAAAAAAACCTTATAACATGTAACATTGGCCTTAATATAAATGCTTCTAATCATTTAATTTAAATAAATTACTTCCATGAATCTTCATATATAAAGGGATATATATCACATGGATTATTATGTTTATGATGCCCAAAAATGAAATCATATGTGAGGGTTGATTTCAAATCCCTCTATATCATAGAAACCTATGATGAAAATTTCCTCCTGACTCATCCAGTGTCATGTATATCATATTTCATTTTATAATAAGGGGGAAAACATATTTTACTATAAAAATTTCAATATAAGTAAAATAATGAAAAATTTTCAAACCAAAATGGGATCCCAAAAGTGAGATTGTGTTAATTTTTCAACACTTCTCCAATCATCAATCAAAATTATGTATTTCCTTTTAGCATGAATTGATATAAAACTTTTGAATTGTTTTAAATTAGGAACTCATGGAATTTCATTATCATAAAATTATACCAGTATCCTACAGTTCTAGCTATGGGAAACTAATAATTTTGGTAAAAGTGTGCTACCACATTTACTAAACCTCGAACACTTCTTTGGCCTTGTGGGAGTAGATGTATCCTGTAAAGAAGGGAGAGGCTCATCAAGAGGGGTATGTGTACATTCCTCCCAAGAGGTATGTATACGAACATCTCTATATGTTTGTGAAGGATTGGTGGATTGATCAATAATTATCCAAAAACTCAAATCCACATAAAATTAGAACACAAATATACAAATTCAACTATTATAGTAATAATGAAAATAAAAAATGAAAATATATAAAAAAATTAAACTTAACAAATTTTTATTCATATTTTTTATATTTAACAAAAATTCTAACAATAGTAATGCGATATTAAACACTATTGGCCCTATTTTTTCTTAAATAACTATCACACAATTTTAAAGATAAACAACATAATAGTGCTACCAAAATAGGATCCAAAAGTTTAGTGTCTTGGTAAAAATAGAACCATACATAAATTTTACATAATAAAACATAAATATTTATTTAATTCCTTTCTCTATAGCTTCCTATAGTCTCTCATGTTCAACTTAGTACAAGTATTCACCTGAGGATATACATCAAAATAAGGGGTGCGATAAAAGTGAATAAAGAGGTTGAAGAAGAGACACGAAACATGGGTGATCATAATCATAATCATCAAGATGTAATCATAGGATCATAATAATAATAATGATAATAGGAATTTTATAAAGCCATGGAATTTATAAATACATAAAAATGAAACATCATGTCTTATTGGTTATCCACCATGCATAGTTGTGAACAAATCTAGCATCATATTCATGCATATTTGAATTTATTTCATGATATACGTCACATTAACCAATGAAATGGAGAGCTATGTAATTATGGAAACACCCATCATTTCATAACATTTACTTGGACTATATAATTCTTGGTGCACCAGACATATCATAACATTTACATAATCATGCATGAAACATAGAACATATATCAATACTAGACATAATATATCGCATGGAAATGAATGGGTTTAATTTAATAAATAATAATTTTAGAATAAACATTGTGGTTCCAAAAATATATAGGAAATAACATAATTTCAATATGAATCATCAATATTTAGTGACAAAGAAATACTCTCAAGAGAAGTAAAAGGTTTATTTTTAGAAAGAAAAGTTAGTTTGGAAAACATTGTGATTATCATAAACTCGAGTAGAAAACACATATAACCTTGAAAATGAAAATGTAGAATAATGAAATGATATTTAAGGATCATTAAATTAATATATATACTAAAATTGGTGTGAAGGATGGAAAACCCAAGGAAATTGTGATGGGTTTGAGAATCCCCTTACCTTATGTATGAGTTCTTTATTCTCCTTAACATTGTAGGTAGTCAAATTAAATTAATTAATTAAAAAATATATAACCATATTATACATGTATTTGATTTATTATAATTTTATTAAGTTCATTTTAAACATTATGATGAGTTATAGAGTTCAATTCATTGTTGAGGAGTGATCATTTTCTTGGATTTCATGATCTGTTTGCTTGTGTATGAGTATGGTAGTTCATGTAATTATTGTATAGTTATAAAAATTTAAAATTTAAAATTATTAATGAACGTATATATGATTAAATTACCTTATATAAAATTTGGTCATAATTTATGAGCTTTAATCATTTGATAAATAGTTAATGAAAATTATTTAATTTATTTGAAGGTTTTTACGACCATTATCATTTTATTTAATACCATGTTTATATATTTATTCAAGATCATTATATAACATATAATATATATAATAAAATCATATTTAACCATAATTATGGTTTTATAACCATCCTTTAAGGTATTAGTAAAAATGAAAATGCATCGTCCACAGTGGCTGTAAATCGACACACCACAAATGGTATTTTAATTTTTATAAAAAATGAAATGGGAAGAGATTAGAATATGGATTATTACAATAACATAATAAAAATAAATTATATATAATATAATAGAGTAATCATGTCACTTGTAAAATTTTATTTGAGGATAGGA
Source organism: Viscum album (assembly GCA_963277665.1). Lineage (NCBI taxonomy): Eukaryota > Viridiplantae > Streptophyta > Magnoliopsida > Santalales > Viscaceae > Viscum > Viscum album. The sequence goes on along the minus strand of OY728163.1, from coordinate 1,677,651,280 downwards.
TAAGAAAGAAAATGAAATTTAGAAGAAATTAAAAGAAAAAAAATATTTTACCTCTTGAATTTATCCACCTTGAGAACATCATCAGGGAAAAGGGTTTGATATTTTGATCAAACAAAGAGATTCAGAATGTTGGGGAGGGATTTTGAATAGGATTAGGAATAATCAAGATAAACTTCAAGGAATTGGTGGTATGATGAGAAGAGGTGGCGAGGGTGGTACTTATATGGGAGGAGAGGGGTGTTTTCTCATTATATTATTCACTAGTTTATTATTATTGCTCAAAACTATAATTTTTTTGAAATTTATGAATAAATATCTAAAACTAATAAAGTATATTTTTATATTTTGGTCTTACCTCATCCAAACATCTTTTATGACTAAAAAATTCATGTATCTAGCTTTTATCGTAAATTAACATATTTTATTATTCACCAAAAATTCAAGTATTTTATAAAAATCACAAATATTAACTCCAATTTTTTTTTCAAAATTTATAATTAAAAAATAAATTCCATTTTGTGAAAATAATTTTATAAATATGATAAATTTACTTTTTAATTTAAACCACCATTTATTCAAAAAATTCTGATTCTAAAATTATAACTGATTTTATAACACTTTGAAAAATTAATTAAGGCCTCATAAAATTATGTTTTAATCATAGTAAAACAAATAATTAATTTATTAATCTATTTTAATAAAATAAATTTCCTTTTAAATAAATATAATAATTATAAAATTATAAATAAACAATTATGATTTATAAAATACCAACACTAAACTAATAACTTTTAAAATATTTATTTACTTATTACATGATCTAATTATATCATATTATAATTTATAAGATGCATAAATTTTAATAATAGTTTCATAGATGAGGTTACTATTCTATTGGATGAATTAATATTCCTAAATTTCATATTACTGTTTGAAGGGTATGGTTACTATTCCATCGGGATAGGTTCATTAATTTCTTGAAATACCTCTTAGTTCATTCACTGTACATTTATAAAATTTTTATTGTGTTTTAAAAGTGATTTGATATTGTTTATACTATACAACATAATTATAATAAGGAAATTCACATTGATAAAAATTTTAGGTTATTACATTCTTTCACCCTTAGGAAATTTATCCCTCAAAATTTCATTTTACATACTATGGTGATATAAGTGAGGGAACTTCTCCTTCATATCTTTTTGTGGTTCCCATGTTTCATCTCTATACATACGGTTCCACCATAGTACTTTTACTAGGTGTGTGTTTTTATTGCATAGAAATTTATATCTATGATCCAAGATCCTCATTGGATGATCCTCGTAAGAGAGATCAATTTCCAACTATACCAAATATAGATTATGTACATGTGAGTGTTTTGGTATGTATTTCCTCAAGAGGGATATATAGAATACATATTTTACTTGATTCATGGTAGGTGGAATGTCAAATCAACATGCCATAGTTGTGACTCAATAAATAATATCAAATACGCTGATATACATTGGACTCAACCTTCCTTTCTTTATAAAACTCATGATCCTCTTCAATGGAGATATTTGGAGGAATACCATGTCTCTAGCCTTATAATCCATGTCCCTCTAATTATTATTTTTTCATATATCTTCAGTCAACTTGGGGATTCTTTGATGTATTGGTGAATGGTCTTCACCTTTTCCAACATTGATTCGACCATTTCAAGTCTTAGTAGCTTATGTTCACCAAATTCATCCCAACAAGCTAGTGTTATACATCTTATCCCATAAAGGTATTCTTATGGATAATTTTGGATGATAGAGTGGACACTGTTGTTGTATGATAACTCTACCAGAGAGAGTTTTCAGTCTGATACTCCTATGATGTTCATAGAACATACCCTCAACATCTCCTCTAGTGTCAGAATAATCCATTCATATTAGACATTATTTTTAGGATGATAAGTCATACTAAAGTTCATCTCATTGTTTAGAGAATTTTGAAGAGTTTTCTATAACTTGGAGGTGAATCTCAAATCTTGATTAGATACAATAAATGGTGGTACTCCATGAATCCTTACCAATTATCTAATATATATCCATGAATTTTGATCCAGTTATAAGTACACTTGATTTTTGGTAAATTGATCATTATTTATAAGCAGATCCACAACAACCCATATAAAATTGTTTCCTCTAGATGTTTACAAAAATCTGGTGACAAAGTGAATGGTTATGTTTTACCATTTCTATTTTTGTATAGGTAATGGTTTCATTATCACCTTATAATTTTATCTTTAAAACTTCACTTTCAGACATACTAGGAACTTTGATGTATATTTAGTGATATCCTTCTTCATATTGTCCCTCAAATAGTTCTCTCAGAGATCTCGATACATATTTTTCCTCACTAGATGAATAGAGAAGGTTGAGATATGTCAATCATTCAAAATCTCATTCATTATCTATGGATCATATGATAGACATAGTCATTACCCAAATATTACAAATCCTTCCTCATTATTTTTAAACTATAATGATTTTTCATTTCTTATAGCTTCCTCCTTCTTCTTAATTTTCACATCATTTCTTTCAGCATCCTTTATTTTCTCCTTGAGGGATGGTTGAGAAATATTTTGAGAAAGGATGTTTGATGTTACTTAAATAATGACTCCCAATTTCATCCTTTTTAATTCTAAAAATACTAAATCCTTTCCAATTTTCATCATTTATAATGTTGCAGGATCCTTTCCACTTAGAGAATCCACCACTTTATTATCTTTTCTAGGATGGCAGTGGATTGAACAATCATAATCCTAGATGATATCTAACCCTATTCACTAGAGTATATTAATCTACATATATGTGAATATATATTTATGAACTTACCATAAATATATATTTAACACTTCTCTACATAATGATAATATCGCCAAATTTTCAATGAAGAGATCACTAATTCCAACTCCAGATCATGCGTGGGATAGTTTTTTCTCATGAGTTTTCAACTACCTTGAGGTTTAGGCTATCACATAACTTTTTTTTCATTAGTAAAAATCCCAATTAATTCTTTGAATCATTTCTATGTATCAAAATGGGTTCCCTATTAGTCATAAAGTGTGATAATTGATGCAATCATAAGCCTTGTTTTTTTACCATTTAAAGAAATATTTACATTCATTGGTCTAGGAAAAAATTTATCCCATCTGAGCCATTTTTTTGAAATCATGATAATTTATTTACAAATCATCAATAATACCCAACTAGGACAAGGAAACAAATTATATCTGTTACATATGTTTTCCTAGGCTACCCATTGATTTCCTTTGTCTTGGAAGGGTCCATAAAAATTCTTTTTTCTAGTGTAAAACTTCCCATGAATGATACTTCCTCCATCAATAAATCTTGTTTATTGAACTTTTCATAATGTTTATCCATTATCAAAGTCTTTATAACAATATTAAAATGATCCTCACGTTCCCCCTTTCTCTAGGAGTGTATAATAATATCATCAATAAAGACTACCAAAAATGTTTCTAGGTAATCTCTAAAGACTCTATTTAATAAAACATGAATATTCCCAAAGAATTAGTGAGTTCAAAAAAATTTACTATGAACTCATAGTGTCCATACCTTGTTCAAAGGGAAGTCTTTGGAATATCTTTCTTACTCACCTTTAATTGGTGATTTCTCAACTGAATATCCACTTAGATAAATACTTGTCCTGACGTACTTCATCAAATTAGTCATCTATCTTTGGAAGTTGATACTTGTTATTTATCATTAATTTTTTCATCTCATGATAATCGATTCACTGACACATTGATCTATCCTTATTCTTTATGAAGAGGACTGGTGAAACCCATACCAAAATATCCGGGCATATAACAACCTTTTATAGATTCTCTTGTTACTTACTCTTCAGTACCTCTATCTAAATAGTAGACATTCTATAATATTTATTTGATATAGGCAAAGAAACATGAATAATTTCAATTGAGAAGTCAACCTCTCAGTCAAGAGGATGACTTGAAAATTCTTTATGGAACATAATAGTGTATTCCCTCAAAATGGGAATGAATTTGATCATGATTCTCTCCTTTGTCTCAATAATTTGATCTGGATATTCTTTCATATAAGTTCGTAATATCCACACTTGTGATGATGGATCCAAATAAGATTCATCATCCACACACATATATAGAATCGAAAGATTCTTAGGGATGTGAGGAGTGGTCTCACTTTCTCGATAGTTGATGTTGTATTTGTATAAGGATAATCAATCCATGGCCAACATAGAATAATTATCCACCAAAGGAAGTATGAAAATATTTGTTGGGAGGTTTGGTCAATAAACATTAACTAAGGCGGAGTTATACTTTTGATTCAATAATTTCTCCATTTTCTGTTCTCACAAATAACTCAACCTTTATATTTTGAGGGGTTTTGGAATATTTATACTAAACATGAAAGATATGAAATAATGCATAGAACTAGAATCAAATAGTACATTCACTATTCTTGAATGAATAACTAGATCACCTATCACCACATCATTAGTTGGATCCACATCAGTAGTAGTGATGGAATGAGATTTTCCATGCCCTTTTGGATTTGGTTTCTGGTGATTCTAGTTCCCCTCATGGAGTTGAGGTTTAGTGCATTGGATTTCATAGTTCCATTGGTCCCTATAGTTGAAGCATTGAACTATTGGTGGTTCTCTCCTTTCCTCCATCATATCTGTAACACCCAAGTGTTTTTATGAAATATTTTCTTTAAATAATTTTTATTCTTAAGGAGCTTGATTTTTATGTAATTGTGAGTTTAAAAAAACTACGATACACCCTTTTTATAAAATTACTATTATATCCTAGATGTTAGGTTACCAGGAATAATTATAATTAACATACGAAAATACATTGTGAATTCATTGGCTATCAATTATTTATGAAAAATATAAATCAATTAGATATTTTTATTTTTGAGTAAATTAATTTTAGTAATGAAATTAATGTGATATATATGTGTTATATACTTAATAAAATATTTTTTATATTCATACAAAGGATATTTTATTCATAGGGTATGAATAAAACCCTATTTGATGTATAAAAAACCTATTTTTTTTAAAGTTTAATTTTACACCTTTGAATGGAGAACCACTTTAAAATTAGGATTTTGACACATTAATAATTTTCATATGAAGAAATAAACATTTTATTTTGAATAGGGATATAAAAATTTACTTTTTATGAATTTCTTATATTTTTTTGATAATTTTCATGTTTTGATGAATAGTAAAAATACGCTAAATTTTAATTGAAAATAAAATTTTTCATTGAAATAATTTATATGGTTAAATTATATTTTTGTATGGTTTAAAAGTATAAATATAATATATTTTTACCATTTAATATAATTTAGGTCATTTGAATTAATTTTACATTAAATTCAGATGTAAAAACATTTCAATCTTTTGCAATATTTTAGCTTTTAAAATATGTTTTCTCATTTCAACAAAAGGATTAATTTTAAATTAATTACTACTAATTTTGTGTTTTGAATTTTGAAAAAAAGATTCCATATTTGGAATCAGGAGGTTCAAATTATGTTAATAGGCTACTTTTATTTTTGGGTTTTATGAATAGTAACTTTGGTAATTATTTTATTACTATGGTTAAAGGTAAACCAGGTAATTAAAGGTAAAAATAATATTATAAAATTACCTTAACACCTTTAAAAATACCATTGGATGAATAAATTTGTCCCTTAACATCTATTTTTTAAAATGCAATCACTTGATGGACACTTACCTATGAATATGACATGAATGTAATAAAAACTAATGAATGCGACAAAATGTCACAATCTCATTTTATATAAGTATATTAATTTTAATACATGGATAATTAGGAGATAATATCAAATATATATAGTCTATAGAAATATAAAATAATTACCTACGTCATAGTAATTTATTTATAATTTTTAGAGATTAAATAATTATAATTAATGATGACACAATAATGATGTAGAAATTATTTTATTAATAGAAATATAAAAAAAGTGGTTTTAAAAATATTAAAGGAAATATAATATTAACTAATTGATGTGATGCACGAATTTTCTAGGGGACTATGACAAGTTAGGACTATATTAATTTTTTTTTCAAATTTATCTTTTGTGCAGATTTTATTTAAAGTCAAATAAATGAATAATGTCACACTATTGATATTTTATAAAAATAAAATTTTATTAAATTATTTAAAAATTAAAAATTGATAATTATAAGTTATAAAATGTCATAAAATATCCATCTATATCCAACTAACACCATATAAGTAAATATTTATAACCATTAAATATTAAGAATGTTATTACCATAATTAAAATTAAATAGAATAACTAAGTGTTAATTAAAAATATATAGTTTAAATTGAAAAAATAACTTGTCCAAAATTTATTAGTTGATGAGATTACAAAACTATATCATATAATCTTCAAAATTGGGACATTTTTGAGGTTTTTGGGTAGGGTTTCTTTTTTATTATAAATTATTATTTATGGAGTTTCCAAAAGTGACCCTCACCTCAATTATAAAAGGGTACCTCCTCTCTCACCTCTTCTCTTCATTTTGAGCCTTCCAGATTGTCCATCCCCAGAATTTTTTCCTTCTCAACTTTCCTATTTTCATTCTAGAGGTTTTGGTCATCTTTAAAGTCCAATTCTAGTTCTCTAAGAAGAGGTTTAGAGGAAGCACATCAAGGAAGAAGTAATCTCTTTTATGGATTCTTTCAAACTTATTTCTTCTTCTACTTCATCTTCTTTATTTGTTTCATTATAAAGTAATAATACTAGTATCACTCATATAATTATATGTTATTATAAATATGAACAAACCATATTTCACATTCTATCCATCCTATGAGAAATGAAATCACTGCACATGCGTACGTACAACTTACCGTCTCCACACCGTGGTGTAATATGTTTTTCACCACCACCTTACTTGGATGGGAAAAATGATGGAAATAATAAATATATATGATTATTATAACATTATAATAATTCTAAAATATCATAAACCATCCACTTCAATACCATTAAATTATTTTGAGAAGGATATCATCGCTCGTGCGTACGTACAACCAACCGTCTTGACAATATGATGCGATTTATTCTACACAATCTTCATTAAACCATGATTATATACATGAATTTAATGAATAAATATAATATATATTATAATAATACCATTCTGAAAATTATATAACTATAACTAAAAAATAGGAATAAGAACTTATCTTACAAAACATGCATAAGAACATAAAACAGTTAATACCCAAATAACGAGTAACAATGAAATGTTACTAACAAACAGATGAAAATATTATCATAAATGTTATCATAAAAATGATTATGATTCTATAATAAATCAATAACATTATTTTAATCATTTTATAGGATTTTCAGATACATATTAAGGATATCGAACCTGAGGTAAGGGATAATTCTACAATCTCATTTTTATCCAAGATTGTTTATACGTAAGTATTTACTAGGGTATATTTATCATCCACATCCATGTTTCCTAATAATGTAATATTATTTCAATTATTATAAAATTATTTAAAGTTAATTTTAACCTTTGTTTAATTTTTATTAAATGTTATGAAATAATTTTTTTTCATTATTCGATTTGAGGTAATTTTTGACTTTTATGGAAAAAGTATATAGATAATGTTTTTTAACTTATAAAGAATGAATGGATTTATAAAATTTAATGAAACCTTATTTACATTAATCTTTCTATACACAATTTCAATATTATTTTCAAATAAATTCTTTTCCTTTAAAATTGTGTGGCATTTTGAGAAAATAAAACATTTTTGAAAAAGAAAGGATATTTCCTCATGAATTAAGTTCAAGTGTTTTATCAAATTTATTTTCCAACTATGATGACATAGTTTTATATTTATATCCCTATTATTAATTTTATTTGATTGTGTGGGAATTATTTTTATGAAATACATTTATTTTAAATGTATTATGATGGAATGATGTTTAAGAAACCCATTTTATTTCATAGGTTATGCTATGATATATGATTTATGTTTTTTTGGAACAAGTAAGAATGGTTTCTTTATGATATGGGTGAGACCTATATCTCACTCCAATGCATTGGTTAAATATTTATATCCCATTAGATAGACATGACTGGAATTGATAGTAAATCTGGTTCAGTAATACAGGGCTGGAACGAGGAGTGAACTCGTTTCAGTAATGGAATTTATCCGCTATGATGGTCTTGGACATGAGCGTTGACTAATATTAAATGATTTTCAATGTTTATGTGTGTATGCCACTAAATTTCATGTCTTATGTTATGACTATTGTGATTACATTTCACTTTTATGATTTATCCCATGACACGCTATTTTGATCTTTTATATGTAGAATAAGATTTTCAAATTTTATGTTCTTATGATTATGATTTGATTGATATTTTCATTGTTTACCCTTACTGAGAATTTTAGCTCACCCTTTCATATGTTTCTTTTCCCCAGGTTATGAAGAAGGGTATTAAGTAATATATGTCAAAAATAAGTCTAGTTTTGATGAAATAAGTGAGAGGAAATGTAGATATTTTATGAACCAGTGGTTTATGTTTCCCAGTTTCTAAATAAACTAAACCTACTCAGTCCTGAAATGGTTTTTGTTATGTTATGTAATAAATATTCATCAATGTTGAAGTAATATCTACATGTAATGTATGGGCTGTTATAAGAATAGTGTTTCGAGATAAATTATCTTACACCAATGGAATTATCCTATATGGATCTAAAGTATCATGCTCATTTTAGAATATCTTAAAAAGGAAATCATGTTTCATGAGAATTTAATATTTTTATTTTTAAAGAAGAATAAAAATTACCCAACACTTATCTTGAAGATTTAATATTATTTTCATATTTAATTACTACTTTTAATGAATTTGTTACCATTATAGTATTACAAAAATGTCTACTCATGCTTCTATTATATCAGAAATGTAGATGTATGTATAAAGAAATAAATATTTAAATAAATATTCTATTTTGAAGAAGATATATTGTTCCAAAAAAGACCATAGATGACAAAATGATTACCTCTAGTTCTTGATATTTTTTGAAACAAGTACACATGAAAATAACTAAAACCATATTTTAAAATTATTACATTCTCCCTAGATCATTGACTGATAAATTTTTAAATTCAAATGGATACGAGTTTTATATATTCTAGTTTAAGAAGAACAATTCATGCATGTGTACAATAAGAAAAACATGATACAATCTTCTTTATCATTCTTACTATGTGAATGTAAAAGTAAAAATCTATTGCAACTGGATGCTTACAAGTAATATATATAGAAAATTGAGTTCTTTAGATCTACCTTTTAAGTTTACACATTCTTTGAAGAAGCTTGATCATCTATTTTTAGTTGCTTCTTGAAACTGTATGCTGAAGCCACAACTATTTTCTTCATTAATTTCTTTATTACTACTAGTGATCACTCCTTGTATTGAGTGTGAAAAGGTTGTGGATATGTATTCTGAAGGGATATCCCATATGGAATATCTTAGACCATGTAAAATGTGGAATATGCTTGTACTCAATTGGGAAACCCCTAGAAAAAGGGATGGTTTAGTGAAAATCACTAAGCTCTGGAAGTAGAGAGTTAATGGAGGGGACTATATCATTGTGACTTAAACCACTGAAAATTATTTGTGTTATATTTGTTCTATTATATTTTAATTTTACATTTCTTATATATTTTAAGTGAAGTGAAAAATCATTTAAGCTTTAATGTTATTGGTTTTAAGTTAGAGAAAAATTTAAGAACTCAATTCCCATCCTCTCTTGAGTTATTGCGAAATGCCTACTAGGCCAACAATTGGAATCAGTGAAAGTGATTTTTGAGTTATCAACCTAATTTAATTGAAGTTTGAAAGTCATTTTTAAAATTTATACAATGGTTTATATGAAGGAATGCCTATGGGTAGAGATCCCTACTTCAATAGAGAGAAATATGGTTTATGAATAGCTAGGATGATCATTTATCTGAATAATATTTGAATGAAAGTGTATCTAAAAGATATAAAACTATACTAAATTCCTATCAGTGAGCATAAAATATGGTATGCTTCTCCAAAAAAATAATATTATTTAAAATTTAAAGCCACGGACACCATTATTTGTGGATAAGTTCATAATTAATTCAATAGAGTATTATAATTTCCTTCAACCTATAAAATGTGGGAAAATATCATGGTTTTATATAAAGGAACTTATAATTTCATACAAATATGGAATAATACTATCAAACTCATGTTTGACACCTTCATAATGACATTTGGTGAAGTAATAACTCAAATGAATGGTATAACCAATTAAAATTTCAATTATTTTTCTTCCTTGGTAACTCCTGAAGATGAATCAGATCAACAACTAAAATTTCTCAGAGTTTTAATTTTAAAATGGGGTATAATATCTATTACAATCTAAAAATATACACCTATATAGGATTTGAAAACAAAATTCATGATTGGTACTATAATGATGTATGAGGTAGAGGTAAAATCAAAGATCGATGATCATATGTTTATCAAGAAGGATAATACAACATTGAAAGTTTCTATATCAAAGGATGATAGGAAATTTAAGGAAAAGTTATTTTCTAACTCATCCAATAAAGAAGATTCAAGCTTCATAAAATCAGATGGTAAAATTTCTCAGTTTTCCAAAAAAATTTAAAAAATTTTACAATAAGAGAGGAGGATTTAGAAAATCATTTAGCAAATAGAATATGTATGAAGTAAATTCTCAATAATTAAGATTATATAAATATAAGTATATTTTTCATATCAAGGCAGATTAACCTCAGTTGAAAGAAGAGAAAAATTAAGAAAATTACTTCAAAATAAAATTTGATTACGAGAAGAAAGAAAATTAATATATAATTGATACTTGGAGTTATTTTGAAACATTAATTAGTGACACTCATTTTGACTAAAATTTTGAAATATCTAATCAAAAGGATAAAATTTACTTCTTGGAACAAAATAATGAAATATAACCTATTTATTATTCTTCTTCTCAATTCAAATATAAAATCTATTATTTTGATGATTTAAATGAATATTTTTCAATGTTAGAAGATAAATATGAATCTTTAAATAAAAATAGAAATCCTCTCAATAAATATTATGTTATTATGTCAAAATAAAAATCTAAAGTGACTACAAAAATTTATTAATTGAAATCTCATTTATAAAAATATATATCAAGTTCCACTATGCATATAAAAAATAAATTAAATAATAGATAAATTAATATTTATAAAAAATATTACCAATGTTTTTACTAAGGTGAATAATTACCTAAATAAATTTTTTGTTTTTTAGAATAACGAGCACATCAACATTTATTATAAATGAAATAAGAAGTTACATCAAATGGAAAGAAGGGACTTTATAATTTTCTTTTTCAAAAATAGGTAAGAGATTAAAAGGGATCACATTAGCATGAGTATAGGAATCTTGGAAAAATAATTTGTTATAAAGTGTACCAATAAGGGTGTTATATTCCAAAAAGGTATGAGTTATTATATAGTTCATTGTAGCTAACTTGTTCATGCAACCAGTCCATCTTGTTGTGAGCTTCCATTAAATATGAATGATACCAAACCTCACCGCTTGTACAATAGTTTTTGAGTCACATTTGAACCAGAACTCATTCAAATTATTTTTCTTAGCTGTGTTGATAGAAATAATGAAAATATTCATTTCAGATTTCATGGCAGCACAATGTCCACAAGTCCTATAAATACAATTAACAACCACTCCATTATGATCCCTGGCGTTGACCCCAAAGCCTGATGGACCAAGGTTACCTTTGTAAGGGCCATCCGTGTTTCAATTTTTCTATCCAATGAATTGGGAGATCTAGAAAACTTTAATCATGCCACGAGTGGGAGTGTAGTTACCTTGGATATTGAGGCACTTGAGTACAATGAAGTCATCAATGGACTTATTGTAGTGCCCTTTTAAAGCTGATTGGTATTTCTAATGGCCATTGTGATTTATGAGAAAATAGATTCAAGCATAAAAGGGGTGAGGTCAGGTATAAGTTTATTTCTCCCATTCCAAAACACCTATAGCAGTTCTAGACAGGCCACATGAAGTAGGTTTTTAATTTTTTTGGATAGCTATAAATGCAGCATTTATTATATCATGATATTAATACTGTCTATATGAAAGGTATGTTGACTGAATAAATCAAATATATACTTCTATAATAAAGAACCACTATCACAGGAAAGGAATATGTGATCGATGTATTCTTGGTTTTTATGACATATAGTGCACCTAGAAGAGAGGGTAATACCTCTTTTCTGTAGACAAATATCCACTGGAAAACATCAGTTGGCTACTTTCTAAATTAATGAGAAGCGGGATGGTTGCATCCAGCCATGGTTAAATTCCACAATCCAACTTTTATTCCGTTGCATCTCATTATTATATAAGGTTAATAAAACCCTTGTTATACACTAATAAATTTTTTAATAATGTATCATAATAAATAATGGAAAAAATCCTAAACTGTATAGGAATTATTTTGTGCCTCGTTCCAAAAAAACATGTCTAACATTACTTACTTTCAACGTGAAATATCATAAAATTATAATAATATATTTAGTATTAGAAATCCTCAAATCTATGGAATAAAAAATGATCATATTACTAGAAAATCACCGAATTTTAATTATGGAATTTTAGTTAGATATAAATAGATCTAGTTTCACTGGTCTTTACTAGCCAACATCACTAGTCCCAATAGAATTTGAGAACAAAATAATCTTATCATTTGATTTATTTTTGAGGGAAAATATCCACATGAAAAACAATAAAAAATGATTTATGGATAGTGTCCACTAGATACACATGAGTAGATATTTATCTTACTCCCACTCACAATCTATGATTGATGGAGTTTTCTTTACCTTTAGTGATAATTCCAAAGGAAATATTATTGGAATTGGAACTATTGGAGATACAAATTTAATCATAATTAATAATTTGAATTATATTGTTGTTTTAAATAATGACCTAGTAAGTATTATTAAAATTTTTGATGAAGTATTTTATATTTTTTTTTCTAACAATTATTATTCAGAATTTAAATATAAAATGATTTTTTTAGAGAACCTAATACTAAAATATTTTACACACTAGATGTTCATTATTTGTGTAATTTTTTTACTTGTTTAAATGATGAAATAAATGAATCTTGGTTTTGGAATAAAAGTCATGGACTTTGAAATATTTATTCTTTGAGAAAATTAGATAAGAGGAGTTTTATTTCTTATTTACATCAATATAAATTTGATAAAAATAATCTATTTCATGCATTCCAAATAGAAAAGAAACAATAATCTTCTTTCAAACCAATTAAGGAAGTCAAAACTTTTAGAACCAGAAAAAATATTCATTTGGATATTTTTGGGATATCTAAAACTACTAGACTTGGTGGTAAATATATTTTTTATATTTTGTTTTATGATTTTCAAAATTTACTTCGTTTTAATTTTTAAGTCTTAAAAATTAATCTTATTAAATTTTTATAATTTTTACAGGCTTGTTCAAAGTGATAAAATATTGTAAAACTGTTTTGTTGAGAAGTAACCATGGGTAAGTATTTGAGAATCATGAATTTAATTCATTTTAATCAAAACATTGAATTAAAAATTCCTTCCCTACCCCTAGCACAACTTAACAGAATGGTGATGTTGGAATAATGGATATGACATTATATGAAATTGATAGAATAATGTTGTGAGAATAAAGCATATCTACTATTTTTTGGAATGAATCTATAAACACAATGTGATATGTCATAAAAAGAGTTCTAATAAGGTCTATCTTAAAGAAAAACCCTTCAAGTGACGAAATAATAGAAAACCAAAGGTTGGATACTTCAAAATTTTTGGATGAAAAGTCTATATCTTAAACACCAAGGATAATCATGGTATGTTTGATCGAAAGGATGATAAAGGAATCTTCTTAAGTTATTCTACCACTTCTAAAGCTTATAGAGTTTTTTACACGAAGTAGAATAATATTTAAGAATATATTCATGTCAAATTTTAGGAAATTGATCATTTTTATAAAAAAAAGTTTCAAATTAATAACTTAACTGACTCTATGTAAAATCTAATAATTGTAACTCTCTTTAAAGAAAAAATATTGATGAATCAGAACATGATGAAGTACAATCCATTTCTGAAAGGACTGAATCTAAAGAAACTAGAAGTGTGATACCTATATATTTTAAAACCCTTAATCATACCTTAATAAACTATTATAGGGAGCATAGATAAATAATTTATTACTAGAAAGATTGTGAGTAGCCTTACAGAAATTTTTTCAATACTATCCTTATTTAAACCCAAAACTGCAGAAGAATCCTTGAGTGATGGTAGTTGGGAAGTTTCCATGAAAGAAGAGTTAAACCAATTAAAGAGAAACAAGATATGTGAACTAGTTGATAGTCTATCTAATAGTCATATGATTTTAATTAAATGTTTTTTCTATAAATAACATAGATGATAAAATTATGATCACTAAAAATAAGGCTAGGTTAGTTTTCAATCATTACAACCAATAAGATGGAATAATTATGATGAAACCTTTTCCCCCATAACTATATTATAAGACATTAGAATTATTTTATCCTATCCATCAGACATGAATTTTAAGTTATATCAAATTTGTGTGAAATCTACTTTTATAAATGGTTTTATTATGGAGGATGTTCATATTGAACAACCACTTAGTTTTAAAAATCCCAATTTTAATATTCTATTTTCAAACTTACCAAAACCTTTTATGGTCTTAAACAAATTCCATAGTATTGGTATGAAAGGATACGTTATTTTATTTTTTTAAATATATTTTTATGGGTTATTAATACCCCAATATTTTTAATAAAACTTTAATAAAGGATATTTTTTTAGTTCAAGTTTATATTGATGATTTAATTTTTAGTTTGATAAATCAGAGTTTATGAAAATGATTTTTAAATAAACATGCATTTTTTTGAAATGACCATGATGGGTGATTTGAATTTATTTCTTGGATTTTAGATTTATTAAAATTAATCTTGTAATATTTTAAATCTAGTAAAATTCATATTTGATTTACTAAAATATTTGATCTTGAAAGCAACGAGACTTACTTAACTCCTATGAGTTCTAATATTGATCTTTATTTAGATGAAGTTGGGAAACTAATTGAAAATAGGATATATAGATAAATTATTGGGAGAATGATTTATCTAAATATAAGTATACTAGAAATAATTTTCTCTATATTTCAATGTGATAATTTCAAGGAAATAATAAAGAGTTGTATTTAATTACCACTAAAAGACTTTGAAAGTATTTAAAATGAACTATTTCTTCAAACTTTCATTTAAAAAAAACCTATAGTTTTTATTTAGATTAATATTTATATATATATTTTGGTGGGTGTAGGTAAGATAATAAAATTACCTCAGGAACATGGTACATTAAAGTAAAATCTTTAGTTTCATAGTCAAGTGAAAAACAACACTCTGTTTCAGTTTTAACTTCTAAAGCTAGATATATTGTAGTTAGAAGTTTTTGTGCTCAGGTGTTTTGGAGGAAACAAAATTTAATGAATTTTGGATTCAAATTTGATCCAGTTCCAATAAAATGTGATAAAACGTTTTCTATCAACATTTAAATGAATCCAATAATCCATTCTTGAATGAAACTCATTGATTTAAGGTATTTGTTTGGGGATCAATCACAAAATCATGACATCTCTTTAAAATTTATTTATACTAAAAATAAACTGTTAGATATCTTCAAAAATACACTGCATGTAAATCAATTTAATTTTATTAAAATTAGTTAAGTTTTATTCGATTTTTTAATAATATAATTCAAATTGAAAATTTCATTTAGTTGATTAAATGTTCTAATTTTTATTAATTTCTGCTTAAATATTTATTCATATAAAGTATTATGTGTTTATTATTTTTTTTGTTTTTTCTAAAATATATTCTCATGTCATAAAGTGACACATTTCATCATTTTTTAATGTTTTATTTTATTATCTCACTCTCAAAGACTAGTCATATTATTAAAAAGAAACTATCAATCCTCAGTTCATAATACCCACCTTTTCAAACCTCATAGTCTTCTCTCTTGAACTCAAACATTTATTGCTCAAGATCTTAAAAACATCACTCCACCATGTATTATCAAGCATATATTAATTGAATCAATTAAATGATTCTATATTTAGCATCTTGAAGAAAGAAAAAGTGTTGAAGAATGTTATGAGTGGGAAAATATTTGAATTTAGTTGGCCAGATTTAATGTATATATTGATAAAAATGGTTTTGAACTTCCAAGGATGAGAGTTTATTGTTAATGAAAATAGTATTGATTTATTTTATAAAAATAATGATAAGGTTTTTTTCAATAATTCTATGTTCATATTTATTGAAAGTGAAGATCTAGTTACTTTATAGGTAAATCACAATTACTCTTCAATTTCATCAGTTGAAATGAATGAGGTATTTCTCTATCCACATGAATGAAATTTCATTATAAAAACCTCTCTTGTCATTATATATAAGGCTAGATTCTTAAAATTATGAAATTTATTTTCATTGTTTTAAATATTGAAATTAATTTAGTGAAAGAACTTGAACCTAAATGAGAGGTCTTATTAAATTTCATTTAATCCTCCATTACCCAACTTGCATGAAAGTATGATAAAATATTATTCTTGGATGTATATATACATTAACTATTATTTATTGATAAAGGGTAAACATTCCTAGATACGTTATGAGATATATATACCATATCGAGAACCAATTCTTGAGTTTATATTCTTTTATAAGGATCAAGACTCTTGTGTTTAAAAAATAATAAGTATAGATCAGTGAAATAATGGAATCTAAGTTCCATGGACATATGCACATTGGAAATTGATTCATAAAAAATATAAGATATTTTTAGAGTTATTTTCCAAAGAATCTCTTCTGATTTAGAGATAAAGAGGTTACTAAAGTGAATCCTGCTCTAGTTGAGGGGGAAAATATTGTAGTCGATGTCATTGTTCCTACTAAAAGAAGATAGGAAGAATATGTTTTTGAAAATATTGATGCTCATGATACTACAACTATAAATGATAATGCCAAAAATGAATTTTAAGGATATATATAAAATAAAACTCCTGCTAATAGAATAAGGAGACAAGTATCTCTAAGGATATTGGAGCTAGATTTGAAGTCATGGAAGAAAAAGAACTTTCTCAAAGATAATAACTAGTTACTAAACTAGTTGAGGCTTATGTGACAATGGCTAATTCCATTACATATATGGACCCTAAAGGATATATATATGAATAATTTATTAGTTTTGACATAAGATAATCCTTGAGTGCTTCTATAATAAGGTTAATTTCTATTTAATGAAATTAAAAGAGGATTTTCATGGTCTTGGATGATTCTTGTGTAAATTTGGAAATCACTAGATCCCCTATTTGTGATACTATAGTAAAAATAGATATAGGTAAGTTTCTTTCAAGTGAACTTGTAGATTTAGTTGAAGAATGAAATAAATAAGTACCTTTGATTTTGAAAATAAGAGCAGCTGATACTGAACCCTATCATCTTCCTGTAGAAGGAGGAGAATCCACCTATCTAGTTATAGATTAGAGAAGGTAATTATTATTTGAAAAAAATTATTTTGTTTTGAGTGGATATTTTCAAAGTTAAATGATTTAAGAGATGAAATTGATATATTGAAGTTAGAGTTAAAGGAATCCATATATTAGGTCAAATATTTTTCAAATTTTAATGTGCATTATTTAAAGAAGATGATTGTATCCCAATTTGAATAAATGAAAAGGATCCATAATGTTCAATTAATTTTGGTCTCCAATAGATATTTTGAGGAATTGAAGATCCTTATAATAGAGGAATTTAGAGATTCTTCATGAGTGAAACCTTTCAGAACAGGTTCACAAGGTTCCTCTATTTAGGAGCTATAGAAGAGAAATTGGAGGTTGCCTCATCATCCCTTTATACCCTGACTTCAAAAGTTTCCTTAATGTAGTGTGATTATATTTCCTTGGAAATTATTCAAGAAATTCAAATAAATTTTACTACTGAGATAAGTAATGCTCTAGGTATTCCTTATTGAGGTTTTCTAATATCTTAAAAAATACTTGAAGAAGGTGACTACATTTATAAAAGAACATGATACTTTCTTAAAATAAATCTCTTCCATGAATTTTAAATAATCACATGAAATTGTGATAGGACTTGGAAACATGGAATTCTCTTGCACTAATAACTTTACGTACCTTGATAATAAGCTGATAGAAGTACAAAAATCTATTTTTGGATGTATTTCCTATACATATTCAGAATATTTAGAAGATGATTCATTTTCAAAACATAAAAAACAACCAGTTACCTCCAAGGTTAAAGAAATTTGTATTTCTCTACAACCTCAGGCTATTAATGATGTTTCTATGGTCTAATATAGTTCTTATGAAATATTAGTTTTTCAAATAGAAGTATTAAAGAGTTTTTTTGGAAGATGTGCTCACAAATCTGATCTTCAAACCTAGGTTGGAATGTTTGGATATAAATAATTGAAAGGTTACACTATAATTTTATAATTCAATCACATTGAAATCATTAAGATAATTGGATTGTGTGTTGATGAACTATTTCAACTAAGAGACAAAAGATCTCTAGGCACCACTATCCTGAACATACATTCTGTAGTGAATCAAAAGTTAAATAATATTCTTGATCCTACTACATTCTACCATAAAGAGAATCAATAGTCACTTGCTAAACCATATGGACCATATTATACTCCAACTACACCCTCAAAAATTCATTTCACACAAGAATATAAGTATTATAAAAAAAATTCTCAAGAATATAGATCAAAAATTAGTCCTGGTATCACTATGAATATTAAGAAATATCACATTAAAATTGGATTCAATTTCATTTCTACTATATTTATCTGTTAATAATGTATATAATATGAAGTTTCTTATTTTCCTACCCCATCCTTACCTCCTATTAAAAATTAATCATTTAATAAACCACCTCGAAAATCCAAACATGCCGATCCAAAATCCTTATAAAATCTAAAGGAATAATTGTCCTTTCTAATATTGGTTGTATGTTGTTTTCCATGTCTCCTATTTATAAAAAATAAAATATTTAATATTCCATTCTTATTTCTCTCTCTTTTCCTTGACTGATTCTTACTGGTTTATGACATCTTATTGTGTCTATAGAGGTTTATTCCAAATCTCTATTTATTTAATCATCTTACATTATTTCAGTTTAAATTTTCAATGTGCAAGATTAAAATGTGTTTTATATACTTACCCTTTCTTCTTTTTGATATAAAAAATAGGGGATAACTTAAGGAAAACACAAAATATAAGGATCTATTTCAATTTATACCCTTATATCTACTATATTAATTATGAAAATGTTCTTTTTAAATTTTCATTGGTTTTGTGATCATTAAAAAGGGTGATATTGTTGGACATACTTATGTTGTTCCAATATATCCAAATGTTTCACATGTTTTGATTCTCAAAAAATCCCCATTTGTTTTACTAGTAATTTATCTTATATTATTTCAGGTCAATACCTAATATTTATTCAATTAATAATTATTTTAGACACTTTTAGTTTAATGTGATTTTATTTGAGTTTTTTTGAAAATTTCAAAAGGAATTTATCTTACACGGTTTCTAATTTAAAGAATTTATTCGAAATGATTTTATCCAATGTGGATATGGGAATCATCTTATAGATGCTAGAATTCAAATTTTGTATAAGGAGATTATCTTATGGGATTATGTAAAAAAGTAAATTCTTTTAAAAAAAATAAGAAAAAATAATTGAATTATATTAATAGTGGAATCAATCTAAGTACTTATTTTATTCATGTATGTCTCATAAGTAATTTATCTTATAGACTCTGAAATAAAACATTGCGATATCTAGAAAGGTATATTTTCTTACATGCTCTGTTAAAACTAAATCAAGAGTAAATTATATTACTGAAAGAAATTCAAAATTAATTTATCCTACCTGCTTTCAAATTAAAAGTGATAAAAAGTCATTTATCTTATGTAGAATCAAATCATAATGGGATGACCTAATTTATTTTATACATGGATGATTTATCTTATATCGAAGGAACTGTATTATGGAAACAATATTTTAAGATAAATTATATTATACTGTTGGAATCATACTACATAGATATAATGTTTAATTATTGGTTAAAAATATCATACAAAATTAATAAAGTCCTATGAAGATTTAATATTTTAATTTTGAAAGAAGAAGAATATTCTCTTAATACTAAAGTTTCTTGAATATTAAATATTATTTTCATATTTAATTACCACTTTTAAGGAATTTATTTCTATTATAGCACTTCAAGAAAAGGGTACTCATTATTATTATTTTATCTAAAATGGTGATGTATGAATAAGGAAAGTATTATTTAAATAAAGGGTCTATTTCAAAGAAGATGCACAGTTCCAATGAAGACTGTAGTTGACAAAACTATTACCTATGGTTCTTTCTATTTTTGGGAATTATAACACATAAAAAGAGAAGAAACTAAATTTTTAGATTAATATATTCTCTCTCAACTATTTTAGAATAAAGGTTAAAATTAAAATAGAGAAGAGTAATATATATTCGACTTTATAAAAAACCATACATGCATGTGCACAAAAAGCACAACATGATACTATGTTTTTCATCATTATTACTGTATGACCATGAATGTTAAAATATGTTTCCATTGGATGATTAAAAGTTATATATATAATAAATATAGTTCTTTATATCTACCTTTTAAGTCTACTCATTCACTGCTAAAGCTCAGTCATCTACTTTTAGTTGCTACTTGCAACTATACACTAAAGTAGTAAATATTTTCTTCATCTATTTATTTGTTTTTTATTTGTAAGAACTACTTATAATGGGATTTGAAAGGAAATTGATAGGTATTTTAAAGATATATACTTGTTGAAATCTCTTATACCTTATAAAAATTAGACAATTTCCAAAATTAGCTAGCAAGCCCCTGAAAAAAGGGATAGTTTAGTGAAAATAAACAAGATTTGGAATTAGAGTGTTAGTGAGTGGAATAAAAGATCATTCTTATCTAAACCACAATAAATTATCAACATTTATTTTTTATTATATTTTAATTTTTTTATAATCATCTTTTAAAATTGATGGATATGATTGTTTAAATTTCAAATAAGGTTGTTTTAAGTTAGAGAAAAATTGTATATCTCAATTCACCTTCCTATCGAGTCATTTTGTAATGCCTATTAGGCCAATATTAGGGTGTGATGATTTATCCTTCTGGTATACTAATGTCATGGGAGTAATATAGATGATCTATTTTTATTATGCTTATCTTCTAGAGGTTTTGTTCCCATTGATTGGATGCTAGAGGTGGATTCCCAATAAGGAGAATCAAATCTTGTGGTTCATCCAGATCACTTGAAGAACACTCTATGGTAGCTCAAGCAATTCTCATTTTTTCTATATCATTATATTCAATTTTATTTTAGTTTTTGTGTAATAGAATAATATGGAATCATATAAAGGCATGGTCTTGATAGAAAAGTTCAATGGAATATATTTTGGATTTTCGAGAATGTAGATGGAACACTATTACATTCAAAATAAAATAAGGTTCTATTGGATGGAGTCAAGTTGGAAAAGATGTATAAATTTGAATGGGAGTGATAGGATAGGGCAATATTTGGGTTGGTGAGGTGTCATTGCCATGGAACATTGCCGTTAACATATGAGAAATGAATACAATGACTGAAGTGATGAATAAACTAAAGGATATGTATGAGAATCCTAAGATAATTAATAAAGATTCCATGATGTGTAGGTTGTTAAACATAAGGCTTTTGGAAGAATGACCAATAGAAAACCATGCTAATGACTTTACCATGATCCACAGGTAGCTTGAATCACTAAAGGTGACATTCATAGATGATGTTTAGGTTCTTCTTTTTTTCATTCATTGATTTTAGAGAGTTAGGATGTGATTATAACTATAGTCATTAATTCTTATAGGAATAATGATTTGGTGTTTTGAGGATGTTCAAAACCTAATCCTGAATTAGTATCTCAAGTGAAGAGAAATCCAATCACCATTTTTAAGTTTTCTTAATGATGATAGACAAGGAACACCACCTCAATGGAAGAATAATTATAATAAATAATTAGATGAATGTTAATGAAAGATAAGCTAAGGAAATTCAGCTTGTCTGGGTACAAAATGTTGGTAGTGTGGGAAAAAATGACATCTTCAAAGTAAATTTAAGAGTTATAAATAAGATTTTGTATGAGAATCAATGTTAGTAAGTTAAAAACCCAAGGGTATAACTGAGGGTGTAAAAAATTTGTTTCTAAGTGTCAACATTCTGGTGGAGTCATGGGTGATTGACTCAGGAGAATCATTCCACTAAATGGGAGAGTAGATATGAAAAGATAATTATTTTTATAGAATGTTTGGAATGTTGAATTTGAAGGACAATGATTATTTGAATATCACATTAAATGGAAATATTAATGTATAATTGAAGAATGAGAATTTATTAAATATGAAAAAAGCGTAGAATATCCCTATGATATAAGATAACATAATTTTTGTAGTGCAACTGGATGAGGCAGGCTATGAGAATTTCTTGATGGATGAAGTATATAAGGTGATTTGAGGATCTATGGTGGTTACATGAGGTGTAAAGTATGGGATTCTATATCTGACTAGAAGATTAGATAAATATATAATTTTTGGAGTTTCAACATCTGATATTATGGAGTTGGAATTATAGTCTTCGACATCTCAATGAGAATAATATAGAAGTTATAACAATTAAAGGAATATTGAATCTAAAACAAATTGAGTTTGAAAGTTGTTATTGTTGTGTTTATGGTAAGAAAAAGAGGAAATTATTTCATCTAAATGGATGGAAGCCCAAATTTTGGAAGTTAGAGATAAATCATTTAGATATTTGGGGACCTACCCATGTCTTATCTCATGGTGGATCAAATTACTTTGAGACTTTAATTTATGATTTGATGAGATAATTATGAGTTTACTTCTTGAATAAAAATTCAAACGTTTTTATAAAATTCATTAAATAGATGAACCTAATGAAAAAATGGACTAATTAAAAGATAAAGTTCTTGATATAAAAAAATGGTGATGAATACAATGGATAAAACATCTATAACTTCTGTATAAGTAAAGGGATCAGGATGGAGAATACTGTGTCTGAAATACCTTAATAGAGTAGTTTAGAAGAGATCTTGAATTGAAATTAATAGAGAAGGATCAAACTATGTGAGTAAATTTTGGAATACCCAATACAATTTGGGTAAAAGATATGAATACAAATACATAAATCATTAACATAATTCTATATACTCTATTGGTATAGGAAATTCCATAGTATCTATGGTCCAAGAAACAACTCGATATTAGGCACATGAATGTCGTTGGCAGTATTGGTTATGTACATATTGATTTAAAAGAAATGAACATGATTGATGTATAAAGAAACTTTTATCATTTGGTATAGTGATGATATATTATGTTTCTAGACATGGTATGATGACAAGTAACAAATCATCAGACACTAAGATGTTAACTTAAATGATAGGGTTCTATGGAAGGACCAAAACATGGAAGGTAAAGGACTTGAGTATAAGGAATCAACTCAGTAAGTCCAAGTTAACCTGATTGGGAACACAAAATGGGGATAATTTTCTAAATACACATATGGAATCATTTTAAGTTTTAACATGATACTAGTAGAATATGTTTCAGAAAGATCTAGGAATACGAAGGCCTGTGTGGGAGTACCAGATGTTAGGACTTAGGAATTTAGAGTACCAAATGATGTAGTTCTAGATAGAGAAGAATCTAAATTTTAGTAAAAAATATATACATGAGTCAAAAAATATCATTGATATTTATTATTGAAATGGATTTATTTATTACCATGGAAAATGGATATCTATAAATCCTCGATTAAGTGGCCACTCTCAATGAATCCATATAATGGGATTCATCCATGAATGAAGAAATGTTTTCATTGGACAATAATGAAACACAAAAAATGACTGAGTTAGCATAGGGGAAGAGGGAAATAGAGAAAAAGTATGTTTTCTAGTTAAAAGAATAATTAGATAGAAGGAAGAGGTACACAAGACGACTGGTGGTGAAAGAATTACAATAGAATTAGGTAATTTACTTTTCTAATATTTTCTCATTGGTAGTCAAGAATGCTACTATATAGGCAGTGTTGAGTATGGTTGCATTTGAATATTTATACTTAGAATAGATGGATGTAAAGATGACTTTGATTCATAGAAATTTTTAAGTAGATATATACATAAATAAACCAATGGTCTTATGTATGATAGAAACAAGAACTTATTTGTAAGATGAATAAAAGATTCTATATTTTGAAGGAGGATATAAGGTAGTGGAATAACCAGTTTGTTTCATTTATGTATAAGGAATGTTGTACATGATGAAATAGATATCATTGTTTCTATTAGAAGTCATGGTATTATGGGAGATTTATCATCTTACTTCTATATATTGAAAACATGTTTCTTCCTAGACTGGACAATATAAGAATCTAGAAGGGATAATCTAGGGAAATATCAAAGTGATCAACGTGATTAATACTTTTTTTCATCACTTATTTCCTTACTATATTACTTTAAATTATAATTTTATCATCCCTATATTGTAACATTATCATTGGTTATATACATAATGTTATTATTTTAAGTTAATAATTATTAACCACTTTCCCCCTTTTCCTTAAGATAAATGAAAATTTGATTTGTGTGTATGTGTGGACTACCACCCCCAAAAAACAACATTATTCATTTTACATCACCACCTTTCATGTCTGGTAAGAATGGTAAAATTATAAAAAAATTATTTTAAATATGATAAGTTTTATGTTTTTGATATAATAACCCATGACACTCCTTTCTTTCATTCTAAGTAAAACAAAATCATCAACCATGCTTATATGTGGACTACCATCTCAATGGAATGGTGTATTCTAATTTTTTCATTACTATATTTCATGGATAAAAATAATAATGAATTTAAAGGATAAATATGTTGTTCATATAACACCCCAAGATTTTTTGAATTATTTGTTTCAAATTAATTTAACATTTTTTATATTTTTCATTTCATGCAACGCTGAAAATAATTTATTTTATATTAAAGCACTATGTTTGTATTATATTATATGTAACAAAAAGTTAATAATACAATGAATGAAACATAAATTTAATATTTATTTTCATGAAAAAATAAGGTTAGACTGTGTTACAAAAAGCATGATTTTCTTTGATGTCTTGCGTAACACGTAAGACCAAGTTTTACAAAAAAATAATATATTATTAAAATGTTATTATTTAATATAATAAGATATAACCTATCCATTAAATTAGAGTTAATGAAAAGTATTAAATAATTTATGAAAAGATATGGTATATAAAAATATAATATGAATTCATAGGTTACTAATTAATTTTAAATGAATATGAAAATCGATTGAATATAAAGGAAAACATTTTTATTTTTATGGACACAAAGCTATTTTACCATAATAATTTAAACTAATTTCAATTAATGAGTTATATTATTTTAATATATATGTTATATATTCAATATAATAATTTTTATATTCATCCAATAGATTTTCTAGACATAAGATAAGAAAAAACCCAATTTTATACTTAAAGCCTATATTTTTATTAAGAACATTTTACCTTATTTTAATGGAGAATCCATTTTAAATAAAATTTTTATAACTATTATAGATTTAATATGTTAAAATAAAATTCATATTTTAAATATTATCATAATAATTAAGTTAGGGTAAATGTATGGTATTTTTCTATGAAGTTTCATTTTTTAATGAATAGTGAAAAATACTGAATTTTAGCTCAAAAATTCTTTTTAATATAATTTATTTATAAGGTTAAATGATATTTTAAATTGGTTTAAAATTTTATTTAGATAATATTTTTATCAATAAATATAATTGGGTTTATTGTAATCAATTTCACTTTCAAATTGAATATAAAAACCTAGAAAACTTTGGGATGTTTTTACTTAAAAACCAGCAGTGTGATCCTATCAGCGAGAGTAAATTTAAATTAATTTATTCCACTTATGTGATTGGAATTTGGAAAAATGGATTTTGTATTAGGAATTATAATAATTTATAACATCTAATAATGTAATCTTAGTTTTTTACCAAAAATATTATTGAAATCAATTAAAATTAATTACAATGATTACGGTAAAATTAAGCTTAATAAGGGACTAAACATTAATCTTAAGGGAACAAATGACCTAGAAACTTGTAGAAGAGAAATTTTATGGAAATATTTAGACCCTATAATCACTTTGATATAATTTATTCCATTATTTGACCCACTTTACATGGAAAAAACATGGGTGTAATTCTTTTTCCCAAAATTTATAAGAGCGCCACTCCTCCTCCACTATAAAAATTCCTCCTCTCATACAACTTCATCACACCTATAAAGCCAATTTATCTTAAAACATATCTTCCAAAATAACTCCCCAACATCCCTAAACTCATACTAGAATAATATCCTCAGGAAAAAATCAATCTAATAAAGCAATTTGGTGAAAACCTAAAGGAGTTACTCAAATAAGAGGTAACATTCTTCCTCAAGATCTTTTATGTTATTTATACTCTACACCCAACTCAACAATTATTATTCCATGATTGTATAAAAATAATACTATCCTCAATATAATAGTATGTTCTTATTCTAATTTTTCAACCTACACTTACAGACATTTCCATCTAATGGGTAATGAATATACTGTTTACAAGTATGACAAACTACCGCCTCACGAAACAATGATTGTTCGTTCTTCCTTTATCGTACCTTATGGAGGTTATTATGATAGAAACTATATTTATATATGATATATATTATATTTATAATGTATATAATCTTATTTAATTCCTTTATAACAAATATATTTATATTTTCCATTTTGTGTAAATATGATAATTTCGTTTGAGGAATTGTGGACTATCGCACCCTCAAAGTATTGTGATTCATTCACACACTACATAGAATGTATTAAGGATGGTTTTAGTGAAATTATATGATATATATGATATAATAATTATAATTTTATAATTATATATATACATATATATCTTATACACTATTTGTTTCAATACGACAATAAAATAAAAACAACATTCATGCGTACGTACGACCTACCATTTCCATGAATGGTGTATTACATTTCATACTTCTATATTAAATTTATTATTATAATAAAAATATAATTATTATAAATTATATTTATATCATGGTCTAAATTATTTAAATCATGATATAATTATAAGGAACAAAGATATAATAAAACAAGACACATGCGAAGAACAAAGTAAATATAGCCTGAAGTGAAACCTTAACATAGAATTATCAAAAACCAGGTAATATAAGATCATAATGAAAAAATATAAGGAATTAGATATAATAATATTCTTCTTTAAAAGATTTATAATAAAATTAAATTTATTATACATGAAGATTGTATGAGTATGAAGAGAGTTAAGACACAAGGTAAGGGAAATTTCATCTCACTTTTTATTTCCATGAGATACATTACTTAAACACAACCCTTTTCTTTTGTGTGGTGTATATAATTCCAATTAATGTATTACATGATCATTATTATTAAATTTATGGGTATTTATATATCCATTCTATGATCTTTCTTTAATGGGGTAAATGTTTTAAAAGTTACCAAATTGGTAAGACCATTTTGTCTCAATTTTCCTTCTTTGAGACACATGTTTTGTTATGCACCAACATTATTTTTCGAGGAGTATATAATTAAATTTGAAAATTTATATCATAAATCCCATTATTTTAATTATATTTTAAACTTAATTTAATTTAATTTTCTTACATGGGGTGTAACATCTTGAGTTTTTAAAACGAAACACTATGTTCGATAACATACTTGATACACCACATTTAACTTAAATGAATAACTAAATAATATTATTTAATATGATAGTTATCACAAAGACATTAGAATGGAAGGAATGAAAATAATTAACTGAATTGTGAATATATGGTTTAAAGATGTTTATATAATGATTCATTGGTTATAAAATTAATTAAGAAATTAAATAAAAACCAATGGAATACAAAGGATGCTTTTTTTGAAAAACTATTTAAATGAAAATAAGTGATTTTATAAATAATAAAATAAAATATTACAGATTTTATTAATGAAATATATATTTAATATATCAATTTAATGTTTAAAATTCATCTTAAATATTTTATAGACATGATATTATAACAAATTCAATTTTTCTGACAAACAAATATTAAAAAAATACAGTTTTCCCACTTTTTAATGGAGAACCAATTTTAAATATAGTTTTTAACAATTTTATAAGTCATATTTGAAAAAATAAGATTCTTATTTGGAATCTGGACATGAAAATTTGGTTTGGATAAGTTTTTGCTATTTTTCGGATAACTTTCATATTTTAATGAATAGTGAAAAATACTACCTTTTAATTCAAAACTGTTTTTTCATATAATTTATTTATATTTTCAGATTATAATTTTTAATTGTATTAAGGTATAATTATATTAATTTTTTATCATTTAATACAATGTATTTCATTTTATGATTTTAAAATTAAAATTAAATAGAAAAACTATGTCAAATTTTGAACGTTTTACTTAAAAATCTCATTTTCTTGATCTTTCAACGAGATTATTGTTAAACCGAATTTAACCAATTATGTGAATTGAATTTTCAAAAATAGACATAAATGTTTGTATTATGTATGGAAAATGTGGTCTAATAGGTTCAAAATATATTTTTTGAATAATAACTTTAGTATTTTATTTTCTACGGTTAAAGGTAAATAGTGTAATTAAAGGTAAAATTAACATTATAATATTATAAAATTACCCTAAAACTTGTCGTAATCTTATTTTATATGTTATTATTGACCATTAAAATACATTGAAACAATATTTTTACCTTTGGAAGCCACATGTGTGTGATTATGACATTTATAAAATTTACTTTAAAGTAAAGACAACTATGTCATAAATATGTATCTTCTTAATATAACAATTTTAATATGGGGTTATGTAAGTGATATATTTTACTATGAATAGTAATTATAAATATAAAAAAATTAACTAAAAAATTTCAATTTATTTTTAATTTTTAGGAATTAAATAATTAAATATAATTATGATCCAATAATGATGCAATAATAGATTTATTAAAGAAAGAATCAAATAAATGATATTAATAACACTAAAATAAATATAATTTGAAATATTGTATTCCATAAAATAATTTCATGGACGAATATGACATTTTATTATTGAGTTAATGTAGTTATTTTAAGTAACCAAGTTGTTATGATATTTTAAAAAAGTCATGCAATGAATAGTGTCCAAATTGACATAATTCATATGTTAAAATAAAAAATATTTAATTAAATGATATAAAATTTATAAAAATAAATTATTCCAAAAAAAGTTCATAGAACTTAATAAATGTAATTAATGACTCATTCATTGGACTTTTAGCATGATTTGGTAATTATTTTAACCCTCTAAGTATAAATTACTTGATAAAATGGTAAGAGTTAAAAGGGGTTAAAACAAAATGATAAAAATTAAAAAATAATAAAACTTGTATAATATTTATTTTAAAATTATATTTTAATAAATAATCATACTATATTATAACTAAAATAGTTTGGACTCATTTGGAATCGAAATGAAATTTATATTAATTTAATACTTTTAATAATTCCAAGGGTGTCCCACCCATATCATATAAAAAGGCACCCATTCCTCTCTATTAATCACACTTAAAAAACATTTTGTTTTGGTAAATACCTTCCCAAATAAATTCCTATAATACCTCCCCAAATTCTTGAAGCCTTATTTTAGGCATAACACCCTCCTTAGAGTTGTTAAGGTGTTCTTAAAGGTGATCAACCAAAGAAGAGGCATTGTTTATTTAAGTATTTCTATTTTATTTCTTCTTCCAATTACTTCAAATATTCTTCTTACTATATAAAATAATAACTCCAGTATCATAAATATACTGATATTTTATCATGATAATATCATAACCTAAATTTATCTCCACTGACATAAAATGAGAAATGAATTAATTGTTCGTGTGTAAATGTGAACTATCATCTCTGCAAACTGATCTAATTCATTTTTCATAAGAGTCTCTCATGATTGGTTTTAATAATGTAATTAATGTTAAAAAGTGATATTTATGAAATATTAATCATTATAATATAATAATATATTAATTAAATTCTTACTTTCTATGAGCATAAAAATGATTATGACATTTGTGAGTATATGCGAACTATCACCTCCACAAAGAGACGCAACTTCTTTTTATTCATTATATCACTTGTATTAGATATATACATATATTTAAATGATTAATATTATATTAATGATTTTATGATAATTATATAAATATAAAATAATACTTAAGTTTTTTCTATAACGATCAATGAAAAATGGAAAACGTTACTCATGCTTACGTACAAATTACAATCTCAATGATTATAAGATTGTTCATTTTTCATAACCACACTTTATTGTTTGATTTAAAGATATAATTTATGAATAAAAATGATAATAATTTCATGAATATTATTTTGGAGATGAAGACTTATGATCACATGGAATAATGACATCAAACTATGTTCATTTTCGACCCAAGTACCGAATATCGACAAAACGTCTAAAATAAACTCAAATAATTAACTAATTATTATACTATGATAATTAATGATATAAAATAAATAATAAAAATTCAAAGGTTATGAATTAAGTATAATTTAATTTAATTTTATTATTCTTGAATAATAAAGAACATACGTGATGAATCAAACTCAATGTAAGGGACTTCATCTCAATATCCTTTTATTGAGGCATATTTTGATATTATACACCACCTTATTTTATAAGGTATATAACAAAACCCTTTTAATTTTAATTAATTACAAGGTTTTTAAAAGGAATATTTTTATATGAAGTGTTTTAATTTCTTTACAAAATGAAAAAATAATGTTTTTAACGTATCTAGCAATGATGACTTCTTCGCCGCCTTAATCGTTATTTGATATTTGGCTTCCTCTATAAGCCTTAATGTTTTTTAAGTAAAATAAATCCATTATTAATTTTTGGGTGTTTTGGTATTGAAAATGATTTTGAAAATGGATTAACTATTTCAATATCTTGAAACTATTTCTTGTGATTGCAAATGAAATTTTATAAGTGAAATATTGATAATTGTAATCTTTTTTGTGTTATGATTATATAATTGTACTTATACATTTTATGGGTGGTTATAAGATAAAAAAAGATGGGTGGTTCTATGATGAACCAAAGATGGGTGGTTCTGTGATGAACCAAGGATGGGTGGTTACATTAAAACCTCCCATGCATTTGGTATGGAAGTCAGCCGTATGGCTATTCCATTTGTAAGAGTGATATGTGTGTAGGTCGACTGTATGGTTATTCTATTTAAGTATGATAATATCCCAAGTTAATTTTATATGTTGTATGTTTTTTACATGGGGTTTATGGATATATTTTGATTACAAAAAGGGTAAGAAATGAGATTGTATTTAAGTGTATTTACTACCTCTTAAAGGTGAAAATTATTACTTTATGATAATGTATTCATGGTTCACATGTTTTCACAAGACTAACATTTTTACTTATTAGTTTATCCCTTACTGATATTTTTATGATAATCCCTTGTTTTGAAATGTTTTTCATAGTATTTAAGGGAGAATTAAGTCATGTATGGGATCTAGGAAATGTTATGAAGTTTAAACACAAAATGAAACCATGTTTCTTTTAATTTTTTTAATGAAAAATCAGATAGTGAGTATAAGTGTATACTTTGTAACATTTGAGTTGTTATGTATGAGTTATGTCCTAATTCTATAAATATCTAAACCTGAAAATCTCCTCTATGTGAATGAAATTCAAATTACTAACTTACATCAAGATTATGTAATGTTTAAGGCTGGGGCCTTAAAGTTTGTATCAGAGGACGGTTTAGAAAACCACAGAGGTTAGGGTGATATTTAAGAAAAAGTTACAAGTTATATATAACCAAAATATTTAGTAGAATATAAATACTCATAGTTATTTTAGATAAATTGAATGAGTTAGAGATAACATGAATAAGTATATCTTAGTATTTATCTTCCTCATAATATAGTATATGATGATTTAATTTATATACTCACACTAACCTTTTTGATTTTAGTAAATGGATATATCTAGCAGGAACCAAAGTAACAATGGATGGGAAGTAAAATGTGTTGGTTCTCTAAATAAGCAACCGAATGAAATAGGAGCTAAAATGAGAACTTTCATGGTTATTATAAACCAACTATTAGGAGTCATGATTATCCACTAGAACCTTGATGAGTTTTTGATTAAGAATAATCTTTTATTGCGTGTAAAATATTACAAAGGTATGGATAACCATTAGGGTTTATACGACCTTTGATTTTGAGGTAATTATGGATTATTAAATTTTGGATTTAAAAATGAAAGGTATGAGATAAATTTTGAGGATATAAAATGTTATGGTTATTTATGATGATCGTATCACATTTTTGGAATTTTATAATATTATATAATTTTAGGAAAAGGACAACCCATAGGAAGGGTGATAACCCATCGCGTCGGATAAGGCTATGGAAATAGAACCCACAACTAAATTTTGACAAGGATTTATTACCTACCACTAGCCTATGGGAAGTCCCTGGTTAGTATGTAATTTTATTTTTAGTTAAATGAGTTTATGGAATAAGAGTAAGTTTATTTTTGGGATCATAGGTTGTATCAAATGGATATCAATGGTATGGGTAAATGATTTGGGGATTAAGTGATATATGTTATTTTGGAATATGTTCACTTTTTTGGGGACCCTATATGCCTAAGGAAAATATAATACTATGGAATTTTATTTGAGGAGTAATGGTTCAATTTTATTTTGGAATAATCTATGTTTTTTATGTAATTATGGAAATTCAGGTTATTTATGGATATAGTTAACCTATCTCTGAGAATATGTGATTTTAAAAATTACATTTTTGGTACAAGACATTAATAGTGGTTTATGTTATTTATAGTTAAATGTTAGAACTTATGTTGGAAGATTATTTTATTAAATACTTATGATTTTTGGGATTAAATATTAGTTACAATATTTTTGAGTAATTTTAAGGACAATTATTTTTTTAATGGTCTATATTGGACTTTGGGTATTACTTTTGAATTTTAGAGATTAAAAGTAGTCATTATTCTTTTAATGTTTATTATATTTGGGGAATTATATTATTTTATCCTAAATTTTTGGTTTTTGTTAATGTTTCAAGATAGGATTAATAGATAGTTAATCTTTTTTGGATTATGTGATTCTCTAGAAGTTTATTCTAGTGTTTCAGGTATGAAAAAATTTCTCTTAAATACTCATCATTTAGAGAAAAAGATGAGCTTGTGGTGGTATTTGATTAAAGAATGAAACTCTACATGTAAATTAAGTGTATTTCCTTACGATATTACTGTAGGTAGTAAATTAATTCCAAAACTTTGTGAAAATTATCTTAATACAAAAACATTTTCCGTTTACTTTTCCTACTATTAAATCAAAGACTGTTTAACCTGTAAAGAATTTATTGTTTTTTGATTATTAACTTTCTCCTAACAATGTTTTATATTACTCTACATCAGAATATGATTGTTAATTTTATCTTATACATCCATGTTTTCTTACATGGAACTTTAGTGTGTGTTATCTCAGGTGACCTTCTTAATTTACTTTCTTTCTTTTAAAGTGGAAGATTTGTTAATCCATTTTCCAATTTGGGATTACAATAATGGTATTTTGAAAGGTTATACCTTAAATACCGACCACAAATTATAATTTCAAGGATGAAATTTCCAAAGGGGAGGGGAATAATGTGACATCCCATGTTTAAAAAAAACACTATGTTTGATAGCATACTTGATACGCCACATTTAGTTTAAATGAACAACTTAATATTATTATTTAATATGATAGTTATCACATAGCCATTAGAATGGTGGGAATTAAAATGATTAACTTAATTATGAAAATATGGTTTAAACATTCTTATATAATGATTCATTTATTACGAAATTAATTAGTAAATTAAATAAAAACTAATTGAATATAAAGGATGCATTTTTCTAAAAAATCTATTTAAATGAAAATAAGTGCATTTATAAAATAATAAAATCACTTTTGATGGATTTTATTAATTAAATATATATTTAACATATTCAATTTAATGTTTAAAATTAATCTTAAATGTTTTCTAGACATTATATAAGAAAAAATTCAATTTTTTAGTTAAAAGAAGTATTTTTAAAAAAATAGAGTTTTTCTGCCTTTTGATGAAGAACCCATTTTAAATATATTTTTGACACTTTTAAATGTTATATTTGAAAAAATAAATTTATTATTTGTAATAGGGACATAAAAATATACTTTGGATAAATTATTGGTATTTTTCTGTTGACTTCTATATTTTAATGAATATTGAAAAATACTACATTTTAATTCAAAACTGTATTTTCATCTAATTTATTTATATTATTAGATTATCATTTATATGGTTTTAAGGTATAATTAGATGAATTTTTTATCATTTAATATAATTTAGTTCATTATATTATTTTTTAAATTAAAATTAAATTGAAAAACTATGTCAACTTTTAAACATTTTGCTTAAAAAACCTGTTTTCTCAATCCGTGAATGGGATTAGTGTTAATACTAATTTAAAAAATTATGTGAATTGAATTTTAAAAAATAGATAAACATGGTTTTACTCAGCATAAAAAATGTTTTCCAATAGGATAAAAATAATTTTTGGTGAATTGTAACTTTAGTATTTTATTTAACATGGTTAAAGGTAAAATTAATATTATAATATTATAAAATTACCCTAAAACTTGTCCTATTTTTTATGAGTTATTGTCGACCATGAACATACTTGGGCCCAAATTGTTACATTTGGAATTCACTTGTGTGTGATTATGACATTTATAATCTTTAATTTAAAGTAAAGGCAAATATGTCATAAATATGTATCTTCTTACTAAAATAATTTTAATACAGGGTTATGTAAGTGATATATTCAACTATGAATAGTTCTTAGAAATATAAAAACATTACCTACAACATGGTAATTTATTTATAATTTTAATTAATTAAATAATTAAATTTAATTATGACGCAAAGATGATGTAGTAATGGATTTATTAAAGAAATAATCAAATAAATGATGTTAATAATATTAAAATAAATATAATTTAAAATATTTGATGCCAATAAATAATTTTATGGATGTATAGGACATGTTATTATTTATTTAATTTAGTTATTTTGAAGGAATCAAGTTTTTATGATATTTTTAAAAAGTCATGTATTGAATAGTGTCAAAATTTACATAGTTCATATTTTAAAATATAAAAAATTTAATTAAATTATATAAAATTTATAAAAATATAATATTTGGTAATATATTTGAGATAAATCTAAAAATTTCATTAATTACTCATTAATTGGACGTTTTTCCTGATTTTATAATTATTTTATCCCTCTAAGTGTGAATTACTTGATAAAATGGTAAGAGTTAAAAAGGGTTAAAACAAAAAGATAAGGATCAAAAAAATAAAAAATAAAAAATAAAACTTATCTAATTTTCATTGGAAAATTATATTTATACCCATAATCATCCTATATTCTAACTAAACGATTTTTGAAACATTTAAAATTGAAATTGAAATTATATTAATTTAATACTTTTAATAATTCCAAGGGTGCCCCTCCCCTCTCCAATAAAAAGGCACCCATTCCTCTCTATTACTCACACTTCTTAAACCTTTTGGTTTGGAAAAGATCTGACAAAAAAATTCATAGAATCCACCCTCACATTCTTGAATCCTTCTTTTTGGCAGAACACCCTCCTTATAAGTGTTAATATGTTCTTCAAAGGTGATCAACTAACGAAGATGTATCATTTCTCTATATATTTCAATTTTATTTATTCGTCCACTTCCTTCAAATATTATTTTTCCTATATGAAATAATAAATATGATACCAAAATATACTAATATTTTATAATGATAGTATCATCATCAAAATTCATATCCACTTCCATTAAATGGGAAATGAATTAATCATTATTGCATACGCGTAAATTATCACCTCACCGAACCAATCTAACATTTTTTTCATAAACATATCTCATGAATGGTTATAATAATGTAATTAATATTAAAATGTGATATTAATGACATATGAATCATTCTAGGATAATAATATATCAATTAAATTCTTACATTCCATGCGCATAAAAATTATAATGTCGTTCGTGCATACGTGTGAACTATCACCATCACAAAGTGATGTAACTCATTTTAATTAATTATATCCCTTGTATGATATATATAAGTATATTTAAATGATTAATATTATATTAATTATGTTATCATAGCTCTAGAAAGATAAAATAATACTCAACTTCTTTCTATAACGATCAATGAAAAATGAAAAATGCTAGTCATGCGTACGTACGACTTACCATCTCCATGGTTATAACATTGTTAATTTTTTATAACCACACTTCATGGTTTGATCTAAAGGTATAATTTTTGTAAAAAAATGATAATAATTTCTTGAATATTATTCTGGAGATAAAGTACTTATGACCACATGGACTAGTGAATCCAATCATGTTCATTTTTGACTCAAGTAACGAATATCGACAAAACGTCAAACATGAACTCAAATTATTAATGAATTATTATAACATGGTAATTAATGATATAAAAGGAATAATAAAAATTAAAAGGTTTTAAATCAAGTATAAAAGAAACCTAAGTTTATTATTCAGGAAGTACAAGGAACATACACGATGAATCGATCTCAAGGTAAGGGACTTCGTCTCAATCTCCTTTCATTGAAGCATATTTTGTTGTTATACACCACCTTATTTTATATGGTGTATACTAAAACCCTTTTAATTTTAATTCATTTAAAGGTTTTAAAAAAGGAATATTTTTATATGAAACATTTTACTTTCTTTAAAATACAATAATAGGAATGTTTTTAATGCATGCGGTGATAATGACTTCTCCACCACTGTAACTATTATTTGATATTTGGTTTCCTCTATAAGACTTAATGTTTTTAAAAGGAAAAGAAATACCTTATTCTTTTTTTGGTTGTTTTTTTATTGAAAAATATTTTTAAAATGGATTGACTACTTTAATATCTTGAAATTATTTCTTGTGATTACAATCGAAATTTTATAAGTGAAATGTTGATAATTTCAATCTTTTATGTGTTATGATTATACAATGGTACTTATACATTTGACGAGTTTTTACATGATAAACCAAATATGGGTGGTTGTGTGATAAACCAAATATTTGTGGTTCTATGAAAAACCAAGTATGGTTGGTTATGCTATAACCTCTAATACACTGGGTATAGAAGTTGGATATATGACTATTCCATTTGTAAGAGTGATATGCGTGAAAGTTGATCATGTGGTTATTCCATTTAAGTATGATTATGTCCCAAGTTACCTTTATATGTTATATATTACTTTATATAGTGTTTCAGGTAATATTTTGATTATAAAAAGGGTAATAAATGATATTATATTCAGTGAAGTGCATTTACTACTTATTGAAGGTGAAAAGTATTACTTTATGATAAAGTATTCATGGTTTACATGTTTTTGCAAAAGTAACAGTTTTAATTCTTTGTGTATACATTAATAGGATTTTTAGGCTCATCCAAAGTTTCAAAAAAATTTAATAGGATTTAAATAATAATAGATTCAAAGAAGTGATCAAGGAAAATTTATTAAGTTTAAACATGAAACAAAACCATATTTCTTTTTAAACATTTTTTGTTTTATGAAAAAATGGATAGTGAGTAGAAGTATGTAATTTATAATATTTTAGTTGTTATTTTTGAGTTATGGCCTAATTATCTAAATATATAAACCTAAAAAGATCCACTATTTTAATGAAAGTCAAATTATTTACTTAACTCAAGATTAAGTAATGTTTAAGGCTGGGGCCTTATATGGGGAGTATTATTCAATGTTACTAAGTGTTAAGATTTTATTGAAACAATCTTATTGTTTACCAAAATTTTTAATTATTATATTTTCATTGATGAAATATAATAATCCACCAGATAATAACTCTCAAGAAGTTTCTTACCCTATGGTTATTCATGTTATATCCATGTAATGGTTCCATTTTTCCACTCTTTGGTGCATAATATTATCATGAAAGTGTTTTTAAGAATGTTCTAATGTACACCTCTCTTTGGTCAGAAATATATGTTCTTTCAAGAGAATGTTTTAAAAAAAAATATTACCAAAAATATTATATTATTCTTATATGATGTTTAAAAGACGTTTTTACCCATTTTTACCTTAAAAATGTTTTTTTAAAAAGAAATTTTCCTGTTGTTTTCCTATCAAGGCACTTTCATAAACTTTTTACAATGAAAAAGAAAGGTTTTGAATGTAAGGATTTACCCAACATCATTACCTTGAAGATTTATTTACAAGATTAAAAATTTAATTTTTTAAAATAAAATTTTTTCTTAATATTTTGGAAATTATTTTTTTTAAATTTGTTTTAAATGAACAAGATTTTCAAAAACGTTTTTATGTTTAAAAATTAGTTTTAAATGATTTTAAAAATGTTTTCAATATTTTTTTATATTTTTTAAAATTATTTTAAAATAAATAGTTTCCAAAATGTTTTTGAGCTTTATTTATAAGTTTTCAATGTATTTTCAAGGAAAAATATTTTCAAAATTTTATTAATATTATTTTAGAAGTTTTCAAGGAAAATGGTTTTCAAAATTTTTTCAATCTTCTTTTTTAATTTTTCAGAGAAAATGGTATTAAAAATGATTTCAATATTTCCTTAAAAGTTTTCAAGTTTATTTTCAGGAATTTTTTCTTCAAAAGGTTTTATCATTTTTCAAATAATTAAGGATATCTTCCCCAAGAAATGTTTTCATTGGAAATCTCAAAATTATTTCCCATATAATATGAAATTTAATGGTTTTACAAATTTCTTTCTAGGGAAATTATTCAATGTTTCCATTAATATTATTTCAATGAATGGTTTATGTTTTGATGACACAATGTTTATGAAACCTATATCTCTTTCAAGGGTTGTATGATTTTGAAACCTACTTCCTTTCATAGGTTATTCTTTTGATGAAATTATTATGAAACCTGTATCTTTTTCCATAGGTTATTATATGATTACATGTTTATTATACCCATTTCATTTCATGGGTTATGATATTATTTTTAATGATCTTGCACCACATGTATGTTTGATTTCATTATGAGATGGGTGGGACCTATATCTCCCTCCAATGCATTGGGTAAATATTTATATATCTTGAGATAAAATAAGATTGTCTTGGGAATGAAATTTGACTACAAATATGAACATGTGAGTGAATAATGACTACCAAGATGGTACGAGGAGTGAACTCATGCTACTAAGATGGTTATGGGAGTGAACCATGACTACCAAGATAGTATGGGGAGAGAACCCATAATACCAATATGGTCTTTAATGTAAGGCCTTGAATACTATGGAAGTCATATTATATGATTATGTGTTTTAAAAAATTCTATGTTTTATTATTTTGTTATGATTTTATGGATTATGTTCATTATTTCCAAATGATTCATGTCTTATGAAATTCAAATCTTTACTCCATGATTTTTGTTTATGATATTTGATATATAGGGTATGATTTTACATTTTCATGTTCACATTCTCAAACCCCTATGTTCATGTTTATGCTTACATGTATCCCTTGTTTACCCTTACTGAGCATATGAGATCACCCCTTTTTATGTCTCTTTCTTGAGGTTATGAAGATTTTTATTAAGTATGATGTTTCTAATAAGGATTCTATTCATGAATAACCAAGTGGATATAATATAGCTCACTTATGTACCAGTGTTTATGTTTACAGGTTTCCAAAGGCACTAAACTAATACAGCCTTTGCGTATCTGTATGTATAATGTTTTAAGTATTCCAAAAAAGTTACATAATTTATATTTATGTTAATACTAGGTAATTATATTTGGTATTAGAGTTAAGGTTTAATCAACATTTTAAAACTAGGATGAGAAATATTTAGTGATATACCTATGTATATATCTAAGGATATGTCTAGGGATGTATCTAAGGATGAGTTAACATTTAAGAAAATGTACTAGAATTTTGGTAATAGATAGAGTAAGTGCTTTACTATAAATAAATAAATTTCTAGATACTACAAGTGGATGTGGATCTGGAAATAATGTACCTCCGGATAAAAACTCTAAATAGATGTCTCGGTCCAGACTTGGGGTAATTTGGTACACGACAACATACCTTGCTGAACTTCTAATTTTACACTCTCGGGGGATATGCTTTGGAGATTTAAAAGCTCTTCATGAACCATCATGAATGATGTAAATTGAATATGAATATGAATCACCTAGGATCAAAAAATATTTCATCGATTAAAAAGTAGGTTTCATGATTTAGACATCCTATAAGTATTTTGTATGATTATGAGGTTTTCTTCTATGATATGTGTTTCTCACCTTGTGATTTGGGGTTTTAGTCAATGGATTGAACTAGAAGGAACATGGTTGACATTGAATGTTTCATATTTAGAAAGTATGTACATTATTAAAATTTATTTCTCAAGTGGAAATTAAATAATGAGAATAATAAAGGTGGTATGAGTATTGGTTATACTTATAAGGATAAAGAGAGACCACAAATGACATATGAAAATTATGTGATGTTATTCTAGTACTGTTTACATTAAACATAATAATTATGATTTCATTGAGGTTGATTAACCTTAATACATGATTCATAATTCACATTCTAAGAAATATTTATTATGGAATAAGTTTATGAATCCATAGTAATGGATTAAGAATAGAGTTAGAAAAATAAAGTGTTTATGTTTTATAATTAAAAGATTATATTATATGAATCATGAAATATATAAGTATTTTTTGTATAAGTTTTTATTAATAAATGAAATGGAAATTTTGAATGATTATTTCATTTAAAGGTGATATTTTTATCAAGGTAAGAAAACCCTTAATTACTTCCTAACATTGAGATAATGATATTTGGATAAAGATATGTTAGATATGAATAAGTAAATTGGATAGTATGGATTACCCAGGAACTAATTATTAAAAATGTGGTCAATTCCATCAAGGATAAAGTTTACAAATTCTTTTATTTATAGAATGTATCCAATAATAATTGGAATAATGAAGAATTCATGTTTTACAAAAGGATTTATGGTAATTTAGGTTATTACCATGTTTTAAGGGAATATATGATGAGGATATTCACATGTATGGAATGTGACAACGAAGAGAAACTTTGTGATTTATGGGGGATAAATGTTAATATTATTTCATTTCATTATTTCTAAATCATTTTATTTTCATCTTTGATATGGGTTATATGGTTAACCATTTATGGAAAGTTTAAGTTAAACTTTAGATGTAGTCAATAAGATTAAATTGTTGTCTCACCACATGAGGATTTATGCATATTGGATAACCTGCTCTAAATATTTTGTGTTGTTGGTAACTTAAGAGAGATGGGATAAATTATCATGGATCTCATGATTTGTTAGTGCTTAATGAATGAAAAAATAACCTTCCTTTTGGGAGAAATAGGTGAAGTGGAAATTGTTCAAGACATGTCCAAAGGGAGATATTTTACTTATGATAAGGAATGAAATCAAGTAAGTATAAATTCTCAGGAAAATTATTCAACCTTAGGGAAAGGATCTTGAAACCTAAAATGTTATCCCAATACCTTCTTTTTAGATGAATCAAATGGTCCCTTAGATAATAACATATTTTTGTATTTGTGATTACGAAATTTCTATTGACCATGTTCTCTATCAATATTCTCTAGAACTTTACAGTTTAATTTATCTTCCATGTCCATTTTTTCAATTTACACATATTTTATCCTATATGGAAACCCAACTATGTGTTACTCTGGGTAACCGGTATGGTTCTAACTTTATTTTTTTAAAGTAATTTTTATTGTTCCTTTTTATGATGTGGGTTTCTACTAAAAGATCTTAAAAGTACTAAAAATTTGATAACCAAGATGAATTTAGAGGGTGAAATTAATTTTAAGGGGGGTAGAATGTAACACCTTGAGATTTTGTGAATTATTGTTTCAAATTAATTTATCCTTTTGGATATTTTTAATTTCAAAAAACACTAAAAATAGTTTATTTTATATTAAATCACTATGTTTGGATTGCATTATATGAAAAACAAATATAATCGATCACTACACACAACATAAATTTTATATTTATATTCATGTAACACTGAGTTTATCTTGTTTTATACACAAGCATGACTTTCCTTGATGGATTTCATAACACACAAGACCAAGTTTTACCGAACAATAATATATTATTAAAATGTTATTATTTAATATAATAATATATAACCTCATCATTAAATTAGCAGTTATGATTAGTAAAAAATAATTTATGAAAGTATATTGTTTTAAAATGTAACGTCCAGGTTCCGGGTGCCACTCAACGGGTTCCCCGAACCCGGTTCGCCACGTGACCTCAAGCGCATTTCCCCAAACGCCAGAGGCTTCCGAATAGAAGCGAGGGCCCAGGTCTGATAGTGGGGAAACTGTGACCTCATTTTTCAAAGTGTAGTGCTGCAGAATACAAAATAAAACATACAACAAACAGTGGAAGCAGTAAACCATACACAACTGAAATAAACAACAGTAGTGGATATAACCAACAGTAGATAACTAATAATGCTACATGTTTCAAGTTCTAAGAAAACAACCAGAACATGTTATACATGAATACAATACAAACGAAGCAGAGTACAACGAAACAAAGAAAAACAGCTGGCAGCGGCATCACGAGCCTAGGATCGGTCCCATGCCCTCCTACTCCTCAGTAGCAATCATGTACTGTATATGGACTCTTGCCCCTATCCACACCTGTAGAAACGTAATCTGTTTGGGCCAAAAAGCGTGACCCAAACAGGGTGTGATAAATATATCTCAGTAGGCACCCACCAAAGGCCCGTGCCCAACTACGTATATGCATGCGACAACAGTGTGCAACAGTAAAATGCAATAAAGTAAGCAGTACTGAAAAGTAACTAAATTAACAATTAAATTTCCATTCTTTTATTATTCATTTAATCCATTAAATATTAGAAATCACCATAGTGAATTTCTAATTAAACAGTCATCGTCCTCAGACAAGTAAAACCACACCCTCAGGTAATCAAAATCTCACCCTCAGGCATTCAAAATATCGCCCTCAGGCATAAAAGAATTCTCGTCCTTAGGCATACGAAGTGTCTCCCTCAGACACAAAAGTAAAGCTCTTAGGCACAAATGGTTTCCCTCAAGAGAAATAGAATGTCACCCTCAGGCTAATACAGTCATGCCCTCAGGCTAATACAGTTACTACCTCAGGCTATAGAAAAACACCGCCCACAAGAATAAGTAACCGGGCCATTCCCAACATATAAACATGAAATTTGAATACAATTCCTCTCAAGGAAAAAGTAATGCATAATTTAAACAAGGAATACCCTCAGGTATCCTGGCCAAATGGCTAAACAGAGGAACACACCCCTCGGGATGGTCCTGGATCCAAGAAATGATCCCAACCAACATTTTGTTATCATAATCAACCACCTATTCAATTATAGGTGTTTAATATAGAAATGGCCTAAGCCA
This sequence comes from Viscum album, assembly GCA_963277665.1. Lineage (NCBI taxonomy): Eukaryota > Viridiplantae > Streptophyta > Magnoliopsida > Santalales > Viscaceae > Viscum > Viscum album. The sequence continues at coordinate 1,677,607,097 of OY728163.1, read as the reverse complement.
CACGACACCCCAACATGGGTTCGTGGCACAAAAACGCATGAAACACATGAAAGATGAAAAAAGCACCAATCCACCTACCTTATACGCCAACGAGCGGTATACCCAAAGGATGACTCCAGAAACGCCCAAGAACAGTGTAGATCTGACGAAGAACAAATCCCACTTAACCTCAAATAAATCTTGCTATGGAAAGAATTGGTAAGAAGCAGCCAAGGAGATGGAAACCCTTACCCGTGCGGTTCCAACGGGATCATCTGAGGCGGAAACCGATTCCAGATGAACACCCGACATATCTTCAAAGGTTCAGCCTCCTCCCTTGGCTCCAAAATGGATCAAATTACTCCTCTATCAAATGAGGAGGCTACTGCCTATTTTAAGCCAAAAAAACAAAGTACACGACGTGTACTTCCATGTACACGACGTTTACTCCTTTCATTTAACTATTCCTCTAGCAGCTTTCCGCTAGCACGACACTGTTCACCTACCGACATGAGTACACGACATGTACTCCTGAGTACACGATGTATACTGCCAGCCAGCTGGCGGCTGCTCCACCACCATACTATTTTGGTATGCCGACTGACTACAAGGCGTGTAAAGGACCACTACACGGCTTATAGTCAGTTCCTACACACTTTGTCGCCGACATGGATACACGCCCTGTGTACTCATCCCAACATAGACAAAACTACACGGCGTGTTGAAAAAGTACACGACGTGTAGTTACAAAATTTAGGATTTTCCCCCATTTTCCATATTTTATTAAAAACACTTAAGGAAAAGAGAAAAGAAGATGCCCGTACCTCAAAGAGAAGAACCAGGTTCTTACAAACTTCCCCCCTAATAGCAATTCTTCCCCAAATTTCCATTCCAAGGGTGGAGAAGATATAGCCGTGAACAACTCTGGCCACTGAGCATGTACGTCAGCCTCTCTCTCCCAGGTCTCATCCTGCACTCGACCATGCTGCCATAGCACCCGTACGAGAGGAACTGCCTGGCCTCGGAGAACCTTCGTGCTCATGTCAACGATACAAATCAGATGCTCCTCAAAGGACACATCTTCCTCCAGCTCAACCTCCTCAGGCTAAAAGATGTTAGACGGTTATGAATGATAGCGATGCAACTGAGATACGTGGAAGATGTCGTGCATGGCTCGGTACCACTACGGTAACCGCAACCGATAAGCAACCAGCCAAACTCTCTCAAGAATCTCAAATGGTCCCACATACCATGGTGAAAGTTTACACTGTATTCTGATCCTCTTGTGTCCCAGCCTCGGAGAAACACACAAGAAAACCTAATCCCCGACCACGAACTCCAAAGGCTGTCTACAACAATCAGCATAAGTCTTCTGATGAGACTGTGCGGTAGCCATCCGCTTCTGAATCAACTGAACCTACTCAGAAGTCTCCTGCACGAGACGTGGTCCCAGCAAAGCTGCCTCACCTACCTCTAACCATCACACAGGTGATCAGCATGACCTACCATATAAAGCCTCATATGGTTCCATTTCAATAGTCTCCTAAAATCTATTTTTATAGGAAAACTCGACTAAGGGTATATGCTTCGCCCACGATCCCCCAAAGTCTAGGACGCATCCACGCAGCATGTCCTCTAGCACCTGTATCGTACGCTATGACTGGCCATCTGTCTGAGGGTGGTAGGCTGTGCTCAGCAGAACCTGTGTACCTAGTGCCCTCTGAAGACTCTACCAGAAACAAGATGTGAAGCGAGTGTCCCTATTAGAAACAATAGAACGAGGGACCCCATGAAGACGTATGATCTCTCAGATATACAGCCTTCCGAGATCGTCAACACTGAAAGTCTCCTTGATCAGAAAGAAGTCATCTACCTTTGTGAGTTTTTCCACAAAAACCCACATGGCATCATTTCCATGAGGTGACCTCAGCAACCCAGTCACAAAATCCATAGTGACATCATCCCATTTCCACTCCAGAATGGGTAATTGTTGTAATAGTCCAGTTGGTCTCTGATGCTCCGCCTTCACCTGCTGACAGGTAGAACACCTTGTAACAAAACTAGCTACATCTCTCTTCATACACGGCCACTGGTACTGAAGTCTCAAGTCGCGGTACATCTTGGTAACCCTAAGATGAACTTCCCAAGCTGAAGCATGAAACTCCCGCATCAGCTCCTCGCATATATCCCCTGGAACCCACACTCATCCATGTAAACACATAACCTCATCGTCGACTATCGTCCAACCAGGAGAGGTGTCCACACTTGCCACTAACTCTCGTAGAACTAGGCCTTCGATATCAGATAGCTTCCTCATCCTCACTCTATCCAGGAGGGTAGAAGTCACAGATAATGATTAAAGATAAGTCTTCCCCTGACTATCATACACCTCCATATGCATCTTAGAGAACAAGGCCATGAGCTCCCACTCACCACTGGCCTCCTGCACTTCTTGTATCTGAGTCTTCCTGCTCAGTCATCAGCTACTGCATTACCTTTACTAGGTGTATAGGAAAGTTCAAAATCAAAGGACTGTAGGTATTCAACCCACCTCCTCTGCCTCAGATTCAAGTAATGCTGAGTAAAGATATACTTAAGGCTTTTTTGGTTGGTGAAAACCACAAAATGCTCCCCCAATAGATAATGTCTCCAACAGCGCAATGCATGTTAAACTGTAGCTAACTCGAGATCATGCGTCGGGTAATTCCTCTCATGTGGCCTCAACTGCCGAGACCCGTATGAAACTACTCGGTCACCCTGCATCAACACAACTACCAACCCAATACCTGATGCATCAAAGTAAACTGTATAGCTCTTCCCCAGCTCTGGGAGTATCAAGATCGGTGCTAATGTCAACCTTGCCTTCAGGTCCTAAAAAGATGCCTCACAAGCTTCCGACCAAATGAACATCACACCCCTCTTAGTCAAACCCGTCAATGGCGCTGCTAAGTGGGAGAAGTCCTATATAAAACACCTATAGTAACCAGCCATCCCCAAGAAACTCCGTATCTCGAACACATTCTTAGGCTGATCCCAGGAAACTACCGCTCTTACCTAATCTAGGTCTACTGAAACTCCTACCTCAAAGATGATATGTCCCAGGAAGTGAATCTGGTCCATCCAAAAGTGGCACTTTGAGAGATTAACATATAGCCGATGCTCCCTCAGTGTACTAAATATGATCTCAAGATGGGTGGCATGGTCGTGTCGAGTGTGAGAGTACACCAAGATGTCATCCACGAATACTACAACAAAAGAATCAAGATACAAATGGAACACATGATTCATCAAATCAATGAAAACCGTTGGCGCGTTCGTGAGTCCGAACGGCATAACCGTATACTCATATAGACCATACCTACTCCTAAATACCGTGGGAGGTATATTAGATGGTCTCACGTGCAGCTGATGATATCCTGATATCAGGTCAATATTCGAGAACAATCGTGCTCCACGAAGCTGAACAAAAAGATCATCAATCCTTGGTAAGGGATATCGGTTCTTAACCATCAACTAGTTCAGCTTCCGATAATCCACACAAAGTCTGAGGGTACCATCCGCCTTCTTCACAAAAAGGACCGGTGAACCCAAGGAGAAGTACTGGGTCAGATAAAGCCCTTTGCCTATAACTCCTCCAACTGCCTCTTGAGCTCCTGCAACTCAAGTGTAGCCATCCTATATGGGGGAATGGAAACCGGTGCTGCTCCTGGAACAAGATCAATGGAGAAATCCACCCCTCTCTGGAGGTAGACCTGAAAACTCATCCGAGAATACATCCCTGAAACGATCAACAATAGAAGGGAAATCCGTCGGAATAGTCCCCTGGTCATCCAGATATAATATCACAATCTGGGCTGTGACTCAACCGAACCCACGATGCTCTGGTCCAGTTCGACTCGCCTGAACATCCCATTCTCCCTTTTATAAAAACTCTCCGCCCTCTGGTGACGTTAAACTCACCCTGCGGTGATAGTAGTCTATAAAGGCACAAAAGGAATCCAACCAGTTCATCCCGAGAATGACGTCATAGCTCGTCATCTCTAGGACATTGAGGTCCCAATGGAAGTGACACCCACCAACCTCAAGGGGGAACTCCTTGCACTGACACACACCAACCGTTCTAGTCCCCAACGGAGTGTCTAGCGTCATGATATCACAAGAAGTAGAAACACAGAGCCCAAGGCTCTCCAAAATGGGAAAAGATATAAAACTATGTGTAGCACCCGTATCGAATAGTACTGAAGATAAGAAAGAAGTTACTAGAATAGTACCTCTGACTATAGAAGGTTCGGGATCCTGCTCATGCTGGGTCTGTTGCACCGCATATGTCTGCCCAGTGCCACGACCCTGCGACACAACCTGGCTACCCTGAGCTGTCCCTCCCTTCTACCTCTGAGATCCTGATGTCTGGATACCATGGCCACAACCACCATCTCTGCCTGCATGCCCTGACGTATTCCATTTCCCTGACTAGTAAGAAGCAACTAGTACTGCTCCCACATGTGGAGTCTGAATAGAACCCCTCTCACTAGACACTGGTGGATACGCCCTACACGAGCGCTGTAGATGACCTATCTTGCCGCATGCTCGACACTCCACTAGGTCTCATGGACACTGCGGTCTCTTGTGCCCCTCTCTACCACACTAGTAGCACCTGATTGGGACACCTGAAGAAATTTCCTGGCTGGTACTGCCACCCTGAGAGAAATCCATCTGTCTCATCCTCTTGCCAGTAGAAATAGTACCAGTAACTGGTGCTGAACCGACCTGACCCACACCGCTAGCTTCCCGCAGGTTCCTCTATGAAATCATCACCTGATTTACAATAGCATGGACAACAGGCAACCTAAAAACATTCACCAGTGCTCGAATGTAATAACGAAGACCATCCTCAAAAAGTATGGATATTAACATCTCATCACCCACCAGCACGGGTGCAAAGTGATGAAGCTCCGTAAAACGAGAAGAATAGTCCATCACTGACATAGCGCCCTGCTGGAGATTCATGAACTCTCGAGATCTATCTGCCCTCAGCATCTCGGGAAAGAAAAAGTTATAAAAGACTGTCTGAAAGTCTTCCCACACCATGTCCTTGTGATGCTCTAACTGGGTGGTAACATCCCACCACCTCTTGGCGGAATCCCGTAGCATGTAAGTCACGAGCTTGACCCTCTCCCCTAGAGGTGTCTCAAGATGCTCGAAAATAGTCTGCATCGACCCCAGCTAAGACTCCTCAGCCTGTGGTCCTCCATCCCATGAAAACATAGGCGGATGCTACTGCTGGAAGATATGTGTCAGCTTGGACATAGATGTGGCAGCCTACGGTGCTCCCTAAAACGTCTGCATGAACCGCAATAAGCCTTCACAGAACTGCGCCTCCGCGCCTGTGTCCGGTATAGCAGCTGGTGCCGTATCTGGATCTACTGGAGGATTAATTGGTAGACCATGGACCACCATCACTGGAGTATGCTCATTGCCGCTCTCCTGGAGAACAACACGTGGTCGTCTAGGCAGCATGACACTACAAGGTCAAAAACACGCCTTAGAAAAAGATTTATCAAAGACCAAAAGTGAAGAAACCCAAAAGGGAACAGGAGGAACAAGGAATTCAAAATTTTCAAAACAAGACTACATAGCGTGTACATTGACTACATAGTATGTACTTGACTTCCCTTCCCCTTCCCGGGTCCTTCTATACGGCTAAGCCACACAGCTCCCGTTTGAACAAACTACACAGCGTGTATATAATCTACACGGCATGTATGGTGTTATTTTCCAACTGCCCGTGCCATTTGTGACACAGTTGACTACCCGACTTGAAACTATATGACGTGTTACACCCGCACACGACCTGTACACCACCCCGTTTCCCCAGTCACACAGCTAAGTCCACACGGTCTGTCCTCAGACAAGACTACACGGCGTGTCCCCAAAGGTGCACAGCGTGTTCGAGGAATGGTGACATTGACCCGTGTTGTTAGTTACACGGCTGAGTCCCTAGGCCACACTACACGGCGTGTTCATCATTGACACAGTGTGTTCTGTACAGGAGTTCACCGACCCGTGTTGTTACTTACACGGTCGGACTCCGAGTCGACCCTACACAGCGTGTACATACACTACATGACGTGTTCTCCCAAGCACTTCCCTAACCCGTGTCGCCGCCCACACAGTTTGTGACACGGGAAGAGACTACACGACGCGTACTCAGAGTACACGACGTGTACTCAAAAAGTTCATTTTTCTTTTCAAACAAAAGGCTATACAAGACATGTGTAAAAATACTACACGGCGTGTATATTGGGTTTCCGGACAGTATGCCTCAGAAACTTCTCCGGAACCTAGAAAATACCGAAAACCAACACCTAAGTGTCAAATTCCGACCCGTGAGGGCCCATACTCCCCACCAATCAAAGTTTTACATCTTATTTGTGTTATAACATAATAAATAGTCAATGATCCATGAAATTCCGGTCAATGGGGGCCCATACTCCCCAAAAACCAAAGTTTGGCATCCATTCTACAAACCAGCTCATACAAAAATTCCCTATCAAACAATAGGTATTTATCAAAAAACTATCACAACATCATGCTTTTCTAGCACAACAACTATAAAAAAACATGCAATTTCTAATGCACCTACATGGCATGGAAACTATGCATGGTATGTGATTTCTAGAATGTGCCTAAATGATACATGAGATGGCATACCCTCATCTCATCGGGTTGCAACTAAATCGAACCCACAAATAAATTATAAACAGCACAATACAAGTGCGTCACCCAACGGTGAAATCATATCAACTGTAACTTGCTAAATCAGTAAGATTGCAATACGAGGTAAATTGGCTTTTCCCTGTAAACGGGCTAGCTACTCCTAGGAATAGCTTATTAACAACTACCATTCAGCCTATCCTTGACTAAGGCTCAAAATAGTAAGTCAAAGAAAAGAACTCCTCTGATACCACTTTGTAACGTCCCGGTTCTGGGTGCCACTCAACTGGTGCCCCGAACCCGGTTCGCCATGTGACCTCAAGCGCATTTCCCCAAACACCAAAGGCTTCCGACTAGCAGTGAGGGCCCATGTCTGATAGTGGGGAAACTATGCCCTCATTTTTCAAAGTGTAGCGCAACAGAATACAAAATAAAACATACAACAAACAGCGGGATCAGTAAACCATACACAACTGAAATAAACAACAGCAGTGGATATAACCAACAATAGATAACTAATGATTCCCCATGTTTCAAGTTCTAAGAAAACAACCAGAACATGTTATACATCAATACAGTACAACCGAAACAGAGTACATCGAAACAAAGTAAAACAGCTGACAGCGGCATCACGAGCCTAGGCTCGGTCCCATGCCCTCCTACTCCTCAGCAGCAATCATGTACCTGTATAGGGACTCTTTCCCCTATCCACACCTGCAGCAACATAATCTCTTTGGGCCAAAAAGCGTGACCCAAATAGGGTGTGAGAAATATATCTTAGTAGGCACCCACTAAAGGCCCGTACCCAACTGCGTATAAGCATGCGACAACAGTGTGCAATAGTAAAATGCAATAAAGTAAGTAGTACTGAAAAATAACTAAATTAACATTTAAATTGCCATTTTATTATTATTCATTTAATCTATTAAATATTATAAATCACCACAGGAAATTTCTAATTAAATAGTCAGCGTCCTCAGACAAGTAAAACCACACACTCAGGTAATCAGAATCTTGCCCTCACGCTTTCAGAATATCTCCCTCAGGCATAACAGAATTCTCACCCTCAGGCATAAGAAGTGTCGCCCTCAGGCATCGAAGTCAACCCCTTAGGCATGAAAGGTTTCCCTCAGGAGAAATAGAATGTCTCCCTCAGGCTAATACAGTCACGCCCTCAGGCTAATACAGTCACACCCTCAGGCTATAGCAAAACAACGCCCTCAGGCATAAGTAACCAGGCCATTCCCAATATATAAACATGCAATTTGAATACAATTCCTCTCAAGGCAAAAGTAATGCATAATTTAAACAAGGCATACCCTCAGGTATCCTGGCCAAATAGCTAAACAGAGGAAAGAACCCCTCGGGATGGTCCTGGATCCAAGAAATGATCCCAACCAACATTTTATTATCATAATTAACCACCTATTCAATTCTAGGTGTTTAATATAGCAATGGCCTGAGCCACACGACACCCCAACATGGGTTAGTGGCACAAAAATGCACAAAACACATGACAATTGGGAAAAAAACACCAAGCCACCTACCTTATACGCCAATGAGCGGTATACCCGAACACCGACTCCAGAAACGCCCAAGAATGGTGTAGATCTGACGAAGAACAAAGCTCGCTTAACCTGAAATAACTCCCTCTAGGGAAAGAATTGGTAAGAAGCAGCCAAGGATATGGAAACCCTTAACCGTGCGGTTCCAACGGGATCATCCGAGGCGGAAACCGATTCCAGAAGAACACCCAACGGATCTTCAAAGGTTCAACCTCCTCCCTTGGCTCCAAAACAGCTCAAATGCCTCCTCTGCCAAATGAGGAGGCTACTGCCTGTTTTAAGCTGAAAAAACAAAGTACACAGTGTGTACTTCCAAGTACAAAACATGTAATCCTTTCATTTAACTATTCCTCTGGCTTTTTTCTGCCAGCGCGACACTGTTTTCCTGCCAACATGAGTACACAACATGTACTCCTGAGTACACGGCGTGTACTGCTGCCCAGCTGGCGGATGCTCCACCACCTTACTATTTTGGTCTACTGACTGACTACACGGCATGTAAAGGACCACTACATAGTGTGTAGTCAGTTCCTACACCCTTTTTCACTAACATGGCTACACGCCCTTTGTACTAATCCCAACACGGCCAAAACTACATGGCGTGTGGAAAAAGTACACGACGTGTAGTTACAAAATTTAGGATTTCCCCCCACTTTCCATATTTTATTAAAAACAGTTAAGGAAAAGAGAAAAGAAGAAGCCCGTACCTCAAAGGGAAGAACCAGGTTCTTACATAAAAAATATAATATGAATTCATAGCTTACCAATTAATTAGAAATGAATATGAAACCCGATTTAATATAAAGGTAAATATTATTATTTTTATTGTCAAAAAGATGGTTTAACCTAATAAATTAAATTAATTAAAATTATTTAGTGATATTAATGTAATACATATGTTTTATATTCAATAATATATTTTAATATTTATCCAATGGATTTAATAGATATATGATAAAAAAACCCAATTTTATGCTTAAAAACCTATATTTTTATTAAGGCATTTTTACCGCCTTTTAATGGAGAACGCAATTTAAGTCCAATTATTGGAAATTTTATAGATTTAATATGTAAAAATAAACTTAATAATTTAAATCATAACATAATAATTTGGTTATGGTAAATTTTTGGTATTTTTCTATGAAGTTTCATTTTCTAATGAATAGTGGAAAATAAAAAATTTTATTTCCAAACAGCCTTTTCATATAATTTATTTATATAGTTAAATTATAGTTTAAAATGTTTTAAAAGTTTAATTAGATAATATTTTTATCAATAAAACTATTTTAGACCATTTTAATCAATTTCACTTTGAAATTGAATATAAAAACATAGAAAACTTTCATATTTTTTACTTAAAAAACCGGTAGTGTTGTCCCATTCGTGGAATTAAATTTAAATTAATTTATTATACTTATATGATTGTAATATAGAAAAATAGATTATATATTTGGAAGAATAATAATTTAAAATTTATAATAATTTCAACTTAGTTTTTGACCAAAAATATTAGTGAAAGTTATTAAAATTAATTACAACGATTTACGTAAAATTAAGCAAAATAAGAGAGTAAACATTAATCTTAAGGGCCCAAACGGCCTAGAATTTTTTTCAAGATCCATTGGATGGAAATATATAGATCCTATAATACATTTATATAATTATTTATATTATTTTATCCACTTTACATGAATAAATATGGGTGTAATTCCTTTCTCCAAAATTTATAAGAGTGCCACTCCTCCTCCACTATAAAAGGCCTCCTCTCCTACCACTTCCAAATACATATAAAGACACTTTGTCTCAAAAAATATCTGACCAAATATATAATAAAAATATATAAAATCATCCTAAAATCCTCTACTTGGGAATAAAGAAATCCAAGGAATCCCTTTTGTGCAAACCAAAAGATGTTACCCGAATAAGAGGTAACATTCTTCTTCAAGTTCTTTTATGTTATTGCCATTATCCAACCCCATCAACTCTTCTTATTGCATGATTGTCTAAAAAAAGAATCCAAAATATTATATAATGTTTTTGTGATAAGTGTTTGACCTAAACTTACACACTCTTTCATCTAATGTGTAACAGACATACTATTTACGTGTACAAAAAACTATATCCTCACAAAACGATGATTATTCGTTATTCCTTTACCTCCACTAATGGTGGTAATTAGGATGGAAAATATATTTATATATGATATATAAATTTTTTATAATTTATTTAATATTATTTAATTCCTATATAACACATATATTTATACTTTCAATTTTTTATAAACACAATATTTTGTTTGAGGAAATATGGACTACCACCCCCTCAAAGCGATGTGAGTCATTCACACACTACATTGAATGTATTAAGGATGGGTTTAGTGAAATTATATGATATATATGATATAATAATGATAATAAAATATTGATAATGGAACATATATATATACACATATATATATACATACATACATACATACATACATATATAGATATATATATATTTATATATATATGCCATTTACCCTTTTCTTTCAATGCGACAATAAAAATGAAACAATGTTCATGAATAGTGTATTCCATTTTATACTTACATATTCAATGTATTATTATAATAAAAATATAATTAATATAAATGATATTTATATCATGTTATACATTTTGGAAACCATGATATAAGTATAAGTACTAAAGATATAACAAATTAATACAAATGCAAAGAACAAAATAGATATTACCCAAAGTAAAACCTTAGCATATAATTGTTAACAAGAGGGTAATATCAGTTCATAATAAAAAATATACTATATTATATATTAGAATATGATTATTTAAAATATTTATAATAAAATTACATTTTAATACAAGAATATTGTACTAGTATGAAGAGATTCAAGACATAAGATAAGGAAAATTTCATCTCACTTTTTATTTCTGTGAGGTACTTGACTTAGACACCACTATTATCATTTTTGTGGTGTATATAATTCCCATGAATGGATTACATGATTATTATTATCAAATTTATGTCTATTTATATATCCATTCTATGATCTTTATTTCATAGGGTTAATGTTTCAAAAGTCACCAAATCGGTAAGATAGTTTTATCTCAATTTTTCTTCTTTGAGACACATGTTTTGTTATGAACCAAATTTTTTTAGAGGTTCATATAATTAACTTTTATATTTTATATCATGAATAAAATTAATTTCATGATATTTTAAGCTTCATGTAATTTCATTTTCTTAAACGAGGAGTATGATTTAAAGTTACTAAGTGGTAAGAGTTTATTGAAAAAATCTCATTGTTTATAGAGATTGTTTATGATTATGTTTTAATTGACGAAATTTTATGATATATATCTCAAGAACTCTCAATAAATTTATTAACCCCTGGTTATTCATGTTATATCTAGGTAACAATACCATTTTCCCACTCTTTGGTACATAATATGTTCAATAAAGTGTTTTTAAGAAATTCTAAATTTACCTCTATCTTTGGTTGGAAATATATGTTCTTTAAAAACCATTTTTCTAAAAAATATTTCCAAAACAATTTTGAAAAATATTCTACTATTTTTATGTGATATTTAAAATATATTTTTACTGATGTTTTACCTTAAAAAGGGGGTTTTAAAAAGGGTTTTTTTTTTCATTTTTTCTATTGAGGCACTTTCCTAAAATTTTTACAGTGAAAAAAATGTTCAACATGTATAGATTTACCCTCCATAATTCCCTTGAATCTTCCTTTACATGATTAAAAAATTATTTTTTAAAATATTTGTTTTACTAATATTATGTAAATTCTTTGGTTTAAAGTGGGTTTCAATGAAAAACGTTTTCAAAAATGTTTTATGTTTAATAAGTTTTTTAAAATGATTTTAAAACGTTATAAACATTTATTTATAAGATTTAAAAGTATTTTCAAAGAAATGGTTTTGAAAACATTTTAAAGATTTATTTATAAGTTTTTAAATTATTTTGAAGGAAAATGGTTTCCAAAATGTTTCAAGGTTCTTTTATAATTTTTCAAGGAAAATGGTTTTCAAAAAGTTTTCAATCTTATTATATAAGTTTTCAATGAAAATGGTTTTCAAAAAGTTTTCAATATTTATTTATAAGTTTTCAAGTTTATTTTAAAGAAAATGGTTTTCAAAAGGTTTTATGTTTGAAAGATATTTTTTAAAGAAGAAAGGATATTTTCCTCAAGAATTTTATTAAAGGATATGAAAAAATTATTTCCCATATAAGATGACATCTATTGGTGTTACTCATGTATTTATAGGGAAATGATTCAATGTTTCCATTAATATTAATTAAATTAATGGTTTATGTTTTGATGGAATTATATTTATGAAACCCATTTCTCTTTCCAAAGTTATATTCTTTTGAAACCCCCTTCTTTTCATGTATAATTATTTTGATGAAATGATTATGAAACCTATTTATTTTTCCACAGGTTATGATATGATTACATGTTTATGATACCCATTTAATTTAATGGGTTATGATATGATTTTTAATGATATTGTGGAAAATTTATGTATTATTTTATTATGAGATGGGTGGTACCTATATCTCCCTCCAATGCATTGGGTAAATATTTATATCTCATGAGATATACTAATATGTTCTTGGGAGCGAACCTTGACTACTAAAATGACCATAAGAGTGTACTATTACTACTAAGAGAGTATGAGTAGTGAACTCTTGATACTAATATGGTTATGGGAGTGAATAATGTATACCAAGATGATATGGGGTGTGAACCCTTACTACCAAGATGGTCTTGGTAATGATTCCTTGACTACTATGGAAATCATATTATATGCATTTTTTTCCACACATCAATGTTTTATTCATATATGCTGATTTTATGGATAATGTTATTTATTTACTTACGATTCATGTAATATAAACGTAAAATCTTTATTCCATGATTCCAATTTATTATCTTTGATATGTAGGGTATGATATTCCATTTTCATGATCATGTTCTCATACCCCTATGCTCATGGTTAGAATTACATGTTTACCTTGTTTGCCCTTATTGAGCTTCTGAGCTCACCCTGTTTTATGTTTTCATCCCCAGGTTATGAATATATGTATTAATTATGATGTGTCTTAGAAGGGTTCTAGTCATTAATAACCTAGTGGGAGATAATGTAGCTTACTTTTGTATCATTGTTTATGATTACATGTTTCCAAAGGTACTAAACTAATACACTCTTTGGGAGTTTGTTTGTATAGTGTTTTAAGTATTACAAAAAAGTTATATAATTTATACATTCGTTAAGACTTTTTCATTATAGTTTATGTCACTATAATTTTTTTAAAAAAATTTAGTAACCTATTAATGATATAAACAACAAAAAATCAATATAAAATTAACCGTCATAAACAAGTATACTAAGAGAAAAATATTTTTATTCATATAATGTAATATTTTCATATCCATTAATTATTATTATAATTACTTACAATTATAATATATCACACTAATAAACATTAAATTAGATCATTATGATTATGGTATACTGATATTACAAATAAAACATCTCACAATCATTCATGAAATCAGGTTATGTTCATGTCTTGGTCGATTTAACCACCTACTTGAACAATACATTAAATTTATAACATGTATGAATATGATAATTTAATTTCTAGTAATATATGATATAAATAAGTAAATAATATATTTTTAATTTTAATTTTAATATAATGAAAAAACTCATTATTCAATAAAACACCTTTCCTTCGTTAATAATCACCGAAATATGCCCATCATCAATTTCCACTTTAAGAATCATAACCAACAATCCCATAAAATGAAATAATAAAATTATAAATACTTATTAATCTTAAATTATAGTACATTTTATGATCTATGAGTGATGAAATTTTGAATAATAATGAAAAATAACACCTCTATCACAAAACTAGTACAAAATATCAAAACTATGGACATCTGATTTGAAAAATATGTTGAATTCATTTAGAGAATAACATTTTTTAGGAGTATAAATGAAAATAGATATAATTAAGGTTCTAAATTAAGTTATCATGATAAATAATTTTGTGATATAATATGGTAAATCATGTTCATGTAAGTCAGGATCAGAGGTTAGGGTTTTCCACCTCAAATTCCTCTCTTTGAGACATGTTTTTTATTATGCACGTAATTTACTTTATGCAGTTTATATAATATCTAATTGAGAAGTTATATCATAAAATTAATTTTAATCATGGTATTTTAGGACATTTTGAATCTATATATTTAAATATTATTTTATTTAATTGTTACCCAATCCATAAGTTATGTTTTCTTTCTCAATTTTCGTTCTATTGGAATCATGCTATATTTACCACTTATTTCATTTTTTATGGTGCATATATTTCCATGGATTAATTTTTACTACATTATTTAGAAATTTTAATGGATTTAATAATATATATTTTTATCCGTACTTTATATTCATTTGATTCAATAGTGACTAAATCCATTATAAAACTATATATTTTCCATCATGGAAAAACAACCTATGTTTTAGTGAAATAATTGTGTGTGTAGTTTCATAATAAATACAATCCTATATGTATATTAGTAAGTAGATGTGGATGTGGAATAGATACAACATGATGTGATCACTATAAAAAGGGTTTGTTTATCATTGAATCAATCATCAATCTAATGCATGATGAGTGGGCCTCAGACTACACACATGTTTAGACACTCATAAAAGATATGTTTTGGAATATTCAGTTGATATTTATACACCATGATGAACGATTTTCACTGCAATTTCCTTAGTATCATTCCAATGAAAACCATTAAAACTAATTATTATCTACCATGAATAACCCAAAAAACTTCAAGTACCATTTAAAATATATTTATTTGATAAGGTTAATTTAGACTACTTTTATGATACCCCACAACTTCTAATTTGATTAAGGGATTTTATACTAAACATAATAATTATTCCATTGAATGAGGAAGTATTTTTTATTATATTTTTCATCATATAAGTAAATATATTTTTATTTATCCATTTGCTATATAGATAATGAAATGAAATGTTTTGTTTAATCTTATAGTGAATGAATTGGATTTAAACTAATGATGGATAAAGCCCAAAATTATATTTCCCGTTAATTAATTAACATGTCTTATGAGCCAAAACAACTTCGGTTTTGGTGTATACCTCTCCCATATTGGTATAGAACCTTGGAAAAATTCCTTGAAAACATGTTTTGATGTTTGTCATTATAAATTTCATCAGTATAATATCAATGACTATTATTATCCATGTTTTCCTTTATTTTTATAGATATAACATTTCCTTAGTTTTAGTTAATTATAGCTTCATTTTGTTTATTCATTTCTACTATATCACTTGTGCCATGATTATTTTATGATATATCCTATATTTTTCTACTCCTTACTGAGTATCTTATATCACCCTTATTTTTTTACTTTCCCTAAGAACCCAAGAAGATAACTATGATTAATTTTCAAGGATACGATGGAAGGGATAACAATGATCTCACAATGTGTTCATTCTATATCATATGTTTTCAAATGTAATGTATGTATGTATCTAGTCTTAAAATAACACTAAGCTATTGGGTCCTTGGTAAACTCTTGTATTCTATACCAATAATGTATTTTTACTACTAGATTTGAGTTTTTGGAGTCTGGATCATTAAATTTGGTATCATAGTGAGTTTAGTAGGAATATTAGAGACAATATTTAGAATAACCTAGTAAGATAACACAAGTAATATAGAAAATCCTCAATATTTATAGGAAACACTGTTGAAAACTTAAAAGTATATTTATTTTATAAATAAATATCATGATCTAATTATATATATACTATTTTTAACATCTCATTACCTTCTTTTAGGTATTCCTTGACCCTTATTTTGATCTCCTTCAATCCAGGTCTTGTTTTGGGGTAATTTTTGGAGAATTTGGAAAAGTTTGGAAACCCAAGGGGTTGGGCATGGATGATGCATGGCTTAGGAAAACCATATAGTTTGGTCCAACAAACTATGTTTTCTATTGTGAGCCACCAGAAGGGGCTGCATGATCTGTAAAAACCATATGACAAGACCCTCCAAACCATGAAGCCTCAGACAGTGATGGTTTTCACACTTGGTGTAAAGTTTGATAAACCATTTTACTTTATAGGAGAAACATTTCACCCTAATAGCGGGGAAAAATGATTAGGGTACACAGTTTGTCTAACCATGCAGACCCACCCAACAAACTATGTGTACTGGTTTTAATTACCCTTAAAATTTTATTAAAAAACATGAATCCCTACATTATGATTCCTAATCAACCATTCAAACCTAATATAAATTCCTTGTTTGTGAAGGCTCTCAAGAGGTAATTTTTACTCCTACAAACCATTTTCTTTGTGGATCGAACCATCATTAATCTCGTTCAAACTATTCTTGGTAATTGGATATCCTCTCTAGTGGTTTCTACTGATATTTATTTCTCTCCTCCTTAAAGAGTGATTTATCATCATGATATTGATGAATCTAAACTATGTCTTATTAGATCTTGATTATAGGTTACATATATTGATCTCTTTCACCTTATTATTCATTGGTAATCCCGTTTTAGGCGTTTCCTTTAATCGTGTGATAAAAGGATGGTGGTTCCATAATTATTTTCCCTATAATTGAAAATTGAAATTTCATGATTTAATTGAAAATAGTTTTTATTTAATTAAAAAACCCTGATTTTAATGGATTTGATTTGTAATTTGAAATGGAATGAAAATTGTGTAAATCCCCAAAATTCCATGGAATTAGAATTTTGGGTTGGATTTGAGAAAAATGATATCTTGATTTTAAAATTGATTTGATGTTGAACCTTGAGAAAAAATGGCTTAAAGTGAATGATGATTTGAAATGGCTTGAATTGATTAAAACCTATGTTTTGGTTTTTAAATGAGGAAGGCATATTGAAAACTGAATCTTGGAAATTTTTATTTAAATTGATTTGAAATTTTTTGTTTTTCCATTTTGATTCATTTACTGTCTAAAGAACATGTTATCTTGGGTAGTTAGTGGTGACTAGGATAAGAATACTAAGACCCTGACTCCCTATCTATGGATTGACTATAAAAACTCTAACCAAACAATATATGACAAAACTTCCCATAATGGGTTCCCCTATCAGGCTTTAGATTTCCTATAATAGGTTCCCCAATTGGGTTGTAGGCTTCCCATAATGGTTTTCCCAAGGGGATGGATATTGATTATGTGTGCACATATATCTTGAGATTAGATCATTATTTATATGTGTGAGGATCCTATTACCTAAAATAACATACCATATAAATTTTGTACATTGTGATATGATTGGTTGACATGGATATACATTCCATTTTTTATTGAATTTTTTATTCATTTCAATTTATTTTTCTAAATTTTATATATAAAATGTTCATTTAAGCCTATATAAAAGATGTTTGATATGCCTTCCATCATTTTGATTATGAATTAATGTTTTGGTTTAAATTATGAAAATATATTACCATGCCTTATTTTATTTATATTGATAACATAAATAGTTAATTGTTATGTTATTGATTATGGAACACTTGGTGAGACCCTACTAATATTTATAACTCGAAACCTACCTTTTCCTTTGGGTGTTTATAAATATTCTTATGTCAGGTCCAAGAAAAGGGAATATAGAACTTAGAGGTGGAGAATGTTTATGATACTTGGGACCATGGAGTGATGATATCGACTGGGGGAGCTATTTTCCACTTGTCACATAGGAGTTTCTGATACTTTTTTTTCTGGTTTACATTATTGTTTCCTTTGGGATTATTATCTATCTATTTTGGTACTTTTCTAATTTTTTTATTACTATCTCCCTTTGGTAGTGTTGATCAAGTTGACTTGTATCCTTTATCTTCTACTATTTTGTGGTAAATTCATTCCCTCTTGCTTCTTATATGATTCCAAGTACTAGTCATTAAACCATGGGGATTATGAATTTCCTCCAGCATATGTTATAGAGGAATTGGGTATCAGGCTACCAAGGTATCCAGGATGGTTTGTGAGAAATTGATATTAAAGTTATAGGTTAAGAATATTTACTTGATGTCAGTATGATGTTTTGGGATGTATGGATGGGACATAAGAGATAGTTTAGAGAAATTTCCTAGCTAACCATCACTATAATAAGACTTAAGTCACCATGGGTGTTTTATAAAGGTGACTTTAAGGAATGTCTTGATTTGATTCTATTCTTTTTCCTTCCTTTTATCTGACGTTGTTCAAATCCAAATCTTAAATGTATACTTGATAGAATTGATATTCTTTTATATTTGTTAAGTGTATCCTTTATGATGTATTTAGTTTGTCTATTGATGTTTTTTATGATCATTCCTCTGAGAAGATGTTTGAATAGGTCCCAAGAGGAAGCTTATGGGAACCACAATGATAAAATACTATAGTATTCCATAATCTTATTGAGATTGTGGTATGAGGTGTCCAAGATCTAATAAGTGTACCTGTGCTAGATTCTATTTTTTATATGGTAGTAGAACCTTAATGGGAGGAATATATTGATTGTGCTCAATTGTTTCTTTTCCAAAAGCCATCTAATTTCAAAGTCTCTAATGATCCTCAAGAAGTTGAGGGATGATTGAGAAATATAGATTTTATTTTTGAGTTCTTGGAAGTTCCAGGAGCTATTAATGTGAAATATTATACCATTAAGATGGAATGTATTAGAAGGAGTTGGTGGGATTTTATGGTGATTAAAAAAATGAGGGATTGTAATGGAATAAATTTCATGTTTTTTTTCACAGAACAGTTCTACACAAAATCTATGGTCTTGGTGAAATACATGGATTTTATCAAACTCCACTAGGGTGACTTGACTATGAATCAGTATAAAAACTAACTTCCTATGTATGTTTATTTTTCTCATGAGTTGAAGACTAATGAGAATTTTATGGAATGAAAATTTGAGATGGGTTTTCGACCTGACATCTGATCTCATGTTTTCCTGCTAAAGATGGATTTTTTTACTAAGGTGTTAGATAGGGTGTCGATGGTTGACCATGACCTGGTTCGTATTTCAGGGTTGATGGGAGTTCCTTTTTCTCATAGTGTTAGTTCTATGAGTTACATTAAAAGAAAAAATGAATCATGACAAGTATCATAGTGGTTCTAGATATCAAAAATCTTACAGAACTCTTGTAGTACCCTGAAGAGACCCACTGACTTTCTTTTAGTGTGGAAGGATTGTGAATTCAAGATGTGTGTGTACTGAGGCACCAAAGATCTTCCATCCATATAGTATCTTAAGACATTTATATCAGTTATGTCATTTATTTTCTTATATGTGTAGTGGAATGATCTAGTTATCTCTAATGTTGAAATTAGATGCTTCAATTTTTAAGGGCTTCTATCCATAGTAAACCCAAAAAAAAAGCTTCTCCACATAGTAGAGGAGTCTCCAAAGGAAGGTGATACATGTCTAGTGACTGTGAGTGAATTCATCACTATAGTTTTATCTTTAGTGATAGATTTATTTCATATTGGTGCATCTCACTCATTTATATTGACTTGTATTGTGAACTTGATAAATCTTTCAATAGATATTTTGTCTTATGTTATTGATATTACTACCCCCTTAAGAAAATAGAGAGAAGGGTCACAATTGTCCTTCTTGTGTTTTCACTTTAAAAGAAATTTAGCTTACCTATAATTTTTTAGTTCTTAACATAAAACTTCTAAATTTCTTCCTTGGGGTGGATTGGATGATTTATAATAAGGATCGAATTGATTTTTATCTTTTATGGTCCTCCTTTACTGCACCTGATGGAATGTGTTATGTCTTTCATAGAGAATGGGACTTGAGGTCAAGTAAAGTTAGAACTTATTTTTTGGAGTTAATAAGGGTAATATCGATGTTTTATTTTGACTTGTAGCAAAAATCTTTGAGTGATTAACTTCCACCAGTCTTCATCAAGTTTCTTAATACATTTCCTTCTTATTTATTTGGTTTTCCACTGGTAAGAGAGGTAGAGTTATTTTTTGATTTCATACCAAATACTTATCCAATATATATTCATTATTACCATATGGAACCAACATAGTTGAAGGAGTTAAAATCTTAGTTGGATGATCTTTTAGGTAAATGATTTATTTTCCATAGTGTTTCAACTTGGGAAGCACCTATTATATTTGTGAATAAATACTATGGAACACTTCACCTATGCATTGATTACTGAAAAATCTATCAAGTTACAATAAATAAAAAGCACCTATTACTATGGATTGATGTTCTGTTTGACCAGTTTAAAGGAGAAAAGTGGTTATCAAATATTGATCTTTGATTTGTTTATCACCAGTTTAGAATAAAAGATCCTAAAATTCATAAGGCTACCTTTTGTAGAATGTATGGTCACATTGATTATCTTGTTATTCCCTTTGTCCTGAATAATGATCTTGTAGTCTTCATGGATTTTATTAATATAATATTCCATGGGTACCTTGATTCATTCATGATACTATTTAAAGATGAGATTTTGGTTTGCTTCAAAACTGAGGAGGATTATATGGGTCATTTGAGAGTAGTCCTATAAATAATGAGAAATCATGTACTTTACATAAATATTTCAAAATGTAATTTCTGGATTCGGTAAGTGAAATTCTTGGGAAACATTTTGTTGGGATATGGTATCTTAGTTGATCCTGATAAGGTGAAAGCAATTATAACATGGGATTACCATGTAATGTATTGTATATACAAAGATTCATGGTCTTGGTGGGATACTATTGTAGGTTTTTGAAAGATTTCTTAAACATGTATTCTCCGATGATTTCTCTCACTTAGAAGGGAGTGAAGTTCTTATAGAATGAAAATTTTTAGAGTTATTTTATTGAGATGAATTTTTCTTTTTAATTTTTCACTAGTCTTGACTCTTCTAGAGGATGGGTAGAGCTATATGGTATTCTGTGATGAATCGGGTTCAAATTTGGGTTATGATCTTGTAAAGGGTGATAACATGGTAACCTATGGATCCAAAAAACTTAGGCCACATGATATTAATTATCCAAACAATGATCTCAAACTCACAGATGTGATGCATGCTCTTAATAGTTGGTAGAATTTCCATTTTATTAAAAGGTTTACCATTTATTTCAAGCATAAAATATTGATTTATATATTATCTCAAAGATATTTTAACCTTCATCAATGTCATTGGGTAAAATACCTACTATATTATGACTTTTAAAATGCCTACACCCCGAGGAAGGGAAATGTCATTATTAATGCTTTGAGCAAGAAAATTCCAATCCAATCCATGAAATAATCACTAGAAGAGTGAAACTTTACATATATTTTTTTCTCAGCTTTATTTAGGAGTCTAGGAAAGAGGGATCAGGGTTTTATTTAAAAGTGATCAATTGACCACCACTCTTGAAAATATGATTCTTCAAGAATAGTAGTATAACGATGAATTCTATAGCATTAGGAACTCTCTTTATAGTGGTGAGACTACCAATTATTGGAAAATATCTTTTGGGGGAAGCCTAGGTTTCTATAATCAAATTTTTGTGGCTTTTTCCAAAAGGAAGGATGTAGTGGGAAATTTCCATAATTCTCAGTGGGCAGTTCAGCCTAGAACCATGTAGATTTTTTTATGATATATAGTGATGATTCTAGTATCCAGGTATGAGTTGAGACATAAATACCTTTGTTTCTCATTGTTGTACTTGTTAATAGGCCAAATATGAGCATAAGATACCTTTAGGTTTACTTTATCCACTTCTAGTGATGGATTAGAAGTGGGAAAAGATCTCTATGAACTTTGTGGTTGGGTTTCCATACACCCCTTGGGGAAATAATATGATATGGGTTTTGATTAATCAGATTACATAATCAGATCACTTGTTACCCATTCATGATACAACCAAATGTGAGGAATTGGGATATCTTAATGTGTAGGATATTATTATATTGCATGAAGTCCCATCTTTTATAGTCTTAGATAGGGATCCCTATTTTACTCCTCTCTTTTGGAGGGGACACTAGGATGTACTAGGATCTCAATTATGTTTGAGAGTGGGATATCACCCATATATGGATTGATAGATGGAATGATCTATAAATATTGTTGAGGACATTTTTCATGCCTGAGTTCTTGATTTTGGTGGAGCTTGGGGTGTCCCTTTGGAACTATTTGAGTATGATTAAAATAATAATTACCAGTTTTCAATTCATATGGATCATTTTGTGGCCTTTTATGGTTATCCTTGAAAATATAATCTTTGTTGGTTGGTGATTGATGAATGTTCCTTGCTTGGGAAAATATTTTTAAATGAAATAATGGTGAAGATTCAATTGATTCATCAGAGAATGGTTATGATACAGATCTGGTAAAAATATCATTATAACCATTGTATATGACCTTTGGAGTTTTTAGTTAGTGACTAGGTGTTTTTGAGAGTTTCACCTCATTTGGGTCATCAAAATATTGGGAATAAGGGGAAGTTTTCAGAGCTATTTATGGGTCCTTTTTATGTTATTAAGTGGGTGGGTAAAGTATCCTAACTTTTAGAACTTCCACCATAGTTAAAATCAATACACAGTACATTCCATATATCACATCTTTATAAGTATCTTTCTATCCGATCTCATGTCTTAATATAGGAGGATCTTGAAGTTGAGCCAAATTTATCAATGAAAGAGCATCCATTTAGGATTTTTGATTCCGAGGAAAAGGTATTTCATGAGAGGATGATATCTTTGGACCATATTCTAGAGAATCATGGTTTTTATTTTCATGAGACTTGGGAGAATGTGGCATTTATGAGAGATCAGTGTCCTGATCTCTTTGACATGGAATCTCCTTGATTGGATTTTCAGGGATAGAAAGTGTTTATATTGCGGTGGTTGTAACATCCAATTACCTTATTTAAAGTATTCCTTGACCCTTATTTTGATCTCCTTTAAATTAGGTCTTGTTTTGTGCTCATTATAAGAGAATTTGGAAAATTTTGGAAGCCTAAGGGGCTATGTATTATTGGATAACTGTTAGGGAAAACTATGAAGTTTGGCCCAGAAAATCATGCTCTCTATTGTGATCCAATATAATGAAGTGCATTGTTTTTCCAAATAACGTGACAAGACCATCCAAACTATACAACCTCACATAGTGAGTGTTTTCATTGTGGTCGTATGGTTTGATAAACCATGAGTTTTCCTCTTAAAATTTTGTTAAAAATCCCAACCCCCCATTTAATATGCTTAATATGCAGCGACAAGAACATATATAAATTAAAATCCTTTTGTGATTGATTTAAATGATCGATTATGGTTATAGAAACAACAAGCACTTATTTGGTTTTATAATATCATTTTATATTTAAAATACTATTAAAAATCATAAAAATTGATAAAATATCCATTTAAAAATGATCACATGATTAGTATAAATGTAGGGTTATGATCAATCCAATTAACATAGAAAAAAGAAGTCATGGCCTCAACCAACATGATTGTACCTTATGAAGCCCATTTATTAGATCTTACAAGGTAGATAACATCATTGGGATTTCCTCCTACCAATAAAAATCTGAGATAAAATAACTAAATCATGAGTGGAACTATTTATGGGAGAAGTTCAAGATCATCGAGATCACATCCCAAACCATGTATGTCAAACCACCCCATGAAAATATCACCATCGTGTAACTTACGCTTAGGGAATTTACTGGTGTAATAAATTTCTATATATAAATTCCATAATAATATGAATATGTATATTGTATTTTCAATATAATAATTGGTATATTTAATTCTTATTATTTTTAATTTATAAATTATTTTTTTTCGATATGATAAAACACAAATTTTATTTTTGTGTAATATAAATTTTTTATTAAGAAATCCCTTTTTGATGAATTCATGAATTTAAAAAATAAATTATATTTTAAAA
This sequence comes from Viscum album, assembly GCA_963277665.1. NCBI lineage: Eukaryota > Viridiplantae > Streptophyta > Magnoliopsida > Santalales > Viscaceae > Viscum > Viscum album. The sequence continues at coordinate 1,677,582,844 of OY728163.1, read as the reverse complement.
AAATAATATAAATAAATAATATTTATTAAATACAGATGATAATATAATTTTTATGAAGTCAAATGTAATATTTATAAGGGTTTGAAAAAATTTATTGTCAAAAAACCCATCATTTCTCAATAAATATGGATTCTAATTTTAAAAGTGAAAATTATAAAATTAATGGAATTAATTTTATAAAATAAATATTATTCTTGGAATAATCACGTCTAAAATATCCAATTGTCATTTTTTATAATTTTCTGAGATAATCGATTTTTTTGGGTAAGAAATAAATATGGTATAAAACACTGTTTGTATTATGACATAATAGTGACCAAAAAGTGATGTAATAAATGATAAAAAGGGTATCCAAGACCAAATATATGTTTTTAATTTAAAATAATATTTTTTAGGTTATTTTATTAATTTTATAAATCCTTTATAAATCCTCCAAAACATATAATATTTTCTAAGGATAAAAAATCATTTCTTTAAAAAAATGAGTCACATCCACATCACCATGTGTAATATTTTATTAATTTAAGACCTCAAGTTTTTAAAATAAATAAAAAACTCCTATTTCATAGAAAACATGGGAAAAACCAAGATAAATATAGTGGCTTTGATTAATTTATTATATAAAGTCCAAAACATAATTTTGAGAAAGAATAAAGAACTCCCCACTGTTTTCCTATATAATACCACCCAATCTTCCCTTAATCTTCACTAAAAAACCTTGTATCAGGTCTTTAATATTCCCTCCCTTATCTATATCCTCTTCAAGGTTTCACAAAGAACTCAATAATCTCCTCCCAAACTTTTGGAATCACTCTCTCAAGGTAAGGGACCTTTCTCTCTTCTTTTCCATTCAAACACTTTCTCTATAATTATAATTTTGAATATAAATTGGTTATGTTGTCATGAATTTATAATTATCCCTATAATATCCAATTTATGTCCTAACAATGAGATATCATTTACCTCCTCTTATTATAAAATTTTACCTAAGCCGTTACTATGCTGAAATTTAGTAAGGGATCATCTCTTTCTTCTCTTTATTAAAACACCTTATTTATGTGATACACTTTGTATTAAAATTTATATTGATGGTATATTCTCTTAAACATCCATTTTACTTAACTTATGATTTAAAATTGACTATTTACTCCTTTAAATCTCATTAATACCTCCCATGATTCACTATGTACTCCATTACACTACCGAAATTATCCTGCTATTTTTTCAAGATAAGTTTTTTTCAAGATCCCTCCTTGTATTAGGCCTATTAATTCAAAATTTTTGATGTTTGATTATGTTCTTACATATGCCTAAAAATTTCCTTTTTTAATTTCAAGTGATTAGTAAACCCTTTCTCTCTCATTGAACCATTTTATGAATCTTCATGTACTACTGTTACATTGTTGAATTGTTATGATGATTTTCCATTTCAAAAATTTGTGACGTGTATACCCATACCCATTTCCACTCAAGGTAATTAAACTAGTTAAACCTATACTAAATTTTTTATAGAATTACATTAATGTAACACAAAATAATGAATCATGAGATTAAATGTGTTGAAATATGTTCTTTTTTTATATGATCTATTTAGAACACTTTTGTAGGTAAATGATATGATTACGATGGGTGCGCTCAGATGGAAATTCAATGCATTGGGTAATGTTTTAGTCTCATGATATTCCATGTATGGTTCATGGGAGGATATCCTAATCACATTACATTGTGATTTCTTTCTGGTTACCCTTTACTTATTCTTATGATGTCATGTTTAAAGTTGCTGCCACATTTTTCCATGTTTCATTTATCATACATGCAACGTCATGCCTCATTGTTCAAGTTTATGATTCTCACCCCTTTTATGTCACATTTAAATTTATATTACCTAAAATGTAATAATTTATTCATTTTATGTTTTTTTATTCCCTTACTAGTATTTAAGTATCACCCCTTACTTATGTATGTCCCCAGGTTATCCCTTGTAGTTTTAAGAACGATGGACTATTATGAGCATGTTACGGAAGTATTCAATAATGCCAATGTACCACCTATTTTTATGTTTTTATATAATTTACCTAATTACCCAAAGTCACTAGGATTATTGATCTTCTAGGTTGTATTATGTGTATTCCAATGTAATAAATAATGACTTTATTTATAATAAAGGAAAGGGTTGTTATAGTCAGTATCAAAGTGAATTCTTGTTATTTTTTTTGGATTAGGATTAAGAAACTCTAGAAAAAGACTTAGGGATAAAAATAAACATAAAAAAACATACCTAAATGTTAGTAAAGTGTAGAGTGAGTGGTTTACAAGAAAATACATCGCTGTTTGGATACTATAACTAGATGTGGATCTAGCACAAAGGTACCTAGGGTTAATAATATTGAAAAGGGTCCATTAAGCTGGACTTGATCATCACTTGGTGCATGGGAATAATCCTTTATACACACATATTTTGACACCCCTAGGGGATATTATTTGGTAAATCCACAATCTTATTACAAACCATTATTAAGGGAACAAAAATTCCTAGAAGATTCTATAATAAGAAATATATCATTGATAAATTATATTAAATCCTATAAATTCATTAGTTAAGGAACAAATGGTATTTATAAGTGATCCCTTTAATGTTATTGGCTTCCCATTTATATTTTTAATAGTTTAAAAGTACTCATCCCTAATTTTACCTTTATTATTTCCAATTTATGAAAATAGGAGGAACTGAGTCAAAAAATAATGTGATGGGAATTGTGATGACTGCAAAAATGAGATACCTTACATAATGGGACCTCAAGTAAGATATCTAGTGATTATGATAAATCAACTATAAAAAATCATGATTAAAAATTGTAACATAGTTAAATACCCAAACACGTCAAAGAATAGGGGTATGAAATGTCAAGTAAGTTCATATGATAAAGGTAATGAAGGAAAGAAGACCCAATTTCCCATATTATAAAAATGTGGAAAGAGGAACTTAGGTAAATATCACAATGGAAATGGGAGATGTTTTAAGTGTGGAAATATATGGAATAAAGTAGACATTTTTCATAGAAAAATTAATAAATGGATGAATGGAAATAAAGTTCAATATATAGTACCATATATAGTTCATTTTCATAAATGTCGAGAAGTAGGGACTTATTTAAGCTGATTCACTATTATAAGGGCTAATAAGCATGATGATTACCAACAATCTCTAGGAACAAAGGATCAAGTAAATTTCTATACTGATATGGATAATGATGAGTTAATTACATGTAAAATATACTTTATATTTTTTTATATCATGTTTTTTCGATTCCTAACATATTATTATATCTTGTATGCTTTCAATGAACATCCATTCACCAACCGAAATGATTTTATATCATTTGGTAAATATTATATTATTATTGTATCACATGTTGAAGTTTGTGGGAGTGTTCTTCTTGAAAATATTATCAGTCCCCCTTTAGTGAAATTTTATGTTATTCAAGTTATGTAATGGTTTTCATTTTATACATTCAACATAAATTTCTAGGTGGATGAATTCACAATTTGTACCATGAATCACCCTTTTATTATATACAAGTGAAAGGATGAGAATAAATCTTATATGGTATCATCATCTCAATCATGCATATTATTTCCCTATGATCAAGTGTATGTAGATAAAATGATTGAGACTAAGGAAAAAGATCATCCTTGATGACATTCCCATTATAAGGAAGTATGTTTATATGTTTCCTAAATAAGTTCCTGGTAACCCTCCTAAATGAGTGGTTGATTTCTCAATCAAACTTATACTTGGACCAAGTAACATTCATAGGGAATTCCATTTCTAGAAAAGGTATATCTTTGGACCCTTAAAAAATAGAGGCAATTGAAGGATGGTCAAGACCAACCACTATGACAGAATTTAATAGTTTCAATGGATTAGGTGGGTGATTTTCAAACCCTATAACCAAGATAACTCAAAAGCGAGTCATATTTTTTTTGGATTAATGAATGTAGAGAGAGCTTCAAGGATTTGAAAAAGAGGCTTATCACTAAACTTTCACTAATTCTACCCACAAGTGGGGAACTTTTCATGGTATACAATGATGTTTTAAAGAAGGTATTGGGATTCATACTAATGAAGAAAGAAAAAGTGATAGCATATGACTCAAGGAAATTGAAAGCTCATGAACAGAACTACTAAACACATGATATGGAGTTCGTTGTAATAATATTCACATTGAAAACCTAGATACATTACCTCTTTAGTGAGAGGTGTAAAATATATACGGATCATAGGAGCCTCAATTATATATCTACATAGAAAGAGATGAATATGTTCCTAAGAAGATGGTTAGAGCTGATTAAGGACTATGGATAATCAATCCACTACTATCATGGGAAACAAAATAAAGTGGTACACACTCTAACCTGAAAGGATCTTAAAATTTTAGCATTGATGATAATTGAGAAGGATATTATCTTCCTAGACTTTAAAAGGATGTACATGGGAATCATAAAGAATGGAACATCATTAATCCTTTCACAAATGATTGTTCAACCATACCTTATAGAAAATATAAAGGATTTATAAATAGATAATGAATAAATTCAGAAGAAGGATGAAGTTTTAAGAAAAAGGAAATCCTTAGAGTTCAAAATTAATGAAGAAGGAGATGTAAGATTTGGCTCATGAATATGTGTTCTATAAAATCCTATGTTAAAAAAGGATCTGTTGGATGATTCACATAGCTTGAATTTCTACATCCATCTAGGGAGCACAAAGATGAATCAACATCTCCAAGAGAACTATTTATGGGACAATATAAATAAGAATATTGCATAATATACATAAAGGTGTCTTGTATATAAGAAATTTAAGGTTGAAAGAAAACAATCAAAGGGGATAATGGAACCATTACTCGTAACTACATGGAAATTGGAAAACAAAAACCATGGAATGTTTTACTAGTATTATGAGGATATAAAGAGGAAATAATTATATATGGGTTGTGGGGGATCATATTAAAAAGAATTCTCACTTCATTATAAATATATTAGACTTATAAATAGATCATATTATAAGGATATACATTAGATAAGTGGTGAGGATTCATGGAACAAAACTATTAATTATATCTGACTGAGACCCAATATTTACCTTCAAGTTCTATAAGAGCCACCAAAATTCTCCAAATACTGAGTTGAAATTTAGCATGAGTTATCACCCTCAAACTAATGGTGAATTTGAACAAACTATCTGGGAACTTGACTACATGTTGAGAGAATTCTCAATAGACTTAAAATGAGGATGTGAGCAACATATTCCTTTGGTCAAGTTATCATACAATAACAGTTTCAACTTAAGAATCAAAATTGATCCCTATGAATCCCTTTATGGTAAGATATGCAGAACACCTGCATGATGGGATGAATTTGGTGAACAAAAACTACCTGGTCATGAAATGGTTGAGGAAATAGTGGAAAAGGTCAAAAAAATTTAATAACACATCAAGGATATTCAAAGTCGATAAAGGATCTATATTAAAAACCATCAATGATACTTAGAGTTTGCATTTGGAAATAATGTATTACTCTTCATATATCCATGGAATAAATTCATGGTATTTGGTAATAAGAGAAATATTAGTTCAAGATACACCAGTCCCTTTGGGATTCTTGACCACATTTGAGTGGTGGCCAATCGACTAAAACTACTACCTAAACTATCTCAAGTACATGATGTGTTCCATGTATCCATTTTGAGGAAGTATATACCATAACCCTTACATGTACTAAATCTAGAGGTGGTACCATTTGAGAACAATCATTCATATAAATAGAAACCAGTGAAAATCTTAGATCATAGAGACAAAGTTATATTAAATAAGACAATGTACCTGGTAAAAGTGCTATACAGAAGCCCCAAGTTTTAAGAAGTTACATTGGACCCATATGAGGTGATGAAATAAGATTACCCTCATCTATTTTAGTGTGTGAAATGAAAATTTAAAGGGAAAAAATTTCTAAGGGGGGTAGAATATAATGACCCAATATTTTAATAAATAAAATTCCCTTTATGATTGAATTAAATGACCTATTATGCTAATTGAAAACATATTCACTTCATTTGTTTTATTATATATGATTATATTTAAAATAACATTAATCATTATAACTATTGATAAAATATCCATTTAACAGTGATCATATGATTAGTATAAATATAGGGTTATGATTAATCAAATTGACATAGATAAAAGAAGAAATATCCTAAATTAGTAGAATCATACCCTATGAATCCCATTTATCATAATTTATGAGGGATATTTCATCAATGGAATTTTCTATTGACCAATTTAAAGTTCATATCCAATAACTAAAGCACAAGAAAAATGTTTATTGGAGAATTTTAAGCTCATTGAGATCACAAAACAAACCAAGTATGCCTAACCACCCCATAACAATCTCTGCATTGCACACGTTACCCTTAGGGACTTTTCTAGTGTAATTAAGGGAAATGTATCAAGAACTATTACCATGAATATGTATATTTAATTTTCAATATAATAATTGGTATATTTAACTCTTATTGTTGTTATTTTATAAATTATTTTAATTTTGATATGATTAAACAAAAATTGTATTTTTGTGTAACATGAAATTTCAATTAAGACATTTTTTTGATGAATTCATGAATTTAAAAAATAAATGATATTTTTAAAAAATAATATAATTAAACCATATTTATTAAATAATAATGATAATATAATTTTTATGAAGTCAAATGTAATTACTATAAGGGTTAGAAAAATGTTATCGTCAAAAAACCTAGTATTTCTCATTAAATACTAATTCTTGTTTTAAAAGTAAAAATTAATAAATTTAAAGAATTAATTGGATAAAAGAAATATTATTTTTGGAATCAACACTTTCAAAATTACCCAATGTTGAATTTTTCATAATTTTCTGAGACAATCTAAATTTTGGGTAAGAATTAAATACTCTATATAATATGGTATGTAATAAGAAATCAAAATGAACCATGAAAAAATATATGTTTCCACTTTAAAATAAAGTAATTTTGATGTTATTTTATTAATTTTATAAAGGTTTTATGAATGATCCAAAATATATATTATATTTTAAGGTTTTAAAATCATTTATTTATAAACCTGATTCATTTCCACATCACTACGTGTAATATTTTATTGAGTTCATCCATTGTAATTTTAAAATAAATAAAACCACTCATCTTTGGAAGAAAACATGGCAAAAAACCATAGGAATATTTGTTATTTTGATTAATTTATTATGTTGATTCAAAAACCGATGTTTAGGAAATAATAAAGAACCCCCCTCTATTTTCCAATATAAATGCACACAATATCCCCTTACTCTTTACTAATAAACCTTATATAAATCCTTACTATGAAAAACCATATCTATAGTCCTCCTAAGGTGAACTAGGATCTAAATAATATCCTCCCAATATTTTGGAATCACTCTCTCAAGGTAAGGGACCTCTCTCTCTTCTTTTGTAGGGGATCCTCTCTTTCTCCTCTTTATTCAATCACCTTATTTATATAATGAAAATTGTATTACAATTAATATTGATAGGATATTATATTACACATACCTCTTACTGACCTTATAATTTCCAAGTGATGAGTAACCCCTTTCACTCTCATTAAGCCCCCTATGATTCATTATGTACCCCCATTACACTACCGAAATTATTTTGTGATTTTCCATGCCAAGTTTTTATTAAATCAACCTTCTTGTCTTATTACTATTAATCACCAAATTTTAATGTTGGGTTATGTTATTACATATCCCTTATGATATTATTTTTGTACTTCTAAGCGATGAGAGACCCCTTTATCTCTTATTGAACCATTTTATAAATCTTCATGTACTGATGTTATGCTGTCAGAATGTCACTATGAATTTCCATGATAAACACTTGTGAGGTGTATAACCATACCAATTTACACTCAAGGGTATTCAACTTTTTATACCAATAATTCATTGATTGGGGAATTCCATGTATGTAACCCACTATCTTTACTCATGGGATTTAATATGACCAAATATATTCTTATTTTATATAATCTATGTAGAACACATATGCATATACATCATATAATTATAATGGGTTCACCCATATATCACTTCAATTCACTGGGTAATATTTTAGTCTCATGATATTCCATGTATAGCGTATAAGAGGTTACCCAAAGCACATTTTGTTATGAGGACTTGGTGATTAACCTTGACTTATGCTTATGATGTCATGTTAAATATTGTTTCCACATTCACAAATTTTCTTTATGTTATCATGATAAATCATTCCTCATTTTTTATTTTTATGATTCTCATCCCTTTAATGTCCCATTGAAATTCCTATTTTATAACATGTAATAACTTCTTCATGTTATTATTTGTTTATTCCCTTAATAGGATTTATATATCAATACTTTCATATATATGTCCCCAGGTTATTCCATGTAGTTTTAAGAATGATAGAATATTATGATCATGTTAAGGAAGTTTTCAATAATGCTGATGTACCACCTATTTTTAAGTTGTTATTAAATGTACCTAATTACCCAAATACACTAGGCTTATAAATATTTTGGGTTGTATTATTTGTATTCCTGTGTAATAAATCAAGAAATGATACGTAATAAATATGGGGGTTGTCATTCAATCACCCCATTTGACCATAATATGAATTTATTGGTTATAAAGGCCCTCAAGATAAGATTTTGACTCCTCAAAACCCTTTTATTGGAAGATTTAAGAATATTTAATCTTGTTCGATCTCCTATAGTTTAGTGGATATCCTCTCATATAATTTATTCTGATCACTCTTTTATCCTTATTAGAGAGTGATGGATCATAATGTTATTGATAGGACACAACTCTATTTTTTGTGTATCTTGATTCTAGGGCATCTTTAATCTTGTTCGATCACCTATAGCTAAGTGGATATCCTATCATATGATTTCTTCTGATCACCCTTTTATCCTTATTAGAGAGTTATGGATCATAATGTTATTTATGGGACACAACTCTGTTTTTGTTAGATCATGATTCTAGCTTACGTTTCTTGATCTCTTTCACCACGTTCTTCATTGGAGACCCTATTATGGGTGTTGTTTTTGACCACATGTTAAAAGGTAGTTTATTCCATAATTATTTTTCCCATGGTTGAAACCTTAAATTTCTTGATTTAATTAATTTTTTTAATTAGTTTAAAAACTTCGATTTGGGAGGATTTGAGGTGTAATTTGAAATAACATAAAAATTGTGTAAAACCCCAAAATTCCATGGAATTTTAATTGTTTGGAAGATTCAAAATAAATGACAAATTTATTTTAAAATTGATTTAATGTTGAACCTTGGAAAAAATGGTTTAATGTAAAATATTATTTTAAATTATATAATTAACAAAAAACTCTATTTTGGTTTTAAAATGAGAAAGGCATGTTGAAAACTAGAACGAGGAAATTTTAATTTGAATTGATTTGAAATGATTTATTTTCCCATGTTTGATTAATTGATTGTTGGAAGCATGTGTTAGCCTAGGTAGTTAGTGGTAATAGGGACAATCACCCTTGAACCATAACTCCCCATCTATATATTGATGATGACATCTCTAAGTAAACTATCTAGGGAATGACTACACATAATGGGTTCCCCTATTGGGGTGTTGACTACCCGTAATGGGTTATCCTATTTGGGTGGAGATTTATTATGTGTGTACTTATATATTGAATCCAGATCATTATTGATATTCTTGAGGATCCAATTAACTAAAATAATATACATCATGTCCACTATACATGGTGAAATGATTTATTTACTTGAATATACATGCCATTATTTATTGAAATGTTTTATTTGTGATAATTTATTATTATAAACTTTTTATATAAAATGTTCATTTAATCTTGTTTGAAATATATTTGATATTCATACCATAATTTTTAATATTAGATCATGTTTTGGTGTAAAATATGAAAATAAAATTCCATTACTTGTGTTTATTTAAATTGATATCCTAAATAGTTAATTATTACAGTATTAATTATGGTACACATAGTGAGACCCTATTGGGATTTATAGTGCACACCCTACCTTTTCCATTAGGTGTTTGGATATTTTCTTATTCTAGGTCCAAGAAAAGGTAAAGTACCACTTGGAGGTGGAGGATATTCTTGATCCTTGGGACTATCGAGTGATGATGGTGACTGTTGAAGATATTTTCCACTTATTACACAGAAGTTTTTAAGAATTTTATTTTGTTGAAAATTTTGTTTCCTTTGGGATGTTTATCTATATATTTGGTTATTGTTTTAATTTTTTGTTTATTGTAATGTATCCCTCTGGGAGTGTTGATAATTCCAAATTTTATATTTTACCTTCCACTGTTATTTGGAAAATTCTTTCACTATTATTTTTTGTATGATTCAAGGTGATAGTCACCAGACTATGGGGATTGAGAATTACCTTCTATGCCATGTTAGAGATGGATCATGTATCTAGGTACTAGGGTATTTGGGATGGTTCATGACACCACTCTAATTGAGATAATGTCTAATGGGTATAATAATAACCATATCAACACCTATAGTCAATACAATGATGCCCCCCTTGAACAAGTCAATGAAGAATGAGTTACGGATAATGAGATCAGAACCAAATTAGGGTAATTGAACCAGGTTATGAAAAATAATCATGCCTGTATAGAGTGACCAAATAATCCAGAACATGAGTTAATAATTCTAGTTCACTTCACGAGATAACAAAATTTGACATATTGTGGAATTAATAATCCATTAGTAGCTGAACAATGGATTAAGTCCCTAAAAAGATCTTTCTAGCTTTAAGAAGTAACTAAAATGAAATATTCAGCATGAATTCTATTGAATAAAGGGATATAAAGATTAATTGAGTTAGTTAATTCAAATAAATATAGGGGAGGATCAATCATGATCTATGGATAAGGAATATATCTTAATAATATAGGATGTACTTGTGGTATAAAAAACATTGATGTTTTTAAAACAAATTAACAAGTCATCCACCTATGCCTAAAATTAAGTACTCACTTGAATTCATTATTTATATAAACTACATATCTAAATATCCATATATAATTGCATCAGTGGAGTTGGTGGATTTTAAGAAACAACTACAGGATTAGTGTGATAAGGGATTTATATGCCCCAATGTTTAACCATGGGAAGAACATATTTTATTACTGGAAAAGAAGGATGGTTCTATGAGATTATGCTTCAATTATAAAATGATAAATTACATTACTATAAAAAATAAGTATCCTTTACCATAAATTTTTTTTATATCACAATATTTTAAATGAAAATTATGTTTGATAGAGTATACGACACACAACACTGTTCCTAAACAAACAATAAAATATTATTATTTCAAAATGGCTAGTATAACCTAGATGTTTAATTGATGGGTATAAATAGGAGTAAAAAATTATGAAATATATATATATATATAAATAAAAGTCATAATAAATAAAAATTTATTTAATATTTCTTCATAAATAAGAACTCATTTTTTTTAAAAGTCAATTTATGCTTCAAAAATACATTTTCTTTAAAAAAAGGGTTTTATTTCTTCTTGTGAGAAAATAATTATAATTAATTTCTCAAAAATTTAGAAATTTTAATTTATTAGAAGCATATATTTTTTAAAATCTTCATATAATAATTATCTTTGGTTGATTTTTTTCTAAAAAGATTGATTTTTTAGTGAATAGTGAAAATACTGATTTTTGTACAAATATCGTTTTCTTTTCATTAAAAAGTGTCCTTATGATTTAAATTTAATATAAAATAAAAGTAATTATTTAATTATATATAATTTAATAAACTTTATTTTATTCATCATTATACCCAGATTTAATATAATTAAATTTGCGTGATTAAAAACACATTTTTCTGAAAGCTGTTTTCATTAGGTTTTATCTATTTATATAAAATGTAATTTCTACCATTTCTTGAAAATAAATATTGAAAATTAGATCAAATATTTGGAATCATTTGGTCCATATTTGGTAAATATATCACTTTTATTTTTTCACATTATGTATAGTTACTTTAATTTTTATTACCACAATAAAGGAAAAATTAGGTAAATAAGGTTAAAAACAAAATGATGAGGACTAAATAATGACCATAACAGTTTATTTAATATTATTATATGATTATATTTCATAAATAATCTTCCAAATGTCAAATATAATAAGTTTTTTTCTATTTGTCTATGATTTAGACCTTTATAACATTTAAGTGAAGATTAAGTAAAAAATTTCACACTCTAGCTTCTAATAAATATAATATTTTTAACATAGGGATAAACATTGAATATGTTTAGCTATAAATATAAATTTGAAATCTAAATGATTTTTTCATAATGGTAATTTATTTATAATTTTTAGTTATGAAATAATTATCTTAAAATCTTACACAACATTGACATAATAATTACTCAATTAATTGAAAAATAAAATAAATGATATTAAAAATATTTAAAGTAATAAAACATGAAATTATTATTATAATACTTGAATTTTGTGTATAAATATAAAATTTTATGGAAGTTTAATTTTATCATATTCAAATTTATTTTTTTCCTTTATGTTATTAAAGTCCAAGTAAATTAATAGTTCCAAAATTGGTATTAATGATATTTTATAATAAAAAATATTTTATTAATTGTTTTAAAACTCATAAAAGGGTTAACGGATGGTTAAAAATAGATATGGGTAAATATGTGATATAAACTTGTTTAAATTTTATTATATTAGATTATTTCTACCCATCCTCATTTTATCTTTGAATATTATAAATTTAGAGCTTTTGGGACATCAAAATTAAACAATATTAATTTAATATTTTAAGAAATTACAAGACTTTCCCTCCACTCTCTTATAAAAGGATCCTATTTTTATCATTTATTAAAAATTATAGAACCATTTGGTTCATCTAATAACCTCACAAATAATTTATTTTCATCCCTTACAATATCCTATAGGCCTTAGCTTGATTATAAAACCAACCTTGGAAAGATTTTGGTGTAAACCTTAAGAGGTTTTTCAAAGAAGAGGTATCATTATTAACTAAGTGTTTTTGTTTTATTTATTATCCTAGAACCTTAAAATATTCCCCAACCATTATAATATAATAAAATTGATATCTACTATGTACTAATATATATATTTTAATTTCATAACCTATATTCATCTCCTCCCCCATAAAATGGGAAATGAAACCATCATTTTTGTGTATGGAAGACTTCCGCCTCATGAAATGACGTAATTAATTTTCTATCGCCATATCTCAAGTATGGTTATAGTTATGGATTTAATGTATATATATATATATGATATTCATTACATATTTATCATTCTTAAAAGATGTTGGAAAAAATCCCTCAAGGTAATATTACAGTGTTCTTGGGTTGATTGTGTTTGTTGACAAAGAAGGTTTTTATGGTTAGTTATGGAGTTAAAAATATACTATTGACAATGTATGTTGAAAAATATCCACGAAAATGGAATGGATTATCTAGTGTTGGTACAAAAAGATGCATATACAAGGCATCACTGTTTTGACGTGTTTCTAAATTTTTGGGGTCCAAAATCAAGAGGATGGAAAAAGTTTTTTTTTTCAGAAAAAGTTGTTTTTTCTCATTAAGGTAACATGTTATGCACAAGGGTGTTAGTGATTTACAATGTTGTTCACAAGTCAAGATTCAGGATCCCCACATCAAAATATGGCTATGTTAAAAGTGCATTAAAGGCGAGTTTTAACGACAAAAGAAGAGTTGCATGCATCTGTAAAATAGAGATGGAGTTTGTGCATGAAAGGATTTTATGTGACAAATGTTACATCAAATCGAGATCTTCCATGATCAGGGAAATATTATGAACACAAAGAAAATCCTGTAAGGATCTTTCATGCAGAGTCAACCAATTCTATAAATTGACAGCTACCCTCCTCATTTCATAAGATCAACCCTTCAAGAATACCAGGGATATGAATTGTGTAAGAGAGTTGTGTGTAAGGAATAAAATTTTCATGAAATAAGTGTTTCATAAATAAATGAATCAATTATTAGTTTTTCACCCCAAATAACTTGTGTGTGAATGAACAACAAAGGTGTGCACAAAGTGTAAGAGTTACATGTAAGAGGAAGTTCCACCACATTACGTGGAAGTTGGGTGTTCCTATATAGTGAACAAAATATTGGGAGTTCTATGAATGAGAAAAAATGTTGCATAAAAGGTGGTATAATTGTGAACAAGTCATCCAAGGGTAGTGCAAAAGAAGTTGTGTGAACATATAAGGGATTTACAATTTATTATGGGGTAAACGTGGTATTCATCAAGTGGATGAAAATAAGACTTCAATAGAGAATATATCTACAACTGAGGATGTACTATTTATTTAAAACTAAGGGAAAAAATTTATATAAACTATGGGTGAATCCCTTCCATGATCAGTGAGAAATGGAACATGAATAATGAGATCCTTTCCATCAGCAGCGAACCATCAAAAGAGTGTTTGAGGGAGTGACCCTTGGAAATGCAGTGACATATCCTAATAAATTGTAAACAAAGTGATCCTAGGCATAAAAGTGATCTAGTTTGAACATTATTTAGTAGTGAGCCTTAGTGTATTTTGTATATCAACACATTTCTGTTGTATGCTCCTTCAATGCATCCTAGTGAGGGTGAACCAGGTAAAATTGTTGTGTCTTGTTCATTCTTTAATTTATTTTGATACATTGCTATATATAAGGGAGTGAAGTGTGTTTTTCTTAATGAATAAACAAGATCTAAAAGAGAAGTTGTTTTAACCTGTCATACCCCAATTAACCCCCTATCATGGTATTTAACCTAGTTGGGATAACAATTGGTATCAGATACAAAGGTTAATTTCTATGTTTCTCTCTAAGGGGGGTCAATGGATGTTGTCAATAAAAAAGTGATTCTGATATTTTATGGAAACAATTTTCAATTATGGAAGAATATGATGCTTCAATACTTTTTATATTTGAGAATGTATGTATTTACAATAGTGATTCATGTAATTTTGTCCAGTATAGATAATTTTTCATTATCAAAAGTTGAATGAAAGGAATTGGATGCTGGTACTAGAGGAATCAATGATTTAGGGGGAGCCCAATACAATGAAATATATTAAAATTTTATGTCATTTAATTCATCATTTTGTATGTGGGAAAAGTTTCTAAATATTTATGAGGGTGACTCAAAAGTCAAAGAAGCAAAGCTGCAGGTTCTGTGGAACAAGTATAAAGATATCAGAATGCACCCTAATGAGTCTGTTGATGCATTATTTTGTTGACTGAATGATTTTATAGAAGACATTCATGGTCATAGAGAGATTATTTAATATATAAGTATTGTTAATAACATCTTTATAAGACTTTCACCTTGTTTCAATCCGAATGTTTTCATATTGGAAGATAAAGATCCAAAGGGGCTAACATTGGATAACCTGTACAATACTCTTGTTTCTTGCAAGATAAAAAATGAGTATAATGAATATGTGAAAAAAGGGAAGTCCAAAGAAATGGAATTTAATGCCATGAATTCTCTCACCATTAAATATTCTCATAAAGAATAAGTGATAGATTAGGTTATGTCATTCCTTTCCTCAAATGTTCAAAGAGGAAAAGGAATGTTCAAAGGGAAACTTCCACTTGCATTCTTTCAATGTGAAAATGTTAGACATCTTGTAATAAGGTTTTCTAATAATATTTAAGATAATTATGGGGATGAATTTGAAATTTCCATAAATAAATCTTCAGCCTATGTGAAAGGTATGGAATTTTTTAGGAAAAATTTATACCAAAGGAATAATCTATTTTCTAAAGAAGATGAAAGTCCAAAAGAATCTGAGGTAGAAGAGATGAAGAATAACAAGGATCATGATGAAAATTATATGGTGGAAGTTAGAAAATTTTAGACAAGGTATGTAGGAAATAATGATGAATAATAATTCAAATGATGAGTTAATATGCAAGATGAATTAAAAACTACTCTTGATGAGATATATGTTTGGAGCGCCAAAATGAAGAAATATAATAAAGTGGTTCATGATGACAAACTTTATATGCAACATCAGGAAGAGGATAAGTCTAAGATGAAGGAATAAATTGAATAAATGAAGTCTTAAATACTAGAGATATAAGAAAATAATGTTGAGTACCAGATCAAAATCTAAGAATAGAAAAGAGAAATTGATAGTTTTACTATCACTAGAAAAGATCAAATCAAATGTATTGAAGAATTTGAAGAGGATGTTGATAGTTTGTGATGAAGTGTTAAGGATCAGGAAAAACTCTTGAATCTCTATACGACATCGGGAATGAAGATCACTAAGGTAATAAAAAAGATGAAAATGGAGCATAGAGGTATAATAAAATAGAAGAAATAGTCAAATCCAAATAATTAGACTCATATAAGGATTGATAAAAAAAGTAGTAAAGGTTAATGTAAGACCACAAGCACCAACTGCATGATTGAAAATTGATTTGGGTATAAATCAAAACCAGAAGACTCAGAGAGCATAAAAGCACTAGTGTACTATTGACATTCATGAATTCACCCTGCATGAGATGTTATTATTTTAGAAAAATAAGACACTCACAAAATGTATGTTCCATAGCGAAGAGGTACCAAAGGGAGCAAGACCAATCGAGGGATCCATATAAGGATAAAATATTCCAAGACATCAATTGATGGTCACTATTTTAGGGGTAGAGGATTTAGATAGATGGAAAGATATTTTTCTTAATAATATAGAGAAATGTACTGAAGCATATTGAATGTGGTAATTAGAATCAACTCAATGTTTCATTGAATGATCTAAAAATGAAAAATTTATTTGTATCTCTACTCATGAAGACAGTATATCATACACTGATGAAGATAAATATTATTAATCCATACTGGGTATGAAGTCAGGAAACATGGATAAAAAAAGAATGGAGTAGAGCAAGAGTGGTTACAAATATTGGTTTTAAAGCATTATATCACACTAGAATATGGATTATTGAAATTGGATTCACCTCTCATATGACAAGAAATAAGGATGAGGTGACCATAATTAGGTATGATAAGGAATTTATCATAAGATTTGGTAATGATGAAGGCCTGTAGATTTTTGGCTCAGGAAAAGAAAAGTTTGGGGGAAGAAACTTGGGATGTGATGATGTATTAGTTGTTGAAGGTATCAGTCAAAAATTTATTAGTGTTGGTCAACTATGTGAGTCATAAAATTACATAATATTTCCAAGTAAATTATTCATCCTCAAGGTAAAATAAGGTAAAATTGTTTTATAGGGAAATAATACGAAGGGTAATCTATACATTGTGAGTGGGGAAGAAGATATTTTATTTCTATCTAGAGTGGAAGATAATAGGTTGTGGTATAATAGGCTTATACATATAGGTCAACCCACCCTAGAAGACAAAGTCAAATTTTATGTAGATCAGTATCTCCCTTAGTTATTACGTGACTGTACTCATATGTTCGATGCTTGTAAACAAGGAAAGATCATCAGAAAGAAGTAATAGGGAGAATAAAATAAGTCAAATAGAGTGATTGAATTGGTGAATATATATGTATGTGGACCTATCTCATTAATATCCATTGATGGGAAGAGGTATTGTGTTCTTTTCATTGATTAATTCAGTAGGACAGAAATGATATTTTTTAATGCCCACAAGTATGATCTGTTTAGTTCCTTAAAACAATATCAGTTGGAAAAATAAAGGATTCATAGATAGAAGATCCTAAATTTTCATATTGATAATGGAAAAAATTTACAAATATCCAGGTAAAGGATTATCTTGAGAAACATGGGATAAGAAATAAAGTTTCAGTAGTAAGGCCTCCTCAACAAAATGGATTGGTTGAGATGAGAAATAAGATCATCAAAAACATGGAAAAATGATTATTAAAACGTACCTAGTAGATAAATTATATAAGGAATCTATCTTGACATGATTCTACATATCTAACAGGGTCCAGGTGTGTCCAAAGAAAGAAAAGACTATATATAAGATGTGGTATGGAAAAAATCATACACTGAAATACTTTATATTCTTTGGAATCAATTGTTTTATTCTAAACAAAGAGAAACACATGAAATTTGAGTCATGTATAGATGAGGGTATATTACATTTCTACTCAGGAAAAATCAAATCGTATAAATGTTTCAACAAAAGTATTGGAAAAGTAGTTGAAATAAATGATGTCACTATAGTAGAAAATCAATAGAATCTTAAAAAACATAGAGAATAGTTTCCTGATAAAAGTGATGTGGATGTAAGTACCTATGGGGGATTTGAAGTAGAAAATGCTAATTCATAAGAAGATAATGATGATGAGTAGGAGGAATTAAAATCTACATCTTCATGAAAATCGAAGAGTCGAGATGAAATTGACAGGAATGAAATCATTGGTGACCAGGTAGTACCAGTCCAAACATGAAGAATAAAGTCATTACCGAGGGAATACTTCCTATCATAGGTAGAGGCTAAATGTTTTGATGAAGTAGTTGGATATGAAAACTGGGTTTGATATATGAATGAATATCTTGACCATATAGAGAAGAATCAGACATGATAGATTGTTTTGAGACTAATATATAACAATTTCATTGGGACCAAATGGGTATTTGACAATAATATGAATGAATATAGAACAATGATTCAAAAAAGCATGGTTATTATAAAAAGGGTACTCCCAAATAGAGGGTATCGATGTTTATGAAATATTTTCACCTGTTGTAAGTTTAAAGACAATCAAATTATTCTTGGCTATATTAGTGTATGCAAATTTTATGGTTTTGAAGATGGATGTCAATTCAGCCTTTTCTAAATGGGGTTCTAGATAAAGAAGTGTATATTGATAATCTATATGGACTTCTAATTCATTAAGATGAGAACATTGTTTTTTGACAGAGGAAGGAAACATACAGGCTAAAGAAAGCACTGAGAGTATGGTATTCAAGGCTTGATCAGTTTTTGAAGAAGCTTAGTTTTCATCATAGTGGAGTAGATTATATTCTCTATTTAAATAATGATAATAATCAAAGGATTATGGTGCTGGTGTATGTTTATGATATAATATTTTCCGAATCAGATGATGTACAATTCAAACAGTTAATAGAATTCATGAAAAGTGAATTCAAAATGTCAATTATTATTGACCTAACTTATTTCCTTGGTTTATAGGTGACATAAAGAAATAATGAAACATTCATTTCTCAATATAAATATTTGAAGGTGGTTTTGAGAATATTTGGAATGGATAATTCCAAGGATATGATTACTTTGGAGGCTTCCCAAATGAAACTATCACATGATGATTAAGACGAAGCGGTTAATGTCACATAATATAGGCAAATCATTGGAAGTCTATTGTACTTAGTGGTGACCTGACTAGATATTTTTTTTTTCAAAATTCCAAGATGAATAGTATAAATTCAATCCCAAATAAATCCACTTACTTTTAGTAACATTAATTCTTTTATATATCAAAGGGATAGTGTATTTCGGTTTTCTGTACACTGGAAAATATTAACAAGAGTTATTCGACTATAAATATACAGACTGGGCTGGTTTAACACATGAAAAAAAATCAACGTTTGGTAATGTATTCAATCTTAGTGCTTTTTAGCTAAGAAAGAAACAATATTTCGTTTCATTGATCACTATAGAAGATACATATATTGCAGTCACTAAGCATTCACACATATATTGTGGATGAAGCAACAACTTGATGATATGAGAGGTCAAGTGAAGTCTCTGATCAGAATCCATTATGATAATTCAATTTCTTTAAACCTTAGCACAATTTCAGTCCATAAATAAGGAAAAAACAAATTGAAATCAAGTATCATTTTATCAAGGAGAAGGCGGACCATGGTCTTGTGAAGTTGGAGTATGTTTCTTCATAACTATAGTTTGCAGACATTATGAAAAAGCCCTTACCCAAAGAGGTGTTTTAATGGGGCTTAATGGATCTAGGAGATTAGTCAACACCCTACACTTGAAAAAGTGTATATGTGGGTCCCATCTCCTTGAGGTATGGTGTGTTTTTCCCTAATTTTTTGATCTGTGTTTTTTTACCCTACTGAAGAAAAAAGGGGTGACCTTTATGTTCATTGACAAAGGGGGAGAAATTGTGGCTATTAAAGGGGATATAATTTTTTTAATCTAGAAATGAGGGAGAATATAATAGGGGGAGAAGTGATTTAGGGGAAGTTTTATCATTTTAAAGGTTTTAGGTTTCTGAAAAACCATGAAATTCTTATATGACATGTTGAGAGTTTGGTGATATGTGGAAACAATTCATAGCTATGAGGTCTTAGAATATATATGTTAGGCATTACAAAGAAAGAGAAACCAAGAAGTGAAGTAGGGGGAGTTTTAAATGAGATTATGCTAAAGGTTATATATAAAAGGATTCATATAATTATAGATGAAGTTTCGGATGAAAAAAATTGACAGGTTTTTGGAACAATGTGTTTCATTGATGAGATTTGCATGATACTCTTGTTTCTCATGCTGAGCATTGCTTATGTGGGATTAGATTTTGTGTTGAGTAAGTCTTTGATCACTATCTAATTCGTAATAAGTGAATTGTGGTAGAATATTGAAGAATATTTAATGATGTATCAAAATTAGAAGAGTTTCCAATAAACCCAATGGGGTAGATTGTTGGAAAAAATCCCTCAAGGTAATATTGAAATGTTTTTGGGTTGATTATGTTTGTTGAAAAAATAGATTTCCATGATTAGTTTTAGAGTTATATATATTTTATACACATTATGTAAAAAAATATCCAATAAAAAGGAATGGAATCTCTTGTGGAGGTACAAAAATATGTGTATAAAAGGTGGCATCGTTTCCCAGTGCTTGGAATATTTTTGGGGTCTAAAATCTAGAGGATGAAAAAAGTTGTTTTTAGAAAAGAATTTTTTTCACATAAAAATAAAATGTTTTGCACAAGAGTATTGGTGATTAAAAATGTTGGCATAAGTCAAGATTTAGGGTCATCACATCAAAATATGGCTAAGCCAAGAAGTGTGTTAAATATTTTAATGTGTGTGAAATACGAGTTTGTGGGAAAAAATAAGAGTTTCATGCATCTGTAAAATAGAGTTGGATTTTGCGTGTGGACGGATTTTACGCACAAATAAAAAGTAAAATTTATACATTCCATGCTTTAGAAAATATTATGTACATAGAGGAAGGTGTGTAAGGATTTTTCATTGGGTCGGCTAAGTCTATAAATTGATGGTTACCCCTTCATTTCATAAACAAAACCCTTCGAGAATATCAAGGATCTTAATCATGTAAGAGAGTTGCATGAAAGGCATAAACGTTGTGTGAAAGAAGTGTTATATGAAGAAATGACTCAATTAATGGTTGTGAAACCAAAATAAATTATGTCTAAATGACCAAGTAAGGTGTGCGAAAAGTGTAAGAGTTTCACACAAGAGGAAGTTCTATGATATTACACGGAAGTTGGGTATTCCTCCATAGTACATAAAATATTGGGAGTTCCACAACCAAGAGAAAATGTTGCACATAAGGTGTCATAATATCACGCAAGTCATCCATGGGTTTTATGAAATAAGTTGTGTGATCCTATAAGGGATTACCTAGTTATTATGTAGTAAAAGTGGTATTCATCAAGTGAATGAAAATATGACTTCAATAGATCATCTATGAATGAATATGGATTTATTCATTATTGATAATGAAGGGACATAAATGTATATAAAATATGGGTGAATCCCATCCAATAGATGTGAGAAAAGGAAGAGGAATAAGGTGATCCTTCCCACCAATAATGATGCATCAAAAGAGAGTTTGAGAGAGTGACCTTGGGAAGGAACTGAGCTATCCATTAACATTGAAAAGGTAGTGAGCCTAGTCATAGAAGTGATCTAGCCCAAATAATATTTATCAGTGAGACTTAGTAAATTTGGTACATTCACAAATTTTAATGGGAAAGGGAACAAAAAGTGTTTTGTTTAATGAAGAAACAAGATCCAAATGGGATATTTTTTTAATCTGTCATAACTTGATTCACCCCCTCTCTGGGTATTTAACATATTTGGGATAAAAAAGATAATATATCCTATAATTTATTACCTTTCAATACATTTAATAATGATAACATCATTTGTGCGTACATGTAGACTACCCCCTCCTCGAGGTGATGTGATTCATTTGTCATCAACACATCACATATATGACATATTTAAGTAAATTTAAATAAATAATGTGGTATTTATGATATAATTATCATTTCATAAATAAAAAAAATACTTACCTTCATTCGAAAAGGATCATTGAAAAATAGAAACGTTACTCATGTGTATGTATGATCAAATGTATCCATGATTTTAACACATTTCATTTTTCATAACCATCATTAATGATTGGTTTTAAAAGTATAATTTATGTATAAAAATTAAAACTATTTCATTATTATTATTTATTTTATGATGGAATAATAACCCCTTTTACCATGATCAACATGCCAAGTTCATTTTGAAATTATCAACCAAATGTCCTCAAAACACCCTATGTGAACTTAACTGATTACTTAATTAAATATTCCATTGTAATAAATAAAAAAAGGTTTAATGATAATTTAATAAACCTATAAAAGGTTATTAAACAAGTAAATAATTGGTATAAGTTTATTACACAATATTTAAATGATATACATGAAATTTCAACACTTGAGATAAGGTATTTATCCTCAATTTACTTTCATGGAGACATATTTTTATTGTTATGAACCTAATAAATTTCATATGGTGTATATAACACCCATTTTAAATGATAAATCACGAATCATACATAATTCATGATATTTAAATTTGAAATATGAATTATTTAATCCAAAGGCACATGAATTGAAAGTTTCTATGCAGTAAAATATTTTTTAACTCAATTTCCTTTCGTTGGGTTGAAACTATTATTAAGAAACATTATTATGCCACAATTATGTGTGAATAAATAAATAAATTATTTTATTATGTGTTAATTATTTTTTTGGATTTATATTTTTTACACATAATCTCTCCATTGATTAATTCTCAATTCAATGACATGATCTTTTTAAGGGTAATTCCTCTCAAATTCTCTTCCTTTGGGACATACGTTTGTGATATGCACCTATATTCTTCTATGAAGTGTATATTTTTACTAATCGACATTATATATAATTAATATAATTATTTTAATGACATTTGAAGTCTCATTTTAATTTATTATTTCATGGGGTTCATGATTGAAAAGTTACCATAGTAGAAAAGGATTTATGTTACAATCTTCCTTCTTTTTAGGATTGTTTATATTCAAGGTTAATTTGGGAGAATTAATATACCTTTTTTATTAAAACACACATATTTTTCCCCTATGGTTATGAGTGTGGTTTAAATGTTTAATTTCAATTTCCTCCATTATTTATTAAATAATCATCAAGGATGTTTTGTGTAAGTGATATCAATCATGTATCCTCTTTTAGACCATGAATCATTCTCTTCCATATCCATGTTTTCAAAAATGTTTTCAAAAATATTATATTCTAAACATGAATGTTTTACTAATAATACTTAATTATATCTTTTAACTTATTTTAAAAGGTTTTAAAATGGGAATTTATTAATGTTTTCCAAATGGATCACTTTAGACTCTCTTTACAAAATGATTTGAAAAAATGTTTGTTTTTAACATTTATAATGTGAATGGATTTTACCAAAATCATGAAAATTATTATTTTTAAATATTAATTTAAATGTTTCTATGTTTATTTTAAAATAAAATGGTTTTTAAGTTTTCTTATTTTTTTTATTTTTTAAAGTATTTTTAATGTGAAAATGGTATTATCCTCAATAATATTTTTCATGATAATTTAGTGGCATTTCCATTAATCAATGCCAATAACACTTAATGTTACTTAGGACACACTGGGGATATTTTTTAATGATATGATCCTCATTATTTCTTTAGAAGGATTATTGTTTTTTGAAATATATTTTCATGGAACTTGTATCTTATCCAAGAGTTAATCAAGTTATGTAGGGAATGCTCAATTTTAATATATACAGAAATAATGATTTTCCATCTATCCTAAACTTTATTTGATGTTTTTATTACCTTATAATATTTCATATTTTCTTTAAATAAAATCCCTATTTCAATTTTTCTACGTGATTTATATTTTGAAGAGGGGTTTTTAAAAAGAAAGGGTATTTCAATATCTAGAAGTGTTTTTATTATGAGTTCAATTGAGTTTTTCAAGAGTTTTATGATTTTTTATTCATGATATAGTACTTGATAATTATATATGAGTAATGGGTGAGTGCAACGACCCAAAACTTCATTAATGAAAATTCTTCTAGATCTAATTAAATGTCTAATTATGGTTATATAAATGTGAATATCATTGGTTTTAGGTTTCTATATTCTAAAATATAATTATGAATTGTGATCATTTCTAATATAGTCGTTTAATAGTGATAACATGATTAGTATAAATATAGGGCTTTAACAAATCCAATTTCCTCAGATAAAGGAAGAAATGGCATCATCCAGTAGACTTGACCCATATAAAGCCCATTTGCCGGAGCTCATAAAGGAGGTGGCATCATTGGGCCTCATTCTTGACCAAGCCCAAGCCGATATTTAACACGTTATGTTTGAGTGGAACTGACTACGAGAGAAGTGGAAGTTAATAGAGATTACCACCCGAGTGATGTTATTAGAGACACCCCAAGAGTCTTTCACCATCACACACCTTACCCTTGGGTCTTATGTTGGTGTTATAAGGGGTTATGTAATAAGACCCTAGCCCTATAAAAATGGACATTATTTTTGTATAAATAATGTGTATTCATTTTATTATTGTTACTTTGTAAATAGTTTTTAAAGCACAAATTGTATTTTAAGTTTATTTTCAACTAAGAAATCTATTTTGATGAATTAATGGATTTTTTAATTAAATAATATTTTAATAAATTATTATTATTAAATTAATTTTTATTAAATATAAATGATCATATAATTTTTTGAATACAATTGTAATTTTTATTAAGGTTTGAAAACTGTTTTTGTCAAAACCAATGAATTTTCAGTAAATGTCAGTTTTTATTTTAAAAGTAAAAATTCACATATTTATAAAATTATTTAGATAAAATGAATATTATATTTGGAATAAGGACGTCAAAAATATCCAATGGTGATTTTTTCATAATTTTCTGAGACAGTCAAATTTTTGGGTAAAAATTAAAAACAATTCAAATATATAATGTGTTTTATGACATCATAATGACCAATAGTGAGTTAATAATATATTATAAACATTATATTCGGCCAATATATGTTTTATAATTAAAATAATGTGATTTTATATTTGTTTGATTTATTTTAGAATTCTTTTGTGGACCATCCAAGACTTATAAAACATTTTGTCCTTTTAAATTGTTTTCCTTGAGAGTGTGACTCACCTCCACATAAGAAACCAAATTATTTTAAGAAGTTAGGACATTGGCCTTATAAAATATTGCTTTTAAATTCCCTTTGGAAAAAACCATGGGCAAAATCCATGGTCTGGTTTGTGGTATTGATTAGTTTAATGTGAGGTATCCCAAACCTAAATAATACAGAATTCCCTCTCCTTTCCAATATAAACCCACCAAATCTCCCAATTCCTCATCACTCAAATCATTTGGAGTTTGAAAAACCCCTGACCTCCTATCATTATAATCCTCCCAAGGTTCCCCAAGCTCCCAAGAAGCCTCTTACAAGCCTTTCCCAAGCCTTTGGAATCACACTTCCAAGTAAGGGATTTCTTCGATTCTCATTTTTGTCTAATTTTATTTAAGTTGTTATGCCCTTTTGTTTTCAATTTCAAATTTTGGTGTATTATTTCTCACCTCCCCATACTTTATTCTTTATTTTTGGATTATGGGATACCCCTTTCTCTCTCATTAATTCCTCCCATGTACACCCGTTACCATGCCGAAATTCCGTGAGGGATTTCTCTCTCATCTACATCAAAGTAATTATTTTGTATTATGCATCTAAATTACATTATGTTTGTTGGGACATGAATCTATATGACCCCTTACTTTAAATTTCATGTGTATATGATGAGTCACCCTTTTCTCACTCATCAACTATTTTCATAAATCCTTATGTCACGCCGTTATGCTGCTGAAATTGCGCTGCGTTTTTCCAAGCCAAGATCATTGTGTAGTGAATACCATATCCATGTCTCTATCAAGGGTATTCACTATTATAAACATATTCATATTGAATGATACTTTCATTTATTTATTACACATTACTTAATTGTTTAATAACTTATGATGTTGACTGATTCCATGTTATATGATCCATGTGGCACACTTATGCATGAAATGAAATGTTTAAGAAGGGTGTGCCCTGATAGTGCTCATATGAATTGGGTAATGTATAGTATCATAATACGTCATGTTCATGGGGTTTTTACTCATGCTAAAGTGAAACAAGGTTTTACTTGTGCTTCATGTGCAGTGAGGGTTTACACATGCTCCATGTGCAATGAGCCTTGGCTCATGCTAATTACATGTTAAGTGTTGTTTCCACATTTTCATGTTTTGATTATCAGGATTTATCAAGCATTTATGTTCATGTTTCTCTTGTGCTCCACTGATATGACTATTTTCTAACATGTATTGTATTCCTCATGTTATTCCATGTTTATTCCCTTACTGGGCTTTATAGCTCACCCTTTTCTTATGCATGTCTTCAGGTTATCCCATGCAATGATAAGTATGAGGGAATGTAGTGGTCATGTAAAAGAAGTTTTCAATAAAGATGTTGTGTGTTTTAGGTTATAAGATATTATGTAATGTTCTTAATCCCCAAAGACACTAAACCTCTCGATCTTATTTGTCGTATCAAGTGAAGATTTTATGTAATAAATCATGTGTAAGTGTGTAATAAAAAGCATGGTTTTTATAGTTGGTATCATAAGATAGGTTTAGTTATTTTTGGGATTAGGATTAGAAAACCCTAGTGAAGACTTATAGACAAGAATAAGTATAATAAAAACATCCCTATGTATTGGTGAGTATTGAGTAAGTGGTTTATCAAAAAAATACATCCCTGTTTGGATATGAGCAGGTAGAGGCGGCTATGGCACAAATGTATCCTAGGGGTAAAACCCAAAAAACACAACTTTGAGCTAGAATCGAACGGGAACTAGTGCACAAAAATGGGACTTGATGCACTCTTGGTTATGACACTCCCAAGGGATATACATTGGAAAATTCACAAGCTTAGTATGAACCCTTATTAATGGAATTAAAAAAATTCCCCTAAGAATATATGTTAGAAAGTAGATCATAGATAGCATATATTGGATTTATAAGTTAAGAAAATAAAATTTATTTATAAGTCATCAGTTTTTTCATTGGATTACACTTTATGTGTTGCCCCTAACTTTCCTTTTATTCCATCCAATGGATTTTAATAGAAGGACTTGGGCTAACAACCGATGTGAATATCAATGTGATGATTGTGCAAATGAGATGCCCAATCTGATGGGAGCAGGAATTGAAAACCTTGTCACACTTATCTCTCAGTTAACTCAATATTTTAATAGAAACATGGGTCAAGAGGAATGGTCAACCCCCACTAAGAAGGAACAAGTCGCTACTAAGAGCTTCATGAGAAATAGGCCTCCTACTTTTAATGGATCGTCTGATCCCTCAATTGCCGAATAATGGATCAACTCCATTGAAAAGATCTTCTCCATCCTTCAATGTTCCGAATAGGAGAAGGTTCTTCTAGCTGCTTATTGTATGGAAGGTTAAGCCGATCAATGGTGGACATTGGTCAAAAATACGAAGCATGAGGAAGAGATCGAGGCATTGGAATGGACAGATTTCCTAAAGATGTTTTTCAAAAAATATTTTCCACGCACCCTCTGACTTAAGATGGAAGGGGACTTCCTTGACCTCAAGATAAAAGACAACGAATCTGTCAAAGCGTATGAGGAAAAATTTACAAGGCTTGCACGATACGCCTCCGTCTTTGTCATTACCCCCGAATGCAAGGTTGACCGCTTCTTTGGTGTGCTGAAACCTAGCCTACAGAAAGCGCTGGCGATCCAGGACTTCGACAACTATGAGGAAATTTTCCGATGTGCCCTCAAGGTCAAAATGAGGATCGAAGAATATAAGGGGTATCATGGGGAAAAGAAGCGTAAGGTGGAATTCAATGCCAGAAGTCTGATAGATAAATCCAATGGTGCTAAGAAGATTCAGCACCCCACTTTCCAAAGGTGCAGAAAGAAGCACCCCAGAAATTGCCTGAATGGGATGGGGAAATGATTTAGGTGTGGAAGAGAAGGGAACCTACCTGTTAACTGCTGACAAGAAAAACCCACAGCTACAATAGAGGAGAGGAAATCTCCGTTCGAACCTCAATGTGTTGTTTATTGCTACAACTGCAAAGTACTAGGACATCTTGAAAATTAGTGCCCTAAGATAAGGAATTTTAGAGGCAACCAACAACCTCCAAGGAACCAAGGGAGAGATTTTTCCATCACTACTACCGAAGTGAACTCCAACAACAAAGTGGTGACAGGTACGCTAGTTATTCACTCAGTAACAGTGAATTTACTTTTTGATTCAAGTTCTACACATTATTTTATATCCCAAAAGTTTAGTAGAACAATCCCATCACCACCACAAATCATGGAAGTAAATATTTCGGTGTGTATAGAAAATAGGGCAATCATTGCATCCCATGAATATAACTCCTTCCCTATCATAATCTGTGGATTGAATTTCCCAGAAAACCTCATCATAATCCCTCTGGTAGAATTTGATGCAATTCTTGGAATGGATTGTATTTCCTTATATAGAGTCAAAACAAATTGATATGAGAGGAAAATAACTCTCCATGTAAAGAATTGACCGCTAATTCTATACAAGTGCAAGGAGGAATATGATTATTCTTTAGCTCCATGATTGCAAGCATGGATATTAATTCCCAATGAGAATGCATATCTGGCTCAGATGATTGAGTCTAAGGAGGCAACCATCCTTAAAGACATGCCTATTGTGAGGGAATTTTCTAAAGTGTTTCCCAAGGATTTTCCTGGTCTTCCTCCTATAAGGGATGTTGAATTCTGAATTTATCTTATACATGGGGCATTTCCAATATTCAAGACTCCATATATAATGGATGTTGTCGAGCTTGACGAGCTGAAGAAACAACAACAGGAGAATCTGGATAAAGGGTTTATATTCCCAAGTGCTTTACCATGGGGTGCACTAGTTCTCTTCATCAAGAAGAAGGATGGGTCAATGCACCTTTGAATCGATTATTGTGAGCTTAAAAAAATCACGATAAAGAACAAGTATCCTCTCCCACGAATTTATGAATTATTTGATCAGCTTCATGGAGCACAATACTTCTCCATGGTGGATTTGTGGTTGGGATATTATCAAGTCAGGGAGGAAGATGTCCCCAAGACTACTTTTCATACATGATACGAGCACTAAGAATTCATAGTAATGCCTTTCAGACTCACTAATTATCCATCAATCTTCATAGACATGATGAATAGAGTCTTTAGGGATTACCTCGACAAATATGCGTTAGTCTTTATAGATGATATTCTAATATACTCCAAAACCAAGGAGGATCATGAGGAGTATCTACTAACTGTACTAGAGACCTTGCGAAAGGAGAATATCTATGAAAAGTAAAAAAAGTTTGAGTTCTAGTTGAAGGAGGTCTCATTCTTGGGCCATATGATCACAAGTAATGGAATATCTATGGATCCCTCCAAAACAGATGCAATTGAGGGATGGATGAGGCTAACATCAGTAACAAATATCTGTAACGTTTTGGGGTTAACAGAATATTATCGACGATTTGTGAGAAATTTCTCACAATTGTAAAACCATTTTACTAAGCTAACTCAGAAGGGAGTAAAGTTTGATTGGAGTGATGAATGAGAATAAATATTCAAGGAGTTAAAAATAAGGATTATCGCTACACCCGTGCTCACTTTACCCACAAGTTTATAACTTTTTGTGGTATTTAGTGATGCTTCGAAGAAGGGCCTGGGCTTTGTGTTGATGAAAAATAACAAAGTCATTGCCTATGATTCAAGGAAATTGAAAGTTCATGAGTAGAATTATCCAACACTTGATTTGGAATTGGATGCAGTGATCTTCTCTTTAAAAATTTGGTGGAATTATCTCTTTGGGGAGAAGTGTGAAATATATACGGACCAAAAAATCTTCAAGTATATATTCACACAAAAAGAGTTGAACATGCGCCAATGAAGATGGTTAGAGCTGATCAAAGACTATGACTACTCAATCCATTACCACCCTAGGATAGAGAATAAGGTGGCTGATGCTCTAAGTAGAAAGAACCCAACAATTCTATCATTTATGAGAATTGAGAAGGACCTAATCTCCATAGATTTGATAAAGATGGAAATGGGAATCATAAGAAGGGAACATCATCAATCCTTTCACAAATTATTTCTCAAATTTCTCTTTTAGAAAGGTTAAATTATGCTAAAAAGGATGATGTGGTAATTTAGAAGAGAGTGGAAGCTATCAGAAAAGGGAAATCCTCGGATTTCAATGTTAATGAAGAAGGAATTGTGAGATTTGGGAAAATACTATATGTTCCATCATGTCTAGAGCTAAAGAAGGAACATTTGGATGATGCGCATAGTTAAAATTTTTCTATTCACCTAGGAAACACTAAGACATATCAAGATCTCTGAGAGCATTATTGGTGGGATAATATGAAGAAGGATATCACTGAGTATACATCAAAGTTCCTGGTGTGTCAGCAAGTGAAGGTTGAGAGGAATAAGTTTAAGGGGATGATGCAACCATTGCCCACACCAGCATGGAAATGGGAGAACATCACCATAGACTTTGTCACCAGACATCCAAAGACATCCAAAGGAAACAATGCAATCTGGGTTGTTGTGGATCGTCTTACAAAGTTTTCACACTTCATTGCAATTCCGGAGGATTTATCATTGGATTATATGACACAAATATATATCAAGGAGTGGTAAGGCTGCATGGAGTACCATTATCTATTGTATCTGATCGAGATCCAAGATTCACGTCTATGTTTTGGAAGATTCTTCAACATGCTATAGATACTGAGCTGAACTTCATTAAAACACATCATCCTCAAATTGATGGTCAATCTGAGAGGACTATCCAAACACTTGAGGACATGTTGAGAGCGTGGTCTATGGACTTCAAAGGAGGGTGGTACCAAGATCTTCCACTGGTTTAATTCTCCTACAATCATAGTTTCCAATTGAGCATATGAATGGAACCTTATTAAGCCCTATATGGGAAGAGTTTCAGAACATTGGCTTGTTGGGATGAAGTCAGTAAGCGTAAGCTGCTAGGACTAAAAATGGTCAAAGAAATAGTGGAGAAGGTGAAAACCATTCAGAAGCATATCAAGGCATCCCAGAGTCAACAGAAGAGTTATGAAGATAACCATTGATGAGACCTTGAGTTTAAAGTTGGAGACATGGTATTTCTACACATATATCCATGGAATAAGGTCATGAGTATTGGAAAGAAAGGGAAGTTAAGTCCGAGGTACATTGTCCCTTTCGAGATTCTTGATCGTGTTGGGGCTATGGTCTATTGACTAGCACTGCCACCTACCATGGCCAATGTACATGATGTCTTTCATGTATCCCTCTTAAGGAAGCACATATAAGACCCTTCACATGTACTCTCTTTAGAGGTAGTACAGTTAGAGGATGATCATTCTTATGAGGAGCAACCGGTGAAGATCTTAGATCGTAGAGAAAAAGTTCTACAAAAAAAGACAATGCCCCTCATCAAGGTGTTTTGGTGAAACCAAAAGTTAGAAGAAGTGACTTGGGAATCAAAGGAAGTGATGAAGTAGAGTTACCCACATTTGTTTTAGAGTGGGAAAAGAAATTTTCGAGGGAAAAATTTCTTAAGGGGGGATGATTGTAACGACCCAAACTTTCATTAATGAAAATTCCTCTTGATCTAATTAAATATATTATTATGGTTATATAAAATGTGAACTTCATTGGTTTTATGTTTCTGGATTTTAAAACAACATTATGAATTGTGAACATTGCTAATATAGCCGTCGACCAGTGATCACATGATTAGTATAAATATAGGGCTTTAACAAATCCAATTTACTCAGACATAGGAAGTGATGACCTCATCCAGTAGACATGCCCCGTACAAAGCCCATTTTTCAAAGATTAGAAATGAGGTGGCATCATTGGGCCTCAATCTTGACCAAGCCCAAGCCAAGCTTTAACACGTTAAGCTTGAGCGGAACTGACTACGGGAGAAGTGAAAGTTAATACAAATTACCACGCAAATGATGTTATCCGAGCCACCCCAAGAGTCTGTCACCATCACACACCTTACCCTTCGGTCTTATGCGGGTGTTATAAGTGGTTATGTAACAAGACCCTAGAACTATGACAATGTATGTTATTTTTTTATAAATAATGTGCATTCATTTTATTATTGTTACTTTGTAAATAGTTTTTAAAATAGAAATAGTATTTTTAGTTTATTTTAAACTAAGAAATATATTTTGATGAATTTATGGATTTTTGAATTAAATAATATTTTAACAAAATATTATTATTAAATTAATTTTTATTAAATATAAATTATTATATAATTTTATGAATGAAATTGTAATTTTTATTAAGGTTTGAAAACTGTTTTTGTCAAAACTCATGAATTTTCAGTAAATGTCGGTTTTTATTTTAGAAAGTAAAAATTCACATATTTATAAAATTATTTAGATAAAATGAATATTATTTTTTGAATCAGGACGTCAAAATTATCCAATGGTGAATTTTTCATAATTTTTTGAGACAGTCGAATTTTTGGGTAAAAATTAAATGCCATTAAAATATATAATGTGTTTTATGATATCATAATGACCAATAGTGAGGTAATAAAATACTATAAACAATATGTTCGACCAATATATGTTTTATAATTAAAATAATGTGATTTTATATTTGTTTTATTTATTTTACAAAGCTTTTGTGGACCCTCCAAGACTTATAAAACATTTTGTCTTTTTAAATTGTTTTCCTTGAGAGTGTGACACACCTCCACTTAAGAAACCCAATTATTTTAAGAATTTAGGCAATTGAACTTATAAAATATTGGTTTCCACTCCTCTTTTCCAAAAACCATGGGCAAAAATCATGCTCTGGTTTGTGGTATTTATTTTTTGAATGTGAGGTGTCCCAAACCTAAAAAATAAAGAATTCCCTCTCCTTTCCAATATAAACCCACCCAAGCTCCCACTTCCTCTTCACTAAAAGCCTTTTTAGTTCGACCAACCCCTGACCTAATCTCTCTATAATCCTACTAAGGTTCACCAAGCTCCCAATAATCCTCTCTCAAGCCTCTCCCAATCCTTTGGGATCACACATCCAAGTAAGGGATTTCTTCCTTTCTCATTTTTGTCTAATTTTATTTAAATTGTTATGACATTTGGTTTTCAATTAAAAAAATTGGTGTATGATTTCTAACCTCCCCCATAAGGTATTATTTATGTTTTTATGATAGGATACCCCTTTCTCTCTATTTAATTCCATCCATGTACACCCGTTACCATGCCGAAATTCCTTGAGGGATTTCTCTCTCCTCTTTTACATCCAAGTAATTCTTTTGTATTATACATCTAAATTCCATTATGTTTTTTGGGACATGAATCTATATGACCCCCCTTACTTTCCATTTCATATGTTTATGATGATACACCATTTTCTCTATCATCAACCATTTCTGTGAATCCTTTTGTCACTCCGTTATGCTTCCAAAATTACACTGCGTTTTTTCAAGCCAAGATCATTGTGTAGTGAATACCATACCCATGTCTCTATGAAGGGTATTAAACTTTATAAACATATAAATATTGAATTATAATTTCATGTATTTATTCCACATTACTTAATCATGGAATAACTTATGATGTTCATTGATTCCATGTTATATGATCCATGTGGCACACTTATGCATGAAATTAAATGTTTAAGAAGGGTACGCCCTGATAGCGCTCCAATGCATTGGGAAAAGTATAGTATAATGATACATCATGTGAAATGGGTGTTGAATCATGATAATTCAAGTGAAATGAGGTTTTAATCATGCTTCATGTGCAATGAGGGTTTACTCATGCTCCATGTGCAATTAGCCTTGGATCATACTAATTCCATGTTAAGTGTTGTTGCCACATTTCCAAGTTATGATTATCATGATTTATCATGCATTTATGTTCATGTTTCTCTTGTGCTCCATTGATATGCCTATTTTATAACATGTATTATATCACTCATGTTATTCGATGTTTATCCCCTTACTGGGCTTTATTGCTCACCCTTTTCTTATGCATGTCCTAAGGTTATCCCATGCAATGATAAGTATGAGAGAATGTGGTGGTCATGTAAAGGATGTTTTCAATAAAGATGTTGTGTGTTTTATGTTCTAAGTTTTTATGTAATGTTCCTAAGGAACAAAGACACTATACCTCTTGATCTTCTTTGTTGTATCAATTGTTGATTTTATGTAATAAATCAGGTTTAAGTGTAATAAAAATCAGGGATGTTATAGTGAGCATAATATGTCTATAAAACTGGGCTGATCCCAATTATAGTTCATGAAAAGTGGGTGATTCCAATATATATTATATGAAGGGTTATCCCCATTATACCTCTCTAATGCATTGAATTATGTTCCATATCATCAAAGGAAATAGAGAGAGGGTTAACTAGTGTGGCTTCTCTTATGGATTTAAATAAGATCCAATTATTTATGAAATGAGTTTACAAAGGTTTATTAATATGGTGCTCTAAATTTTTAAAAAGGGTTTTAATTTTCTTTCTATCAGTATTTAATGATTCCTTTGATCAAGATTGGCCTCACATTGCTCATGATTATCGATTATTATGAATCTTGAATTTGTTAAAGCTTCATTAAATGTTTCATGATTGATGGTATAAGAATTTATGAGTTTTAATTCTATTATGTTATCCTCATTCACATTTATTATGTCATCATACACTTATGCTCATCTAATTCTCAATGATGAATTTCAATTGTAAATTCTTATTTTTAACCTTATTGGGAATTTTATCCCATCATTCTTATGATATATTTTACCTAGGTTATGAGGAATTATGATAAATTATTTGATTCTAGAAAGGGTTCATATGTGAATTCTTTTTGGTAGATATTTAATATTTAATATGGAATATGAAAAGATCGATATAGTGGAAAAATAATCTCTTTAAGTTTCGATCATTTTTATGTAAGAGTTGGTCTTAATTATTTAAAACTATAAAACTTAAAGTTCATTGGGAATGTAATTGATAAAATTTATCATTTTAATGTTTTATGATTTGGATAGTAAAATTGGGTCACATTTTTCAGTATCAAATAAAAAAATGTAATGTTTATATTTGTAGAACCATAACTAGGAATGTGGGTTTGGAATATTTTAATTTGGTATTAGAGTAGGGTTTAGACAACTTCAGAGATTAATATCTTTTTATCTGAGGTTATCTTAAGAGTTTTGGATACCATCACGAGTTTATAACTTTAAGTTTTATCATAGGTTTAATTTCTTAGACACCCCAATTTAGGTTTTAAGTGAACATATTTTTAGGTGATTAATGATATTTTTGGAGAGATTTTATGGGGTTGAGGTATATATAACCCTTTAGTTTAATGTGATGTATTATTTGGAATAAAATGATATTATATTTTTAGAGATTTAAGGCTAAATGTATGAGATAATATTCGGGGATTAAACTTTTATTTAATGTTGAGATTTTTGTGTATATTTGGGATATAAGGTTATGAAATGATCTAAGTTTATTTTTTGGTGTTTTTTGAGGATTTGTTGATTAATGTTGTATTTATTAATATGATATTTTATTCATTTTGGGAATTATATTACCTTATTCTAACAGTTTTTATTTAGGTTAAAGTATAAATATTTGAGAAATAGATTTCTATCATTTTAAGGAATTATGTGATCCATTTGAAGTTGATTTTAGTGTTCTGGCATGAACAAGTCATCTTTAATAATAATTATTTAGATAAAAAGATAATAATGTGGTGAAAATTTATTAAAGTATGAAATTATACATTGAAAAGTATGTTTATTATTATTTTATCCAAGATGGTAAAGTAATTCTTCACTATCCATGTGACATCCCAAACCCAGATGCCACTTAACGGATGCCCTGAGCCCGGTAGGACACATGGCCTCAAGCGCATCTTCCTGACCGCCAAAGGCTGCCAAATAGCAGGGAGGTATGAGGGTGTGTCTGTGGGAAGACTATCCCTCATTAGTAGAGTGTAGAACATCGGGAGGAACATAAAGGAATTGTAAACAACCTAATCAATATAAATTATATAAATAAATAGTGTAAGAAACTGATATAAATGATATATGAGAATAACCATAACTGTATCAACTGAAACAATGATGATGTAATTTCATGTTACTAGGAAACTGAAAATAATGGATACAAGAAAATAGGCATAATAGTTCCACATGGTAAAAAAAGACTACTCCAAGCATCCCAAGATCCAACTCGGTCTTCTTCTATCATGATTTATCCTAATCAGTAAGAAATCAAGTGTTTAAATCCGCATGCTTCCCTTTGTCAACACCCGCAACCATGTAATCTACTCAGGGTACGAAATAATGCCCAAAGAGGGTGTGAGATAAATCTCAGTGAGCTACCACCAATTATGTATATAACTTCCAGCCTATGTAATGTGATATAGTAATTTGCAGACATGTATATATAAAGTAAAGAAAGTAGTAAAATATAACTAAATATCCATGTACCTTCTTCTGCCCTTGGCTGATGTCTGAACATGTAACCAGTTCATTAATTAAGCGATTGATATTTATTGTTAATAGGTCACTTGAGGAATATCCAACACTGACATCACCTCATGATAGTATAACTAGTGAATGTCCCAAGATGTAATAAGAAAACCTAATAAAGATATCCAATGAGGGTGTTCCAGGGTAATAACTAGGGTAACGTATATCTCATGGAATGCTAACCTAGTACTATCTAAGTCTAGCTAAGGGTAAGTGTAACACCCCAGGTAAATAAAGAGTATGACATTTTCACATTTATCCATATTTGTGAATAAAATATTAATATAACTTTAAAGGGGACTCTATGCTCGATGGCGTACCCAACATGCAACAATGAGTTTCTTGGGAATCTTACGTTGCACTCTAATAATAAAATAATATTATTTTAAATGGTAGTTAAAACCTAACTGTTGTGATGGTGGGAATGAATAGAACTAACTACAAAATGATTATATATGTTTGTCAAATATTTTTACTTTTTACAATAAATGTTAGAGGATTAAAAATGCGAATGAATCCAATTTTAAGCGTAAACATTCTAATATTCTTTAAAAGGTCGATTAACTGCCTTTTGATGGAGAACCTCTTTTAAATCCACTTTTTGAAAATTGTATATTTTATATTTGACAAAATAAAATTCTTCTTTATAATCGGGACATCAAAATTTACTTTGTGTAAATTTTTGGTATTTTTCCGAAAAAGTTCAATTTTTAATGAATAGTGAAAAATGTTGTATTTTAATTCAAAACCTCTTTTTAATATAATTTATTCATATGATTAGATTATATTTTGAATTGGTTTTAAATTGAAATTAGAATATATTTTTACCATTTAATCCAATAGTGGCCATTGGAATTAATTTCACTTTGAAATCGGACTTAAACTAGTGTCAATCTTTTGATACATTTTATTTCATAAAAACACGCTATTTGTTTTGGCAAAGGGAATTAATTATTAAATTAATTAATTCAAATTATATGTTTTGAATTTTTTAAAATAAAAATTATTTTTGAATTCGGAATATCAAATATAGCTTAGGGTGAATTTTCGGTAATTTTCTGAAAAACTTCAATTTTTGATGAATAGTGAAACCACTAAGTGGTACTTATAAAAACCGATTTTCAATTTAAATGAAATTTTGCCATATTTGTGTTTTTAATTTAAAAAATCCGACATACATGGTTGTCATTAAGAAGTAAAATGTGGTTCAATGGGATTAAAATAATTTTTTGGTGAATAGTAACTTATTAAGTTTTTAATCGCGATTAGAGGTAATTAGTGTACTTTAAGGTAAGAATAATGTTTTAATAAAATGAAATGACCTACAAACATGTCCTACCATCATTGGATGAGTCATTTCTGACCAATACAATCCATGGGTCAACTTGGGGACCCCATGGATCCACTTTGGTTGGAAAATGACATAAATACCTTTTTATTTAATGTTAAAGTAAAAATGAGACAAACATGAGATGTTTTACTAAAAAAATTTTTACATGGGGTTATACAAGTCAGATTTTTGACTATAAATATGAATTGGAAATATAAAAAGATTTAATACATCATAGTATTTTTTTTTATAATTTTTAGACATTAAATAAATTAAATTATTTATGACATCATGATGATGCAGCGATGACCTCATTATTTAACAATTTAAATAAAATGGAAAGATAAGGTAAAAGCTAAGACCTAAACATGTCCAAAACCTATTGTATGTGTGGATTTCTAATCCTTATCACCTTATCCTCTAAAAAAATCAATGTGGAACCATTAAAATCCGAAATGCATTCTAAAATAAAGGACCATTTCTTTACTTTCCAAGGGTGCCCCTCCTCTCCTCTTATAAAAGGCCCCCACCTCTACCTCCTTACCCACACTTCCAAAGACTTTGGCTCAGAAAAACCCTGCCCATTTTGTCTCTACACATCCCTCTATAACTCCTTGAAGCCTCACTTTGGTCAGAAGTCTTCCCAAGGAAGCTTTTGAGCTCAAACCAATGGGAGTTACCCGATTTTAAGGTAATGTCTTCACTTGTGTCCTTTTGTTTTACTTTGCTTCTCCAACCCCCTAAACTATTTTTATTCATTTATTTTGTAAAAACTCCAGTATCGTAATTATACTATGATGTTTTTATAATAATTATTATAGCTACACTTACACACAACTTAATCTAATGGTTAAAGAACATACTGTTTCTGTGGTTGGCGATTTTCTGCCTCACGAAATGATGATTGTTCAATATTCTTTTAACACCTTTAAAGGTGACCATTATGATGTCACTATATTTTATATATGATATATATGGTATTTATGTTTACTATATGCTTCTGTATTTTATATTTAAACCATACCTTTATTCTTTTCATGTTGTGTAAATGCGATAATTTCATATGAGGAAGTGTGGACTACCGCCCCCTCAAGTGATGTGACTCGTACATGCAATACATGGAATGTATAAAGAATAAAATTAATGAACATATGTGACCTATATAACATATATATTATAATGTATTTATAATATATATATATATATCATTTATTTTTAATTCCTTTAATATGACAAAAAATGAAAGTAGCATTCATGCGTATGTACGACCTACCGTCTCCATGAACGGTGCTTTTAATTTTTATCTAAAAATGATATGGAATAGTATAAAATGAATATATACTGGATATATATGATATTTAAAACATAAATACTATTCTGGATATTATGTAACTATAACTTCATGGAAAATTATTTTCCAACAAGTTCAATTTTTGACTCATGTACCAAACATAGACAAAAACGTCTGATATGAACTCATATTATTAACCAATTATTATAACATTATAATATGTGATATGAACTGAAAAATAATCTTTAAAGGAGGTCCTTAAGCAATTATAAATTGACCAATGTTTATTATTCAGGAATATAAAGAAACGAACAAGACAAGTCGGACTTGAGGTATGGGATCCTACTCCTCTCTTTCTTTTTAAGTACACTATTTTATGTCATTACTTTTAAAGCTCATATTTCTTGTTATTGGGATGTTATATTATATTAATCTTACTGTAATTTTTATTTTCATATGATGAGATAACCTATTCTCTCTCATCAATCCATTTTGGAAGTTTTGAGTGGCGCCGTTAGGCTACCGAATTTTCGTAGGAGATCTAACCTCTCTCTTTCTTTTTAAGTACTCTCCTTTATATCACTTATTTTAAGCTTCTCTTTGTTATGTTGGGGGATGTTATTTTATATTCCTCTTTCTGTAAAATTTATGTTAATATGATGAGAGACCCTATTTGATATCATCAATCCATTTTTGTCAGTTTTAAGTGGCGCCGTTAGGCTGTCGAGTTTTCGTAAGGGATTTTTCATCTCACTTTTATTCCCGTGAGATTTATGCTACATTTTCCACAATTTCCTTTGAGTGGTGTATGAAATGCACATTATTTTAATCATTGTGTAATATACTTTCATTTATGAGTATTTACATCAATGTTGTATTGTCCTTCTTTCACGGGGTGTATGTTTCGAAGGATACCCATGTCGGTAAGGGAACCTTTCACCCTCCTCTTTTTAAAAGACTTCTTTTGTTATGTCTTTTAATTCGCATACTATTATGTTGAGATATGTTCTTCGTTATACTTATTGATTTAAATTTTATGTCCATGTGATGAGATACCCTTTTTATCTCTCATCAACTCATTTTCTGAATTTTGTAGTGACGCAGTTAGGCTGTCAAATTTTTGCAAGGGAACTTCTTAACCCAAATTTGATTCTTTGGGATAAAATTGTACTCCTTGAATATGTCGTTCTATGAATATGTGTGAATAACCTCTGATTGTTTTACACTTAATATCCACTTATATTTGGTGTATTCGTTTGTCACACATAATTATGTAATTGATTTATCCTTAAACCAAGGATACCGTCTTTGTAAGGGACTTCGTCTCAATCTCCTTTCATTGAGGAATATTTTGTTTTATACACAACTTTCTTTCATACGGTGTATAAACCCCTTTGACTTTTACATTTATTCAAAAGGAATATTTTTTATACGAAGCGTTTACTAAAGGACAAAAGAGAATGTTTTTGTCATACGTATGCGGCGACAACGACTTCTCTGCCGCTGTGACCATTATTTGAGTTTCGGCTTCCTCTTCAAGCCATACCTTCTTTTTAAAAGAAAAATAAATACCATGTTTTAATTTTCTTTTATTATGGAATTGAAAATGGTTTTCAAAATGTTTTTATATTGATGTGTTGTATTGATATCTTGTGATTGAAATGTGGAAATGTTATGTTTCCTTTATGCATGTATTATGTGGTACGATTATGTTATGGTTCTTGGGAATTGTTATGAAGATGGGCGGTTCTGTGATAAACTAAGGGCAGGTGAGCCCGATATAGATCTCCAATGCATTGGGTAACACAAAGGAGTGAAACATTAAGGTTTCTCTGAATAGATTTAGGGAATATACTGTGGTGGGTATTCCAAACATAACCAAGAGGGTTACTCCCTACGTAAGAATGTTATGAATGCCTCAAGTTACCTTTATGTCTTATGATTTCTATGATTTATTCATGATTTGATATGCCTTTGTTTTATGGTTAAAGTATGATTTCATTCTTATGTATATATGAACTCATGTTTCCATTCTATATTTTTTTTATAACCCTTACTGAGCTTTTTATGCTCATCCCAAGTTTTTTTTGAAATGTTTTTCATAGGTCAAGGGAAAGGTACATGATATGATGATAGTGTCAAGAAAGTTTCAAGAAATAATCCATGCTTTATTTTTAAATATGTTTCCGTTGATGGAAAAAAATGAATGCTATATTTTGTGTAACCACTTTGTTTAAATGTGGATTGTAATGCATGTTTTATTATCTAATTCTCTAAAACTCTAAACCTGAAAAGATCCTCAATGTTTAATCTTGTAATAACTCAAGATTAAGTAATGTTTAAGGCTGGGGTCTTATAGTAAGAGTATAATCCAAGGAGTTTAATCCTTGGAATTCTATAATAAGTCCCCTACTAAGTCCAAGGTGATCGAACATGGTAAAACATGGCTAAGCAAAGATAGAGGCCTATGGGCTTTCACCATGGCACCTACGAGACAATGATGGATCCAAGGAGTGTACTCGAGGTATATTGTAATAATGTAACAAAACCTATGGTAGTATACTAGTCATCCTAAAAATAGAAAAGAACCGAAGTCTCAGTGGATATCAATCTAAGAAAATCACATACTTGAATCAGAATGGGGATCTTGAGACCGAAGGAATTATCCTCTTAGAATCCAAGGTGATCTCGAGTCAGTCCATTCCTATTTGATATTGTAATCATGTAATATATCATTTGGTTCAAGTCTTTCCTTCCATTAGTGTGTATTGGTCAAGTAGAGTTTAAACAATTTATTTACTGGTCCAATACTTGTCTTCCATTAGTGTGGATAGGCCAAGTAGCGTTGTAACCATTTAATCAAGTATTAATTACCCATTAAGGAATATAAACTGGAGAGGTTAAATTCACTAACTTCCATTAACATGACAAGGGGTGATACAATCATGTAATCTAAATTCAAACTCATTTGTTAGGGATAATATATATACTTAGTATACTTTAATTTCACATTTGACATTTAATAATCATTTGGAAGCACTTAACTTAGGTGGGTCAAGTGGTGAGAGTACATGGTACATTACATTACAAAATTATCATTAATAACAACTAATTTATTATGGAAAGGCTCAACATTAGTAAGGTCAAGCAAAGGTACACTAGAGCGGTGGCTCAAATGTACTGAAACACTAAAAACCAAAAATATGGTATAACCTTTGACATGAGGTAAATTGAGTTGTGGGTGTCACCACTAATAACTAATCATATATTTGGAAAGAGAATAACCATACGATTATATCAAGTATAATCATGGAATTTAAATTTAATAAATAGATTCTGACAAAATAGATGGGCCCCACAAAAACATTTGAAAATCAATGAACTTTAGGGATAAGTTATAGAACACCCAAATTAGGGTTGCATGATCCTTCTCCTCTAGTATGGGCCTTTGGTTTTCCTTGGATCAGATTAGATCTAAGAAAAGGTGAAAAACTCTCAAATGAAGATAACTAGGTCAAGAGTGAAATAGTAGAAGAACAACTAAAGAGGACTCAAGTACTTACCGTTGCACATCCAATGTGATGAACGAAATCTTAATTGGATGCTGGATGATGGAGATCTCTTGATTCCAAGTTTAGATCTTAAGAAATACAAAAATTGAGATATAAATAGGTCAATCCTGTATAAACTTAGATTATGGAGGAGGGGTTATATTAATAGATCATTATGGAAAAAATTGGAAAAACATTACCCAGAAAAATTAGCCTATGCACAGTTTGTCAAACCATGCACAAAATGTGTGAGACAACTCTGCCTGAATGATTTGGTCTGAACGGTTTGGGAAACCATTTGAAACCCATGCAAGAGTACCTGGGAAAAGGGGTTCTCGCAAAGTTAGGCCGCACGACTATGCCTAACTATGTGCAGTGGTTTTGTCCAAAAAAACACCATCTGAACGGTTTTCTAAACCATGCAGAATTCTGCATGGTTTACTCTAAACTGTGAACAAAGTCTGTTTTCTCCAAAAAGATTGGTTCTTAGCTCTGAAAAATCCCCGAACACCCTCAGTTACTTTACTAACTCATTTGGAATCCAAATTAGTTCCAAAGTAAAGATTTAGAAAAAAATTAAAGGATCCATACGTAAGTGAAAAAATTAGTTCTTACAATATTACGCCATTAAAATAACTCTCCCCTGAGTTATTCTTATAATGGTAAAGAAAAAATGTCTGAGAATAAATCTGGCCACTTAGAACGTGTGTCATCTTCCCTCTCCCAAGTCTCATCTTGTACTCTGCCATGCTGCCATAACACCCGTATGAGAGGGACATACTTGCTTCAGAGATCCATTAGGATACATTCAACGATGTGTACTGGATACTCTTCAAAGGTTACATTGACATTTAACTCAACTTCCTCAGGATCAAAGGTATGATAAGGATTGGCA
Organism: Viscum album; assembly: GCA_963277665.1. Lineage (NCBI taxonomy): Eukaryota > Viridiplantae > Streptophyta > Magnoliopsida > Santalales > Viscaceae > Viscum > Viscum album. The sequence goes on along the minus strand of OY728163.1, from coordinate 1,677,538,693 downwards.
TGATATTGGAGAAGCTGTGAGATAAGAAAGACTTCGTGCATAGAACAATACCTATGAGGTAGTAGAAACTGATAGGCTACCGACCCAATTCTATTTAGAATTTCAAATGGCTCAACATAATGATGAAACGAATTTACCTTCTTCTTTAACCATCTATTCCCTAGTCTAGAGGATACCCAAACAAAAATATGACCCCTAACCTCATACTCAAGATGTCATCGACAATGATCAGCATATGATTTTTTTCTAGACTGAGCAATAGTCATACTCTTCCTGATCAACTGAACCTATTATGAAGTCTCCTGAATAAGATAAGGACCTAGTAGGGATGCCTCACATACCTCTAGCTAGCACAAGGGTGAACTCCATTGCCTACCATATAAGGCCTCAAAAGGATCCATCTAAATTGTCTCCTGAAAATAGTTATTATAAGAGAACTCGATGAGAGGGATATACTTATCCCAAAAACCACTGAAATCAAGGACACATGCTTGGAGCATATCTTATAGAACATGTATTGTCTATTCCAATTTTCCATTGGTCTGAGGGTGAAAATATGTGCTTAGAAGTACCTGAGTCCTCATATATTTCTACAAATCCTGCCAGAACCGTGAAGTGAAACAAGCATCCCTATATGAAACGATAGTACGTAGAACCCTATGTAGTCATATGATTTCATGGGAATATTGTCTTCCCAACTCATCAACTGAGAAAGTCTCCCATATAGGAATGAAGTGGGATGAATTCGTTAGTCGTTCAATACTACCCAAATAGAATCTCTACCCCTCGGTGACCTAGGTAATCCGAATACAAAATCTACAGCGACATCCTCCCATTTCAATTTTGGGACTGAAAGAGGCTGTAACATGCCTGAAGGTCTCTAGTGCTCCACCTTAACTAGATGACAGCTAGAAAACCTAGTGATGAAGCCTGCAATCTAGTTTTTCAATCCAGGGCACCAATACTAGCGTCATATATCTCGATACATCTTTCAGATGCCTTGATGAACTGCTCCCTAAGATGCATGGGAATATTTCATCAACTCCTCTATCATATATGACAGAACCCAGATACATCCACATAGAAGAGGACATTGTCTCTATCCACATACCAATCCAGAGGTGGGTTATCTCCTAATATACTCTCAAGGAGAACCAAACCTTCAGTATTTGAAAACTGCCTACTCTTCACCTTATTAAAGAGGGAAGAGGTAATTTTTAATACTAATATGTAAGACTTCTTGTGACTATCATGAAACTGTAGATGAAGTTTAGAAAAGAGGGCCATTAACTTCCATTCATCACTAGCTTCCTATACGGCCTGTGTTTGAGTTTCCTGTCTCAATGCATCAACAACCACATTGCCCTTTCTAGGTGTATAGGTAAGCTCAAAATCAAAGGATTGTAGATATTTGACCCATCTACACTATACAAGGTTCAATTCACACTATGAAAATATATACTTGAGGATATTTTGATCTGTATACACCACAAAGAACTCACCCAATAGGCAATGTCTCCAGCAACGTAAGGCATGGACAACTGCTACTAGTTTGAGGTCGTGTGTCAGGTAATTTCTCTTTTGAGGCCTCAAATGTTGAGATCCATACACACTGAATTTGTCTTCTTGCATAAACACTACTCCTAGACCAATTATTAATGCATCAAAGAAGATTATATAACCTTTACCAGGTTCTGGAAGAATCAGAATTGGTGCTGAGACAAGTCTCCCTTTCTGTTCTTTAAAGGCTTTCTCACACGCTTATGACCATAGAAACTTAACACCCTTCTTTTTAAGTTTAGTAATAGGTGACATAATATGTGAGAAGTATTATATAAAATGAATGTAATATCATATTATCCCTAAGAAACTTCTAATAACAAACACATTTTTGGGATGCTCTGAGGAAACTACAGCACTAACCCTTCAAGGGTCTACAAAAAATCCTGATTCTGAGATAATAAAACCCAAGAAGTGAAACTTCTCGGTCTAGAAGTCGCATTTAGAATGCTTGGAATAAAGATGATATTCTATTATTGTATTCATAATAATCTCAAGATTTTTGGCATGGTTGTTATGAGTGTGAGAATACACCAAGATATCATCCAAAAATACCATGACAAAAGAGTCCAAATAGTGGTGAAAAACCAATTCATCAAATCCATGAAAATGGCAGGTGCATTAATAAGATCTCACAATATAACAAGATACTCATATAAACCATAATTTCTACATAAAGTTGTACAAGGTATGTCGGATTGTCTAACTCGAACCTGATGATAACCCGATCTCAGGTCAATCTTAGAGAACATCTTTTCTTTTTAGAGCTGGTCAAAGAGTTCATCAATTCAGTGAAGTGGATACTGATTCATGACTGTAAGTTAGTTCAACCTTTTGTAATCCATGCATAGACGAAGAGTTCCATTTTCCTTCTTGGAGAAAAGCATGGGAGAAACCCAAGATGATATAATAGGCCATATAAATACTTTGGCCTCTGGGTCCCTTATCTACTGCTTGAGCTCCTGAAGCTCAGTAGGTGCCATCTTGTATGGTGGAATGGAAACTAGATATGCTCCTAGAAAAAGATCAATTGTAAAATCTACCTCTATCTTAGGAGGTATTCCAAAAAATTAATCAGAAAAGACTTCCCTAAAATAATCAACTATTGGAGGAAAATCTGTTTGAAGCAATACCTGATCTACCCCAAAAATATTTACAATATATGCGGTCACTTCACCTATCCCACGATGCTTTGGTCTAGCTCTCCCAGCCTAGACATCCCACTCACCTTTTTAAAGATAACTTCTACCTTTTAGTGACATAAAAGAAACCCTGCAACAATAGCAGTCTACAAAGGCATGTTAGTGGACTAAAAAATCTATACTGAGAATGACATCGAAGCCCGTCATCTCGAGAATAATGAAATTCCACAAGAAAGGGTAACTGCCTACCTCAAGGGGACAACCCCTACACTAGCGCATTCCCTTTATCCATATTCCTAATGGTGTATCGAGGGGCATTACACCATAGTGATACTGTATCTCTAGTCTGAGACTTTCCACAATGGATAAAGAAATAAAAGAGTTTGAAGAACCTGTAACAAACAAAGCAAAGACAATATTAGGGGATAATAGAATAGTACCTTGTACTATAGATGGTCATGAATCCCAATCCTTGGGTATTGGTTGTAAAGCATGAAACTGACATGATCTATAACCCTATGCAAAAAATTGACTACCACGATCATGACTGCTCTACTGGCACTACTGGTGATCAGGGGTCGGACTACCATGACCACGACCTCCTCCTTAGCTATACATGCAGTGCTATTAAAACTCCCCACCTGACATGGTGCAAAAGAATTCACTCCTATGTGTGGAGCATATATTTATCCTTTTCCACTCAAAGATGGTGCAAGGGTCCTGCAAAAGCGCTAAAGATAACCCATACGACTGTAGGACTAACACTCCAAAGGGTCTCTATCCCATTGGGGATTCTTATTCCCTAGTCTTCCACAATTTAGACACATCATAAAGCTATCAAACTGGATACTCTGGCTACCACTACCCTGATGAAAAACCTCAAGGGAATGCTTTCTTCCATCGGAAGAACTACTGGCCTGATGCAACACTGATCCTTTAAACTCGATGCTTGTTCTATCCCTTAGGTTACATTCAGTGATGAAGGAATAATCAACTATTTCAAAAAAGGTTGTAAGGTGAAAGACATTCACCTGAGTTTAGATGGCGTACTCGAGCCCATCCTCAAAACGTCTAGTACACAAATGCTCATTACTAGCTAGAAGTGGTGAAAAGTGATGTAAATTAGTGAAATGTGCTGAATATTACATAAATGACATAAAACCCTTCTCTAGATGCATAAACTCTCTAGATCATTCATCTCATAGTGCTAGAGGAAAGAACAGATCATAGAATGCAGTTGGAAAATCAAACCATAACATGCCCTGATGATGAACGACTTGGTTAACCACATCCCAACAATACTTGGACAGATCCCGAAGTATGTATGTAGAAATATTTAATCTCCACTCTGGAGGAATTTCCATATTCTCAAAGATAAAAACATGGCCTCTATCCAAGACTTAGAATCCTGAGAACCTCCATCCCCTGAAAAAGTAGGAGGATGCTGTTACTGGAACTCACCGGTCAGATCATCCATCGTAGGCACAACTTGTGGAGAACCTTTCATGGAATGCATCAGATGTAATAAAATATCATAAACCTGGGCATTGGTTCTCAGATCAAGTACAGAAACTAGTGCCTCAAGTGGCACTCCTAGAAGTAAGACTGGAAGTTCAAGTCCCACCATGTCTGGAGCGTGGTCGTCACCACCTTCTTGGTGAATGATACGAGGGAGTCATGGAGACATTGGTCTAAAAATGCTGAGAACACACCTCAAAAAAAGATTAGAATAAAATTATATCATCACTAATGGAATATGAACATAAGAAAAATCACTACTCAAGGCATACTACCCAAACTACCCTCTTAGACACCCAGGTATTGGTAAGTGATCAGGTATAAGTTTCATATTATTTTGTAGTAAATTTCTAGGTTCACTACTTTACCTTTCATAAACATGAAAAGTAAGGATAAGTATGTGAAACCAATTCATTTTAGATTTCAGGATTCACTTTATAATGGATATCCATTTTCAATGAATCAGTTCCCATACACCTATCACAAAAAATGACACCCATTTTTATACTATATTGGATTGACTCGCTAAATTACTCATCCCAACCCATGAGGGCCCATACAACTCACGAATTAAGATATGAAATTACTCAATAGAAGACAAATTATTACATGTACAGGAAACTAACACAACACCTCTCAACGTTCACAAGAATATAAAGTAATGCAAAGTAGTGAAATGCACCTATATGGCATGGAAATATTCATGAGATGTGAACACTAGGTGCCTATAATGATGCATGTAGCAATGCTATTTTCCCTCATATCATCGGGATAAGGATGAAATAAATTCTCAAAAAGAGTAATAATCAACAAAACCACACAACATGCGCATCACCCAATGGTGAAATAATATCAACCGTAATAGAAAAAATTAGAATAACAATTATAATTTAGACAACTTGGTTTTTACACCAAACATGGGTTCGCGACACCCAAGCATGACTTATGACCAAGTTCCAAGAATTATTATTCTCTAATATATTGTCTCCAAATAGTAAAGTAAGAAAAGAAACAACCTTTGATACCACTTTGTGACATCCCAGACCTGGATTCCACTTAACAGGTACCCCGAGCCCGGTGGGCCACATGGAATCAAGCACAACTTCTCGACCACCAGAGGCAACAGAATAGCAGTGAGGGTCTAGGGTGTGTCCATGGGAAGACCATGCCATCATTATCAGAGTGCAGACCATCAGAAGGAATATAAATTAATAGTAAACATCAGAAGCAATATAAATGATATAAATAAATAGCGGAAGCAACTGATTCAATAGATACATGAGAATAACCATAACTGTATCAATTTAAACAATGATGATGTAATGTCATGTCACAAAAAGAATTCAAAACATGGATACTATACAATAGTAATAAAAGTTCTACAAGTTAAATGAAAACAAAGACTACTCCAAGCATCCCAATATCCAACATAGTTATATGCTATCAAGCTTCATCCTAAACAACAAGCAATCAAGTGTTTAAAGACGTATGCTTCACTTTGTCAACACCTGCAACCATGTAATCTACTTCGGGTACCAAATATCTTTCAAAGAGGGTGTGAGATAAATCTCAGTGGGCCACCACCAACAGTGTCTATAACCTTCGGCCCATGTAATAGAATATAGCAGTGTGAAGGCATGCATATATAAAGTAAAGAAAGCAATACAATATAACTAAATAACCAAGTAACTACTTCATCCCTCAGCTGGTGTCTGAACAAGTAACCAATTCATTAATTAAGTGATTACTATTTAATGTTAATAGGTCATGCGAGGCATATCCAGCAATGACATCACCTCATGATTGTATAAGTAGTGAAGTTCCCAAGAAGTAACAAGGAAACCTACTATAGATATCCAGTGAGGGAGTTCCATGGTAATAACCAGGGTAATATAAATCTCACGAAATGCTAAACCAGTAGTATCTGAGTCTAGCTAAGGGTAAGAGTGTAATTCAAGGAGCATAATCTAAGGAATTCCACAATAAAGCACCTACTGAGTCCAAGGTTATTGACTAAGGTAAAATGGGGATAAGAAATGACAGGGCCCTATGGGCTTTCACCATGGCACCTACTAGCCAATGCTGGATCAAAAGAGTGTATATGAGGTATCTTGTAATAGTGTAAAGGACCGTACTGTAGTATATCGAGAATATGAGGAATAGATAAGAACCATAGTCTAGGTGGGTATCAACCTAAGAAAATTCCATTCTTGAATCAGAATGAGGTTCTCGATGCCCATGGTATTATCCTCTTAGAATCAAAGGCGTGATCAAGTTAGTCCATTCCTATTTGATACGGTAATCATGTAATAGTTCATTTGGTTCAACTATTTCCTTCCATTAGTTTAGATAGGTCAAGTAGATTTGAAACCATTTATTTATTGGTCCAAGGCTTGTCTTCCATTAGTTTGGTTAGTCCAAGTAGTGTTACAACAATTTAATCAAGTCTTAATTAACCATTAAGGAATATAAATTGGAGAGGTTCACTCTGATAACTTCCATTAACATGGAAATTGGTGATATGGACATGTAACCTTAATTAAAACTCATTTGTTAAGGGAAATATATATACATAGTATACTCTCCATTTCACATGTCACATTTAATAATCATTTGGAAGAACTTACCTTAGGTGGGTCAAGTGGTGAGCATAAGTGGTACATTCAATTACACAATTCTCATTAATAAAAATTGATTTATTATGGAAAGGATCACTTTTAGGAAGGTTAAGGAATGGAACACCAGTGTGATGGCTCAAACATGCCGAAACACTAAAATCCCAAATATGGCATAACCTTCTACATGAGGCAGATTGAGTTTTGGGTGTAACTTCTAACAACTAATCACATATTTGGAAAGATCATAACCATACAATTTTATCAAGTATAATCATGGAATGCATATTTAAGAAATGGCTTCTGATGAAATCTTTGGGCCCACACAAACATTCCAAAATCAATAAACTTTAGGGATAAGTTATAGACCACCCACCTTAGGGTTATACGATCATTCTCCTATTGTATCAGCCCTTGGTTTCCCTTGTATCAGAGTAGATCTAAGAAAAGGAGAAAAATGATCACATGATGATAACTTGGTTGAGGGTGAAAGAGAAGAAGAATGGTTAAAGAGGACACAAGTACTTACCGTTGCACATGCAACATGATGAATGAAATCTCGATCGAATGTCGGATGATGGAGACCTACTAATTTCATGTTTAGATATTAAAAAAGCCCCAAATTGAGAGAGAAATAGGTAAATCACACATAAAATCGAATTAGGGAGGAAGGGGTGGCTTGATAGATCATTAAGGAAAAAATTGGAAAAAAATTACCCAAAAAAATTAACTTGCACATGGTTTGTCTGCACAGTTTGTCAAACTGTGCGCAAACCATGCGGGATGGCTCTGCCTGAACAGTTTGGTCTGCATGGTTGGTTAAACCATGCGCAACCCATGCACGAGTACCTAGGGAAAAAATGGAACTCACATGGTTATGCTACATGGCCATGCACCAAACATACATGGTGGCTCTGTCCGAAAAAACTGCATCCGCATGGTTTTCCAAACCGTGCTGAATTCTTTACGGTTTACTCTAAACCATGTGCAAAGTCTTTTTTCTCTAAATATATGGGTTATAAGATCTGAAAAATCCCTAGAAACCCTCAGAACATTTACAAACTTATTATGTATCCAAATTAGGTCCAAATTAATGATTTAAATGAAAACATTAAAGTATCCATACCTGAGTGAAAAACTGGGTTCTTACAATCCATAATTATTTTTAAATTATAATTTTATTCTATGTCCATATTTTCATTTCCCACTAATGTTTTATTATTTTGAATCCAGGTTATGTATTATAACTGACGACCTTCATACGCGCCTTTATCTATTTTCAAGTGTATGTTTAATAAACACTTTTTATAATGTGGGAATTTAGAAAAGGTATTATAAAATGTCCAAACATTTGATTATTGAGAAAAAATTGAAATTTCTAGGATGGAATTAATTAAGCGGGTGTGGTGGATGTAATATCTTGGTATTTTAAAATAAAACTTTGTTTGATAGTGTATATAACATGCAACACTGATCCTAAATGAACAATAAAATATTATTATTTAAATATGACCATTATAATATAGACGTTGAATTAGTGTGTATGAATATGATTAAATGGATTTTGAAATATATATAAATTTCATAAAAAATATATATGTAGTGATTAATTCTTTATAAATATGAACTCATTTTTTAGAAAAGTCATTTTATGATTGAAAAAAACATTTTCTTTAAAAATTATTTTTATTGCCTTTTTTGAGAAAATGACTATAGTTAATTTATTAAAATTTTAGAAATTATATTTTATAAAAAATGTATAAGATTTTAAATAATCAAATCATAATTATATTTAGGTGTAATTTTGGTATTTTTTGAAAGGATTTATTTTTTAGTGAATTGTGAAAAATACCAATTTTTGCGAAAGTATTATTTTATTTTCATTAAAAAGTATCATTATGATTTGAGTTTTATATCAAATAAGAATAAGTATTATTTAATTATATATAATATAATTAACTTCATTTGAATCATCATTATAGCTTATTTTGGTATAAGTACAATTTTTTTTCTTAAAAATGCATTTTTTTCTAAAAACTATTTTTCACTATGTTTTATGAATTTAAATTAAAATAAATTTCTGAAACTTATATAAATTAAATATTGAAAAATTTATTCCATATTTTTGAATAATTTTGTTCAAATTTTTAAAATAGTTCCCTTGTTTAGACATTATGAATAATAACTTTAATAATTTTTTACCATATTAAAGGTCAAATCGAGTAATTAAGGTTAACAATTGTTTGATAATTACTAATGAATGACCCTAAATTTGGATTAATTTTATTGGATGGGTTTATATTTTCCATAATCATCCATGTATTTAATATATTTCCTTTTTTCCATTTGGACATGATTTTAACCTTTATAATATGTAAGTGAATATAAAGGAAAAAATGTCACACTCATGTTTTTAATAACTATAATTTTTTTAACATAGTGATAAATAGAGGATATGTATGGTTATAAATACGAACTTGAAATATAAATTATTATTTTCATAATTTTGTTTTAATTATAATTTTTAGGGATTAAATTATTTCCTTTACTTATCACACAATACTTAGACAATTATTATTTAATTTATAGAAAAACTAAATTAATAATATTAAAAATATTTAAAGTAATATAATATGTAAAAAATATTTTTATTAAAGATTTTTAGATAAATATAACATATTAAGGATGTTTTATTTGACTATATGAATATTAATATTTTGACATGATGTTATTGAAGTCAAAGTAAATGAATAATTCTAAAATTGACATTAATGACATCTTATAAAAAGTAATAATATATTAAATGATTTAAAATTCATAAAAATACTATATTAATACAAGTGAATGGAATTTTATTTATGAAATTTTCTATGGCTTATTTATGAGTATTTTATCCTATTATAGTAATTATATTAACCCCTAAAGAGTAAAAACTTTGATATCACTGTAATTATCAAAAGGGTTATTAGAGGGTTAAAACCATAATATAATGTTAAAAATGTAATATAAACTTGAATAAATTTTAATATATGATATTATTTATAATTATAATAAAATCATATTATAATATTATCAATTTGGATCCATTTGGAAATCTAAATTAATTTATATTAAATTAATATTTTAAGAAATTCCAAGAGTCCCCCTCCCCTCTCTTATAAAATGGCACCTCTTCTTCTCATTTATTCACACATAAAGAAACTTTTGTTTAATATAATAAATAAAAAATACTTTAATTACATCCCTAACAACATGATAGAGGATTTTTTTTGATTATAAAACTAACCTAGGAAATCTTTTAGTGTAAACCTTAAGAGGTTGTTCAGAGAAGTGGTATCATTCTTAACCAACTATTTTTGTTTTATTTATTCTTACAACTCATTAAAATATTACTTGAATATGATTATATAATAAAATAATTATCATAAAAATAATAATATGTTATTATTTTAATGTAATAACCTTTATCTATCTCATCTTCCATCAAATTAAAAATAAAACCATCATTTGTTTGTACGACAAACTATAGTCTCATGAACTGATGTAATTCATTTCCATCACCGTATATCATAAATGGACAGAAAAATAGATTTAATGTATATAAATATATGATAATTATGAAATATTTATAATTCTTAAAATATAATATATCATATAATTTCTTACCATTCAATCCATTTAAGAATGATAACACCGTTCATACATAAGTGTGGAATACCACTTCCATGAGGTGATGTGATTTATTTTTCATCACCAAATCACATGAATCATATATATAAGTTTATTAAAAGAAATAAAATGGATCTTATGATATATTTATAATTATGGATAGATAAAATAATACTTACCTTCTTTTCATAGTTATCATTGAAAAATGAAAATGTTACTCATGCGAACGTACAACCTATCATCTCCATGATTGAAACACAATTTGTTTTTCACAACCATCATTCATGATTGATTTTAAATGTATAATTTATGAATAAAATATTATGATTATTTTAGGATTATTATTTTGTATATGATGGAATAATGACTGTAACACCCCAGGTAAATAAAGAATATGAAATTTTCACATGTATCCATATTTGTGAATAAAATATTAATATTACTTTAAAGGGGACTCTATGCTCGATGGCGTACCCAACACGCAACAACGAGTTTCTTGGGAATCTTACGTTGCACTCTAATAATAAAATAATATTATTTTAAATGGTAGTTAACATGTAGCCTTTGTATTGGTGGGAATGAATAGAAATAACTAAAATATTATTATTTATGTTTTTAAATGCTTTTACATTTATCCAAATAAAGATAAAGGCTTAAAATACGGAAAGAATTCAATTTTAGGCGTATATGCCCTAGTTTTCACTAAAGGTTCACTTATCGCCTTTTAATGGTGAACCATCATTAAATATAGTTTTATTCACTCTTATACATTCTATTGGACCAAATAAAACTCTTCTTAAGAATTGAGACATCAAAATTTAATTTGTGTAAATTTTTGGTATCTTTCCGATAAAGTTCACTTTTTTAATGAATAGTGTAAAATGTTGTATTTTAATTCAAAACCTATTTTTAATCTAATTTATTTATATTATTAGATTATCTTTTGAATTGGTTTTAAAGTGAAATTAGAATATATTTTTACCATTAAATCCAATAGTGGTCGTTGGAATTAATTTCACTTTGAAATCAGACTTAAACTAGTGTCAATCTTTTGATACTTATTGTTTCATAAAAACACTCTATTTGCTCTGACAGCAGGAATTAATTATTAAATTAATTAATTTGACTTATATGTTTTTAATTTTTTAAAATAGACTTCATTTTTGAATTCTGAATATCAAATATATCTTAGGGTGAATTTTTGGTATTTTTCTGAAAAACTTCAATTTTTGATGAATAGTGAAACCACTAAGTGGTACTTATAAAAACTGATTTTTCCGTTTAAATGAAATTTTGCCATATTTGTGTTTTGAATTTTAAAAATTGGACATACATGGTTGTCATTAAGAAGTAAAATGCGGTTCAATGGGATAAAAATAATTTTTTGGTGAATAGTAACTTATTAAGTTTTTAATTGCGATTAGAGGTTATTAGTGTAGTTTATGGTAAGAATAATGTTTTAATAAAATTAAATTACCTAGACACATGTTATACCCTCATTGGATGTGTCTTGGCCGACCAAGAAAATCCATGGGTCAACTTGGGGACCCCATGAAGCCACTTTGGTTGGAAAATGACATAAATATCTTTTTATTTAATGTTTAAGTAAAAATGACACAAACATGAGATGTTTTACTAAAAAAATTTTTAAATGGGGTTATACAAGTCATACTTTTGACTATAAATAGTAATTGGAAAGATAAAAGGATTTCCTACATCATAGTAGTTTTTTTATAATTTTTAGAAATTAAATAAATTAAATTATTTATGACATCATGATGATGCAATGATGACATCATTATTTAACGATTTAAATAAAATGGAAAGATAATGTAATATCTAAGACCTAAACATGTCCAAAACATATTGGATGAGTGGATTTCTAACCCTTATCACCTTATCCTAGAAATAAATCAATTTTGGACCTTTAAAATTCGAAACTCTTTTGAAAATAAAGTAACATTTTGTAACTTTACAAGAGTGCCCCTCCTCTCCTCTTATAAAATTACCCCACCTCTACTTCCTTACCCACACTCCCAAAGCATTTGGCTCGGCAAACCCCTACCCATTTTGTCTCTACACTTCCCTATCTTACTCCTTGAATCCTCACTTTTGGGATAAGGCTTCCCAAGGAAGCCTTTGAGCTCAAACCAAAAGGAGTTACCCGATTTTAAGGTAATGTCTTCACTTGTGTCCTTTTGTTTTATTTTGCTTCTCCAACCCCCTAAAATATTTTTATTCATTTATTTTGTAACAAATACAGTATCTTCATTATACTAGGCTGTTGTTATAATAAGTATTAGAGCTACACTTACACATACCTACATCTAATCGTTAAAGAACATACTGTTTCTGTGGATGGCGAATTTCTGCCTCCCGAAACGATGATTGTTCAACATTCTTCTAACACCTTAAAAGGTGGCCATTAAGATGAAAATATATTTATATATGATATATAATATGTTTATGTTTTACTTAAGCTTCTGTATTTTTCATTTATGGAATACCTTTATGGTTTCCATTATTGGTAAAGACGATATCTTCATTTTAGGAAGTGCGGACTACCGCCCCCTCAAAGTGATTTGATTCGTTAATACCATATGTGGCACGTATAAAGGATATATTTAATGATATTATATATGATACCATACTAGAATTAAAATACTATTATGTATCATTATGTTTTAATTCCATTAAATATGAAATAGAAATGGAAGTAGCATTCATGCGTACATACGACTTACCGTCTCCATGAACGGTACATTTCATTTCTTATCTCAAAATGTTATGTAATATTATAAGTACATATATATAATGGATATATACGTAATATATTAAATCTAAATTATGGATATCATTCTGGAATTATAACATATATATATATATCTCTCTCATTTTGTTTTAATTCCATTAATATGACAAAAAATGAAAGTAGCGTTCATGCGTACGTACGGCCTACCATCTCCATGAATGATGCTTTTCGTTTTTTATATCCAAATGATATGGAATAGTATAAAATGAATATTTAATGGATATATATGATATTTTAATCATTAATAATTTTCTTGAAATTGTTTACTTATAACTACATGGATAATCTTTTTTCAAACAAGTTCATTTTTGACTCATGTACCAAACATCGGCAAAAACGTCTGATATGAAATAACATTATTAAACAATTATTATAACATTATAATATGTGATATGAAATGAATAATAATATATAAAGTAGGTACTTAGGAAATTATTAATTGACCAAAGTTTATTATTCAGGAATATAAAGAAACGAACAAGACAAGTTGGACTTGAGGTAAGGGATCCTACTCCTCTCTTTCTTTTTAAGTACACTCTTTTATGTCATTCTGTTTAAGATCATCTTTATTATGATTGGGATGTTATTTAATATTAATCCTACTGTACTTTTTATGTTCATATGGTGAAAGAACCTATTTTCTCTCATCAATCCATTTTGGATGTTTTTGAGTGGCGCCATTAGGCTGCTGAATTTTCATAAGAGATCTAACCTCTCTCTTTATTTTTAAGTACTCTCCATTATGTAACTTCTTTTAAGCACCTCTTTGTTATGTTGGGGGATGTTCTTTTGTATTCATCTTTCTGTAAACTTTATGTTGATATTATTATAGACCCTATTTCCTCTCATCAATCCATTTTGGAAGTTTTAAGTGGCGCCGTTAGGCTGCCGAGTTTTCGTAAGGGATTTTTTCATCTCACTTTTATTCCCGTGAGATTTAAGCTACATTTGCCATAATTTCCTTTTAGTGGTGTATTTACTTCCCATTATTTTACTCATTGTGTAATATACATTCTTTTATGAGTATTTACATCAATTTTGTATTGTCCTTCTTTCACGAGGTGTATGTTTCGAAAGATACCCATGTCAGTAAGGGAACCTTTCACCTTCCTCCTTTTAAAAGACTTCTTTTGTTGGGTCTTTTAATCTACATATTTTTATGTTAGGATATGTTCTCATATATCCTTATTGATTTAAATTTTATGTCCAAGTGATGGGATACCCTTTTTTATCTCTCATCAACTCATTTTGATGTGACGCCGTTAGGCTGTCAAGGGAACTTCTTAACCCAATTTCGATTTCTTTGGGTTCAACATGTTGTTATTGAATATGTCATCCTTTGAATATGTGTGAAAGACCTTTGATTGTTTTAAACTTAATATCCTCTTATATTGGTTGTATTTATATCTGTCACACATAATTATGAGATTGATTTATTCTTATTTTAAGGATACCTTCCTTATAGGGGATTTCATCCCATTTTACATTTCTATTAAGACTTCATTGTTGTTATGCACCAATTCACTCTTATATGGTGTATATACTGTATTTTGGAATATTATATCATGAATTCCATTATTCTCATGATATTATAATGTTCTGATTAAATGTTATTCCTCAATTATTGTATTCAAGTGTCTCTGATTTTGTTAAAAACCCTTTAACTAAAATATGGTTTTAAATGTTTTAATGATTTATTCTTATAAATATTTCTCATTAATATCCATGTTATCAAAATAGTTTTAAGGATTTACTTATATGGATATTAATGGTTTAAAATGTTAAAACCTTCAAAGTGGTATGAGACACTTTGATTCAAAGATCTCTTTATTAAATGTTTTAAATGGTTTTGAAAATGGTTTTTAGAATGGATTCATTATTTCAATATCTTAAAATGTTATATTGTTATTGCAATGTGGGGATGTTATCTTTACTTTATACTTAAGTTATGTGCTATGATTATGTTATGGTTCTTGGGAATTATTATGAAGATGGGTGGTTCTGTGATAAACTAAGGGCGGGTGAGCCCGATATAGCTCTCCAATGCATTGGGTAACGTGAAGGAGTGAAACGTTAAGGTTTCTCCGAAGAGATTTAGGGAATATAATGTGGTGGGTATTCCAAACGTAACCAAGAGGGTTACTCCCTACGTAATAATGTTATGAATGCCTCAAGTTACCTTTTATGTCTTATGATTTCTATGATTTATTCATGATTTGATGAGGTATGTTAAAGTGCCTATGTTTTATGGGTAAAGTATGATTTCATTCTTATATATATCTGAACTCATGTTTGATTTCCATATTTTTATAACCCTTACTGAGCTTTTTATGCTCATCCCATGTTTTTGAAATGTTTTTCACAGGTCAAGGGAATGGTACATGATGGGATGATAGTGTCAAGGATGTGTCAAGAAAGAATCCATGTTTTATTTTAAATATGTTTCCATTGATGGGAAGAATGGATACTGTCTTTTATGTAACCAATTTGCTTAAATTTGGATTGTAATGCAAGTTTCATGATCTAATTCTCTAAAACTCTAAACCTGAAAAGATCCTCAATGTTTAATCTTGTAATAACTCAAGATTAAGTAAGGTTTAAGGCTGGGGCCTTATAGTTGGTATCAGAGGTTGGTTTAGATAACTTTAGAGGTTAGGGTATTCTTTAAGCCTAAGTGGCATTACCATAATGGTTAGGATTTCAGAAAGAGTCCTAGTTTTAGATAAAGTGAATGAGTAAGTATATCTTAGTGTTTTTCTTCCTCATTAGTACATGATGGTTTTTTGATATACTCACACTGACCTTTTTGGTTTTAGTAAATGGATGGATCTAGCAGGCACCAAAGTAACAGTGGATGTGATGGAAACTATGACTGTTTTTTGAGCAAGCAACTGAATGATATGGGAGCTGCAATGAGAACTCTTGTGATTATCCTCAACCAACTATCTGGAGTCATGATTAACCGCCCAAACCTTAGTGATTTCTCTAAGGCATAATATATGTGAGAAACAAATCCCTACAGAAGTACAGGTAATAATCATAAAGGTAAGTGTGTTAAAAAACCTATGTGTCAAAGATGTGGAAAGAAACACCTAGGAAAATGTTTCAAAGGGACAGAAATATGCTATAGATGTGGAAATGAAGGTCATAAAGAAAGAACCTACCATAGAAAAAGGAAGCATCCAGTTGACTCGAGGAAAGGGAAAGAAGTTCTTTCTAAGGGATCAATTGAATGTTTTAAATGTGGTGTGCATGGTAATTATGCAAACACATGTCCTATGAAGAAGTTTCGTGAATGGGATCACCAAGAGCGTACAAATGTTCATTTACCAATACCTAATTCCATTCCGATTGAGGATGAAGAAACTGACAATGGCCAATCAAAGGTATGTATTATTTCATGACTATTGTTTTCCTATTTTGGAATCTTAGGATATGATTCATGATTTTGTTTGTAGGAAAGAGGTATTTCAGAATAAGTTGGAAAGGAATGGTTAATGGATCATGAAGAATGTTGAATGAGTAAGATGTCAACATATAAGGGATTCAAGAGTTATGGTGAAATTATTAAGAGTATTAAGTCTCTTTTGATGATGGGGTTATATTAGAAGACTTTTTATATTATGTGTAACCCTGATGTTTAATATATGAAAATTTTATTCATGGAATATTTATCTTTTATTTTGTGGACATTGTTATAAAGAAACATTTGGTTTTATATGATCTTTACTTTTGAGGTAATTATGGGTTACTATATGTGATGATTGAAGTGAAAGGCATGAGATAAAATTGAGGTTAAATTATGTTATGGTTATTTTTGATGATTTTTTCCCTTTTTGGGGAATTATTTGAGAATTAAATAGTTTTGGAAAAAGGACAACACGCAGACCATGTGACTACCCATCGCGTTGGACAAAGCTGCGGGAATCGAACCCACAACCAAAGTGCGACTGGTATTTATTACCTACCACTGGACTACGTGAAGTCCTTGGTTTGTTTTACTTATTCTTTTTAGTTATATTATTTTATGAATTATGAGTAAGTTGATTTTGGGTTATTTATGAAAATGATTAACCTATCATGGAGGATATGTGATTAAGTTAATTACTTTTCAGTACGAGACTTTAGAAGCAACTGATGTTGTTTGGAGATAAATGTTACGATTTAACTTGGAAGACTATGTGACTAAATCCTTCAAATATTTGGGTTTCAATCTTAGATTGGTTTACTTTGAAGAATTTTATGGACAAATTGTTTATCGGATGGTCCTCGTTGAACTTTGGATTTTGTTGGAAAATTTTGGAGATTAAGCATAGATTTTCTTTTTAAAGGGTTATCCTTTTCTGGATTATCTGACCTTGTACTAACCTTTTTGGTTTTGGTTTTTGTTAAACCCTAAAGACATGTGAAGTATATAGTTCTCTTTGGTGGATTAGGTGATTCTCTAGAAGTTGATTATAGTACTCTTAATGCGAACAAGTCTCCCTAAATACTCGTCTTTTGGAAAAAATATGAGTTTTATTAAGGAATCTAGTAAAAGATGAATATCAACATGATAAGTGATTATGTTTCCTTATGAATAAATTCCTCAATAAAAAGTAATTTAAAACAAAAATTTTGTCTATTAACTTTTCCAACTGGGGAATTAAATACTGTTTAACCCATCACAAGTTTGTGATTTTCTTATGGTTAACTTTCTCCTAGACATGTTTACTATCACTCTCCCTCAAGAACATGACCCTTTGATTTTTCTTCCATTTCCTTGTTTTTCTACATGGAATCCTAGTATGGGTTAACTTGGGTGACCTCTGTACTTATCTTCCTTTATTTTAAAGTGATTGTTTTACCGACTCTTGTTCCGATGTGGGACTTTCAAGGATGTTTCCAAGCTCAATTTTAAAAATTGCGAGGACACAATTCCCAAAAGGGGGGAAGGATGTAACACCCCAGGTAAATAAAGAATATGAAATTTTCATATTTATCCATTTTTTTGAATAAAATATTAATATTACTTTAAAGGGGACGCTATGCTCGATGGCGTACCCAACACGCAACAAAGAGTTTCTTGGGAATCTTACGTTGCACTCTAATAATAAAATAATATTATTTTAAATGGTAGTTAACATGTAGCTGTTGTATTGGCGGGAATGGATATAAATAACTAAAATATGATTATATATGTTTTTAAATGTTTTCACATTTATCCAAATAAAGATAAAGGCTTAAAATACAAAAAGAATTCAATTTTAAGCGTATATGCCCTAGTTTTCAATAAAGGTTCATTTATCACCTTTTGATGGAAAACCATCATTAAATATAGTTTTGTTCACTATTATACATTCTATTGGACCAAATAAAACTCTTCTTAAGAATTGGGACATCAAAATTTACTTTGTGTAAATTTTTGGTATCTTTCCGATAAAGTTCACTTTTTTAAAGAATAGTGTAAAATGTTGTATTTTAATTCAAAACCTCTTTTTAATCTAATTTATTTATATGATTAAATTATATTTTGAATTGGTTTTAAGGTTAAATTAGAATATATTTTTACCGTTAAATCCAATAGTGGTCGTTGGAATTAATTTCACTTTGAAATCAGACTTAAACTAGTGTCAATCTTTTGATACTTATTGTTTCATAAAAACACGCTATTTGCTCTGACAGTGGGAATTAATTATTAAATTAATTAATTTGACTTATATGTTATGAATTTTGTAAAATAGACTTCATTTTTTAATTCAGAATATCAAATATAGCTTAGGGTGAATTTTTGGTATTTTTCTGAAAAACTTCAATTTTTGATTAATAGTGAAACCACTAAGTGGTACTTATAAAAACTGATTTTTCCGTTTAAATGAAATTTTTCCATCTTTGTGTTTTGAATTTCAAAAATAGGACATACATGGTTGTCATTAAGAAGTAAAATGTGGTTCAATGGGATAAAAATAATTTTTTGGTGAATAGTAACTTATTAAGTTTTTAATCGTGATTAGAGGTAATTAGTGTAGTTTATGGTAAGAATAATGTTTTAATAAAATGAAATGACATAGAGACATTTTCTACCCTCATTGGATGTGTCATGGCCGACCAAGAAAATCCATGCGTCAACTTGGGGACCCCATGGAGCCACTTTGGTTGGAAAATGACATAAATATCTTTTTATTTAATGTTAAAGTAAAAATGACACAAACATGAGATGTTTTACTAAAACAATTTTTACATGGGGTTATACAAGTCATATTTTTGACTATAAATAATCATTGGAAATATAAAAATATTTCCTACATCATAGTATTTTTCTTTATAATTTTTAGAAATTAAATAAATTAAATTATTTATGACATCATGATGATGCAGCGATGACCTCATTATTTAACGATTCAAATAAAATGGAAAGATAATGTAATATTTAAGACCTACACTTGTCCAAAACCTATTGGATGAGTGGATTTATAACCCTTATAGCCTTATCCTAGAAATACATCAATGTGGGACCTTTAAAATTCGAAACTCTTTTGAAAATAAAGTAACATTTTGTAACTTTACAAGAGTACCCCTCCTCTCCTCTTATAAAAGGCCCCCACCTCTACCTCCTTACCCACACTCCCAAAGCCTTTTTCTCGTCCAACCCCTGCCCATTTTGTCTCTCCACTTCCCTATCTTACTCCTTGAAGCCTCACTTTGGGAATAAGTCTTCCCAAGGAAGCCTTTGAGCTCAAACCAAAGGGAGTTACCCGATTTTAAGGTAATGTGTTCACTTGTGTCCTTTTGTTTTATTTTGCTTCTCTAACCCCCTAAACTCTTTTTATTAATTTATTTTATAACAAATACAGTATCTTAAATATAATAGTATGTTTTTATAAGAAGTATTCGAGATACACTTACACACACCTACATCTAATGGTTAAAGAACATACTGTTTCCGTGGATGGTGAATTTCTGCCGCCCGAAACGATGATTGTTCAAAATTCTTCTAACACCTTCAAAGCTGGCCATTAAGATGACACTATATTTATATATGATATCTAATATGTTTCTGTTTTACTTAAGCTTCTATATTTTTCATTTATGTCATACCTTTATGGTTTCCATTATTGGTAAACACGATATCTTCATTTAAGGAAGTGCGGACTACCGCCACCTCAAAGTGATTTGATTCGTTAATACCATATGTGGTACGTATAAAGGATATATTTAATGATATTATATATTATACCATACTGGAATTAAAATAATATTATGTATCATTATGTTTTAATTCTATTAAATATGAAATAGAAATGGAAGTAGCATTCATGCGTACGTACGGCTTACCGTCTCCATGAACGGTACATTTCATTTCGTATCTCAAAATGTTATGTAATATTATAAGTACATATATATAATGGATATATATGTAATATACTAAATATAAATTATGAATATCATTCTGGAATTATAACATATATATATCTCTCTCATTTTGTTTTAATTCCATTAATATTACAAAAAATTAAAGTAGCGTTCATGCGTACGTACGGCCTACCGTCTCCATGAATGGTGCTTTTCGTTTTTTATCTCCAAATGATATGGAATAGTATAAAATGAATATTTAATGGATATATATGATATTTTAATCATTAATACTATTCTGGAAATTATTTACTTATAACTACATGGGCAATCATTTTTCAAACAAGTTCATTTTTGACTCATGTACCAAACATCGGCAAAAACGTCTGATATGAACTAACATTATTAAAAAATTATTATAATAGTATAATATGTGATATGAACTGAATAATAATCTCTAAAGGAGGTACTTAGTCAATTATTAATTGACCAAAGTTTATTATTGAGGAATATAAAGAAATGAACAAGACAAGTTGGACTTGAGGTAAGGGATCCTACTCCTCTCTTTCTTTTTAATTACACTCTTTTATGTCATTCCGTTTAAGATCATCTTTATTATGATTGGGATGTTATTTTATATTACTAATACTGTAATTTTTATGTTCATAAGGTGAGAGACCCTATTTTCTCTCATCAATCCATTTTGGAAGTTTTGAGTGGCGCCATTAGGCTGCCGAATTTTCGTAAGAGATCCAACCTCTCTCTTTCTTTTTAAGTACTCTCCTTTATGTCACTTCTTTTAAGCTCCTGTTTGTTATGTTGGGGGATGTTCTTTTGTATTCCTATTTCTATTAACATTATGTTGATATTATGAGGGACCCTATTTCCTCTCATCAATCTATTTTGGAAGTTCTAAGTGGCGCCGTTAGGCTACCGAGTTTTCGTAAGGTATTTTTTCATCTCACTTTTATTCCCGTGAGATTTATGCTACATTTGCCATAATTTCCTTTGAGTGGTGTATGTACTGCCCATTATTTTACTCATTGTGTAATATAATTTCTTTTATGAGTATTTACATCAATTTTTAATTGTCCTTCTTTCACGAGGTGTATGTTTTGAAAGATACCCATGTCGGTAAGGGTACCTTTCACCTTCCTCTTTTTAAAAGACTTCTTTTTTTGGGTCTTTTAATTTACATATTGTTATGTTGGGATATGTTCTCATATATCCTTATTGATTTAAATTTTATGTCCAAGTTATGATATACCCTTTTTTTTATCTCTCATCAACTCATTTTGATGTGACGCCGTTAGGCTGTCAAGGGAACTTCTTAACCCAATTTTGATTTCTTTGGGTTCAACATGTAGTTATTGAATATGTAATCCTTTGAATATGTGTGAATGACCTTTGATTGTTTTACACTTAATATCCGCTTATATTGGTTGTATTTATATTTGTCACACATAATTATGAGATTGATTTATCCTTAATTTAAGGATACCTTCCTTACAGGGGATTTCATCCCATTTTACATTTCTATTAAGACTTCATTGTTGTTATGCACCAATTCATTCTTATATGGTGTATATACTATCCTTTGGAATATTATATCATGAATTCCATTATTTTCATGATATTATAATGTTCTGATTAAATTTTATTCCTCAATTATTGTATTCAAGTGTCTCTCATTTTGTTAAAAACCCTTTAACTAAAATATGGTTTTAAATGTTTTAATGATTTATTCTTATAAATATTTCTCATTAATATCCATGTTTTCAAAATGTTTTTAAGGATTTACTTATATAGATAATAATGGTTTAAAATGTTAAAAACTTCAAAGTGGTATGGGACACTTTGATTCAAATATCTCTTTATTAAATGTTTTAAATGGTTTTGAAAATGGTTTTTAGAATGGATTCATTATTTCAATAACTTAAAATGTTATATTGTTATTGCAATGTGGGAATGTTATCTTTCCTTTATACTTAAGTTATGTGCTATGATATTGTTATGGTTCTTGGGAATTATTATGAAGACGGGTGGTTCTGTGATAAACTAAGGGCGGGTGAGCCCGATATAGCTCTCCAATGCATTGGGTAACGCGAAGGAGTGAAACGTTAAGGTTTCTCCGAAGAGATTTAGGGAATATACTGTGGTGGGTATTCCAAAAATAACCAAGAGGGTTACTCCCTACGTAAGAATGTTATGAATGCCTCAAGTTACCTTTTATGTCTTATGATTTCTATGATTTATTCATGATTTGATGAGGTATGTTAAAGTGCCTATGTTTTATGGGTAAAGTATGATTTCATTCTTATGTATATATGAACTCATGTTTCCTTTCCATATTTTTATAACCCTTACTGAGGTTTTTATGCTCATCCCAAGTTTTTGAAATGTTTTTCACAGGTCAAGGAAATGTACATGATGGGATGATAGTGTCAAGGATGTGTCAAGCAAGAATCCATGTTTTATTTTAAATATGTTTCCGTTGATGGGAAGAATGAATACTGTCTTTTATGTAACCACTTTGCTTAAATGTGGAATGTAATGCAGATTTCATGATATAATTCTCTAAAACTCTAAACCTGAAAAGATCCTCAATGTGTAATCTTGTAATAACTCAAGATTAAGTAAAGTTTAAGGCTGGGGCCTTATAGTTGGTATCAGAGGTCGGTTTAGATAACTTTAGAGGTTAGGGTATTATTTAAGCATAAGTGGCATTACCATAATGGTTAGGATTTCATAAAGAGTCCTAGTTTTAGATAAAGTGAATGAGTAAGTATATCTTAGTGTTTATCTTCCTCATTAGTACATGATGGTTTTTTGATATACTCACACTGACCTTTTTGGTTTTAGTAAATGGCTGGATCTAATAGGAACCAAAGTAACATTGGATGTGAAGGAAACTGTGACAGTTATTTGAGCAAGCAACTAAATGATATGGGAGCTGCAATGAGAACTCTTGTGATTATCCTCAACCAACTATCTGGAGTCATGATTGACCACCTAAACCTTGGTGATTTCTTTAAGGCATCATATATGCGAGAAACAAATACCTACAGAAGTACAGGTAATAATCATAAAGGTAAGTGTGTTCAAAAACCTATGTGTCAAATATGTGGAAAGAAACACCTAGGAAAATGTTTCAAAGGGAAAGAAATATGCTATAGATGTGGAAATGAAGGTCATAAAGCAAGAACCTGCCATGGAAAAAGGAAGCATCCAGTTGACTCTAGGAAAGGGAAAGAAGCTCTTTCTGAGGGATCAATTGAATGTTTTAAATGTGGTGTGCATGGTCATTATTAAAACACATGTCCTATGATGACGTTTCGTGAATGGGATCACCAAGAGCATACAAATATTCGTTTACCAATACCTAATGCCATTCTGATTGAGGATGAAGAAACTGACAATGACCAATCAAAGGTATGTATTATTTCATGACTATTGTTTTCCTATTTTGGAATCTTAGGATATGATTCATGATTTTTTTGTAGGAAAGAGGTATTTCGGAATAAGTTGGAAAGGAATGGTTAATGGATCATGAAGAATGTTGAATGAGTAAGATGTCAACATATAAGGGATTCAAGAGTTATGGTGAAATTCTTAAGAGTATTAAGTCTCTTTTGATGATGGGGTTACATTAGAATACTTTTTATATTATGTGTAACCCTGATGTTTAATATATGTAAATTTTATTCAAGTAATAGTTATCTTTTCTTTTTTGGACATAGTTATAAAGAACCATTTGTGTTTATATGATCCTTACTTTTGAGGTAATTATGGGTTACTATATGTTATGATTGAAGTGAAAGGAATGAGATAAAATTGAGGTTAAATTATGTTATGGTTATTTTTGATGATTTTATCCCTTTTTGGGGAATGAATTGAGAATTATATAGTTTTGGGAAAATGACAACACGCAGACTGTGTGACTACCCGTCGCGTTGGACAAAGCTGCGGGAATCGAACCCACAACCAAAGTGCGACTGGTATTTATCGCCTACCACTAGACTACGTGAAGTCCCTGGTTAGTTTGAATGATTATTTTTAGTTATATGATTTTATGAATTAAGAGTAAGTTGATTTTGGGTTATTTATGAAAATTATTAACCTGTCATGGAGGATATGTGATTAGGTTAATTACTTTTCAATATTAGACTTTAGAAGAAACTGATGTTGTTTGGAGATAAATGTTACGATTTAACTTGGAATACTATGTGACTAAATCCTTCAAATATTTGGGTTTCAATCTTAGATTGGTTTACATTGAAGAATTTTATGGACAAATTGTTTATCGGATGGTCCTCGTTGAGCTTTTGGTTTTGTTTGACAAATTTTGGAGATTAAGCATAGATTTTCCTTTTAAAGGGATATCCTTTTCTGGATTATCTGACCTTGTACTAACCTTTTTGGTTTTGGTTTTGGTTAAAGCCTAAAGACATGTTAAGTATATAGTTCTCTTTAGTGGATTAGGTGATTATCTAGAAGTTTATTATAGTACTCCTAATGCGAACAAGTCTCCTTAAATACTCATCTTTTGGAAAAAATATGAGTTTGATTAAGGAATCTAGTAAAAGTTGAAAGTCAACATGATAAGTGATTATGTTTCCCTATGAATAAATTCCTCAATAAAAAGTAACTTAAAACAAAAATGTTGTCTATTAACTTTTCCTACTGGGGAATCGAATACCGTTTAACCCATCACAAGTTTGTGATTTTCTTATGGTTAACTTTCTCCTAGACATGTTTACTATCACTCTCCCTCAAGAACATGACCCTTTGATTTTTCTTCCATGTCCATGTTTTTCAACATGGAATCCTAGTATGGGTTAACTCGGGCGACCTCTGTACTTATCTTCCTTTATTTCAAAGTGATTGTTTTATCGACTATTGTTCCGATGTGGGTCTTTCAAGGATGTTTCCAAGCTCAATTTTAAAAATTGCGAGGACGCAATTCCCCAAAGAGGGGAAGGATGTAACACCTCAGGTAAATAAAGAATATTAAATTTTCATATTTATCCATATTTGTGAATAAAATATTAATATGAATTTAAAGGGGACGCTATGCTCGATGGCGTACCCAACACGCAACAACGAGTTTCTTCGGAATCTTATGTTGCACTCTAATAATAAAATAATATTATTTTAAATGGTAGTTAACATGTAGCCGTTGTATTGGTGGGAATGGATAGAAATAACTAAAATATGATTATATATGTTTTTAAATGTTTTTAAATTTATCCAAATAAAGATAAAGGCTTAAAATACGGAAAGAATTCAATTTTAGGCGTATATACCCTAGTTTTCACTAAAGGTTAACTTATCACCTTTTGATGGCGAACCATCATTAAATATAGTTTTTTTCACTCTTATAAAATCTATTGGACCAAATAAAACTCTTCTTAAGAATTGGGACATCATAATTTACTTTGTGTAAATTTTTGGTATCATTCCGATAAAGTTCACTTTTTTAATGAATAGTGTAAAATGTTGTATTTTAATTGAAAACCTCTTTTTAATTTAATTTATTTATATAATTAGATTATCTTTTGAATTGGTTTTAATGTGAAATTAGAATATATTTTTACCATTAAATCCAATAGTGGTCGTTGGAATTAATTTCACTTTGAAATCAGACTTAAACTAGTGTCAATCTTTTGATACTTATTGTTTCATAAAAACACGCTATTTGCTATGACAGCGGGAATTAATTATTAAATTAATTAATTTTACTTATATGTTTTGAATTTTGTAAAATAGACTTCATTTTTGAATTTGGAATATCAAATACAGCTTAGGGTGAATTTTTGGTATTTTTCTGAAAAACTTCAATTTTTGATGAATAGTGAAACCACTAAGTGGTACTTTTAAAAACTGATTTTTCCGTTTAAATGAAATTTTGCCATATTTGTGTTTTGAATTTCAAAAATCGGACATACATGGTTGTCATTAAGAAGTAAAATGTGGTTCAATGGGATAAAAATAATTTTTTGGTGAATAGTAACTTATTAAGTTTTTAATTGCGATTAGAGGTAATTAGTGTAGTTTATGGTAAGAATAATGTTTTAATAAAATCAAATTACCTAGAAACATGTTATAACCTCATTGGATATGTCATGGAAGACCAATAAAATACATGGGTCAACTTGGGGACCCCATGGAGCCACTTTGGTTGGAAAATGACATAAATATCTTTTTATTTAATGTTAAAGTAAAAATGACACAAACATGGGATATTTTACTAAAACAATTTTTACATGGGGTTATACAAGTAATATTTTTGACTATAAATAGTCATTGGAAATCTAAAAAGATTCCCTACATCATAGTAGTTTTTTTATAATTTTTAGAAATTAAATAAATTAAATTATTTATGACATCATGATGATGCAGCGATGACCTCATTATTTAACGATTTAAATAAAATGGAAAGATAATGTAATATCTAAGACCTACACATGTAAAAAACCTATTGTATTAGTGGATTTCGAATCCTTATCACCTTATCCTAGAAATACATCAATGTGGGACCTTTGAAATCCGAAACTCTTTTGAAAATAAAGTAACATTTGTAACTTTACAAGAGTGCCCCTCCTCTCCTCTTATAAAAGGCCCCCACCTCTACCTCCTTACCCACACTCCCAAAGCCTTTGGCTCAGAAAACCCCTGACCATTTTGTCTCTAAACTTCCCTCTCTTACTCCTTGAATCCTCACTTTGGTCATAAGTCTTCCCAAGGAAGCCTTTGAGCTCAAATCAAAGGGAGTTACCCGATTTTAAGGTAATGTATTCACATGTGTCCTTTTGTTTTATTTTGATTCTCCAACCCCCTAAACTCTTTTTATTCATTTATTTTGTAACAAATCCAGTATCTTAAATATACTAGGATGTTTTTATAAGAAGGATTTGAGATAATATTACACACACCTACATTTAATGGTTAAAGAACATAGTGTTTCCGTGGATGGTGAATTTCTGCCTCCCGAAACGATGATTGTTCAACATTCTTCTAACACCTTCAAAGGTGGAAATTAAGATGACACTATATTTATATATTATATACAATATGTTTATGTTTTACTTAATATTCTTTATTTTTCATTTATGGCGTAACTTTATGGTTTCCATTATTGGTAAACGCGATATCTTTATTTAAGGAAGTGCGGACTACCGCCCCCTCATAGTGATTTGATTCGTTAATACCATATGTGGTACGTATAAAGGATATATTTAATGATATTATATATGATAACATACTGGAATTATAATACTATTATGTATCATTATGTTTTAATTCCATTAAATATGAAATAAAAATGGAAGTTGCATTCATGCGTACGTACGGCTTAACATCTCCATGAACGGTACATTTCATTTCTTATCTCAAAATGTTATGTAATATTATACATACATATATATAATGGATATATATGTAATATATTACATCTAAATTATGGATATAATTCTTGAATTATAACATATATATTTCTCTCTCATTTTTTTAATTCCATTAATATGACAAAAAATAAAAGTAGCGTTCATGCGTACGTACGGCCTACCGTCTCCATGAATGGTGCTTTTCGTTTTTTATATCCAAATGACATGGAATAATATAAAATAAATATTTAATGGATATATATGATATTTTAATCATTAATACTACTCTGGAAATTATTTACTTATAACTACATGGGAAATCTTTTTTCATCAAGTTCATTTTTGACTCATGTACCAAACATCGGCAAAAACGTCTGATATGAACTAACATTATTAAAAAATTATTATAACATTATAATATGTGATATGAACTGAATAATAATCTCTAAAGGAGGTAATTAGGCAATTATTAATTGACCAAAGTTTATTATTCAGGAATATAATGAAACGAACAAGACAAGTTGAACTTGAGGTAAGAGATCCTACTCCTCTCTTTCTTTTTAAGTACACTATTTTATGTCATTCTATTTAAGATCATCTTTATTATGATTGGGATGTTATTTTATATTAATCATACTGTAATTTTTATGTTCATATGGTGAGAGACCCTATTTTCTCTCATCAATCCATTTTGGAAGTTTTGAGTGGCGCCATTAGGCTGCCGAATTTTCGTAAGAGATCCAACCTCTCTTTTTCTTTTTAAGTACTCTCCTTTATGTCACTTATTTTAAGATCCTCTTTGTTATGTTGGGGGATGTTATTTTTTATTCCTCTTTCTGTTAAATTTATGTTGATATTATGAGAGACCCTATTTCCTCTCCTCAATCCATTTTGGATGTTTTAAGTGGCGCTGTTAGGCTGCTGAGTTTTCATAAGGGATTTTTTCATCTCACTTTTATTCCCGTGAGATTTACGCTACATTTGCCATAATTTCCTTTGAGTGGTGTATTTACTACCCATTATTTTACTCATTGTGTAATATAATTTCTTTTATGAGTATTTACATCAATTTTGTATTGTCCTTCTTTCACGAGGTGTATGTTTCGAAAGATACCCATGTCGGTAAGGGAACCTTTCACCTTCCTCTTTTTAAAAGACTTCTTTTGTTGGGTCTTTTAATTTACATATTTTTATGTTGGGATATGTTCTAATATATCCTTATTGATGTAAATTTTATGTCCAAGTGATGAGATACCCTTTTTTTATCTCTCATCAACTCATTTTGATGTGACGCCGTTAGGCTGTCAAGGGAACTTCTTAACCCAATTTTGATTTCTTTGGGTTCAACATGTAGTTATTGAATATGTCATCCTTTGAATATGTGTGAATGACATTGGATTGTTTTACACTAAATATCAGATTATATTGGTTGTATTTATATTTGTCACACATAATTATGAGATTGATTTATCCTTAATTTAAGGATACCTTCCTTACAGGGGATTTCATCCCATTTTACATTTCTATTAAGACTTCATTGTTGTTATGCACCAATTCACTATTATATTGTGTATATACTGTCCTTTGGAATATTATATCATGAATTCAATTATTCTCATGATATTATAATGTTCTGATTAAATGTTATTCCTCAATTATTGTATTCAAGTGTCTCTCATTTTGTTAAAAACCCTTTAACTAAAATATGGTTTTAAATGTTTTAATGATTTATTATTATAAATATTTATCGTTAATATCCATGTTTTCAAAATGGTTTTAAGGATTTAATTATATGGATATTAATGGTTTAAAATGTTAAAACCTTCAAAGTGGTATGTGACACTTTGATTCAAAGATCTCTTTATTAAATGTTTTAAATGGTTTTGAAAATGGTTTTTAGAATGGATTCATTATCTCAATATCTTAAAATGTTTTATTGTTATTGCAAAGTGGGAATGTTATCTTTCCCTTATAATTAAGTTATGTGCTATGATTTTGTTTTGGTTCTTGGGAGTTATTATGAAGATGGGTGGTTCCGTGATAAACTAAGGGAGGGTGAGCCCGATATAGCTCTCCAATGCATTGGGTAACGTGAAGGAGTGAAACGTTAAGGTTTCTCCGAAGAGATTTAGGGAATATACTGTGGTGGGTATTCCAAACGTAACCAAGAGGGTTACTCCCTATGTAAGAATGTTATGAATGTATCAAGTTACCTTTTATGTGTTATGATTTCTATGATTTATTCAAGATTTGATGAGGTATGTTAAAGTGCCTATGTTTTATGGGTAAAGTATGATTTCATTCTTATGTATATATGAACTCATGTTTCCTTTCCATATTTTTATAACCCTTACTGAGCTTTTAATGCTCATCCCATGTTTTTGAAATGTTTTTCACAGGTCAAGGGAAAGGTACATGATGGGATGATAGTGTCAAGGATGTTTCAAGAAAGAATCCATGTTTTATTTTAAATATGTTTCCGTTGATGGAAAGAATGAATACTGTCTTTTATGTAACCACTTTGCTTAAATGTGGAATGTAATGCAAGTTTCATGATGTAATTCTCTAAAACTCTAAACCTGAAAATATCCTCAATGTGTAATCTTGTAATAACTCAAGATTAAGTAAGGTTTATGGCTGGGGCCTTATAATGACCCCATTGACCATGGTCAACACACCGAAGTCGTTTTGAAATTATGAACCAAACGTCCTCAAAACACCCGATGAGGACTTAACTGATCATGTAATTACAAATTTCATTTTAATAAATGAAAAAATTGGTCAATGAAAAATTAATAATCCTATATATGTTTTTTTTAAAAAGTAAATAATTTAGATAATTTTATTATATAGGAGTTATAGGACATGCATGGAATGAATGGATTTGAGGTAAGGGATTTCATATCAATTTACCTTCCTTGAGATATATATATTTTTTTGTTATGCACCAGCTTTATTTTATATGGTGTATATACTTACCATTTTTATGTTACATCATAAATCATAAATAATTAATGATATTTTACGTTTCAATTTGAATTATTTTATACAAATGGATTTGACTTGAAAGTTACCAAGTGTTAATGAGTTTCTTAACTCATTCCTTTTATTGGGTTATAATTCTTCTTCATTGACATTATTATTCCATGATTTTGTGTGAATAAATATATCAATTGTCTTATTATACATTTGAAAATATTTTTTGGGTATTTATATATTTAAAAAATAATATCTTCATTGATTAATTCTCAATTCAATGACATGATATTTGTAAGGGTAATTCGTATCAAATTCTCTTTATTTGGAACATATGTTTATAATATGAATCTATCTTCTTTTATTAGGTGTATTTACTTACCATTTTAAATTTCATATCATGAATATTATTATGTTCATGATATTCAATGTTTCTATAGAATTCAATCTTTCATGGGGATTATGATTGAAAATTTTCGAAACTGGAAAAGGGTTTATGTTACAATCAATTTTCTTTCAGGATAGTTTCTGTTCAAGGTTCCTTTAGGGAATTCATATGATATTATTTTATTAAACCACATATATTTTATTCACCTATTGTTATTAATCTGGTTTACATGTTTAATTCCTATTTACAACCTTACTGATTAACGGATTATCAAAAAATTCATTTTTAACTGATACTGATCTTGTATTTTTTTTAGATATGAAATTATTCACCTTCATATCCATGTTTTCTAAAATCTTTTAAAAAAATTTATTTTTTAAAAATATTTTGTTCCCTAAATATATTTGACATGGTATTTTACCTTCTTTTAAAATGTTTTAAAATTGAAATTTCTTAATGTTTTCCAAATGGGTCACTTTAGACTCCCTTTACAAAATCGTTAAAAAGAATGTTTATTTTTAACATTTCCAACATGAATAGATTTTCCAACCTTAATGACCATTTTTGGATTTGAATATTCCTTTATTTATTTTGAAGAAAATTTTTTTTCATAGTATTTTATTAATTGTTAG
This sequence comes from Viscum album, assembly GCA_963277665.1. Lineage (NCBI taxonomy): Eukaryota > Viridiplantae > Streptophyta > Magnoliopsida > Santalales > Viscaceae > Viscum > Viscum album. Next base: position 1,677,506,664 of record OY728163.1, on the reverse strand, counting down.
TTTTAATCTATTTTCAATGTAGTAAGGGTACTATCCTCACAAATTTTTATTGATATTTTAATGAAATTTCCATTTATTAATGCAAAAATCCCTTGATGTTAATTATTATCTATATGAAAGATATTTTAACGATACCATTATAATTATTTCTCTAGATAGATTATTATTGTGTAAAATATATTTTCATGTAACCCATTTCTTTTCCATGGGTTAATCATGTTATGAAAGGAATGCTCTATTTTTACATATATGCCAACATGGAATTTTACTGCTACTATAACCTTTATTTGATGTTTGGATTGAATTATAACCACAATGTTTTCTTTAAAGATAAACCACAATTCCCTTATTTTTGGTGATATATATTTTAAAAATGGGTTTTAAAAGTGTTGGACTCACCTGTTTTGATAATCTAAATTATGATTAGTTATGTTTTGATAATCCCAAATTATGTTTATTGATTAATTTTTTCGTACTTTAGTTACTATTTAAGTGATTAATTTCAAAATATAAATACTATTGAATATGTTTAAATGATATATCTTTAATTCAAGAACTTTCAGTTAATAAAATGTTAATTTACATTGTAATGTTTTATCCTAACATAATCTGTGGATATTTTGCTACCGATACAGAAAGGTTACCGGTATGAAAATGAGCTACCAATACAGAAAGGTCACCGGTATGCAGACAGTTACCGTTACACTTGATATTTCGATAGAGTAAGTATACCGGTATGCACAAGTCAATCGATACAGAGTGACATCTACTGTTCTGAAGTCTACCATTGCAAGATCACCGGTATGGGTCGCTGGTACATAAGTCTACTGCTACCGAGAGCTACCGCTAAAGTAATTCACTGATACATATATTCACCGGTACTTGGAGCTACCACTACAAGGAGCTATCGCTACACAAACTGATACTGATACAAGAAATCTACCATTACAGAGAGTAACAGCTACCGATGCAAGACCTACCGTTACAAGTCCACCACTATAAGTTCACTAATACAATGGGATACTGATGGAAACTAGTCACTGTTTCTCTAAACTCTATCTATATGTTTATTTATTATCAACAATCATATTTTGTGCTTTTAATGCAACTTATATTAATTAATGATGTTTGTTGGATGTCAGGAAACCACACCTTGTACAAATCATTCCTATTGTCGGAGCTCAAGGAACCTAAAAGGGAACCTCGAGATATTGGAGAACAAGTCTCTTTTCAACGCTTATACGAAACAAGTTTCTAGATATATACAAGGAAATAAATACATAGAAGAAGAAGAAGGAAGAACACATGTTGAACCTATAGAACCTGAACATTCAAGGAGTGAAGAGCTTCAACCACTATACCTACACTCAATCTAATCAAGCTGATCAAGCTAGATCTGGAAGTCAAATAAAAAACGACACTTTTTTTTAAAACTAGAGAAGGACTCAGAGAAAATTATGATCAATCCAAGGAGTCCAGAGCTTCACTAAAAACACATAGAGCATTATAAACTCATATCTATTTGTTTATATCTATTGTGTTTCATTTATTTACATTTTTAGTTGTGTGTGTGATCTGTATTTTAAGCACACACTTTATCTTGTGCTGAACTGGAAGATTTCTAAATCCTCACTCAATCTTTACCTTACACTCTTGTATCCCACTGTGGATAGTTGTAGAGGTCTAGTGTGACCTGGATAACCTGGGTGCTCTTGTTTATTTTTCCCATATTGAACTGTGGTAGAGGTATAAGGATTTGGACAGTTTTTGTACTGTTGTAAAACCCCAATCCAGGGTCTGGATCATAGTTTATATAAAACTTTTTGAGAGGACTAAGTCTCTGCTTGAGACTGAACCTATAGTTTGAAACTATTGTGCATCTTTATTTTAGTTAAAACTATTTTGAATATTCCACTGCTAAGTAATTTAAATATAAATCTATTTTAAATCAACTTTGATAGTTAAAATCGCATGTGTTTTTATTTATTTTAAACTAGTTGGTTAGTTTCATAATCTAATCTAATATTAAGATTAGATTAACTGAGAACTAATCAATCTCTTGAGAACCTAACTGAACCTTTACTGTATTACAAATTCACTACAGTTTAGCTTGTTATTTAAATTGGGATATTTTAATAGAAATATTTTAAATCAGAAATTTTTAATAGGAACTCAATTCATCACCTCTTTAGTATCCACTCCAACCAACATTTGGTATCAAAGGTTAGATAAATGTTTTTCAAAACACTCTGTTTTTTAATTGTGATTCTAATTGTATATTAAGGATCTTAAATTTATGTTATTTCTAATATTTTATCTATTTTAATACATTTTATAAAATATAATTATGGATAATAGATTAGAAGGTGCAGCTACCAACATTACACCTTTCTTTAATGGTGTTAATTATGCCCAATGGAAAATAAAAATGAAAATTCATTTTGAAAGTATGAGATTTGACATCTGGACTACTATAGAAACTCAGTATAAGATTCCAGAAACTGTTAGAACTACTTGGGATAAACCTAAAAAAGCTACTTACAATAATAATCATAAATCAATGAATTCCCTGTATTGTGCTTTAGGATATGGAGAATTTAATCAAATATATGCTTGTAAGACTGCTTATGAAATCTGGGATACCTTAGCTGTTTCTCACGAAGGAACAACCAATGTGAAAGAGATGAGATTAAACACTTACACTATTAAAGATGATAATTTTAAAATGAGGCATGATGAACCTATTTCTAACATGTATCTCAGGTTCAATGAAATTTTTATCACTATGGGATCGCTGGGAAAAGCTGTTCTAGCAAAAGAGAAAATCATGGGAATACTCAGATGACTTCTAGAAAGATGGAGATGCACATCAGTTTCAATAAGAGAATCATGTGACATATGTTCACTACATGTTAAAGAGATGATTGGTATGTTGATGTTGTATGAAGAAGAGATGAAGGTAAACAAAGAAGAAGATGATGAACCAAGAAAGAAATCAGTAGCCTTTAAGACCTCTGCTTCAAAAATCAAGGAAATAGAGAAAATTCAAGCTGCAAGTGATAGTTCAAGTAGTGAAGAGAGTGCATTTGGCAGTGATGTGAAAATGGATTAGATATCCAGATGACTTAAGAAGTTTTATAGGAAAAATATGTTTTTCAGAAAATCCAATAACAACGGAAAGTATGACAATAAATGTCATTGGAAGAAGGATTGGAAAAGGACTGATAAAAGTGATGACAGAGTCTTCCAAAAATTCAAGAGGAAAGGACATGTGAAAGCTAAATATACAAAGTTAAATTACCAGAAGAAATATGAGTACAAAGGCAATAAATATAAGAAATCTATTAAAACAACTTGGAGTGCTTCAGAAGACAGCTCAAGTGGTTCTGATTCCACTCAGGATGAAAAATCTCAAAAAGATAATATGTGTTTCATGAGAAACACATATGAGGTAACATTGGATACTCCTACTTTAAACTCTTATTATTATGGAGATGATTCTGATTCTGATTCTGAAAACATGTCTAGTGAATAATTATTTGAATATTGTAACATGCTAGAGGATACCTTCAATGAGCTGAAAGACATGTATAAAGACATAAAGAAACAACATGCTTTAACTATCACTGTCAAATCTATACTAGAAGTAGAAAAGGAAAAGAATGCTCAACTACTCAAAGAGAATATTGAACTGAAATTTTCTAATGAGAAACTCAGGAAAGATTTAAAAAAATTTTCTAATGTAAAGGACACTCTTACACAAATGCTAGGAAAACAAGTAGCAACAAAGTATATTACTGGTTTAGTCTACGAACCTAGAGAGAGAAAGATTATAATGAATAGATTTATTCCTAAATCTAGATAGTATGCTACTATTTCTAGTTCTGGAAATTCTTATTTATCAACTAGTTACTCACAATGATATAGATCAGAAAAAGTTTATCTTTCAAAATATTTTAAATCTATTGATTATATAAAATCCATTAGACAAATCTGGGTACCAAATGTTCTGCTTGCTAACCTTTCTGGACCAAAGAAAATTTGGTTACCAAAATCATTTTCTATCTAAAATTGTGTTGTAGGAAACCTTTTTAAAAAGTTCTTATAGGGAGGCATGGTACTTGGACAGTGCATGTTCAAGACATATGACATGATACTTTTCATGGTTTAAGAGTTAAATCAAAGTTGATGGAGAATATGTCACCTTTTGGGATAACTCAAAAGGAAAGATCATTGTCTTAGGCTAGATTGGTAACACTGATTCAATTTTAATTTCTAAAGTTTTTTTTGATGATGGACTAAATTATAATCTGTTAAGAATTTATCAGTTTTGTGAGGATGGATTTAATGTTATGTTTGAAAATGATTCATGTAATGTTGTTGATTCTGAAAATGTTTTGGTATTTACTGCATTAAGAAAAGAAAATGTTTATGCTGTAGATTTGAATTATTTAGCTAAGAAAAATATTACCTATTTAAATGATTTTCATAAAGAATATTTTCTTTGGCATATAAGATTAGGACACTGCAATATACAAACACTTAGAAAACCGACTAAGAAGAACTTAGTTAGAGACCTACCTAAACTTAAATTCCCAGTGGAAAAGTTTGTAATCCCTATCAAAAGGGAAAGCAACATAAAATTTCTTTTAAATCAAAGAAATAAGTTTCAACTTCTCAACCTCTTAAGTCAGTTCACATGGATTTGTTTAGACCATCAGTAGTTTCTAGTTTAAATGGGAAGCACTATGTATATGTCCTTGAAGAGGACTTTTCTAGATATACTTGGGTATATTTTCTTTCTCAAAAAAGTGAATCTTGCTCTTAATTTATTAAATACCCCAAGTCTGTAGAAAAAATTAGTGGACTTAAGATTAAAACCTTGAGATGTGATCATGATCATGAGATTGAAAATCATGAATTTGAATCATACTGGTCACTAAATGGAAACAATCAAAACTTCTATGCCCCTAGGACACCTCAACAGAATGGTGTAGTGGAAAGAAAAAATAGAACTCTTCAGGAAATTGCATGAACTATGCTTAATTAATATGATTTACCTGTTTATTTTTGGGATGAAGCTGTAAATACAGCTTATTACATTACAAATAGAGTTTTGATTAGACCAGTACTTACGAAGACCCCTTATTAATTATGGAATAATAGAAAACCTAAAGTTAGTTATTTTAATGTTTTTTGTTGTAAAGTTTTTATTCTGAATACTAAAGATAATCTGGATAAATTTTCATCTAAAAGTGTTGAAGGAATTTTTCTTGGTTATTATTTAACTAGAAAAGCCTATAGAGATTTTAATAAAAGAACCAAATGTGTGGAAGAATCTGTTCACATCAAATTTGATGAAACTGATCCACATGAACCTAAACCTTCTCTTGAAAATCTTGAAGAAGATTTGTCTGTTCTGAACCTTAATGATAAAATTAGTGAACCTATTGTAAAGACAACCAGTTCTGGAAATATTTCAGAATCTGTAGCTGGTGAATCCAAACCTAGAGAAGAACCTTAAATTTCTAGTCCTACCTTTACAAGATCAATTAGGATTATAAAGAATCATCCTTTAGATGCTGTTGTAGGTAATATTGATAGAGGGACACAAAATATAGATTCTCTAAGAAACCAGGTTAAACATCAAGATTTTCTTTCACAGTTAGAACCTAAAAATATAAATGATTCTATTAATTATGAATTTTAGGTGATGGCTATGCATGAAGAATTAAATCAATTTTAAAGGAACAACGTCTGGAAATTAGTTGAAAGACCTACACAAACTTTGACCATAGACACAAAATGGGTGTTTAGAAATAAGGTTGATGAATCTTGAAACATCATTAGGAACAAATCTAGGATAGTTGCACAAGTTTACATTCAAGAAGAAGGAATTGATTATGAAGAAACCTTTTCACCTGTAGCTAGATTATGAGCCATTAGGATCTTACTTGCTTATGCATCTCATCTGAATTTCATGTTATATAAAATGGATGTTAAAAGTGATTTTCTAAATGGTTATATAATTGAAGATGTTTCTTGTTGAACAACCACCTGGATTTACAAATCCCCATTTTCAAAATCATGTTTTTAAACTTTCTAAAGATTCATATGGTTTAAAACAAGATCCAAGATCTTGGTATGATAGACTTACTAATTTTGTTATCTCATAACGTTTTTCTAAAGGAATTTCCGATCGAAATCTTTTTATAAAAAGAATTCCAAAGATGTTTTGATAGTACAAATATATGTTGATGATATTATTTTTGGATCTTCTAAAAATTCTTTATGTACTGATTTTTCAAAGATTATGCAAAATGAATTTCAAATGAGCTTAATGGGAGAACTGAAATATTTTCTTGGATTTCAAAATTTTCAAAATATGGATGGTATTATTCTAAATAAAAGTAAATACACAAAAGGATTTATTAAAAATCTTTGGTTTGGATAGTAATAAGGGAAGTGATACACCTATGAGTACCACTTGTAAGTTGGATATTGATGAATCTGGGAAACTAGTAGATCAAACCAATTACAGAGGTATGATTGGAAGCTTACATTACCTTACTATTAGTCAACCTAATATTATGTTTAGTGTATGTATGTGTGCATTATTTCAAGATAATACAAAAGTATCACACTTACTTGCTATAAAAATAATTTTCAAATATCTTAAACATACTACTAATTTAGGTTTATTTTACCCAAATGAACAATCTTTTGATGTAATAAGTTATTCAGATGCTGACTTTGCTGGTTGCAAGTTAGATAGAAAAAGAACATATGGAACATGTCATTTATTGGGGAAATCCTTAGTATCTTAGTGTAGTAAGAAACGAAATTTTGTTGCATTGTCTACTTCTAAAGAAGAATATATAGCTACTGGTAGTTTCTGTGCATATATTCTATGGATCAAACACATTTTGATGGACTATGGATATGATTTTAGACATGTTTCTATTAATTGTGATAACACTAGTGCAATCGATATCTCTAAGAACCTTGTATCTCACTCTAGAACTAAACACATTGATGTGAGGCACCACTTTCTAAGAGATCACTATCAAAAGAGTGATATAACTCTTGAATTTATAGGCACTGAACGTCAACAAGATGATATATTTACAAATACATTAAGTTTAGAGAGATTAGGATACATTAGACATGAATTAGGAATGATAAACTACCAAAAAAACTCACCGTTAGATAAACCTCACCGTTAAACACACCTCAATGATAGATAAACATCACCGTTAGACACAACTCATCGATAGATAAACCTCACCATTAGACACACCTCACCGTTAGATAAACCTCACCGTTAGACACACCTCACCGTTATAGAAACCTCACCATTAGGATACCTCACTGGTAGTGCTTACTGTTATAATCCTCACTGGTAGAATGGTTACTAATATATCACAGTGTTTTAATTTTTTGTGTTTTAAGACGAGACACTTTATCATTTTAATGTATATTTTTTTTATTCATTATTTATTTTGTTCTGATTCCTAAATGATAAAAGTCGAGTCTAAATAACATTCAACCCACCGTGAACTACACCCTTTCAAGTTCTCACCTAACCAAGCCTCTGAAATCTTGCGAACCATAAGTTTCTCGATTTGGAAATGGATCAAGTTAAGCGACCGATAATTGATGAAGGTAATGAGCTGAGTTCGAAGAGACAAAAATTCGGTTCTGGAGCCACTGGAAGTAGTAGTGGTAATAGTAAAGAGAATATAAAGTCAGAGAATCCACATTTATCGAAGAGGGAAATAGTGATTGAGAAGGAGATTTGTGTTGTGTGGTTGATGTCAAGAAAGTCTCTAATTTTGAGGATTTTAGAAGATAAAGGATGGATAGATTGTTTTTCAAACAACAATGGGTCTTATTACCTGAAACAGGTTAAGGAATTATATGAGTTTGTTATATTTGAAATGAATGAAGATGAGAACAAGATGATTTCTGTGGTAAATGATAAGGAGATATCTTTTTCATCTACTGAATGGGCTAAAAGTATGAAAGAACCTCATGAAGGAGAGTATGATTTTTCATCTAAATCAGTACCTGAAGCTAGTGATATTTTTCAGTATGAGGATGCTTTTCTTGAGTTAAATGGGAATGGATCACCTAGAAAAGTGATTTTTTCGGAAATGGAAGGAGAAAACAGATTGTTGTTTAAGTTCATTCAACATGTGATTAGTCCCAGGAGAGGAGATTTTTCAACCCTGAAGTTTCAGGATATATATTTGATGTACTTTTTTAGACATGGAGTGAAGGTCAATCTATGTAGATTATGGATGATTCAGATAAAAGATATGACCAGACCTAAATCAAAGACAAATAATTTGTTTTTTGCTAAGCTAATTTCGATTATGTTAAAATTCAAATGTATTTTTGAATCTGGGGATGAAATTGTTGTTGTTAAAGACAAATTCTTCATTACTAAGACTATCTGCAAGTATATGAAAGTAATCTGGAACCCTTAGAAGAAACAATGGGTGAATGATGATGGTAAATTGTATGATAAATTTAATCCTGTGGACCATCCTTCTAGGACTAAAAATGAGGGGGATTCAGGTCTAGGACATGATGAAGATGAAACTTCTTATAGTGATGCTGAGGATGTTGTTGATGATGAGGAAGAAGAGACTTCAGTGGAAGATGGAGGAGACCCTGACCTACCATCTAGCCCTACAATTCAGAGTATTTCTTATGGAGAGGCTAGTCCTCTAGCTACTTTACCCAGAATGGAATCTGATTCTGTTAGCTCAGATGAGAGTACTTTGAGTTTGAGTCTAGAAATTGGGAGTTCTGCTATGCCTGTAGAGGATGTTTTGGTTGAGATGACAGAACCTGCACCTATCCCTGATGAGCCTCCTGTTGTTTAAATGGAGATGGTTGTGGATGATTCCTCTAAGGAAGACCTTCCTTATAGGGCTGCTATTGATGTATATGTATAGGAGAATGCACAAATTGAGGGGGAGCATCCCACCAGACATGGTACTGTATCAGTAGCTCATGAGATTCAAGACTGGGCATCAGACCTATGTTTTGTAGTTTTTGGGTTGGACTATCCTGATTCTGAAGATGAGACATCCATCAGAAGACCACAGTTCAGTTATAATATCCTTTCTGAGACTTTAGCTGAGGATTTGTTAAGAAAATATGACCTAGACCATTTAAAGTCTGATCTCAAGACCTGTTTTGTGGATGAAATGAGAAGAATGAAAACCTCTTTAATATCATCCATTCAATCTGGTATGAATGAATATGTATCTAGTATTTTGGATGAAGTCAAGAATTTCCAGAGTCAAGTTTCAAGATTGGGAGAGATTGTTGAATCTCTAAAGAAACCAGTTGTCTCTATGGAGTCTTATATGAGTTCAAAATTTCAAACAGACAATGATTTGACTTTTTTGAAAAGTGTAGTTGGCCATATTTTATCAGTTTTTGAGGAATTTAAGAATTCCATGAAGCATCATGTCAGCACCCAAGACCTTGTTGTGAAAAATCTCATTAGTGGGATGACTAAATCTTTTAATGAAATAGTAGCTTCTACTATTGCACCTCTTAGTGCTCCCATTCCTTCTTTAGATGTTGATCAGATTAGAGCTGTAATGAGAGAAGAGCTTGGAAAGTCTTCCACCAGTGGCTCTGTAGACCTTACTGCCTTGACCCAAGTGGTTACTACCACTAGGGATATATGAATTTTTTTTCAAGATTTTATGAGGGAGGCCACTACTTCTCATAAAGAAGTAAAGGACAAAGTGGATTACTATTTGCAAAGGGTCTACACTAAACATCAATTGAACAATCAATTCAAACTTTTGTTAGAAAAGTTGAACTTACCTCATGTGACTCAAGCCTTCAGAGAGCATGTGAGTAAGCTCAAGGAGCTGACTCCAAGTTTATAAAAATTACTGAAAAACAAGGATGGATTCATTTATGATATGGAGAGATGAGGATGGATTATCATGGATTTCAGAAATCTCTTGATTCCATTTTTTCATGTTGATGCTCAGCCAGTGATTATACCTCCAGATTTACCTGCATCTGGCTCTACTGCTTCTACTTTTCAGATGACCCCAACTCAAGCTATCAGAAGCCTGATACCAATAATTACTCAGAGGAGTACCCACTACAGGCTAGGAATAGTTTCAATTTCTCAACCTCCAGTGGTCATTTCTGGAGTTCCCAAGCCTTTAACCGAAGCAACCCAGCCTGAGTCTACCTCAGATACAGAAAGAAAATCCAAAGTGGACATTCAAGAAGTGGATTGAGTGGGTCTAGATGAATTTGACAGGGATCATTTGTACCTTGTATACTATTTTTGTAATCCTTATATACTTTTGACTCCTTAATATATACCTCCTTTGAAATATCTTTGTCTCAGTTTTTACCAATGATGCATACTTAATTTATTTCTCCTTTAATTTTAAACTTTTGTTTTTACCTCTAGTCCCTAATTGTATTGTCTAATTTCCCTTAGATAAAAAACTTTATATCTTATCTTTTAACTCTGATTCCCCATCTTTTCTAATTTTTGATATTCCTTACATCCTTCTCCTCCCTTCTTTTTAATAATCCCAATAGATGAGAAATATTTCCTATGTGGGAGAAATGATAAAGGGGGAAGATTATTTATTAAAAGAGGAACATATGTCAGACATGGATATTAATATTATTTCATCTAAATAAATTTTCTCTGATACATTTGAACTTGAGAATTTCTATTTATATTTGAAACATATTTTTATTGTGTTGGAACAGAATGATAAATAAGAAAAATTATATTTTAGTCTAATACATTTGTATTACCTATCATAATTTGTGATTATCAAAACGAGGGATTTTTGTTGGACTCAACTGTTTTGAATCTCAATTATGATTAATTATGTTTTGATAATCCTAATTGATGTTTATTAATTATATTTTTCATTAATTTAGTTACTATTTAAGTGCTTAATTTCAAAATATAAATACTGTTAAATATGTTTAACTGATATATCTTTCATTCAAGAAAATTCGATTAATCAAATGTTCATTTTCATTGTAATTTTTTTCCTAACCAAATTTGTGGATAGTTTGCTACCGATAAAGAAAGGTCACCAGTATGAAGATGAGCTACTGATACAAAAAGGTCACCAGTATGCAAAAAATTACTGTTACACCTGAGCTGCTGATAGAGTAAGTCTACCAGTATTCACGAGTCGACTGATACAGAGTGACATCTACTATTATGAATTCTACCATTACAAACTCACCGGTATGGGTCACTGGTATATATGTCTACCACTACCGAGATCTACCACTAAAGGAAGTCACTGCTATATATAGTCACCGGTACTTGGAGATACCACTACAAAGAGATACCGCTACACAAACATCTACCGATACAATCATGCTACCATTACAGAGAGTAACAACTATCGATGCAAGACCTACCGTTACAAGTCCACTGCTACAAGTTCATAGTTACAAAGAGCTAACGATGGAAACCAGTCACTATTTCTCTAAACTATATCTCTATGTTAGTTTATTAACAACAATCATATTTTTTAATGCAACTTATATTAATTAATGATGTTTGTTGGACGTCAGGAAACCGTACCTCGTACAAGTCATTCCTATTGCCGGAGCTCAAGGAATATAAAAGGGAACTCGAGATACTGGAGAACAAGTCTCTTTTTAGTGCTTATACAAATCAAGTTTCTGGATATACACGAGGACATACATACATAGAAGAAGAAGAAGGAAGAACACATGATGAACCTGTAGAACCTAGACATTCAAGGAGTGAAGGGATTCAAAGACTACACCTACACTCAAGTTAATCAAGTGGATCAAGCTGGATCTGGAAGTCAAAGAAAAAACAACACCTTTTTTTTGATAAAAACAAGAGAAGGACTCAGAGAAAATTCTGATCAATCTAAGGATTCTAGATCTTCACTAAAAACACATACATCATTATAAACTCATATCTATTTGTTTAGATCTATTTTGTTTCATTTATTTACATTTTGAGCCGTGTGTGTGCTATTTATTTTAATCAAACAGTGTATCCTATGCTAAACTGGAGGATTTCTAAATCCTCACTCAATCTTTCCCTTACACTCTTGCTTCCCACTGTGAATAGTGGTAGAGGTCAGGTGTGACCTGGACAGCCAGTGTGCTATTGTTTAGTTTTCCCACATAGAACTGTGGTAGAGGTATGAGGACCTGGACAGTCTGTGCATTGTTGTAAAACCCCGATCCAGGGTGTGGATCACAGTTTATATAAAACTATTTGAGAGGAATAAGTCTCTGCTTGAGACTGAACCTCTTGTTTAAAACTGCTGTGCATATTTATTTTAGTTAAAACTATTTTGAATATTCTGCTGCTAAGTAATTTAAATATAAAACTATTTTAACGTTACTCTGATAGCTAAACTAGAAAGTATTTGTATTTATTGTAAACTAGTAGGTTAGTTTCAAAAGATAATCTAATATGAATATTAGATTAACTGAGAACTAATCAATCTCTTGAGAACCTAACTGAACCATTACTGTATTACAAATTCAATACAGTTTAGCTTGTTATTTAAATTGGAGGATTTTAATAGAAATATTTTAAATAAGAAATTTTTAATTGGAACTCAATTCCCCCCTCTTGAGTATCCACTCCGACCAACAAAAAGGAAAGGGTATTTTGATATCTGATAGTATATTATATATGGGTTCAAAGAAGTTTTCTAAGAGTTGCATAATGGTTTATTCATGATATAAAACATGATCATTATATATAATAAATATGTGGGACATATAAATATTAATTGATAGGTTGATCCAAATTATATCTCATAAAAACAAGTGATCTTGATATAGCTTATAAGAATGGTGATCCCTAATATATCACTCTAATACATTTGGCTATGTTCCTTGTCATCAAAGAAAATAAAGAGGGGGTTAAACAATGTGGTTTCACTAATGGAATTATCTAGGATCAAGTTTTTTGTGAAATTATATTAAAATGGGTTTTTGATATGATACTTTAAGTTAACTAAAAGGGTTTTTATTTTCTTGTTATGGGTGGGTGTCTTTGTTAAGGATTTTGGTATTAATCTTGTATTTCTTCAAATGATGGTTTATATATTTTCGGAATCATCATAACATGTGATAATATTTTTGAATTTTTAATGTCTAAAGATATGATAAACAACTTCTTGGCCTTTTGAGGTAGTATGTGATCCATTAGAAGTAGATTCTAGTGATTTAGGCATGAAACAATAATCTTGAATAATCATCGTTTATATGAAAAATGTGATTGTGGTGTAAATTGATTAAAAGATGAAATTATTCTAAAAAATTAAGTATGTTTCCCTATGATTTTAGTCTATATAGTAATGGAATTCCACAAATATACAGAAAATGATTTTGATAGAAAATTTTATCCTATTACATTCATTTCCAAGGAATTTATGGTCTTTTTAGTCTTCTTTGGTTTATGTTTTTACGGTTGTTGAATTAATCATGATCATTCAATTTCTTGTGATAAATGATTTATGACACCCTCTATCATTATTTGAATATTGTGATTTTAATTCAACTCCATATTTTTAATTCCAACTAAAATTTTCCTATTTGTAATCCTAGTTATGTGTTATTCTTAATGACTTTCATACTTCACTTTATTTTTTTTCAAGTGGCTGTTTTATTAACCCTTTTTACATTTTTTGATTTTAAAAAAGGTATTTTAAAATTATAAAACTTTTATTACAATAAAAAAATTAAAATTATGAGGATAAAATTTATTAAGGGGTTGGGGTGGGGGGAGAATGTATTATTACAATATTTTAAAATAAAACCATGATTGATAGAATATACAACAAACAACACCAAACCTAAATGAACCATAAAATAAATATGACCATTATGACTGAGTTATTGAATTATAATGTATGAATAATATTAAAAAAATTATTAAATATATTTAAAGGTCCTAATAAATAAAAATTTATTGATTAATTCTTCATAACTATTCACTAAACTTTTCAAAAATCCATTTTCTACTTTAAAAATATGTTTTCTTCAAAAATTGTATTATTGATTTTTGTGAGGAAATAATTATAATTAATTTTTTAAAATTTCATAAATGTTATTTGATAGGAAGTATATTATTTTCAAATCTGAATAAAAAAATTATCTTTTAGGGAAATTTTATTATTTTTCTGAAAGGATTAATCTCTCAGTGAATTGTAAAAAATACATATTTTTATTAAACTATCATTTTCTTTTCATGAAATAGTGTTACTATGATTTTAAATTTATCTCAAAGAAAAAGAAGTAAAGTTTAATTAGATATAATCTAATTAAATTCATTTGAATCACTATTATACTGGATTTTTGTACGAGTACCTTTTTGGTCTTAAAAATACATTTATCCAAAACTGTTTTCTATTACGTTTTATGAATTTATTTTTAAAGTAATTTTTAAAAATTAAAGAAATTGAATCTCAGAAAATTGATTCCATATTTGGAATAATTTGTTAAATTTTTTAAATATTACCCATTTGTTTTTGGACATTTTGAATAGTATCTTCACTAATTTTTGTTACCCCATTAAAGGGTAAATCAGGTAATTAAGGTTAAAAAAATGATAAGGACTAAATAATGACCCTAAAAATTGACTTAATTTTATTTTTTGAGTATATATCATCCATAATCATACTGAGTTCTAATATATGACCTTTTTTCCCATTTTACCATGATTTTTACATTTATAATATTTAAGTGAATTTAAATCTAAAAATTCCAAACTCTTGATTTCAATAACTATAATATTTTTAATATAGATGCAAATAGAGGATATGTAATGACCCAAACAATTATAAATAAAATTCATCATTTTGATTTATTTAAATACCACATCATGCAATATGGTTATATAAAACAAATGAACTTCTTTTGATTTATTATATCCTATTAGATTTAAAATACCATTTAGAATCATTATCATTAATAATATTTCCTTTTAATAGTGATTACATGATTAGTATAAATATAGGGTTTTAACAAATCCAATTGACACAAACAAAGGAAGTGATGGCCTCAACTAGTAGGATCATACCCTGTGAATCCCATTTATCAGATATTTCAAAGGAGATAACATTTATGAGATTTTCCCTTTAGAAAGACCAAGATGAGATCTAACAACTTAAGCATAAGAAAAAACATTTATGGGAATGTTTAAAACCATTGAGATCACAGGCCAAACCTTATTCACCAAACCACCCCATGGAAGTCCCACCATCATGAACATTACTATTAGGGAGTTTTATAGTGTATTAAATAGATATGTATCAAGATCCTAGAATTATCAGTATGTAAATAATTTTGTATAGAATAATGAATATATTTTCATGCTATTATTGTTACTTTATAAATGTTTTTTTTATTTTTGTTTCAATAAAACATAAATAGTATTTTTTATTTACATTCTAATTCAATTAATCAATCTATTAATTAATGGATTTTAGAAGTAGAAAACATTTTAATATAAGATTATTATTAACTATTTTTTATCAAATATAAATGATCATATAATTTATATGAAGTTAAATGTAATTTTTATAAGGGTTTGAAAACTAATATTGTAAAACAAACATCATTTTTCAATAAATATTGATTTTATTTTAAAAGTAAAAATTTACATATTTGGAAAATTATTTTAAAAAATTGAATATTAATTTTTTGAATCAAAATTTCGAAGTTATCAAAGAGTGAATTTGTCATAATTTTTAGAGACTATCGAATTTTCCGGTAAGAATTATGTACTGTATAAATATAATTTGTGTATTATGAAATCATAATGACCCAAAAGTGATGTAATAAACACTATAAATGGTATCCATGAAAAAATATATGTTTTACCTTTAAAATAATTTTAGTTTATGTTTATTTGGTTTACTTTATAAATCCATTACGAATCCTCTAAAACCTAAAATATGTTTCAAGGTTTTAAAATCATTTCTTTAATAATGCGACTCACCACTAAATAATAAAAGAATTATTTTAATAATTTAGGAACTTTGCCTTGTTAAATTATTTGAATATATCCCCTTTTTCAGAAACTAGGGAAAAACCATTTGATGGTTTTTAGTTTTGGATATTTTATTATGTTGGGTCCAAAACCTAAATAATAAAGAAATCCCCATCTTTTCCTATATAAACCCTACTGATATCCCATTTATATTCCCTAAAATCTTTGTATCATGAAACAAATCTTCCATAAACTTTTTATATTCCTCCCAAGGTGCCCCTAATATCTCAAGAAGCCCCTACTAAGATTTTGAAGTCACACACTCAAATTAGGGATCCTCACCTTCCTCTCCTTCTTCAAATTCCAGAACCTTATTTGAAATTAGTTCTTTTAATTTCAATTGGTCATATTTTAATTCATATATAATATTTCCCTAACATTTAAATTAATGTTATTTGTATCATGGATCATTTATCCTCCCTCATTTGGACCCTTACCTAAGTCGTTACTATGCTGAAATTATGTAAGGGAACCTCACCTTCTCTTCATATTTTCAAGTTTATTTATGAACTTATGCATTAAATTTTCATTTTATAAAGTTGGTAAATGTCATCACATGTCTATATTACTTACCATTTTATTTAAGAGTGACTTCATACCCTTTCATGCTCATAAACCATTTTTATGAATTTTTAAGTAATGTCGTTATGCTGTTGAAATTTCACCGTGATTTTCTAGGCCAAAACCATTGTGTAAAGAATGCCATTCCCATTTTTCTATCAAGGATACTAACCTTTATAAAAATACAATTATTTATCAGGGACTTAAATTTATGTATTCCACATTCTTTCATCCTGGAATAAATTATTATGATGAATGAATCTATGTTTTATGATCTATATGGAACACTTAAGAATGAGAATGAAATTAATATGATGGGTGCACCTAGATAGCACTCCAATGCATTGGGTAATTTTTAGTATCATGATATACCATGTTGGGATAGTGAGTAGACCTGATTCCTTCAAGTTACTTTTTTCACCATGATTTTTGGGTAGTTTTATTCTTGACCTATGTTTATGATTCAGTGTTTTATGTTTTTGCCACGTTTTCCATGTTATGATTATTATGATATATCATGACTTATTATTCATGTACCTTTTATTCCTAATTTATATGCTTATTTTCTTACATGTTTCACTTATTCATTTTTTATTCTCTTACTTGGATATATATCTCACCCCTTTCTTACGTATGTTCCCAGGTTATCCCATGCTGTTTTAAGTTCGAAGGAGTCTTTTGACAATGTTGAAGAAGTTTTCAATAAATATGTTGAACTCCCAATTTTATTTTATTACGTAATTTATCTAATTCCAAAAGGAACTAAACTTATCAATAATATAGGTTATATTAATAATAGTCTTATGTAATAAATAAATTATTAATGAGAAATAAATAGAAGGGTTGTTATAGTTGGTATTATATGAAAAGTTTAGATATTTTTGTAATTATGATTAGAAAACTCTAGTGAAGGTATTAGGGATAGAAATAAGTATAATAAAACAATATTAATTTTTTTTATAGTATAGAGTAAATAGTTGATAAAAAAATACATCCTTTTCTGGATACTACAAGTGGACGTGGTTCTGACACAGGTGTACCTAGGTGTAACAACTCCAACAAGGTGTTCCGAGCCAAACTTTGGGTAACCTGGTACACTACAATGGGAATTACTACACTCATATTTTGAACATACCAGGGAATATCCTTTATTATATTCATAATCTCATTACAAACCATTATTAAGGGAATAAAAAAATCACATTATAAAATATGTTAGGAAATAGATCATGGATAACATAGATTGAAGCCTATAAATTCATAAATTAGGAGAAATAAATATAATTTATATGTTATCTCTTTAATTTTATTAGAACCATCTTTTATATGTATAATAGTTTAAAATAATCATCCATAAATTTCCATTTATTCTAGACAATGTCCAAAATTAAGAGGATTTAGGTAAACAATCGATGTGACAAGCAATGTGATGACTAACCCAACTAGATGAACAACCCGTTGAGAGGAGGAATCAAATTTTTTTTACTATACTATCTTTACTGACTCATTTTTTGAATAGAAACTTGAATCAAGAAGAGTTCCCAAACCCCCTTAATAGAGAACACGCTGTAATCGAGATATTCATCCAACAAAGTCCTCCTAATTTCAATGAATCATCTAATCCCTTAATCATAGAATACTAGATCAACTCCATTAAGAAGATCTTATCCAACCTTCAATGTTCCAAAAAAGGGAAGGTTCTCCTATATATTTACCATATGGAGGGAGAAGATTATTATTGGTGGATATTGATAAAAAATACAATTCTCGAGGAAGATATCGAAGAGATGGAGTGGAAGGAATTATGAAAAAAGGTTTTTCGATAAATATTTTCTTCGAACTCTTTGTCTTAAAATGGAAAGGGTTTTCATTTCCCTTAAGGAAAAAGAACACAAATCTATCAGGGAGTACAAGGAAAAATTCAAAATACTTTCATGATACACCTATATATTTTTTTTACCCCTGAATTCATGGTATTCCACTTATTTAGTGGGATAAAACCAAGTCTACGAAAATCCTTGATGATCTATGAATTTTATAGTTTTGAGGAAATTATCCGATGTTCCCTCAAAGTTAAAATAGAGATTGAATAATCCCAAGGGTATCATGGGGATAATAAGTAGAAAGTGGAGTTTAATATTAGTGTCCCCATAGGGAAATATAATGGTTCCAAGAAATTTTAGCATCCCAATTGTTAAAGGTGCAGAAAGAATCCCCCCCCAGAAAATGCCTAAGGGGGAAAAAGAAATGATTTAGGTGTGAGAAGGAAGGTTACCTAGCCAACATTTTCCTAAAAAAGTAACCCACTAATGTGACAGAAGAAAGTAATTTTAAGGTAAACATTCATTTAATTTTCCATTACATAAACTTCAAGGAACCATAACACTTATCAAACCAATGTACTAAGACAAGGGTTTTGAGATATAACCAATAACCTCTATAAAAGAAAGGATGATATTTTCCATCACAAATTATTAAGTGGATCTTGAAAAAAAGTGGTGATATGTAGGCTAGTTATCCATTCAAGAATATTGAATGTAATTTTTGATTCTGGTTCTATGCATTCCTTAATATCATAAAATCTTAGTAGAACTATTCAAACACCACCACAAATCATGTAAGTATATATGTAAGCTAAAATAAAAAATGGGGAAACTATTTCATCCCAATTATAAAACTCCTCCCCTATCAAATTTTGTGGGTTGAAGTTCCCAACAAGCCTTATAATACTTCCTTTGGAGGAATTTGACGAAATTAAGGGCATATATTGGCATTTCTTATATATATCCAACATAAATTTATATGAGAAGGAAATGACTATCCATATTGAGAATTTACCCCTAATTATGTACAAGTTCAAGGAGGTGTATGAATATTCTTTATCAATATCATCTCAAGAATGGATATTATTTCCCTATGATAAAGAAAATCTATCTCAAATGATTTAGTCTAAGGAAAGAACTATCCTTGAAGACATTCCTTTAATGATGGAATACATTTACGTGATTCCTAAGGAATTTCCTGGCCTTCCTCCTAGACAAGAGGTTAAATTTTCAATCGATTTTATACCTAGTGCATTACCATTATCCAAGAATCTATATAGAATGGATGTTGTGGAACTTGAGGAGCTAAGTAAACAACTACAAGAGAATCTGGATAAAGTTTTCATATGCTCAAGTGCTTCACCATGGTGTGCACTAGTCCTATTCATGAATAATAAGGATGAGTCAGACCACCTTTACATTGATTATCATGAGCTTAATAAGATCACGATAAAGAACAAGTATCCTATGCCTCAAATTTATGACTTGTTCAATCAGCTATGTGGAGTATAATAATTCTCCAATGTGGATCTTCGGTCAGGATATTATCAAGTATGTGTGAAGAATGGATATATCCCCAAGACCACTTTACATACAAGGTACGAGCACTATGAGTTCATAGTGATTCCATTTGGACTCAGTGATGATCCTTCAATCTTTATGGACTTGATGAATAGAGTCTTTATAGATTACCTCAAAAACATTTTGGTAGTATTTATAGATGATATTCTAATATACTCCAAAAGAAATGAGGATCCCAAAGAGCATATAATCATTGTGTAAATACCATACAAAAAAGAGAATCAATATTCCAAGTACAAAAATTGTGAGTTCTAGTTGAAGGAAGTCTTTTTATTAGAGAATATCATCTCAAGAAATGGGATATCTGTGGTCCCATTAAGGACGAAAGCAATTTAAGGATGCATGAGGCCAACATTTTTGACAGATATATGTAGTTTTTTGAGGTTAGATGGGTATTATCAACGATTTTTGAGAAATTTATCGTGATTTTAAAACCTCTTACCAAGATAACTTAGAAGGGAGTCATGTTTTCTTGGAATGATGAATGTGAAGTGCGATTCATGGATTTAAAAATGAGGATCATCACTACGACCATGATCACACTACCCATAAGTGGAGAAATATTTATAGTATTTAGTGATGCTTCAAAGAATAGATTGGGCTGTGTGTTAATTAATAATGAAAAATTTATATCATATACTTTAAAGAAGTTGAAAGTTCATGAGAAAAACTATCCCAAACACAATCTGGAGTTAGCGGCTATAATATTTTCAATGAAAATATGCTGTAATTATCTATATGGGGATAAGTGTTAGATTTATATGGATCACAAATCCTCAAGTATATATTCACACAGAAAGAGATGAATATGCCCCAACAAATATTGTTAGATCTAATCAAGGACTATGACTGCTCAATCTACTACCATATTGGTAAATGAAATAAAGTTTCAGATTCCCTAAGTAGAAAGGATCTTGCATCTTTATCAATGATGATAATTGAGAATTATCCAATATTATTAGAACTATAAGGGATAGACGTGAGAATCCTAAAGGAAGGAACATCATAAATCATTTAACAAATTATTTCTCAACCATCCCTTTTTCGAAATGTTAAAGGATTCTCAAAGAAATGATGTAGAAATTTAAAAGAATGTGTAATATATAAGGAAGGAGAAGAACTAAAAGTATAAACTTGATAAAGAAGGAATTGTCATATTTGGGTTGAGACTATGTGTTCCCTCAAATCCTGAGTTAAGGAAGAAACTGTTGGATGATGCACATAGTTCCACATTCTCCATTCACCCAGGAAGCTCAAAGTTGTATTAAGATCTATGTGAGAACTATTGGTTGGACAATATGAAGAAGGATATTGATGAATATATATCAAAGTACTTGGTATTCCAGCAAGTTAAGGATGAAAGGAAGAAGTCTAAGGGGATGATGCATACATTACCCATACCAACATGGAAATGGGAGAACATCACTGTGGACATTGTCACTGGACTTCCAAATACATCATGGGGAAACAATGTTATATGGGTTGTTGTGGATCATCTTATAAATATAGATCACTTTATCACAATTTGATAGGACTTCTCATTGGATCTAATTTCATGAATATATATTAGAGAAGTGGTAAGGTTACATAGAGTACCACTATTGATTATATCTGATAGAGACCTAAGTTTCACCTCTATGTTCTGGGAAAGTCTCCAAAATTATCTAAACATTGAGCTGAACATTATTATGGCCTATCATCCTCAATCTAATGGCCAATCTGAGTAGAATATTCAGAAAATAGAATACATGTTTCAAGTATGTTTGATGGACTTAAAAATAGGTTGGGACAAACATCTTTCATTGGTTGAGTTCTCATACAACAAAATTTTCCACTCAAACATCAAAATAGATCCCTATGAATCATTTTATGGGAAGAGGTACAAAACACCTACATGTGGGAATGAAGTTGGGGAATGAAAACTTCTAGGTCCTAAAATGATTGAGGAAATGGTGGAAAAGGTTAAGACCATTCTGAAAAACATCAAGGATACTCAGAGTTGAAATAAGATCTATGATGACAATAGTCAATGAGACCTAGAGTTTGATGTTGGAGACATGGTATTTATCTACATATCTCTATAGAAGAATGTGATGAGATTTAAGAAGAAGATAAATCTTAGTCCAAGATACCGACTGACTGAAAATTCATTTTTAGTGTATTTTTAAAAGCCTTTTTATGGATGAGTGGGAACTAGGAATGTATCCCCATTATACATTTAGAAATTCAATACCATCCACTAAACTTAATGATAACAAGATCTGAATCACCCGCATCATCATCTTGAGTACCATTGTTTACATCTCCAGTTATCACCATCATGAGTACCGCTTTATCATCACCATCCATCACAGTGTCATCAACACCATTATACCACTTCAACAGACACCCGAGACCATCATAGATTGCTAATGCTGGTATAAAACAACATCCAAACCATCGTATTCACCCTTTTCATCACCATCCTTGCTGACATCCAATACCGCAATAGAAATAAATAACAACAAAAGTAGATAGTAAATATACTTTTTCACCAAGAGAAAATTAAAAAAATCAAGCACACATTGGAAAGCATCACAAACCATCACCGAAATATTTGTGGAATAAACACATAGTAGATCTAAAAAATTAGAAATTGTATTCACCATAGAATATAAATGTAACACCCCAAGATTTCATAGTGTGTTATTTCTTCAAAATAATTCAATAACTTGCACTACACCCAACACCGAGTTCAAGCGCACCATGAATTACCAACCAAGTTGTTCAAAAGAGGTTATGAATAGTATTAACTAAATTTTAAACTTTGTATAATCCTTATAATTTTAGAATCCATATTATGAGTTTCTTAGACATAATGTAAGAACAAATTCATTTTTAGTATTACACTTTTAACAACTTTTAATAGTGAACCCTTTTCAAATCCAATATTTTAAACTTATATTCAATTTGACTAAATAAATTTACTTTTTAGAATGGGTACATCAAAAAATTTACAATGAACATCCCAAGCTTCCACAATACAATTTAATTTGAATAATACAGTAGCATGTGTTGTACGCAACTTCAAGTTCTAACACACACCACAACCAATCAAACTAGCCGTTATGAATAGTAATACCTAATTTCTTAAATTTTATCTTTCGAAATGGCTTCATTTTTTGATTATTAATTTCTAAATTATCTTAGGGTGAAATTTTGGTACTTTTCGGATAACTTTCATATTTTGATGAATAGTGAAAATTACTAAATTTTAATTAAAAACAACTTTTTTAATCGAAATAATTTTTATTGATAAATTATGAATTTTAGTGGTTTTAAATTATATTTAGAATATATTTTTACCATTTAATAAAATGTTGGTCATTTTACATAATCTCACAATTAAACCGGACATAAACAAGTGTCAATGTTTTGATAGTTATTATCTCTTAAAAACACGCTATTTGTTTTGACGACGGGAATTAATTTTTAAATTAATTAATGCAAATAATATGTTATGAGTTTGGTAAAATAGACAGCATTTTTGAATTCATAATATCAAATATATCTTAGGCCTAATTTTTTATATTTTTCCGAAAACTTTCATTTTTTTGATGAATAGTGAAACCACTAAGTGGTAGTTAAAAAAACTGAATTTTTCATAAAACTTAATTTTACCGCTTCTATGAGTGGACTTTTGAAAATCCAAGAGACACAGTTAATATCAAGGAGTAAAATGTGGTTCAATGAGATGAAAATAATTTTTGGTGAATAGTAACTTTTTACTTTTATTTACCACGGTTAAAAGTAAATAGGGCAATTAAGGGTGAAAATGAAATTAATATTACCCTAGAACATGTCTTAATTCTATTGGACAAGTGTATCTCCACCAAAAACAACCTTAGGAGTAAACTATTATCATTTAGGTCCACTTGTATTAGATTAGGACATTTATTATTATTTAATTCAAAGAAGAGTTAAAAGAGTTAAAATCAAAGTTTATTTACTAAAAGATGTTTAATATAGGGTTATACATAAGATAAATCAATTGTAAATATTAATTAGAAATATAAAACGATTTAATAAATAATGGAATTTTATTTATAATTTTTAGACATTAAATAATTTAATTTATTAATGACACAATGGTGATGCAGTAATTGTCTAATTAATGAAAAATTAGAATAATTGATATTATAAATACCCAAATAAATATAATTTGAGACTTTATATGAATAAAAATAATTTTATAGGTTAATATGACATGTTAGTATTGAGTTAATGAACGTTTTTTGATGTAATAATTATTTTATGATTTATAGAAAAATCAATTATTGAATAGTGTCAAAATTGACATAAAAGAGTTTTTAAAAACAATATTATATTATTAATTGATATTAAATTCCTAAAAATCTATGGTTCGGCCAAGAGACTTATATCATGATAGGTGTATTATTAATGAACCACTTGGGGGTCTCTTGGATGTATATAGTAATTTTATTAACCATATAATATAAAAATACAAAAAGACATTGTAAAAGTGAAACTAATTAACTAAGAGTTAATACTTAAAGATAAGGTTAATATAATAACCCAAACCTATTTAAATTATATTGGTTGAGTAGTTTTCGACCCATCCCCACCGTAACCTTTAAATAATCTAATTTAGAGCCATTAGAAACCGAATATGAATTTATTATAAAATAATATTTCTAGCTTTTCCAAAGGTGCCCCTCACCCCTCTTATAAAAGGACACTCCCCCTTCTCATTAATTCACACCTTAAAAGCATTTTGGTTCGGAAAAACTTTACCCAAATACTCTCTCAACTTCCCTCACTTCATCCTAGAGGCCTTACTTTAGTCATAATTCCAACCTAAGAGACCTTTTGATCAAATCAAAAGGAAGAACCCGAAGAAGAGGTAATGATTTCACCACCCTTTTCCACGTTCCTTTCTTCTTCCACTTCTTCCTTCTTTGTTATTTCCATTATAAAATTATAACTACAGTATCTTATATATACTTTGATGTTATTATAAATATGGTACAACCATATTCAGTATTCTATCCATCCTTTGAATAACATGTCACCATACGTGCGTACGTACGGCTTACCGTCTCCACGTCGTGGTGTAATTGTTATTCAATAAATTATTATTTGGATGGGTATAATAATGATGTGTAACTCATGTAAATAATAAATATAACATGATAATGATTCTTTATATATGATATAACATCCAATTATATATTATTTTAATATCAAAAGAATGATATTGTCCCTCATGCGTACGTACGGACTACCGTCTCCACGAACGCGATGAGATTCATTCTCCATCGTATCAATTCAAGTATAATTATAATTTGATGATTAATAATAGTATCTAAGTACTTGATATAATTCTGGATATGATTAAGATACAACCTATCCCTGAAAAACATAGCTTACATAACAAAACATATAAATGAAAACGAGTAAGTTAACACCCGAAACAACGATAATACTAAGATATTATTAACAAATCAATGTTAAAAGATCATATATGATATCATATTAATATATATGATACTTTTATAATTTAATAACAATTATTTCACCATTATACAGGAGGTTAACCTACCCCAACCAAGGACAAGTAAAAGGTAAGGGTTTATTTCACAATCTCTTCATTATCCGTGGTTGTTTATACATAATAATCTATTGGGATCTCTTTATCATCCACATCCATGTTTCTTGAAAGTGTATTTCAAAACATTCTTACTATTTTACAGAATATGGGTTAAAGTCATTTATACCCATGTTTGACTTTTTATAATATGTTTATAATGGAATCTTTCCATCATTTTCGAAACAAGGCCCTTTTTAACCTTTTCGACAGAATTAAGGTAAGAATGTTTTTTTAACTTATATGGAGGGTATGACTATTTTCTGCCGTTATAAAATTTTCAAAGCTTCCCTTACAAGATTATAAGGATATTTTCAAAGTAAATGTTTTATTTTATAATTATGTGACTTTTGAATGATTTCAAAATTAATATTTTAAGAATTTATGAAAGGTAATCTTTATCAAAATCAGAATTTTAAATGTTTTAAAGATTTATCTTTCTAAATCTTTTTAATTAATGTCCATGTTTTCAAAATGATTTTAAGGATTTATTTATGTGGAAATGAATGTTTTGAAATGATATTTCTTTTCAAAAGTTTCTAATTGGTATGGGAAACTTTGATTCAAAAATCTCTTTTAAATTACTTCCTGAATAAATGTGTGACTTTTAAATGGTTTCAAAAAAAGCGATATTTCTCTCAAATAGTTTTGATTTCATATATTTCAACATACTTTGATGGATTTTATGTTTATTTGAAGTTGATTTATTATGATACAAAACTTTTTTATTGTATTGAAGGTTTTGTGATATGTTTAACTGTGGATATGTTATTTTTTTATACCATTCGTGGTTTATGGAGAAAGTATTGACATTTCGTATGCTAGTTTTAATACGAATGTTTGTGTTATGATTAAACCTTTTCATATGGGAATGCATTGGACTTAGTAAGTGACGGGTGGAGCCCGCTATAGCTCCTCGATGCATCGGTAGGTCTCATGAGAAAAACTAGTGTCTTGGCACAAGGCCTTGACAAAATCTTATTTGTAGCCTTGGCACGAGGCCTTGGCTATGTAGTTATGATAGTCTGTCATTATGAATTCCATCATTATGAAAGTGGTTATTGATATTTCATGTGATTATTCTATTAGTAGAATATCCATGTGAAAAAGTAAATGGAAATTATTTCATTTTATTTTTTCCATGCTATGTTGATGTTCAAGTTTAAAAGGCTTTTGTTTTAGTTATACATTGCCTTAAATGTTTATGCTTATTTATGAAAATTTCCACTGTATTTCTTACACTTATGGAGCATTTGAGCTCACGCTTTTCTATGATTTATTTTTCCCAAGATTCCAAGAACTATATTGTGATTGATATGCAAGGTTAAGAAAAGGGAATAATGGCATTCATAAAGGATTATTTATGTTGTTTTGTATGTTATGAAGTGTCATGTAACATTCATGTATGTAATCTATTTTCCAAGACAACTAAACTGATCGGTCCTTTGGGACTTGATTCTTTGTAATCATGCCAATGTTATGTAATAATTCACTGACTCTGGGTAACTGGGGTTGGGGTGTTACAGTTGGTATCAGAGGAAGTTTAGTACAAACCTTGGAAGCTAGATTTAGATAAACTCTGATTAGAGCACATAGACCTAAGATGGAATTTGAGGATTAGTATAGAATAACTTCCTAGAATTTTGTTATTGTAGCGAGTTTGTGAGTTTTCCGAGCAATACATCCCTGTCTGGATATGAGCAGGTAGATGCAGCTCTAGCATAGATGTACCTAGGGGTAAAAACCGAAAACAACGCTTTGAGCTGGACTCAAACAGGAACTGGTGCACGAAAATGGGCCTTGCTGCACTCTTGGTTATGACACTCCCAGGGGATATGCTTAGGATAATTCTAATTTTCTTTACAAACCATTATGAAGGGTTTATGAGTATATACTTCCTCAAAGGAAACATTTTTATGATTATGGATTATATCCATAAACTATTTAATTTATGTTATGTGTTTTACAAGTTTGGGATTAGGTATTGTTATTCAGAAACTAATCTAGTGCATGCCATTGTTTAGAAATGGCGCCCAGTAGAAGGAATGAGAACTCCAGCAATGCACATGATCCAAAGAGAAATAAGGATCATATCTTTCATGGTCTTAAGCCAGAATTTATAAGAGAAATAGTATCCCATGTATTATCATCATATGAAGAAATATTATCATGTGTTGATAAGATAAGAAAAGAGTTTACTGAGTCCTATGGATTTGAAGGGAAGCAAGAGAAGAAAAGGATGGAAGAGAGAAAGATGGATAAAGGGAAGAGGGAAAAGAAGAATTCTCCCATATGTGATCACTGTGGGAAGAAACACCCTGGAACTTTCCTGAAAAGAATGGGAGTTTTTTATAAGTGTGGAGGAAAAAGTCACAATGTACGTGACTAATAGGGTAAGAAAATGGTTTCAAATGTACAATGCTTCATTTGCAAGGAGTTTGGATGCTACGTGAACCTATGTCCCAGTCATCAGACTATGCCGCAAATGATGCAATTGGATAATAATCAAGTTATGATACTACCACAGATGAAGAGGAAGGATTAGAGCTATTATGTTGATTATGTCATCTGAGTTTCGTATCAACAATGAGCTTGTTATAATAATTATGGAGTATATAAGGATTTTACTGTAGTAATATTTCATTAAGGACTTGAGATTGTGTGGAACAAAGAAAAGTGACTCAATAGCAGGTTAAATTTTTGGAAAATATATGGTTGAGAGAAAGATAAACCATAATATGGTTCTGATACCAAGGTAGTGATATTAGAATAATACATGATTGATTTGGATAAATTATATTGGATATTATTGACTGCCTTGAAACTGATTAATGATCTGTATATTCCATCATTGTTGGGGTTTACAACATTTCTGGATTGAAGGAGTATATATATTATTCTTTAAGGAATAAGGGATCATGAATGTAATCAAAAAGGTTTTATGGTAATTCAGGATGTTGCAGTGTTTTAAAACAATACATGATGAAGGTTTTCACATGTTATTGGGCGGAAAAAAGGATCGTAATTGTGTTTACCTTCCTTATAAATTTTGGACTGAAGTATTTTGGATAGTTGTAGTTTGGATTATTTTAGATTGCCAAAAAAGGACAACCCAGAGGTCGGGCGACAACCCGTCGCGTCCGGCAAGGCCACGAGACTTGAACCCACAACCGAAGGGAGACAATGGTGTATCACCTACCACTAACCCACGTGATGTCCTGGATTGAATAATGTCATTTTTTGATGGTTCTTCTAGATTAATTATAAATTCATTTTTTAACCCTATACGAATAGGATAAATATAATATTATTTTTAAGTTCTATTATCTTTAAGAGTGAAAGATGAGTTTGTGGTAGAACTTAGTTAAAGGATGAGGCTCTACTTGTCAAGTATATATTTTTCTTCTTCTCTTATTAAATGAAGAAATTAATTATTATACTTTAGTGAAGGGATCTTAAAACAAAAAAATGTGTTATCCTAGTACCATATGTTTTGTTGAACCGATGGTATTTTAAATCATCATCGAATGATGAATTTAAGGCCCTCAATTTTACACTTGTTCGTGATTGATGACCTCAATCACTACCAATACATATTTACGATTTTCCTCCAATTATATGTCTCTAATTTCCACCAATGTTCTCCGAATAGAGATCATAATTTGGTGGTGACCCTTTCATTTCTCTTTCCCTCTTATTAAGACTAAATTTTATTGACCCAATTTCCGATGTGGGTTTTCCCAAAAAGATATTTTCTATATTCAACCTTTTATTTTTGAAGAACAATTTAAAATTTTAAGGACACAATTTATTGAAGGAGGGGAGAATGTAACACCCCAAGATTTCATAGTGTGTTATTTCTTCAAAATAATTAAATAACTTTCACTACACGCAACACCGAGTTCAAGTGCACCATGACTTACCAAACAAGCTGTTCAAAAGAGGTTATGAATAGTATTAACTAAATTTTAAACTTTGTATAATCCTTAAAATTTTAGAATCAATATTATGAGTTTCTTAGACATAATGTAAGAACAAATTCATTTTCAGTATTACACTTTTACCAACTTTTAATAGTGAACCCTTTTCAAATCCAATAATTTAAACTTATATTCAATTTGACTAAATAAATTTACTTTTTAGAATGGTGACATCAAAAAATTTACAATGAAACATCCCAATCTTCCACAGTACGCTTTCCTTTTAATAATACAGTAGCGCGTGTTGTACGCAACTTTAAGTTCTAACACACACCACAACTAATCAAACTAGCCGTTATGAATAGTAATACCTACTTTTTGAAATTTTATAAATTTTATCTTTCGAAATGAACTTCATTTTTGTATTTTTAATATCAAAATTAGCTTAGGGTGAAATTGTGGTACTTTTCAGATAACTTTCATATTTTGATGAATAGTGAAAATTACTAAATTTTAATTAAAAACAACTTTTTTAATCGAAATAATTTATATTGATAAATTATGAATTTGAGTGGTTTTAAAGTATATTTATAATATATTTTTACCATTTAATACAATTTTGGTCATTGTACATAATCTCACAATTAAACCGGACATAAACAAGTGTCAATATTTTGATAGTTATTATCTCTTAAAAACACGATATTTGTTTTGACGACGGGAATTAATTTTTAAATTAATTAATGAAACTAATATGTTTTGAATTTGGTAAAATAGACATCATTTTTAAATTCATAATATCAAATATATCTTAGTCCTAATTTTTGATATTTTTCCGGAAACTTTCATTTTTTTGATGAATAGTGAAACCACTAAGTGGTAGTTAAAAAAACTGAATTTTTCATAAAAATTAATTTTACGGCTTCTGTGAGTGGAATTTTGAAAATCCTAGAGACACGGTTAATATCAAGGAGTAAAATGTGGTTCAATGAGATGCAAATAATTTTTTGTGAATAGTCACTTTTTACTTTTATTTACCACGGTTAAAAATAAATAGGATAATTAAGGGTAAAAATGATATTAATATTACCCTAAAACATGTCATAATTCTATTGTACATGTGTATCTCAACCAAAAACAACCTTGGGAGTAAACTATTATCATTTAGGTCCACTTGTATTAGATTAGGACATATATTATTATTTAATTCAAAGAAGAGTTAAAAGAGTTAAAATCAAAGTTTATTTACTAAAACATTTTTCATATAGGGTTATACATAAGATAAATTCGATTTTAAATATTCATTAGAAATATAAAAATGTTTCCTACATAATGATATTTTATTTATAATTTTTAGACATTAAATAATTTAATTTATTTATGACACAATGGTGATGCAGTAATTATCTAATTAATGAAAAATTAGAATAATTGATATTATAAATACCCAAATAAATGTAATTTGAGACTTTTTATGAATAAAAATAATTTTCTAGGTTAATATGACATTTTAGGAATTATTTAATTAACTTTTTTCGATGTAATATTTCTGTTATAAGTTTTACAAAAATCAATTATTGAATAGTGTCAAAATTGACATAAAAGAGTTTTTAAAACAAATATTATATTATTAATTGATATTAAATTCCTAAAAATCTAAGGTTCGGCCAATAGACTTATATCATGATAGGTGTATCATTAATAGACCACTTGTGGGTCTCTTGGATGTATATAATATGTTTATTAACCATATAATATAAAAATACAAAGAGACATTGTAAAAGTGAAACTAATTAACTAAGAGTTAATACTTAAAGATAAGGTTAATATAATAACCCAAACCTTTCTAAATTATATTTGTTGAGTGGTTTTCGACCCATCCCCACATAAAACTTTAAATAATCCAATTTTGAGCAATTAGAAACCGAATATGAATTTATTATAAAATAATATTTCTAGCTTTTTCAAAGGTGCCCCTCACCCCTCTTATAAAAGAAAACTCCCCCTTCTCATTAATTCATACCTTCAAAGCCTTTTGGTTCGGAAAAACGCTGCCCAAATACTCTCTCAAATTCCCTAACTTCATCCTAGAGGCCTTCCTTTAGTCATAACACCAACCTAAGAGACCTTTTTATCAAATCAAAATGAAGAACTCGAAGAAGAGGTAATGATTTCACCACCCTTTTCAAAGTTCCTTTCTTCTTACACTTATTACTTCTTTGTTATTACCATTATAAAATAATAACTCCAGTATATTATATATACTATGATGTTATTATAAATATGTTACAACCATATTCTGTATTCTGTCTATTCTTTGAATAACATGTCACCATACGTGCGTACGTACGGCTTACCGTCTCCACGTCGTGGTGTAATTGTTATTCAATAAATGATTATTTGGATGGGTATAATAATGATGTGTAACTCATTTAAATAATAAATATAACATGATAATGATTCAGTATATATGATATACCATCCAATTATATATTATTTTAATAGAAAAAGAATGATATTATCGCTCGTGCGTAAGTACGGACTACCGTCTCCACGGACGCGATGAGATTCATTCTCCATCATATCCATTCAAGTATAATTTTAATTTGATAATTAATAATAGTATCTAAGGACTTGATATAATTCTGGATATGATTAATATACAACCTATTCATGACAAATATATCTTATGTAACAAAACCTATAAAAGAAAACGAGTAAGTTAACACCTGAAACAACGATAATACTAAGATATTATTAACAAATCAATGTTAAAAGATCATATATGATATCATATTAATGTATATGATTATTGTATAATTTAATAACAATTATTTCACCATTATACAGGAGGTTAAACTACCCCAACCAAGGAAAAGTACAAGGTAAGGGTTTATTTTACAATCTCTTCATTATCTGTGGTTGTTTATATGTAATAATCTACTGGGTTCTCTTTATCATCCACATCCAAGTTTCTTGAAAGTGTATTTCAAACAATTCTTACTATTTTACAGAATATGGGTTAAAGTCATTTATACCCTTGTTTGAATTTTTATAAGATGTTTATAATGGAATCTTTCTATCATTTTCCAAACAAGGTCCTTTTTATCCTTTTCGACAGAATTAAGGTAAGAATGTTTTTTTAAATTATACGATGGGTGCGGATATTTTACACCGTTATAAAATTTTCAAAGATTCCCTTACCAGATTATAAAGATATTTTCAAAGTAAATGTTTTATTTTATAATTATGTGACTTTTAAATGATTTCAAAATGAATATTTTAAGAATTTATGAAAGGTAATCTTTATCAAAATCAGAATTTTAAATGTTTTAAAGATTTATCTTTCTAAATGTTTTTAATTAATGTCCATGTTTTCAAAATGATTTTAAGGATTTATTTATGTGGACATGAATGTTTTGAAATGATATTTCTTTTCAAAATTTTCGAAGTGGTATGGGACACTTTTATTCAAAAATATCTTTTAAATTACTTCCTTAATAAATGTGTGACTTTTAAATGATTTCAAAAAAAGAGATATTTCTTTCAAATAGTTTTGATTTCATCTATGTCAACATCCTTTGATGGATTTTAAGTTTATTTGAAGTTGATTTATAATGATACAACTTTTTTTATTGTATTGAAGGTTTTTTGATATGTTTAACTGTGGATGTTTTATTTTTTATACCATTTGTGGTTTATGGAGAAATTATTGAAATTTCGTATGCTAGTTTTAATACGAATGTTTATGTTATATTTAAACCTTTTCATATGGGAATTCATTGGACTTAGTAAGTGATGGGTGGAGCCCGCTATAGCTTCTCGATGCATCGGTTGGTCTCATGAGACAAACTAGTGTCTTGGCACAAGGCCTTGACAAAATCTTATTTGTAGTCTTGGCACGGGGCCTTGGATATGTAGTTATGATAGTCTTCCATTATGAATTCCATCATTATGAAAGTGGTTATTGATATTGCAAGTGATTATTTTATTAGTAGAATATACATGGGACTAAGTAAATGGAAATTATTTCATTTTATTTTTTCCATGCTATGTTGATGTTCAAGTTTAAAAGGCTTTTGTTTTAGTTATACATTGCCATAAATGTTTATGCTTATTTATGAAAATTTCCGCTGTAATTATTACCCTTATGGAGCATTTGAGCTCACCCTTTTCTATGTTTTATTTTTCCCAGGATTCCAAGAACTATATTGTGACTGATATGCAGGGTTAAGAAAAGGGAATAATGTCATTCATAAAGGATTATTTATGTTGTTTTGTATGTTATGAAGTGTAATGTAACATTCATGTATGTAATCTATTTTCCAAGACTGCTAAACTGATCGGTCTTTTGGGAATCGATTCTTTTAATCATGCCAATGTTATGTAATAATGCACCGACTCTGGGTAACTGGGGTCGGGGCATTACAATAAAGTCATCTGGAATATGGAGTTCCGAAGTTTGCTGAACCACACATCCCACAAAGTCATAGTTACCCCCACACCAGATCTGACTGGTTGAGGTGAATAAGAACCTGAGGTCATAGTAGGGATTTGAGCACCAAAGGGATCCAAACACCAGTGATATTGAAGAGGCAGAATACTAGAATCTTTCCAAACAAAAGGAAACTGACTCTGGTAGCATATAAAAATCCATCATCCACTGAACCAAAATCCAAATCCTCTTTGAAACTTCCACTCAAGCGCCAATTAGGATAGGCACAAAGAA
Organism: Viscum album; assembly: GCA_963277665.1. Taxonomy (NCBI): domain Eukaryota; kingdom Viridiplantae; phylum Streptophyta; class Magnoliopsida; order Santalales; family Viscaceae; genus Viscum; species Viscum album. The sequence continues at coordinate 1,677,472,319 of OY728163.1, read as the reverse complement.
TCACAAATCTAGAGTAGGATAGATTAGATGAGTATTTCCACAACACACCATCTTTGACATTGAAGAAAACCCATGGAAGCAAACACCAGATAAAAAAAGCAGGAAATGAAAGGAATAAATCACTACTAGAAAAAAAATAAAGAGAAAATAAAAAAGACGGAGGAATGAAGAAGGATGTTGAAAGGGGAAGATCCATCATGCTGAGAGGGATGCTAAAACCCTAGGGGAGTATTTGAGAGCAAGTGAGTCTAGGAAATTTGGGTGCCATCCCTCTTAGTCCAAGATACATTTGCCCCTTTGAGATCGTTGATCGCATAATAGTAGTGGACTATCTACTAGAACTCCCACCGAACCTATCTCAAGTACATGATGTATTCCATGTACCCCTCTTTAGGAAGTACATACCAAAACACTCACATGTACTCAATATATATGTGGTACTGTTGGATAATAACCTTTACTATGAGGATAAGTCGGTGAAGATCTTATATTATAGAGAAAAATTTCTACAACATAAGACAATTCACCTTGACAAAGTGATTTAGAGAAAAAAAAGTGTTTGAAGAAGAAACATGGAAACCCAAGGAGGTGATGAAATAGAGATTCCCTCATCGGCTTTAGTGTGGTAAAGTGAAGTTTTTAGGTTCAAATTTCTAAAGGGGGAATATTGTAACAACCCGAACTGTTATAAATAAAACCCCCCATTTTGATTTTTTTAAATGTCTCATCATGAATTATAATTATAGAAAAAAAATTCACTTATTTTATTTTATTATATATTATTGTATTTAAAACTATTTTAATAATCATTTCCATTGATAATATAGACATTGAAAAATGAATACATGATTAGTATAAATATAGGGGTTTAACAAATCCAATTGACAAAGACAAGGGAAGTGATGTCCTCAACTAGTAGAATCACACCCTATGAATCTCATTTATTAAAGATTCTGATGGAGATATAATTTTTTGTCTTTTACTTTGATCAATACCATGTTGAGATCCAATAACTTAATCATGAGAGAAACTATTTATGGGAGAAGTTCAATTTCATTGAGATCACGACCCAAACCATATTCTCCAAACTTTCCCGTAAAAGTATCACCATCACGCACTTTACTCTTGTTGTTTTTAATAGTTTATTAAAGGTATATTTATCAATAACTTATAATTATGAGTATGTATATTATTTTTTATAGAATAATGAATATATTTTCATCTTATTATTGTTTATTTATAAATGTTTTTTTTTATTTTTGACTGAATAAAACACAATTAGTATTTTGGTTAATATTAAAATTCAATTAATCAATTAATGAATTAATGGATTTTATAAATAAAAAATATTTATAAAAAATATTATTATAAAATATTTTTTATCAAATATGAATGATCAAAAAAAATTTATGCAATCAAATGTAATTTTTATAGGGTTTTGAAATCTTCTATTGTCAAAAAACCCGTCATTTATTAATAAATTTTATTTTTATTATAAACGTAAAAAATTCACATATTTAGAAAATTATTTAGATAAAATGAATATTATTTTTGGAATCATAATGTCAAAATTTTCCAACATTATTTTTTCATAATTTTATAAGACAATCGAATTTTTAGGTAAAAATTAAATACCATATAAATATACTTTTTGTATTATGACATCATAATGAACCAAAAGTGATTTAATAAATAATATAAATGGAACCCATGACCTAATATATATTTTAATTTTAAAATAATTTTATTTTAAGTTTATTGGGTTTATTTTGTAAATCCATTATGAATCCTCCAAAACATATAAAATATTTTAAGGTTTTTAAATTATTTCTCTACGAGTGTGATTCACCTAAACATAAGAAATGTAATTATTTTAATAAGTTAGGAACTTGACCTTATAAAAGAATGAGAACCAATAACATTTTACAAAAAACATAAGAAAAAACCATGGTAATGCTTTTGGTTTTGGATATTTTATTATGTATATTGCAAAACCAAAATAATAAATAAACCCCCCTATTTTCCTATATAAAACCACCGCTGCTCCCATTTATATTCACTAAAACCCCTCAGATCATGACCATATTATTACCTCCATTCTCTAGAGTCCTCCCAAGGTTCCACAATCTCTCAGTAATCCCCTCAAAAGATTTTGAAATCACACACTCAAGTAAGGGATCCTCATCTCCCTCCCATACTTTCAAATTCAAGCACATTCTTTGGAATTAGTTCTTTTAATTTCAATTGGTTATATTTCAATTAAATTTTAATCATTAAATTATAGTTAAATTGATCTTATTTTAATTATGGATAATTTATCCTCCCTTATTTGAACCGTTACCTAAGTCGTTACTATGCCGAAATTCCATAAGGGATCCTCACCCTTTCTTATTTATGACAAGTTTTTTTATGAAATTATGCATTAAATTTACATTTACTAAATTTGGGACATATATTTAAATTTAACTATTACTTAACATTTTATGTATAAATGACTATATACTCATTTCACTCTCATCAACCATTTTATGAATTTTTATGTAACACTGTTATGCTGTAGAAATTTCACTACGATTTTCCTTGCTGAAACGATTGTGTAGTGAATACCATACCCACTTTCCTATGAAGGGTATTAAACTTTATGCACATAAACTTCTTTATTTGGGACATACATTTATTTATTCCGCATTACTTTATCATGGAATAAGTTATTATGATGAATGAATCCATGGTTTATGATCTATGTGATACACTTAAGAATGAGAATGAAATGAATATGATGGGTGCACTCAGATAGTGCTCCAATGCAGTATGTAATGTTTATTATCATTATACATAATAGTGGGATAGGTAGTGAAATTTGATCTTTATGGGAATTTTCTACTATGATGTCTTGATGAGTTTATCCTTGACCTATGTTTATGATTCAGTGTTTTAAGATGTTTCCACATTTCTCATGTTAGGTTTATCATGCTATATCACAACTTATTGTTAATGTTCCTTTTATTCTCCATTGATATGCCTATTATGTAATGGCTCGGGTTTTTGGGGTCCATTACTTTGTGAAAATCTTGTGTTGGGTTTCTGGTCTGGGGGTCTCGGTGAAGTTTGAATGGTAGGCCTACCAGTAGCCTTAGCCTACCAGTAGCAGGCCTACCGGTAGCTCAGTATACCGGTATCCACAGCCTACTGGTAGCTCTATCTATCGGTAGCTCGGTCTACCGGTAGCTGTAGCCTACCAATAGCTCAGAAATCGATAGCTGTCACCCACCGGTAGCTCTCAGCTACCGGTGGCTCTGGCCTACCACGCAGGTTCTTTCTAGTAGTGCCCCTTTTTGCACAAATTGGGTTTCAAACCCTATTTTTACTCTTTTAAGCATGTTTTAAAGCCCGATAATGCCCATAAATGTTTTAATTAATTATTTAATGAATTAACCTGGTGTGTGCGTGGTTTAAACCACCCGACCCCTTTAATGACGTGTGGGGCTACGTGGTCAACCCACGACCCCCGCTCACACAGTTTCACATTCTTATCTCAACCGTCTGCGACACTTATAACTAAAGGGTTTGCCCTGGGTTTCTTCTTTTCTCGATCACCCTCGGTGAGGAGTAATTTCGTCTTGAAGAGCTGATTTTCGTGCATCGGGTGAGCCGCATCGTTATGCATAAAGTTCCACGCCTGGCCTAAGCGTCGATCTTCGATCAAGAGGTAGGGAATTTCTCCTTCACATCTCTCTTTTGTGTATCATGCGGGGTTGACGTGCTTTTGTTTCTGTATAATTTGATAAACCAGACCTAAAAAAATATAATGAATGGATTCTATAAAGAAGGGTGTTGTGATCTTTGATTCTATTTAATATTATGATCTTCTCTATGAATTGTGCGGGCTTACGCCTACTGAAAATCATGGCCGTTGGTGGTCTTTCTCTGTGAATTAATGAACCCCTGATGATGTTTTAAATAGCTTCTTTATGGTTGTGAACTCCTGCAGTGAAAAGTAAATTGGTTAGTTACGTATATTCGGCTAAGTAAATTGGAATCACCAGGATCAACCCTTCTATGATAACCCCTGGTTAAAAAAAACACACGGAATTGAAATCATAGAGTGTGTTAAATCTTATAAATCTGAAAATACAGGCATTGACCTGATTTGTGTTTGTGGTAGTGGTTTTGTTGTTTTCTTTTACGGGCCGATTGCTGGTGATGTGAGAGGGGATGGGATCCCCTGTTTTTATACTTTCGGTGGTTGTGAGTTTTTATGACCGAATGGTTACCTTGTTTATATCACGAATTGGGGTGGGATCCTCTGTTGTTGAGAAGCCTTTTTTGCTCCCTGATATTGGGCATGGGGCTGTAACTTTGGGTTATCTTTAGTTGATGTGTCTTTATGAGAGAAATGGGTGTGGGTGTTATGGTTGATGATCGACTGTTTACTTTCATGGACCCGTGCCTATGTTTACTAGTTGCCCAAGTAGGTACAGAACTTAATTAAATATTGTTACTGAACATTAAAAAAACAAGGATGGGATAAATGGGTTTTGGTTTAGCGTGAGTTGTGACTTGGACGTAGTGTTGTTTGTGCTCTTTAGGAGGGCTAAAAAAACCTAAACTTTGGGTGAGTGCTTGTTACCAATATATATATTTGTAGTTTTGTGTTTCTTATTCGCAACCCACCCAAGTTGGGCACTTAGTGATGAACACCCCCATTTCATGGGGGAGGGTGTTTTTCCCAACACTATTATTAGTGGCTGGTTATTATCTCCTTTTCTGCTCCCTTTCCCAGATAGCCCAAGTATCTTCAGGAAGGCTGTGATGGCTTGAGGTCCATTATTAACCCAAGAACCTTCGGGCGGGGTAGTGTGGTGGTTGGAAAGGTGTGTGCGGTATATGGTTTCCCAATTATCTTCGCGATGAGGCCCAGGTGTCTTCGGGCATGGCAGTGGATCTTTTATCCCAGGTGTCTTCGGGCATGGTGGTGGTTGTTCTGGCCTAGGTGTTTGCAGGCGTGGTTACGTGTGACTATGGGCCAGGTGTTTGCGGGAAGGACTCGGCAGTGGGACTGTATGTGGTTGTGGCCCAGTTGTGTGCGGGCGAGTGTGGCAGTGGGACTGCAGTGACAGAATGGTGGGATTGGTTTGATGCGTAGGATGTCTGAATAACTAGTGGGAATGTGGCACGGGGTACCCAAACATTGATGTGCTCTTATTATATATATTACTTGACTTGCGTTATCTGGGGAGTGTTCCTTGGTGAGGCTTGAGTGGATAGTTTACCTTGATAGGTGTTTGGTTTAATCCTTTTCTCACGGGACTTTAGTACGTTCCCCCACTTGTGCATGAGAGTCTTTGGTTTTTCTTACTGAGTGTACTTGTATGCTCACACTACGTATATAAAACTGCTTTCAGGTTTCCAGGAGGACTTCGGGGATCACGTAGGACCATACTAGCTCGGATCTATGGGGCAGTTGTAGTTGCTATTTTTCTTCCTTTGGTACTTACCTTTTTAGTCACTTTTGTACTTTATGAATTTTACTTTTGGAACATGCATGTGGGAACAGTTTACTTTTGGGATTTACTTTTCATTAGTTTTGGTGTTGTTGGTGTTCATTATCTTATCTCCCGATCTTATAAAACAAAAAGGTGTAATTCCTTCCATTTGTGTGTAATTTCTATACCCTTGGTGATAGTCGCCACTCTAGGACCTATTGAAGGCGGGTCTCGGTGGTCATTATCTCTCCTTCAACATAAAGAAGGGCCTGACAATATGCTGACCCTTCCCTTATTTTGGTGAAGGCGGGTTGTGACAGAATGGTATCAGAGGGGAGGTTGAGAGATAGGATGGATTTTGGAGTTAGGCACAATGAGGATTGTATGGGATGGTAGGGAAACAGTGTTGCGGGACCTCATTGTGTGAATTAGGCTAGGGAAGACCGGCTAGGACACGAGATTTTAGGCCCCCCCCCCGTGATCTGACGGAAGGACTATGGACCTACCGAACGACCAAGTGATGCCACACTGATTGTAGGGTAGAGACCCTAGGAAAGGTACATGCATTATAATGACTTGTGTTCTTGTGTTTCTGGGGTTTTTTGGGGATTAAGAATAAACGAAAAGTTTAAGAAGTTTTAAAGACAATATTCTGCACTACTTGGGCTTAGGCATTCCTTGTTTACCTTGCAGCTATGGCACCTGGAAGGAGACCGCGTGTGGTACAGGAGATCGAGGCCATACAAGCTACCTTGGCCGATCGGCAGAGAGCTGACTGGGAAGAGGAGGACGACCAGTGACAGAGGACTTTTTGGGCCTTCTAGTGACAGAACCTCAAGAAGTATGAGGGCAGCACCTCTGACATGAAGATGAAAGGCTGGCTAGAGGAGCTAGTGATAGCTTTCGGCCTCATTCGGGCCCCGACTGAGTACTGGGTTCCTCTGGCCGTCAGCTAGATGTAGGGAACGGCGAGTCAGTGGTGGATGCTTTACTTGGGGGAGAGTATAGAGGCTGAGGTGGCATGGGCTGATTTCGAGAGGGAGTTCTGGGCGGAATTCCTCTCTTCGACGATGAAGGCAGAAAAGAGACAAGAGATACTCTCCCTCCAACAGGGGTGTATGTCCGTGAGGAAGCTAGGGATCAAGTTCAATGACCTCCTACGTTTTTCTCCGGACCTCTTTCCCAACGAGGAGTCTCGGGCAAGACGTTTGGAGGAGGCACTCGAACCCTCCCTTGAGTTTTCTATTACCCCCTTTACCCTTCTGACGTACTTGGAGGTCCAGAAGAAGGACGAAGTGGTAGAGAGGATGCATGCTCTAGGAGGAGTGTCACGAGAGGGGATCCAGCTGGGACCATCGAAGGGGAAGGCCGTCAGCACTAGGCCTCCAGTATCAGGACCCTCCAGGTTCCGACCGGTAGGGAGCTGGCTACAACAGTTTCAGTTTTGATCCCCTGGTCTTTGCCCTTTTCCTTTGGGCCCGGGACCGTGGTGCTTCATCTGTGGGAGCTCTGCACATCTCCGGAATCAATGCCCAGACTGGGTACAGTACGGCGGTGGAGGATATCCCCACCACCCGCCCCAGCAGCAGCTTCCAGCCATCCCTTTACAGCAGCAGTAGTAGGGACAGCGAGCTCCCGCTCCTCCAAGAGCAGACGTAGGAGGAGGAGGCCAACCACAGGGCTCTCCTCAGGGACCTCGACTGGGGCATGGTCGGGGAGGTGGCCGATAGCCGAGGGGCAGAGGATCTGGGCGTGGACAGTTACACGCCGCAGAGGCAGCAGTTCCAGCAGGGCTGGAGGTTGTTCGAGGTACGATAACTTTGTTTATTACCCTTTCTTATGACTTGTTCGATACCGGAGCTTCGCACTCCTTTGTTGCACCCAGTCTAGCCCGTGATTTGGGTCTAGATTCCGAGAGACTCCCAATGCCCCTGGTGTTGAGAACACCAGTTAGGGGTTAGACCGACTTGTTGTTTGTTTGTCGGGGATGCAGACTGATGATAGGGCCACATCAGTCAGTTAGGGATCTTCTTCTTCTACAGATACAACCATACGATGTCATCCTAGGCATCGAATGGCTATTCTCTGTGTGTGCCGTCATCGAATACTTCGGAAGAAGGGTCACGTTCTCAGACTTGGGCGGCCAACGTGTTGTTTTCACCGGCGAGCGGAGCAGTCAGAAGGGCAACAGGTGAGAGGAAACCCTTCTATCTTTGTTGGCTGAGCTGTCAGTAGGGTCAGTAGATGCTGAAATGGTGGAATTTCCAGAGATCGTTCGTGGGTTTATGGATGTCTTCCCTGAGGAGGTTATGACTCTACCCCCTCGACGTGATATCGATTTTGGGATAGACCTATAGCCCGATGCTTGTCCGATCTCGATGACTCCTTACCGGATGACACCTTCAGAGCTACGAGAGTTGCAGATCTGAATTGATGATCTGATGAAGAGGGGTTATGTTCAGCCGAGTGCGTCACCGTGGGGTTCTCGAGTCTTGTTAGAAAAGAAGGAAGATGGTGGTCTCAGGTTGTGCATTGAATATAGGAGGCTGAATCAGGTGACGACCAAGAATCGCTACCCTCTTCTGAGGATAGACGATCTTTTCGACCAGCTGAAAGGGGCAGGATGGTTCTCAAAGATCGACCTACGGTCTGGGTATCACCAGCTGAGAGTGAAGTAAAGTGCCATCCCAAAGACAGCGTTCAGGTGCAGATATGGACACTTCGAGTTCGTAGTTATTCCCTTCGGCGTTACGAACTCTCCAACTGTGTTTATTGGGCTTATGAACTCCATCTTCCGGTAGTACTTGGATTGGTTCGTGGTTGTGTTCATCGACGATATCCTGATCTATTCGAGGTTAGAAGAGGACTATGAAGAGCACTTGAGGACAGTTTTGGAGGTCCTCTGACATCATCAGCTCTATGGTAAGTTTTCAAAATGAAAATTCTGGAAACGAGAAGTGCAATTCGTCGGGCACGTGGTGTCCGAGCAGGGAGTAGTGGTGGACCCGTTAAAGGTTAAGGCAGTTGTTTCTTGGGAAGCACCCAAGAATGTGGCAGAGGTCCATAGTTTCCTCAGGCTGGCAGGTTACTATAGGAGGTTCGTACCCAAATTCTCCAGAGTAGTAGTCCCTTTGACAACCCTAATTAAGAAAGACCAGGTTTTTGTGCGGAGTGAGCAGTGTGAGTCAGCCTTCAGCTATCTGAAGGAGAAGTTTGTTAGTGCCCTAGTGATGAGATAACCAGAAGAAAGGGCAGCCTATGATGTGTTCTGTGATGCTTCAGGACAGGGCCTGGGATGTGTGTTGATGCAGCGACAAGGGGTGATCTCTTATGGGTCCAGGAAGCTACGCCCTCACGAGCGTAATTACGCCACCCACAACCTGGAGCTTGCAGCGGTCATTTTTTGGACTAAATTTATGGCGACATTACCTCATCGGGGATTGCTTTGTGGTCTTCATATATCACAAAATCTTGGGGTATATCTTCTCCCAGCGGGACCTAAACTTGCGACAACGAATATGGGTGGAGGTCTTCCAGGATTACGACTTCGAGATCTCTTATATTGAGGGTAAGGGAAATGTAGTGGCCGATGCCTTGAGTAGGAGGACGTGAAAGGACGCGGTCTGAGAGTTGACGGACGCCTGGAAGGAGATGGAGGAGTTGGCTTCCTTACACCTAGATGCAAGGATGGATAGCGTTAGAGGCTATCTATATCAGATGAAAGTGCAGTCATCTATGTTTCAGCAAATGGAGGAGTCTCAGTGGGGAGACCCATAGTGAGAAGTGATGCGCGATCGAGTTGACTAGGGTAATGCCCTAGAAGGATGGGTGGAGGATGGCCAAAACCGGATGCTTTTCCGAGGAAACCTGTTTGTTCCAGAGGCGATGCATGAAAAGGTTCGCGGTGAGTTCCAAAACTCACCCCTGGCGGTACACCCAAGAGTTTGCAAGATGTACTAGGAAATGAAGAGGAAGTTTTGGTGGCACGGAGTTAAGCGAGCGGTGGAAGAGTTTGTGGCCAAGTGCTTAGTGTGTCAGCAAGTGAATGCTGAACACCGAGTTCCAGGCGGCCTACTGCAACCTCTAGATGTCCCCAAGTGTAAGTGGGACGACATCTCGATGGATTTCATCACGGGAATACCCAATGTACAAGGGGGTTACGACGCCATCTGGGTGGTAGGGGATAGGTTGATGAAATCGGCCCACTTTCTGGAGATCAGGGAGTCGAGTGCAGTGGATTCTTTGGCGCGAAGGTACATGGATGAGGTGGTGTGGTTGCATGGGATTCCAAGGTCTATAGTCTCAGATAGGTATGCACGGTTTACCTCGTGAGTCTGGAGAGGATTGAAGCATGCTTTTGGCATGCAGCTTCATCTTAGCACCGCTTTCCATCCCCAGACAGATGGACAGACAGAGCGCACCATCCAGACCTTGGAGGATATGCTGTGGGTATGCGTTCTGAAATCCGGGGGATCATGGGTGTGATACTTGCCTCTTGTAGAGTTTTCCTACAATAATAGCTACCACTATACCATCGGTATGGCCCCGTTTGAAGCTTTTTATGGGAGGCCATGCCATTCACCTGTGTGTTGGACCGAAGTAGGAGAGGCAGACATCCTTGGCCCGAAAGTGGTGTAGAGCACGACAGAGAAGGTTCATCTCATACGGGAAAGGATGAAGGTGAACCAGGACCGACAGCAGTTGTATGCTGATACCAGGAGGAGGCCCTTGGAGATTGAGGTTGGAGACCACGTGTTCTTGAAGGTCTCCTCTCGGCATGGGAATCGGAGGTTCGACAAGGGGAGTAAGATTTATCCCAGGTTCATCAGACCCTTCTAAGTGTTGCAGTGGATAGGAAAAGTGGCTTATCAGCTAGAGTTATGACCGCCGCTACTGAGGATACATGATGTCTTCCATGTGTCCCAGCTCCGTCGGTATCTGCACGACGATTCACACGTCCTTGATTGGGGTGAGCTGGACATCGAGGACGACATGAATTTTGTGGAGAGACTAGTGATGATCGAGGATCACATGGTGAAGGTGCTTCGTGGGTGAACCATTCCCTTGGTTCATGTACTATGGAGACATGGTGGACTTGAGGAGAGTACGTGGGAGAGGGAAGAACATATGTGTACCCAGTACCCAGCATTGGTTTGAGTTTTGTTCTTTGTTGTACCTGTTATGGTAGAACGTTTTTTCTTTTTGGCTATGAAATGTACTGGTTTTCTTCCCTCTGGATGTGTGTGAAAAGCCCTGGTTATGGGGGAGGAGAGAACCCGACCCCTAATCAAGACACATTAAGGTGGATGTGATTAAACCCGTGCGGGAGAGTCAGTGCTGCCAAAAGCGGATAATATCCTGACATGGGGGAGGAGACTCCCCAACCCACATGCCTAGGCAGTTTGGAATGGTATGTTGGAAGTGTTTTTAGTTAGCATGGGTTCACTCCTAAGAGGTATCTTTCGAGGTGGTTGTTTGGACCCTCTCTTTACTTCTGGTTTGTTTTGATTCTCAAGGACGAGGATCATTTAAGAGTTATCTGATGTAATGGCCCAGGTTTTTGGGGTCCATTACTTTGTGAAAATCTTGTGTTGGGTTTCTGGTCTGGGGGTCTCGGTGAAGTTTGAACGGTAGGACTACCAGTAGCCTTAGCCTACCGGTAGAAGGCCTACCGGTAGCTTGGTCTACCAGTAGCCGCAGCCTACTGGTAGCTATATCTACTGATAGCTCGGTCTACCGGTAGCTGCAGCCCACCGGTAGCTCGGTCTACCGGTAGCTGCAGCCTACCGGTAGCTCAACCTACCTGTAGCTGCAACCTACGGGTAGCTCGGTCTACCGGTAGCCGCAGCCTACTGGTATCTCGGCTACCGGTAGTTGTCACCCACTGGTAGCTCTCAGCTACCGGTGGCTCTGGCCTACCACGCCGGTTCTTTCCAGTAGCACCCCTTTTTGCGTAAATTGGATTTTCAACCCTATTTTGACTGTTTTAAGCATGTTTTAAAGCCCAGTAACACCCATAAATGTTTTAATTCATTATTTAATGAATTAACATGGTGTGTACACGATTTAAACCACCCAAACCCTTTAATGACATGTGGGGCCGCGTGGTCAACCCACGACCCCCGCTCACACGGTTTCACATTCTTATCTCAACCGTCCGCGACCCTTATAACTAAAGGGTTCACCCTGGGTTTCTTCTTTTCTCGATCACCCTCAGCGAGGAGTACTTTCGTCCTAACAATCTGATTTTTGTGCATCGGGCGAGCCACATCGTTATGCGTAAAGTTCCGCGCCCGGCCTTAGCGTCGATCGTCGATCAACATGTAGGGAATTTATCCTTCACCTCTCTCTTTTGTGTATCATGCGGGGGGGGGGGGGCTTTTGTTTCTATAGAATTGGATAAACCAAACCTAAATAGAGATAATGAACAGATTCTATGAAGAAGGGGGCTGTGATCATTGATGCTATTTTATATTATGATCTTCTTTCTGAATTGTGCGAGCTTGCGCCTACTAAAAATCATGGTCGTTGGTGGTCTTTCTATGTGCATTAATGAACCCCAAGTGATGTTTTAAGTGGATTATTTATGGTTTTGAACTCCTAATTTGAACTGTAAATTGGTTAGTTATGTATATTCGGATAAGTAAATTGGAAGCACCAGGATCAACCCTTCTGTGATAACCCCCAGTTAAGAAAACACATGGATTTGAAATCATGGAGTGTGTTAAATCTTATAAATCTGAAAATAGAGGAATGACCCTACTTTGTGTTGGTGTTAGTGGTTTGGTTGTTTTCTTTTACGGGCCGATTGCTGTTGATGTGAGAGGGGATGGGATCCCCAATTTTTATACTTTCGGTGGTTGTGAGTTTTTTTGACCGAATGGGTACCTAGTTTATAACACGAATTGGGGTGGGATCCTCTATTGTTGAGAAGCCATTTTTGCTCCCAGATATTGGGCATGGGGCTGTAACTTAGGGTTCTCTTTAGTTGATGTGGGTTTACGAGAGAACCAGGTGTGGGTGTTATGGTTGATGCTTGGCTGTTTACTTTCCTGGACTTGTGCCTATGTTTACTAGTTTCTCAAGTAGGTGCAAAACGTAATTAAATATTGCTACTGAACATAAAAAAAACAAGGATGGGATAAATGGGTTTTAGTTTGGTGTGAGTTGTGACTTGGACGTAGTGTTGTTTGTGCTCCTTAGGAGGGCTAAAGAGAAACCTAAAATTTGGGTAAGTGCTTGTTACCTATATATATATATATTTGTAGTTTTGTGTTTCTTATTTGCACCCCACCCATGTTGGGAACTTAGTGTCGAACACCCCCATTTCATGGGGGAGGGTGTCTTTCCCAACACTATTATTAGTGGCTGGTTATTAGCTCCTTTTCTGGTCCCTTTCCCAGATATCCCAAGTATCTTCGGGCAAGATGTGATGGTATGAGGTCCATTATTAACCCGAGAACCTTCGGGCAGGGTAGTGTGGTGGTTCGCCAGGTGTGTACGGTAGATGGTTTCCCAAGTGTCTTCGGGATGGGGCCCAGGTGTCTTTGGGCGTGGTAGTGGATCTTTTAGCCGAGGTGTCTTCGGGCATGGTGGTGGTTGTTCTGGCCTAGGTGTTTGAAGGCATGGTTATGTGTGACTGTGGCCCAGGTGTTTGCGGGTGGGATTCAGCAGTGGGACTGCATGTGGTTGTGGCCCAGGTGTGTGCAGGCGAGTGTGGCAGTGGGACTACGGTGACAGAATGACGGGATTGGTTCAATGTGTAGGACGTCTCAATAACTAGTGGGAAATTGGCGCGGGGTACCCAAACATCGATGTTCTCTTATTATATATATTACTTGACTTAGTTTATTTGGGGAGTGTTCCTTGGTGAGGCTTGGGTGGATAGTTTACCTTGATAGGTGTTTTGTTTACTCTTTTCTCACGGGACATTAGTACGTTCCCCCACTTGTGCATGAGAGTCTTTGGTTTTCCCTACTGAGTGTACTTGTATGCTCACCCAACGTATATAAAACTACTTTCAGGTTTCCAGGAGGACTTTGGGGATTGCGCAGGACCACACTAACTCGGACCTTTGTGGCAGTTGCTGTTGCTGTTTTTCTTCCTTTGGTACTTACCTTTGTAGTCACTTTTGTACTTTTTGGGTTTTACTTTTGGAACATGCATGTGGGAATGGTTTACTTTTGGCCTTTAATTTTCTTTAGTTTTGGTTTTGTTGGGTTTCATTATCTTATCTCCCGATCTTATAAAACAAAAAGGGGTAATGCATACCATTTGTGTGTAATTTCTATACCCTTGGTGCTAGTCGCCACTCCGGGACCTATTGAAGGCGGGTCTCTGGGGTCATTATCTCTCCTTCAACTTAAAGAAGGAAGGGCCTGACAATCTGCTGACCCTTCCCTCCTTTTGGTGAAGGCCGGTCCTGACATATTATCTAACATGTATCACTTATTCCATGCTTATTCCCTTACTGGGATTTATATCTCAACCCTTTCATATGCATATCCCCATGTTATGCCATGCAGTATTAAGTTTGTAAGAGTATTTTGAGAATGTTAAAGAAGTTTTCAATAAAAATATAGTAATCCTTATTTTATGTTGTTATGTAATGTACCTAATTCCCAAAGACACTAAACTTATTGATAATCCAGGTTATATTAAGTTTAGTCTTATGTAATAAATCAAGTATTAATGTAAAAAAATATACAGGGTTGTTATAGGATTTGTTAGGTTATAAATGTTCATTTTAATTATGAATTGTTTTTCATAATGATAATTTATTTATAATTTTTAGGGATGAAATAAATAACTTAAAACCTCACATAACACTGATGCAATAATTATTCAATTAATAGAAAAATAAAATAAATGATATTAAAAATATAAAAGTAACATAATACAAAATAATTATTATGATCCATGATTTTTTTGGATAAATATAACATGTTAGGGAAGTTTTAATTAATTATATTCAATTTCCATTGTTTTATTGATGTTATTAACGTTGAGGTAAATGAATAGTTCTAAAATCGACATTAATTATATTATATAATAAATAATATTATATTAAATGATTTAAAATTACTAAAAATACTATTATCAATAAAGTGAATGGGATATAGTTATTACATCATCCATGGTACATTTATGTCCCGTTTTACCATTTATAGAAATTATATTAACCCATTAAGAGTAAAAACATTGATATCACCATAATTGTCAAAAGGGTCACAAGAGGGTTAAAACAAAATGACAAGAGAATAAATGTGACCTAAAAATGTCTAAATTTTATTAGATGATAATATTTAGACTAATACTCATATTATATTGAAATATTATAAATTTTGACCTATTTTAACATCAAACATAATTTATATCAATTTTATATTTAAAGAAATTCCTAGAGTGGACCACCCCTCTCTTATAAAAGGGCACATCTTCTTCTAATTTATTATCAGTTCAAGAAATATTTGGGTCTACAAATTCTTACCATAATACATAATAATATACCTAATAATATACTATATTCATTAACTTGATTATAAAAACAACCTAGGAAAGGTTTTGGTGTAAACCTTAAGAGGTTGTTCAAAGAAGAGGTATCATTATTAATCAAGTGTTTTTATTTTATTTATTCTTACACATCCTTAAAATATTCCTTAACCATGATTATATAAAAAATAAATATATACCATATAATGTGATGTTATTATGTTAATTTAATAAACTATATCCATCTTTTCTTCCATAAAAAAAGAATAGAAACCATTGTTTGTGTGTATGATAGACTACCGCCTCATGAACCGATGTAGTTCGTTTTACATAACACTCCCTAAAGGTGGATTATAGTGATGAATTTAATGAATATATATGATATTAATGAAATATTAATTATTATTAAAAGATAATATCTCATATAATTTCTTACCTTTCAATCCACTGACGAATTACAATGTCGTTTGTGCGTACATGTGGACTACCACCTCCATAAAGAGATCTGATTCTTTTTTCATAACCAAATAATATGGATGATATATGTAATTGTATTAAAATTTATAATATGTATTTATGATATAATTATCATTTCTTAAATATGAAATAATACTTAACTTTGTTTCATAATGATCATTGTAAAATAGAAAAGTTAATTATGCGTACGTACGACCTACTGTCTCCATTATTGTAACACTGTTCATTTTTCATAACCAAAATTCTTTATTATTTTCATAACCAAAATTCTTTATTATTTACCATTATTGTGAATATAATTTCATTTATAAGGTGTATATATTTACCATTATACATGTTACATCATAAATGAAACATAAATAATGATATTTAATGTTTTAATTTTATTTTTGTATCTAATGTTATTTTACTTGAAAGTTACCAAGTGGTAAAGGGCTTCATAACTCAATTTCATTTCATTGGTTTATAACTCTTATTCATTGAAATTTTAATTCCATTATTTTGTGAGAATAAATATATATATTTTTTATTATGTATTTTTACTTATATATCTTTGATTTATATTTTTTATGCATAATATCACCATTGATTAACTCTCAATTCAATGATATGTTC
This sequence comes from Viscum album, assembly GCA_963277665.1. NCBI lineage: Eukaryota > Viridiplantae > Streptophyta > Magnoliopsida > Santalales > Viscaceae > Viscum > Viscum album. The sequence continues at coordinate 1,677,456,249 of OY728163.1, read as the reverse complement.
CTTGTAAGGGTAATTCATCTCAAATTCTCTTAGTATGGGACATAAGTTTATAATATGCAACTATATTTTTTATGAGGCTTATACACTATAAATTTGATAGGAAATATCATGAATTTAATTATTTTCATGATTTTTAAATTTTATTTTGATGTTTTTCTTTCATGGGGATTACGATTGTAAAGTTACTAAAGTGGAAAAGACTTTATGTTACAATCTACTTTCTTTTTGGTATTTTTATATTCAAGGTACATTTGTATAGTTAATATAATCTTAAATTCTTAAAAATATATATTTTATTATCATTTGGGTATGAATGTGGATTAAAATTTTAATTTCTATTTCCTCTCTTATTGGTTAAAGAAACATAAAGAAATTTGTTTGTAAGTGATACAGATCTTGCATCCTTTTAGATTGGGAATCTTTCTATTACATATACACATTTTCTAAAATGTTAAAAAAATACAATTTTATAAACATAAATGTTTTCTAGAAACTTATTAACATGTTAATTTAACTTATTTTAAAATTTCTAAAAGTGGATATTTCATAACGTTTTCCAAATGGGTCACTTTAGACTCCATTTATAAATTTTTTGAAAAGAATATTTATTTTTAACATTTACAACATGAATATATTTTTACACCATAATTAACATTATTTTCTTTTAATATCCCCTTATATGTTTCCAAGTTAATTTGAAAATAAAATGGGTTTCACAATACTTTATGAATTTTTAGTTTTTAAGTGCTTTTCAAGATGAAAAGGGTATCATAATCAATAATGTTTTTTTCAAAAGGTTTTGGTTGGAGCCTAATTTTTTATTAAATCAATGAAAATACCTCTTATAATTGGGTAGAGGGAGACCCATTACATATCCCAAAGGCCCATTGGACATTTAGCCCATTACATGGCCCGTAGGCCCAAATTTTTGGCCAAAGGACCATTTTGAGAATAGTACTACTACCGTACCCCCACCATACTCAATAATGTTTTTCATGATATTTTAATAGTATTTCAATTCATCAAAACCAAAAATAGTTGATATAACTTATACTTCACTGGTGATATTTTTTAATGAAAATGTCCTCATTATTTATTTATATGAATTATTATTGTTTAAAATTGATTTTTATGGAACTCATTTCTTTTTTATGGGTTAATCAAATTATAAATGGAATACTCTATTTTACTGTATATGGACACAATGAAATTTTCCACCACCATAAAATTCATTTTATTTTTTTATTCCCTTATATGATTTATTTTTTTTATTTAAATAAAAACCATCCTTTGGGTGAATTATGTTTTTAAAATGAGTTTTTAAAAGAAAAGGGTATTTTGATATCTGGAAATGTTTTACATATGGTTTCAAAAGAGTTTTTAAAGAATTTCGTGATGTTTTATTGATGATATGGTACCTTACAATTATGTATGAGAAATGGGTGAGCCCAATACAAATTATATGATTGATTTATTCCCATTATTTCTCATAGAAAATAGGTGAGCTTAATAAAAATTATATAAAGGGTGATCTACATTATTTCGGGTCATGTTCCTTTTCATCAAATGAAAGAATGGAGTTACCTGGTGTCGTTTCTATTATGGATTTAAACTGGATCCAAATATTTCTAAAATTAGTTTAAAATGTTTTATTAATATGATTCTCCATGTTTCCTGAAATGGTTTTTATTTTATTTCTATGTGATTTTAATTATTCATTTGATCAAGATTCACATTAAAATGATCATGATTATTGATTATTATGACTATTGCATTTGATAAATCTTCATTCCACATTACATGATTTATGATCTAAGTATTGATGAGTATTAATTCTCTTATTTTATCCTCATAGTCATTTATTATTTCATAATACCTTTATGGTCATCTAAATATCATTGATGACTTTTAATTGTAAATGTTTATGTTTACCATTACTGAGAATTTGAGATTGTACTTATTATGATTCATTTTACCTAAGTTATTAAGAATGATTATAAATTATTTAAATTTATAAAGAATTCATATGTGAAGAAATTTATCGGAGATTTTTAAGACTTAATATTGAATTTGAAAAGTTACGTATAGTGGTAAAAATACTCTCTTGAATTCATGAGTATCATTTATGTAAGAGTTTTTACTAATTATATAAATAAATTAACCTAAAAGGTCCTTGGGTATGTACATTATCCAAGATCTCCTTTTTTAGGTTGTAAAGTTTGGATGGCAAAAATTGGGTCACACTTATCAGTATCAAAGATAGAAATATAATGTTAATTTTATTAGTATTGGATCTGGTAGTGCAGGTTTAGGGTCTTTACATTTTGGACTTATTTGATCAAGTTAAAGGATAAAAATACTTTCAAATATCTATATTCACTTTGGTTATGATTAGATAAGGGTAGGAAACAATGATATACTAAAAATAAAATTAAAAACAAGGTATGAACATTATGAGTTTTCTATAATTCCCTTTAGATGGACTAATTCACATTTCGTCTTTATAGACCTAATGAATATAGTATTCAAGGATTATATTAACAAATTTATAGTGGTATTGATTGATGATATATTTATATACTCTAAGATCTTTGATGAGAATGGGATCCATCTACAAATAAATCTGGAGACACTTAGAAAAAAAGTATTATATGTGGAATACAGTAAGTGTTAATTTTAGCTAAATAATGTTTCTTTTCTTGTCTATGTTGTCGCTAAGTATAAAATATACATTGAACCTTCAAACAAAAATGTAATCAAAGAATGACCTATACTAATAGACATAATAAATATCTGAAGTTTCTTGGGATTATTAGGTTACTATTTTTAGTTTGTATAATATTTTCTTGATTTTCTAAACCTTTAACCAAGTTAACATATAAAGCAATAAATTTCTCATGGTCAAAAGAATGTAATGAATGTTTTGAAGAGATAAATAGAATAATAATTAATGATATAGTATAAAATTTAATATCAGGTAAGGAAATATTTTAATATGAAATGATACATACAATGAAGGACTTGGCTATGTCTTTATCCAAAATTATTGGGTGGCTGACTATGCATCAAGGTAATTGGGAATCAGTGAATAAAATTACCCAACTCATGAACCTGAATTAGAATCCATAATCTTTGATTTGAAAATATAGATATACTACCTATATGGTGAAATATGTGATATATATATATGGATCAAAAAAGTATAAAGTATATCTTCCTCAAAAGGAGATCAACATGTTGAAAAGAAGATGGTTGAAACTACTCATGGTATAAAGTCCCGTGTTTTTGAACTCAGTTAAAATGTGATTTTTTGAACCTTTTCATTTAATACTTGAGTCTGTTTTTAAACCATGATTCAGGATAAAGTTTCCTGAGTTGGGTTCATTTTAAGTGTTGATATCAGGATTGAGTAAAGAATCTAGGAGTTTCTTGGGTGGCTCAATGGTTTTTAGGAGCACCGTACCCAAAAAATCAGTTTTTAAAAGGCAAGGAAGAGGCATTCGCATAAGATGTGCACAGTTAGAAAAACCATGCGGGTCATCCATGTGGGATACTCCAGGTATCTGGTAGTAGGTGTATAGTCTGTGCATGCTCTGTCATACCATGAAAGTTATATTGTACGAATTACTGAGTTTTGAGTTTCAGGTTAAACTATTTTAATTAAATTCATGATTGAAAGAAATTTAATTTAATGAGTTGTTAGGGTGTTCATTTAATTAAATTAATGCTGAGAGAATTTAATTATGTGATGTTGAGATGGTGAAGTTAATTAATTGAGATGAAAGGAATTAAATTTATTTTAAATGATGATGAGATAGAGTCTTAATTTAATCTAATTGATATGAAAAGAATTAAATTTATTTTAAATGATGATGAGTTGGAATATTTATTTAATTAATTTGAGATGAGAGGAATTTAATTAAATGACATGTAAATGAGGAGTTGGAGGTTATCAAATAAGGTCAATATTAATTGGTAATATTAAATGATGTGTAAATAAAGAGTTAGGATTTGATTTAATTAATTTCAAGGTAAAGAGGAATTAAATTAGTTAATGTGAAATGGAGATTTTATTTAATTAAAGTCAAGGTTAAAAAAAATTTAATTAGTCATTGTGAAATGAGGGTTGCTATTTAATTAAAATTGCGGTTGATATAATTTTAATAAATAATGTTGATAAGTTGTAGTTTTTAATTTAATTAAATTGTGTTCATAAAATTTAATTAAATAACAATAATTGGAGAAATTATTTAATTAAATTTAGTTGGAACAAATTCAATTAAATTATTATTAATTAGGTTCTTGGTTTTTTTAAATTAAATTATGTTTAGAGAGTTTAATTTAATATTAATGAGTTGGAAAATTTATTTAATTAATTTTTTTTCGAAATAAATTTAATTAAATAATGTGTTAAATGGGGAGTTTGGGGGTTGTCTAAGAGGTGTGTAAATTAATTGAAAATAATATTATAATGGGGATTATAATTATTATTATCATTATTATATTAATCCTTATTTTAATTTGGGGTTATTTTATGGAGAAAAGAAAGAGGGTGTGTCACACAACAAGAGGTGTGACCCCCTCCCGTTGGCTCTCCCATGGTGAGGTGCACCACCACCCCTCCTACGACTCCTATTCTTACACCTAGTTCCTTATAGTTCCATCACGAAAGTTGTCCATCTCGGTGAGGTAATACCTTATCCATGCGTTTTGTTCTTTGGATCAACTATTTTGGCTCTCTGCCACCCGATCTCTGTTAGGATAAAACCTTAAGGTCCGGGATTAATTCAATTTCTTTTTTTCTTCTGACTTTAGGTGGTGAAAAAGATGTCTTGGGACCCATTGATCCAATTGTTGTTGTTAGGTGTTGAGATAAATTACAAGAACGTGCATACATTAATGTGGAAGTGAGTATGCATGAGAAAGTCACAGTTAGAGTTAGGAAACATTGGATTTTACAAATTCATTGAGGTAGGGTTCTAAACTTTTCATAATTACTAAAATGAAGTTTTTCTAACTTATTTCTTTTGATAAATTTGACTGCAATGTCTGATTAAATTGTTGATTAAGGGAATGAGATATTTAATTATGAATTAATTATATTCCTTGAGGTTGAAAAATAGATAACTAATTGGGTGAATAATTATAAGTAATTAATTAGTTTAAGTTGAAATAATTAATTATGAATTAATTATGTTCTTTGAGATGATAATTAATATAGGGATTAATTATGAGTAATTAATTTGTTTAAGTTGAGATAATTAATTATGAATTAATTATGTTCTTTGAGATGATAATTAATCAGGGAATTAATTATGAGATATTAACTTGTTCATGTTGAAATAATTAATTATGAATTAATTATGTGCTTTGAGATGATAATTAATCACGGGATTAATTTTGGGTAATTAATTTGGTTAATTTGAGATAATTAATTATGAATTAATTTTGTTATTTGAGATGATAATTAATCAAGGAATGAATTATGAGATATTAATTTGGTTAAGTTGAAATAATTAATTATAAATTAATTATATTCTTTGAAATGATAATTAATCGGTGGATTAATTATGAGATAATAATTTTGGTAAGTTGAGATAATTAATTATCAATTAATTATGTGCTTTGAGATGACAATTAATTGAGGAATTATTTATGGTATATTAATTTGGATAAGTTTAAATAATTAATTATTAATTAATTATGTGCTCTGAGATGATAATTAATCGGGGGATTACTTATGAGATATTAATTTGGTTAAGTTGAGATAATTAATTATGAATTAATTATGTGATTTGAGATGATAATTAATCGGGGAATTAATTATGATATATTAAACTCGTTAAGTTGAGACAATTATTTATGAATTAATTATGTATTATGAGATTATAATATAGATAATTAATCTTGGTGTTAATTACGAGATATTGATTTGGTCTAAGTTGAGATAAATAACTTGTGAATTAATTATGGGATTTTGAAATGGTTTCTTAGAGGTAATTAATCTCTGAATTAATTATGTGATATTGGGATGATTTCCTTGAGATAATTATTTTGGAATTGATTTTTTAATATTGAGATGGTTTCCTTTTGATTAGTTAATTATTAAATTAACTAGAGAAATTGATGAGATTAATTAATGGTCGAATTAATTAATTTTATAGTAATTATTAGTTAATTTTTGAGTTAACAAATGGAAATAATGTGTTTAATATTTTTTGAGTTTGTAGTAAATGCGATGTTGTTAACTAGTTGTTGAATTAATTAACAGGCTTGATTAATTAATTTGTGAATTAATTAATGGACGAGATCTTGGGGTGCAAGACATGACATTCTACACCCATGATATATTTATATATGATTGATAAATCAGTTGTTAGACATGGACTGATGCTCCAAATACTAACAGGGTGCTAGGCATGATGTTCTATACGCAACATGCATGTACATTTTCTTTTATGGGATAAGGACTTATTCTCCCAATAACCATGGGTTGTGAGACAAGGGCTGATGCTCCAAAAACTCACGAGGGTACTAGACACGACGTTCTACACCCATTAATTGATATTAGACTGTGTGTCCAATCAGTGATACATGAATTGAAATAAATGGTTAATGAAATCTTATTTGTTGTAATGATTTAAGAATTGAATATGAGAAATGGTTCATACTTCGGCACGGCCGAAGAAGGTATTGAGATATGGGTGTCCAGGGGAACCCAATGATTTATGTAGTTAAATAAATAATATCAAATAATGTGTTAAAAAAGATTATTTATGTATTATATAAAAATAGTTCCTATTCAGAATCTTATTTCAAGCTACGAGTAGAAGTAGGTATCTATGTTAGGTGTCCCTTAGGAACCTGAATAGGTTGTAGTTTATTTATTCAATTTTGATGTTACTTCATTACAAAGGTGATGTATTTATTTATATTGAATATTTTATATTGATCTGGACACTGATGGTCCCGACCAACTGAGATTTATATCTCACACCCTACTCGGGCCACCATTACATAGGGGTACCCAAGTAGACTCTACTTGTTTATAGGAAATTAGAACTTACATGTTTATGTTATCATGTACTTGGGAGTAAGGAGAAAATGACTAAGCAGGAGCTCGAGATGCATGTAGAGAAAGCCCTTGGGGCTTTTGATATTTTCTTTATTTCTGTACTAAGTTGTAAAGCATGCGATTTTGGTTAGTACTTTTAGATATGTATCAAAATGACATGCATGCATTGTATAAACTGGCATTGGCCACTCTTTTTATTCAGTTGTCTATTGCTTTATATCTTCTTCTATTATTGTCTAATTTTATTATCTATTTTCTCTTTGCACTCTGAATATGAGGGTATAGTCTCCCCAGGGACTATCCATAGAACCTCTCTACTGATCGACAACCTTGAGTTACGGAGAGACATGCTTGAGGTCATTTGGTGGCCGGTCTGACTACTGATTCGAGGGTATTCTAGGATGAGATGTTACAAAGTGGTATTAGAGGGTTTATGTTTTCTTTCTTTTTTTCCTTTTTCATTTTATTTTTGGATGGTAGACCTGAGAATAGGAAAGTGTCGATGCCTGGTTAATATCCGAGCCTGGGACTGATCACCCAATGTATATGAAATGACCAAGTGGACTCTGTTGGGAATTGATGCTTATACTACTTAAGATTATAGTTGATGTGACATCACCTTAAGTGACTGGTTTATTTTTTTTCTTCATTTTGATTTTTATAATTTTGAATTTTTTTCTCTTAGCCTGATATGGTAAGGAAATTTCATTACATGAAACATCTTAGGCACTTAGAGATTCACATGCCATGCATATGACATGTCATGTAGTTGAATTAGTAGGATGCCTGCTAATTTTTATTGTGTGCCTTGGGTGAAATTATGTGTTTTGATCTACTTTAGCATTCCTATATATATAACATGTTTATATGATTATATTCCATGATTCTATGTTATAAAATGCTATTGTGTTTCTACTTATGATAACATGGTAGATAATTTTTTATTTTTAAATGGATTCATGAGTGGAAATTGATTGATTGCATTTACAATGAGATCCAATTTTAGTTATAAGGGGTACGGGTGCCTTATAACTGGGAAAATGGTAACCCGTGTATTGGAACAATTGAAAAAGGGAAGAAAAAGCTAAAAATGTTAAATGGAAATTGAATATAATAAATGGGAGCTAAATTACAATGGTAAGGTGTATGGGAACCTTATCGATTGGTATATGGAAACCCATGTTAGTGAGCCTCGTATAACTATAAGGTGTTTAAAAAATGTTGTAAATATAAAACTATTGAGTTTTGTGAATGACCTGTTGTGGATTTCTTTTTAGAGAACCAGGATTAGAATAAATGGGACCCTCAGAGGTCGCCTCTATGTTAAGATGGAATTTAAATGCTATATTTTCTATTTAAAATGAAATGAAACTTAATGTAAAATGTTTAAAGGGGGAGTTTTCTTTGTTTCTGCTGTGAGCATTTTGATGTTAGTACTTTTTTCGTATCATTGTCCCAAGTAGGAATTCTGGGTTTTAAAGAATGATACCCCTGATTTAAGGGGTGGTCATTGTATCTTGACTCTTGGTTTGAGAATAAGCCTTTGGTAATTATTGTTTTAGTAGGACAGACAAGCCTCACAACCTCGAAAACTAACAAGGATCTTCTTAGGTAAACTCCAAAATAGAATGTTTGGGTGAAAAGTTAAGTTGATCCCACTACTAAAAAGGAATTTTTGGGATTCGAGTGTTTTGACACCCCGGTCAGTTTAAAATTTAGGCTTTCATGCAAGATGTTGATGTAGTGAGCGTGGTTCATGGAACGTCACAAGCATGTTTAAGGTGTTTCAGAAATATCATGCTTGAGAGTAGCTAGTCCTTTCATTCCACAACATGGAAACTTTTAAGGTGGTAGTGTGACATCGTTTCCAATAAACGTTTCCTTGATTTCTTAGAAAAAAGCCTTGATAAGGTTGGTGGTGTGTGCAAAATTTTGGAAACTCATTTTGTTTTTTGGAAGAGTTTCAATGGAATGTTTTGAATGAACATGAATTCCTTCGGTGATATAGGCATAAGGTTTTGGTTTATGATGCATTAATAGATGAAGATGAGATTTTCGTAAAGAGTTGAATATTGATAGTTCGTTTGACCTTCTTGGTGACTTGGGTTTACACTTAGTGTAGTATTTTGATTGATATGAACATTCCACCTATCTTGACCTTGTCCTGGAGGCACTGAGATAGTGTCTGTCTTATGCTGTGATAAACTTTTAAAAGTCATTTGGCTTGATTAGTGGATTTTTCCTGGGTTGAATACAAGATGCATGGTTTTTTGGGTTACACCTTAATTTATGTTGAGTCACGATATTTTTAAAGTAGCCATGCGATGGATTGACTTGGAGAGGTCATCAGAAGTTGAGTAAGGAATTTAAATTACTTGTAGTCAGTGTTGAAATTGTTTTAAAGGATCATCGCTGGTTTAATGACTGGAATGAGTTTCATGGGTTTCAAGAAAAGAGTTGTGGCTTGGGGTTCTATAATGGTTAAAGGTGAATTGGGCATTCAAGAATGCCACACGATCGATCAAATGAGACCTCTTCACCTTGGTGGGTTGGCTGGTGTTGTAGTAGCATCCGATGGCTTCTCAGGGATGAGAAAATTTTTAGGTGGGTAGATTGTAAAGTCTCTTTTTTTTGAACCGTGTTAAAATTTGATTTTTTTAAAACATTTTCATTTAACATTCATGTCTATTTTTAAACCATGATTCAGGATAAAGTTTCACAAGTTAGGTTCATTTTAAGTGTTGATATTGAGCTTGAGTAAATGTTATAGGAGTATACCTGTTGGCTTGATGGGTTTCAGGAGCACTAGACCCAGAAACATTGTTTTTAAAAATCAAGGAAAAGGTATTCTCATGGGTTGCACATGGTTAGTAAAATCTTGTGGGTCAGCCATGTAAGATACTCCAGGTATCCAGTAGCAGGTGCATGGTCTGTGCACAGTCTTTTAAACTGTGTGAGTTATACCATGAAACTTACCCAGTTTGGAGTTTTAGGTTAAATTAATTTAACTAAATTCATGGATGAAAATAATTTTATTAAATGAGCTGTTGGCGGTTTCATTTAATTAAACTAAATATGAGATAATTTAATTAAATTACATTGATATAGAGAAGTTATTTAATTAATTTGATATGAAAATAATTAAATTTATTTTAAATGATGATGAACTAGAGTATTTATTTAATTAAATTGAGATGAAAAGATTAAATTTATTTTAAATGATGATGAGTTGGAGTCTTTATTTAATTTAATTGAGATGAGGGGGATTTAATTAAATGACATGTAATTGAGGAGTTGGGGGTTATTAAAGAAGGGTAATATTAAATTGTAATATTAAATGATGTGTAAATGAGGAGTTGGAGTTTCATTTAATTAAATTCAAGGTAAATAGGAATTAAATTAATAAATGTGAAATAGAGGTTTTATTTAATTAAATTCAATGTTAACAATAATTTAATTAGTTTTTGTGAAATGGGGGTTATTATTTAATTAAAATTTATGTTGATATAATTTAATTAAATAATGCTGATGATTGAGAGTTTTTAATTTAATTAAATTGTGTTACGATAATTTAATTGAATAAAATGAATTTTAGAAATTATTTAATTAAATTCAATTTGAACGAATTTAATTAAATGATGATTAATGAAGTGTGAATGTTTTTTTAATTAAATTATGTTGATAGAATTAAATTAAATAATAACGAGTTTGAAAATTTATTTAATTAAATTCTTTTGGAAAGGTATTTAAATAAATGATGTGTTAAATGAGAAGTTTGGTGTTTTTAAGAGGTGTGCAAATTAATTGATAATAATAATAATATAATAGGGATTATTATTATTATTATTATATTAATTATCATTTTAATTTGGGTTATTTGAGAGAGAAAAAAAAGGGTGGGGTGCACAGTAGGAGACATGACCCCTCCCCTCAGCTCTCCCATGGTGAGGCGCACCCCACCCCTCCTTCAGATCCACTTCACACGCCCGGTTCCTTCCAGTTCCTTTAAAAAAGTTGTCCGTCTCATAAAGTAAGTCCTTCTCTGGTCATTTTGTTCTTCACTTCAGCTGTTTCTACTCTCGGTCACCCGTTCTCTATTAGAATGAAACCCTAAGGACCAGAATTAATTTGGTTTGTTCTTTTCTTCCAACTTTTGGTGGTGCAGAAGATGTATCGGGACCTATTGGTCTGTATTCCAATGACCTCTGCCAAAGGAGAAGCGCTTCAGCTTGATTTAGTTCATCATCATCCTATTCGAGTAAGGATATATCCCTGATAATTGGATTTTCACCTGTTTAATTAGGTACTTATGGTGTAGTTAGGTTTCAATTGATTAATTTGGTGTGTGTTGGTCCCCACCGCACAAATTGTGAGTGTCTATTGTTGTTGTTAGGTGTTGTGATAAATCCTAAGTATGCACAAGAATTTATGTGGAAGTGTATATGTGAGAGCGAGGCGCAGTTTCAGTTAGGAATCTTTGGCTCAGCCAAATTCGTTGTGGTTGGTTTCTAAACTTTACCTAATTAATAAAATGAAATTTTGTAGATTTTTTTTGATAAATTTGATTGCAATATTGGATTAAATTGTTAATTGGTGGAATGAGATATTAATTACGGATAAATTATATGCTTTGTTGTTGTAAAAATATATAATTAATAGGAAATTAATTATGAGTAATTAATTTTGTAAATTGAAATAATTAATTACGAATAAATTATCTGCTTTGAGATGATAATTAATTAAGGGATTAATTATGAATAATTATTTTGGTTAAGTTCAGATAATTAATTATGAATTAATTATGTTTTTTAGATTATTATTAATCGATGAATTAATTATGAGATATTAATTTGGTTATGTTGAAATAATTAGTTATGAATTTATTATGTTCTTTGAGATGATAATTAATCGAGGGATTAATTATGATCAATTCACTTGGTTAAGTTGAGATAACTAATTATCAATTAATTATGTAATTTGAGATGATAATTAATCAGTAAATTAATTATGAGATATTAATTCGGTTAAGTTGAAATAATTAATTTTAAATTAATTATGTTCTTCGAAATGATAGTTAATCAGGGGATTAATTATGAGATATTAATTTGGTTAAGTTGAGATAATTAATTATGAATTAATTATGTTCTTTGAGTTTATAATTAATCGATGAATTAATTATGAGATATTAATTTGGTTAAGTTGAAATAATTAATTATCAATTAATTATGTTCTCTGAGATGATAATTAATCTAGGGATTAATTATGAGATAATAATTTAGTTTAGTTGAGATAATTAATTATGAATTAATTAAGTGATTTTTGATGATAATTAGTCAGTGGATTAATTATGAGATATTAAACTAGATATGTTGAGATAATTTATTGTGAATTAATTATGTGTTATGAGATTATAATATAGATAATTAATCAGGGTGTTAATTATGAGATATTGATTCAGGATAAGTAAAGATAATTAAATTGTGAATTAAATATGTGATTTTGAAATGGTTTCTTAGAGATAATTAATCTGTGAATTAATTATGTGATATTCGGATGATTTCCTTGAGATAATTATTTTTTGAATTAATTCTGTAATATTGAGATGGTGGCTGTTAATTATTTAATTGTTAAATTAACTAAAGAAATTGATGAGATTAATTAATGGTTGAATTAATTAATGTTATTGTAATTATTAGTTAATTTCTGAGTTAACTAATGGAATTGATGTGTTTAACTATTTGTTGAGTTAATAGTATATATGATGCAATTAATCAGTTATTGAACTAATTAATATAATCGATTAATTAATTTATGAATTAATTAATCGATGGGATCTTGGGGTGTTAGGCATGAAATTCTACACCATGATATATATATATATATATATGTATGATTGATAAATGGGTTGTGAGATAAGGACTGATGCTCCAAATACAAATGGGGTTCTAGAAATAACGTTATATACCTAACATGCATGAAAATTTTCTTTTATGGGATAGGTACTGATGCTCCAAATACCCAGGGGTTGTGAGACAAAGACTAATGATCCAAATACTCCCGAGGGTTTTAGAAATGATGTTCTAGACCCATAAATTGGCATTAGAATGTGAGTCCAATTGGTTTTACATGAATTGGATTAAATGGATAATGAAAGATGATGTGATGTAATGATTTGTGAATTGAATGTGAGAAATGGTTTATAATCCAGCACGACCGAGGAAGGTATTGAGATATGGGTGTCTAGGGGAACCCAAGGATTAATGCAGTTAAATAAATAATATCAAATAATGTGTTAAAAAACATATTTATGAATTATATATATAGATCCTATTCAAACTATAATTTTCGGCAACGAGTTGAAGTAAGTATCTCTGTCAGGTGTCCCTTAGGAACCTAGATAGGTTGTAGTTTATTTATTCAATTCTATTATTACTTTTTTATACCTACACACTGTTTATTTATATTGAATTGTCTAGATTTAGCTAGAAACCGATGGTCCCGACCTATAGAGATTTATCTCTCACACCCTACTCGGGCTGCCATTACACTGGGGTACCCGAGTAAACTCTACTTGTTTGCATGACCTTGGATATTGATTGTTTCTATTTTCTTATACTTGGGAGGAAGGATCAAAGGACCGATCGAGAGCCTGTGATGCTTGTGGAGAATTCCCTTGGGGCTTTGAGTCTTTTCATTATTTCTGTACTGAGATGTAAAACATGCTATTTTGGTTACTACTTTCAGATATTTATCACCACGACATGCATATATTGTATAAACTAGCATTGGCCATTTTCTTTATTCAGTTTTATATTAATTTATATCCGCTTCTACTATTGTATGAGTTTATTATCTATTTATGTTGTGCATTCTAAATATGATGGTATAGTCTCCCCACTATCTTTCCATAGACTCTCGCTGCTAGTTAATAGCCTCAGTTGTATGGGGAGATATGCTTTAGGTCATGTGGCAACCGATCTTGCTACTAAATCAAGGGTAATCCATTCCGGGACGTTACACAAGGACTATAGTTTCTCGATACACTACCATATTTGGAAGGAAAACATGGTGGTTGATGAAATTAGTATAAGTTACCATGGAATTCTAATCATGATGAGTATTATTAATAATACTATATAAATAGACTTAGTCCAAATGGATATAGTAATTTTTAGGCATGGGGTACCATCATTTATTTTCTAAGAAATTGGTAAAGCCTCCATTCTAGAGAAAATAGAGAAGTCTCAGTAGAATGAAAGGGATATAAAAAGCAAGATAAAAGAAATAGATGTTGGTGAATATATAAAATTTATCTATACATATAGAGTTTGATGTTTAGAAAGAGTTTATGGATCCCATCCGTACCAGAGTTGACAAGGTAAATTCAAGATGAAGAAAACCACTCAATGTTTTGTATACACCGTAATAGAACAAAAAAGGTATCAGTATTTAAGCAAGAATCTGAATCGAGAAATTGAAGACTATGAATCCATAGTATTATTATAAAAATTAGGTAATGGCCCAAAGATAATATCTTAAAAGAGTCATGTAACCTCTTCCTATTTTTATATGTAGTGGGAAAATATTACAATGAAAATTTTTATTTTATTTACAAAGACTATAAGGAAGAACAATACTATATTTTTAAGAACCTAGTTTTTGTATCAGGTAAAAATCACTTATTTTTCAATTTTAATGCTTAAATGTTGCATCATGTGAGTGTCCAACTTAATCACGAGTATTTTGGAGGTGTTCAAGGATTATTCAGAGCCCATATCTAGCTTTGGGGTGTTTTAATCCTAGCATATGATTTGTGAAAACCATTCGGGGTAGGCCACATCATTTGACTAAAACGTGTGAGGATAGACATAGGGGCGCTACTAGATGCAATGTTTTTCCAAACTGTGTGTCATGGGCCGTATGACCATGTGGCTAGGTCTATAGTGTTTGCAGAACATGAAAGAGGGTTAGCACATGGTTTCATCATGGTATGTAAATCATGCAGGTAAACTATGCTAGTTCCCCTTTGGAATACATGAACCATGAATGGTTGGCGCATGATTTTTCAAACCGTGCACCTAAACTTTGCAACCCATGTGTTTTTGAAATTATGTTAATTATTCATTAAATTAATTTATTTTATAAACCTAAAATCATATTTCATCCCTACGCACAAAAAAGGGAGGGTTCTGAAGCTCTCAAGGGATAGTGACCTACTATTTGTGATAAATTCACTTTTGAAACCCCAATTTAGGTGTGGTTCGTCTCCTTGGATCCACATCGGTAATATCTAAATTTCTTTTTAGCCATTCTCAATTCTTTTACCCATCGATTCTACTATTTGGATTTAGGATCATATTCCCTAATTTATCATTCTTCATTGGTTCTTCATATTTATCCTAAACTGAGTTTAATTGGGTCATGATACTGGATGAGCACTCTGCCATCGACCTATGGTAGGTGGTCTATACTTTTCTTTCAAATTTTGGTGCTTTATAGAGTTATCAGCTGTTGTGAAGCCCACCAAAAAATCTAGCATGCCCCCAGATATTAATTATTTAATTAAAATATTTTAAATTATACATGTTAAGTATTCCCTTAGGTTATATTATAATGCAGTGGTAGCCTTTGGATGAACCATGGTCACCCATGGGGTATACCTATTGGAATTACCCTTTTCATGCCATGTTGAACCACCCATGGGGTGAGTTAAAGCTTTCCTTCTTAGAGGAAGCTCTTAAATAAATGAATTTAAATGAATTAAAGGAATATGATATGGGATGCCTTCATATCATATTGATGATTTTTAATAAATGGTAAAACAGAACTTGAATACCTTGTTTTGGAGAGGTTTTGCCTCCTTGGTTTATTCCATGATGAAATTCCATGTTTGTTTGATTAAATGGATTAAGTGGAATTGATTGAATGAGTGGGTAAGCTAGTTAAGTGTTTTTAAATGTCTTAAATGATTATTTTTCAATGGTGATGAATGTGTGGATATACATATGTGAATTTTTTTATTATAATTGAGATAAATGGGTGGGTCTACCCATGTTAAATGTTAAATTGTGAATTGTGATAAATGGGTGGGTGTACCAATGTTATGTGATGAAATATGAATTGAATACATGAGTGGGTAGACTCATGTGTAATATATGAAGTGGTGTGAATGTATTTATTTTTGTATAGATTATATGGACGACTCTCCAGGGATCATGAATTCAGTGTTGAACACCTTGAGTTGATTATTCTCCATGGGTGAGGACTCCATAGAATTTATTGGGCCTTGCTACCCCTTGGATCTGGCTTGTATGTAATTTTCTGGTATGACATGATCCTAGGACTCCAACTAGTGCCTATACTGAGTTTCCATTGAGAGGCTCTTAGGACATAAAGAGGATGCCTTGGTACTAACACTTTAGATCCATCCCTTATGTGGTTTGATACTTTAGTTAATATGGCATGACCATGGGAATTGGATTCACTTAGAGCATACAGCAAGGCTACGATGATTTGATAGGTATAGGAGTACAGTGAGGCCATTTTGTTTATTTATATTTATTGTATCTACCTTGTTAGGGGATTTTTTAAGGGAAACTCAAGAGGATATTTGGTGTCACTTTCTTATAGTGGTTTACATTCTAGGGGAATATTAATATTGGTTACTGCATATCTATTTACTTGATTTAACTATAATTAATATATCATATTTCATAGATAGAAATGTTTAGATCATTTGGTGGTTACCTATTGGGATGTTATCTCACACCCTGTTTGGGTCTCCCTTGGGGACCCAAAGAGATTATATGGTTGTAGGTGTTTATAGGGGAAAACACCCTAATACAGGTTTTTGATAACTTTTTTAGAGTAGGGGATCATGGGACCAAGCTGAGGCTTATGATGCTATTGGGACACTTTTCGGTCTTTTTTGTTTTTTGGATACTTGTACAGTATTGTATTTCCATATACATATTTTTACTTCTTTCTAGAAACATGGGTTATCTGCATCATTATATATGAGAAACATCAGGCTTTGTTATATATTCCAATCCTATTTATTATTTAGTTGTCTGCTTATTTAACTAATTTTTCTATTGTTATGTTATTGAATTTTACTTTGATTTAGTTTTGTAATGAATGAATAGTCTCCCCAATGATAAACCTAGGACCTCGCTGCTAGTCGGGAGCCTCTGGTATTTGGTGAGATTCTCTTGAGGCCTTGTAGCGAACTAGGATCGAGGCACCATTGAGTGGAATCTGGTTCAAGGACATTACAAAGTGGTATCATAGGACTTTTCTGGTTGACTTACCATTTGGATAAAATAGAAAAGGATAAGAAGGAAATGGAATTTTGTAATAAGTTTTTCATAGGAGTAGCTACCCCACATATAGGGAAAATATAAATTACCTCATATGGAATTGTTATATTCAAGATTTTGACTATTAGAGTTGATTCGAATTAACCATTGGGTGAAACACATGATTTATGATATAATTATTAATACAATTATGGGTTCTATTTCTATTGAAACACAATTAAACGAGGGTATGAAATCTCATGCATCATATAGGAACTTGTTATAAATCACATGCCATGCATTATTCAATGACAATTTGGATGAATTACCCATTGCATGTTGTTGTGATAGGTCATGTGTTAACCATATCTGTTGTTGTGATAGATTTGGTGTAGTGGATAGGTAATTGATTCCACATTTTATTTTATAAGGTGTATGGGCCCTTATGGAATGGTAAGTTATGAAACTTTTAAATTCATTAGTTAAAGTGAATTTGATATGCATGGATTGATTGTGAACTATGTTTTGGGTTCATGAGGTATTATGGGACCTCAAAGATTTGGAATTGGTAATCCATTGGTCAAATCTCTAGAATAATTGAGTTATAAATAATTAAAGGTAAAATGAATGTGAATTCAAATGAAAATGAAACGAAAACTTGAAATGATTAATAGAAACTCGAACTAGACGCAACTTTTGAGTGGAAAAGAGGTACACTTTCTAGCTGTGTTGTGACTATTCTTTCATCATCCAATATTTTGGAGTAGACTGTGGGTTATGACTTGGTTTTAGGAGGGTTTTGACCTATCTTGTGCTTTTGAGTTGTGAAATTTTATATCATTCTTTTTTGTGGTGTATGTTTAGGATTTTAGAAGCATTCTACCACAACGACCTTAAGTCGTATGCTAGGGGGGAGGTAATGATCACACTTCAGAGGTGGTGGGGCAAGGTATACTAAACAATCCTTCTTTAGTTCTAAATATGAAACCTGCTACTATTCTAAACAAAGGTGCTGAGGAATAGTTGTGCGAGGGTTTCTTTCAATACCTAAAGACTTTCCAAGGAGCATCGAAGTCTGCCTTGTTTATGGATGAGATGACATGGGTGTTTCAGTAGGAGATTCCTCCCACATTTTTAGGGGATTATAGTTCATATGCTACTGAGTTGTGGATTGATACCACTCAACCTATATTTTATTATCTTGATAAATCTCCTAAGTGGAGGGTCAACGTCACCACATTTATGCTATATGAAGCAGAAAAGTGTTGGTGTGATGTTCTAAACTAGGCTGACTGGCTGCAAGATATGGGTTGAGCTAATTTCCAAACCCATTTCTATGACAATTTCAATCCCATGACTCTACAAGAAGAGAGGAATAGTGAGTTTATGTGTATGGATATTGGATCGATGATGGTTATGGAGAACTTGACACACTTTATGGAGATTCAACCTTTTGTGCAAAAGTACCTTATTGATGAGCTATATAGAGAGATATTCTTTGAGGAAGGTCTCTGAAATTCCATTATATCATAGGTCAATGTGTTCTTAGTGACCTATATAATTGATATTGTGAATTAGGCACTGATTACAGAGTGAGACACGAGGGAACCTAGCGGGATAGAGCATAATAGTGTTATTTCTCGACCTAGTGGTTTAGTTTCTTCAAGAAAGATGATCTATTTTGAGGATTAATATGAGAGGAGCACTAGTCATGCTGTGATTATTGGTATATTTTTGTTATGAAATCACTGTGGTAGGTAGGGCCACATAAAGAACCAGTGTGACCATGAATCCTTCAAGTGATAAGATTGTGGAAAGATATGGAACATGCAATGTTTCTATGGGGCCTTTTCTCCAGTTATGAGTGGTAGGGGTTAGTTCCAACACTAGGTTCAAGATCAGGTTCCTCATATCTAGATCAATTAGGGAGCTAGAATTTTGCTAGCCAATTAGGATAAGGAAACAGTGGTAATGGAAGAGGCAGCTGGACACCAGTTACACTTAGATATCCGAGTGGGCCTACTCTGAGCAGTGAGGTTGTATCACAGGGTTGTGGTGGATGCCAATTTTATTATGTAAAACCCACCAATGAGGAGCAGGGTTCTAGAACAATATGGTGAGAGGTACGATCCTATTAGTCTCTACTATTGTATCTTCTCTTTTCAATATAGGTGCATCTCAATGTTTTATATCTACACCTATGGTGAAAAGACTTGGGATGGTTTTTTTGTCTTCTGAGGGAATTTTGATGCTGGAAATTCCATTGGGAAATAAAATGGAGAATGTGAACTAGTGTAGGGAGTTTCCCTTGATGTTGGTGGGTTTCACTTCATTAGGGATATTTATTTTCTTGAGATGATGGGTTTTGATGTCGTACTTAGGATGAACTATCTTGTATCTTATCAAGCTTACATTGACTGCTATCACTAGAGGGTGACCTTTACATCACTAGTGGGCATAGTGTATACTAAAAAGGGTGAATGAGATGTCTGTGCGATCCAAGATGGATCAAATCATCGTGGGATGTGTGGGATGATTGCCTAGATTTCCAGTTTTTATCTGGATGATTAGGGAGTGATTCAAATAGACTTTCCTCTAGTGTTTGATCATTTTAAAAACATCTTCTTAGAATTTTTTTAGTTTAACTATTGAGAGAGAGGTGGGATTCTCTATCGAGATAGTTCAAGGAGCTGCACCAGTATCTTCTCCCCCTTACAGGATGTGTAAGACAAGGTTTTAGGAGCTGAAGAGGTAGCTAGAGGATTTAGAGGTTAAGGGGTTTATTCAACTAGTACTTCTTCATGGGGTTCACCAATCCTTTTTTCAAAAAGAAGAATGATACCCTTAGGCTATCCATGGATTATTGAATGTTAAACCAACTGAAAGTTAAAAAACAATATCCCTTTCCACAGATAGATGACCTATTTGATCAGATTCAAGGATATTGAGTGTTCTATAAAATTGATTTGAGGTTGGGATATCACCAAGCACATGTTTGACCTGCATGCAAACCTCATACTGCTTTTGGTATATGATATAGTCTATATGAGTATCTATTTATACTATTCGGTCTCAAAAAATGCACCAGCAATTTTCATGGTGCTGATGACCTGAGTGTTCATTCCATACTTAGATTCTTTTGGGGTGTTTTTCATGGATTATATATTGGTGTATTCTGAAAATCAACAAAACCATGCCAACCATCTTGAGACTATTTTTAGTACACATAGAGAGCATCAGTTATATGATAAGCTTAGAAAGTTCCACTTCTGGATGGATCATATTCACTTCCTGGTTCACATTATCTTAGAGATTTAAGTATCAGTGGACCCGTAGAAGGTGAAAGATATAGTTTCCTAGGAACACCCCGAGGCCATTTTGGAAATATGCAGTTTCTTAGTGCTAGTTGGTTAATACACACATTTCATACAGAACTTATCATGCTTAGACATGTTGTTAGTGGGATTGACTAATAAGGGTATGAAGTTTGTGTGGTCAGATTCTTGCGAGATAGCCTTTTTGGAGCTGAAATGGAGGTTGACATCAACGGTAGTCTCGATACTTCTAGAACATGTAAAGATATATACTGTGTATTGTGATTCATTAGTTATCAGGCTAGGAAAAATCATGATGTATCGAGATAGAGTCATGGAATATGGGTCTCAGAAGTTGAGGCCACAGAAGAGGAATTTCCCAAAAAATGATCTCGAGATAACTACAATCATTCATGCTTCATACTGTTGGAGACCTTACTTAATGGGTGAGAGTTTTGTGGTGTAGACGGACCAAAAAATCCTTAATTACATATTTACATAGCCTGATATGAATATAAGGAAGTGAATGTGGGTGGATTACCTTTAGTCTTTAGACTTTGACCTTTCCTACAGAGTAGGTAAAGGAAATGTAGTGGCCTATTTACTGATCAAGACGATTGAGATACATGCAGTTCAATATTACAATAGTGATTGATTGATTAAGGAGTTTTCTCTTAGATGCACATGGAGGTGAATGACAGTCCTAGGAAGACTTATCTATTATCCTTAGCTTTGACCTCTACCCTACAAGATAGATTAAGGATGAGAAAGATATCAGATTCATAGGGTCTAGTTCTATAGGTGAGTTTGGCTGGTGAGGATCCAACTCCTTATTATACCATAGGTGAGGATGAGATCATGTGTATCCATGGTCATGTATGGGTACCAATGGACATATGTGAGGATATGTTGTGGGAATTTTATGCCTCAACATGGTTAATGCACCCTAGAGTCACCAAGATGTACTGTGACTTACTCCATCATTACTATTGACTGCGTATGAAAAGAGAGGTTACTTGTTTTGTTATGAGGTGTTCCACCTGTTGGTATGTGAAGGAAAAACATCAAAAACTGGTCGATCTTTTATATTAGTTATCTATTCTGAAGTGGAAGTGGGATAATGTGGTGATGGATTTCATGACTGGTTTTTTAAGGTCAGCTTTAGGTAATGATGCTATGTGGGTTGGGGTTGACAAGCTCATGAAGATTTCTCATTTTTTACTGATCAAGGAGACCATTAATGCTGATGATCTGGAAGGTTTTAAATCCATGATATAGTAAGAATTAATGGGGTCCCATGAACCAAACTTTTAGATAGGACTTCCCCTTTACCTCTCATTTCTAGTATAGTTTTTAGAGGGTGATGGTTACACATGTGCTTTTAAGGTCAACATACCTCCCTTAGATTGATGACCAGTCAGAGCCTATGATACAAATGCTAGAGGACATGCTGTGAGCATGAATCCTGGTTTCTAGGAGCTCTTGGGAGAAGCATACCCATGGATGAGTTCTCGTACAAAAATAGTTATCAGGAGACTATATAGATGGAACCTTACGAGGCTTTATATGGTAGGCCATGCTGATAACCCCTGTGCTGAGTATAGGTAGGTGAAGAATATTTAATGGGATCGTGTCTCATGCATGAGACTTAGGAGAAAGTCTATTTGATTCAGAAATGTATGGCTACTGCGTAGTCTTGACAAAATTTATACACCAATTTCTGTAGATGAACTCTAAATTTCAAGACCAGGGATCGAGTTTTCTTTCATGTTTCACTAAGGATGGTATATAGGATAATTAGAAGACATGGTAATATTTCACCTTGATATGTTAGTATGTTAATGATTCTAGATAGAGTCATGTTGGTATCCTATCAGTTGCAGTTATCATAGAGGTACTAATCAATGTACGACGTTTTCTATGTATCTCAACTATGATGCTATCATTCAGACCTGTATCACACTTTCCAACTTGAGGAGGTTAAGTTAATGATTGATACATTCATTGAGAAGATTCTAATTTATATCATTGATAGGATCAAGAAGGTTCTCTGAGTTCAGTCAGTTCATCATGTATGGATGTTTTGGTAGTGAAACCATTTATAGGAAGAGACTTGGGAGAAGGAGGCCAAAATCTATGCTCCATATCCAAAATTGTTCTCAAAAGAATATTGACCCCCCTTTAGAGGGAAATCCAAGGGAAAATTGTAATATGGAGGGAATATTGTATAAACTCAAATTTTTTAATGATGTAAAAATCCTTTATTTTTCAATTTAATGCATAAATATGGCCTCATGTGAGTTCTCAACTTGATCAAGAGTGTTTTGGAGGTGTTCGGGGCCAGTTTGGTGCCGAGAACTAGTTTTTGGGGGTATTTTAACACTAGCTCATGGTTAGTGAAAACTATACAATGAAGGCTGCATGGCTTCGATAAACTATGTGAGGCTATATAGAGGGGTGGTATTGGCCACATAGTTTGGCAAAACCATGAGTAATGGGTTGCAGAACCATGTGGTTAGGTCTGGAATTTTCTCAAAACATGATTGAGGGTAAGCATATAGTTTCCACATGGCTTGTAAAACATGCACGATCTCCTTTATCCTAAATAAACTGTTCATGGTTAGTGTATGATTTTCCAAACCTTACACATAAAACATGAATCCCCTATGTTTTTTTAATTTTGTTAATTTTTAATTAAATTAATTTCTATTGTAAACCTAAAATCCTATTTCATTCATATGCATTGAAAAGGGAGGTGTTTGAAGCTCTTAAGGGATACTACCCTAGGTTTTGAGATAAATCCTCCACCCGAAATCTAATTCTGGCATGGTTATTCTCCATGGATCTTCATCACTAAGATCTAAATTCTTTTTTAACCATTCACAATTATTCTGGATATTAATTGTGCTATTTGGATTTAGGATCATATACCCAAATTTCTCATTCTTCATATTTTCTTCATATTTCTCCTAAACCATGTTGAATTAGTGCTTGATACTGGATGAGCACTCTACTATTGAGCTAAGGTTTGGGGTCTATAAATTTATTTCAGATTTTGGTTCTTTATAGAGTTATAATTTTTTATTCTACCTAACAAACTTTCTAGTGTGACACTAGATTTTAATTGGATAATTAAAATTGATGTAATCAGAACTGTTAGGGGTTCCCTTAGGTTCTATTATGATGTGTTGGTAGCCGTTGGCTGAACCATGGTCCCTTATGTGGTGTACCTTTTGGAATTTCCCTTTTCATTACATGTTGAACCACCCACAGGGTGAGTTAAAGTTTGTCTTCCTAGAGGATGATCTTAAATAAAAGAATTTAAATGAATTAAAGGAATAAAATATGGGATGCATTCATAGCATGTTGATGATTTAGACTAAATGAATAAAATGTAACTTGAATAAATTGGTTTAGTGATGTTTTACCTTCTTTCTTTATTCCATGTTTATATTCCATGTTTTTTGGATTTAATGGATTTTGTGGAATTGATTGAATGAGTGGGTAAACTCGTTTAACACTTGAAAATTTCCTAAATTATTATTTGAATATGGTGATGAATGGGTGGGTATACCCATGTGATCTTTTTGATTACGATTGAGATAAATGGTTGGGTATAACCATGTTAAATATTTAATTGTAAATTATGAAAAATTGGTGGGTATACCCATCTTATATGATGGAATGTGAATGGATTACGTCAGTGGGTATACTCATGTGTAATATATGAAATGGTATGAATGGATAAATGTTTGTACGGATTCCATGGAAATCTATCCATGTATTATAAATTTAGCGATGGATGCCTTGGGTATATTATACCCCTTAGGGATTGTCTCTATAGGATGCCTTTGGCCTTGCTACCCCTTGGGATCTGGCTTACTTGGACTCGTATATGACTTGTCTAGTATGGAATACTCCTAGGAATCCAACTAGTGCCTATACCGAGTTTCCACAGGTTTGATCCTAGGACTTAATGAGGAGGTCCTGGTTTTGACACATCAGATACAGCCCTTGTGTGGTCTAATTATTTAATTTATACGTCATGGCCATGAGAATGAGATTCACTCAGAGTATATGGCAAGGCCGTGGTGATTTGATAAGTATGGGAGTACAGTGAGGCTCTGTTGTTTATTAATATTTTTTATGGCTTCCTTATTATGAGAATATCACTTTTTTTAGGGATCATCAAGAGGATATTTGGTATAACTAACTTGTAGTGTCTCAAGTACCATGAGAACATTACTTTTGGTTCTTGATTTCATGTTTACCTACTTTACTTACACTACATTGCTCATATTTCATAGAAAAAATGTATAGACCTTTGGGTGGTTACCTACTTAGATGTTATCTCATGTACTATTTGGGCCTATATTGGGGACCCAAATAGATTATATGGTTCCAGGTGTTGATAGGGGAAATCACCCTAACATAGGTTATTGATTGTTTCTTTAGAGAATGAGAGCATGGGACCAAGTTGAGGCTTGCGATTCTATTGGGACACTTTTTTTCCTTTTTTTATTTTGTGATAATTTTACTATATTGAATTTCTATACACCTTTTTTGTATGATTTTTAGAAACATGTATCATCAGCATCATTAAATATGAGGCACCTTTGGATTTTTTATATATTTGGATTTTTTATATATTCCTATCCTATTTATTATTCAGTTTTTATGCCTATTAATCCTCTTCAATTATTGTCATGTTATTGACTTCCACATTGATATACTATGGTAACGAGGTAATAGTCTCCCCACTAACACAACTAGGCCCTCACTTCTAGTCAGATGCCTCTGGAATTTTGGGTGATGCACTTGAGGCCATGTAACTAACTAGGATTAAGGTAGTATTGAGTGGTATCCGTGCCTAGGATGTTACAATATGGGTCAATGATGATTTCCTCACTAACTGCACTCATTTATTAATGATAAGATAAAATATAATTCTTAATATCATTTCTCAATTCTACAACAATGAAATCATAGGTCTTCATAGTCCACCATTTCCAATTATATCAAATCATGACGTTTGGTTCACATCAAAATCCTAGATGAATATTTAATGGAAACTCAACACTTAAATACATTTAAGTACCACATATCATCCCAAAACTAATGGGTTGTCTAAAAGGACTATCTATACATTAAAATATATGTTGAGATCATGTTCTATTTACTTCCAAGGTATATGGGATCAATTTATACATTTGGAATAATTTTCATATAATGATAGCTTCTATTTGAGTATCTAGATGGGACCATATGAAGAATTATATGGGGATATGTTTCATAATAAAAACTATTGGGAAGAAGTTGGTGAAATAAAGCTAACTGTACTAGAGAGCATAGAGAAGATGACTATTAATATGAAAACTATTTAGGATCATATTAATGTATCCGAGAGTAAAAAAAAGTGAAATAATAATAACTAAATGATATATTTGGAATTTAAAGTGGGGGAATAATGTAATCTTGAAGTTTTATACATGGAAAGGAGTGGTATTATTTAGTAAAAATGGGATGTTATGACCTAAGTACAATTGTATTTTTGAAATACTTGAAAGAACTGGAGATATAGTTTACCGACTGGCTATGCCACCCAACCTTTCTAATATACACGATGTATTTTATGTTTCATTAATGAGGAAATACATACTAGATCTAATTCATGTGATCACAAATAAGGGAATATATTTGGAGCGTTAATTTTTATATAGCTAATAGATTTTCTAGATTCCTGACACTATAGAGAATGTGTTTTCGAATTAGACAACCTAATCGGTGAAAGTTCTTTAGAGAAATCACAAACTAGAAGAGGAAACCTAGGATCCAAAAAAAGATATGAAGAAGGAATATCCACATTTTTTCAATAGATGATATATACCCCAATTTTAATGATTTAATAATTTATAAGGGGTGGGGGTTGTATTACATGAGACCCTACTATTGTAGGTAAACACCATTTCCTAAACTATCACATAGTCCACACTCTATAGAGCATTTATTCATGAATATATTTAAAAGTTCAATTTTTTAATATTATAATTTGATTTTATGAAAATAAAATTCATTTTTTAATTCATCCTAAATATATTATGTTAAGATAAATTTCTGATATCTTTCTGAGAAAGATTTATTTTTAGGTGAATAGTGAAAATACCATTTTTTTAAATCCATGAATTTTATGGATTCACTAGGATGTAATAATAAATTAAAAATCCACAAGACCATTATATTTAAAAAATAAAATTTTTATAATTAATATTATACCTTTTAAAATATTATGTTTAATTTATAAAAATATATTTCATATTTTAAAACATAAGTCATATTTTTTACTAAAAATGGTTTAATGTATTATACATTTAAAAAATTAATTTATATTAATTTTAGTAATGTAATTTTATTAAATTATTTTAAAAATTTTAATCATTAGGTATAAATTATATAAAAATAACCAATTTTATTTTTAGGCATAAAAGGAAAATTACTAAGGTAAAAACGAGTTACCATGAAAAATGTTAAAATAGTAAAAGTGGAAAATCTAATGGTAGAGTTGAAAATATTTTTAAAATATGGGTGAAATTGAATGATGGAGGTTTTTTAAACATTATAACTTCCTCAATCAATTATTTCTAAATTTTTTATCCACTTTACTTGAGAGTGACATCACATTATTTAAAAGGTATAGGTATTTAAAACAAATATCATCCCTTTTCACTTATAAATGGGGCCTCTCACTAATCCTTCAATTACACTATTAAAATTCAGTTTCAACTAAAAAAATACCTTTTTTTTTACTTCTCATTTAATCCTTACTTACTTATATTATCTTTAGTCATAATAATTTATCCTTATCCCTCTATTTACAAGGGATCCTCCAATGAAATTTCAAACTGTTCAATGTGGGTAATCCTTTTTACGCAATTTATTTCCTTCATATATTAAAAATAAAATTATAATTTTATTATACCGATGTAGTAAAATAAACATTGGTAATATACTGAATGTTATCATTTAAACCAAATAATAATTAACCACATTTCCCATTTTCCTTAAGAAAAACAAAAACATGATTCGTGCATATGTGCAAACTATCACCTCCACAAAGCAACATGTTTCATTTTCCATCACTGCCTAACATGGTTGGTAAAGAAGGGGAAATTAGTAATTATTTATAATATATATAAAACTTTTATGTTCCTAATATCATATTCTATGTTACACATTTCTTCCATTCTGTGGAAAATTTAATCATCATCAATGTATACTTGCAAACTACCGCCTCTATGGAACGATGTATTTTGTTTCTTATTATTGGATTTCATGAATGAAATTACATATGATTTTAAAAATAGATATTATTTTTATATCACTATTAAGGTTTTTATGAAAAATTTATAAACATATTAATGATATAAAAATTAAAAAATCATTATAATGTTTACTATTTTAAACATACTAAGAGGATTTTTTTTTTCATATTATGTAATATTTTCATATCCATCAAATATTATTATAAATCATTTGAATTATAATATGTAACACTAATAAAAACAAAATAATATAATTATGTTTCTTGTATAATGATATTACAACTAAACCTCCCCACAACCACTCATTAAATTAGGACATGTTCATGTTTGGGTTTATTTAACCAACTACTAGAACAATATTATAAATTTATACCATGAATGACTATAGAAATTTAATTTATGCTAATATATGATATAAATAAGTAAACAATTAAATTTTTATGATTTTTAATGGTAATATTTTTATGTAACTCAATATTTAAGAAAACACCTTTCATTTTCTATGAATCACCAAAATATGACCATCAATGTTTTCCATTTTAAGAATCATAATTAAAAATACTGTAGATTTAAATTAACACTTTATAAATAATTATTAATCATCAATTAAAGTACCTTTATTGATATATTAATGATTAAAATTTAGATAATAATGAAAAAATAAACTTCATGAAACTAGTACACAAGATCAAAACTACAGAAACCTGATTTGGAAAATAGGTTGAATTCATATAAATAATAAATATTTATGAAGTGTATAAATGAAAATGGATATGATTAAGGTTATAAATTAAGTGATTAATATCGATATTATTATGATATTGTTGGTTAAAATAAATTTTTGTAATACAAGATAAGAGTTAAGTGTTTTTCATGTGAAATTTATCTCTTTGAGACATGTTTAGTATTATGAACCAAATTTATTTTATGTGGTGTATATACTACCTATTTGAGACGTTATGCAATGAAAATATTTTTATTCATGTATTTTGTAGAGAAATTTGAAGCCCTATATTTCTATAAAATTTTAATGAAATTCTTCCCAAGCTATAAGTTTGTTTTTCCATTTGAATTTTCATTCTTTAAGACTCATTCTATATTCAGCACTTATTTATTTTTCTGTGGTACATAAATTTCCATGGAATATTTTTTTACCAAATTAATCACAAATTTTATGCTATTTAAATAAATATATATATTTTCCCCATATTATTTTGATTTAAGAGTTACCAAAATTGTTATAAAAGTCAATCTTTTTCATGGTAGAAAAACCATCCTATGTTTTTTTAAAATAAATGGTTGTGTAGATGTATAAAAAATAAATCACTATCTAGATATTAGTAAGTGGATACAGATGTGGGAAATTTTCACCATGGGGTAATCTCCCTAAAAAGGGTTAGTTGAGAATTGACCCAATCATTAATCTAATACACTATTAGTGATCATAAGACTGCACACCTAGATAGACATTCTAGGTGTATATGCTTTGAAATATTCACATGCTCTTTATGAACCATGATGAAGGATTTTTCGTAAAATTACCTTGGTTTCCTACATATGGAGATTATTAAACCTAATTATTATCTTCCTTGGATAACCTAGCATAATGTATGTACCCTCACTACTATATTTCTCTTATAACAGTACTTCCTGTTACTTTGATGATACCTAAAAAATTATAAGATGATTAAGACATGTTCCCTTAGACATCAAAATTATTACATTTAATGAGGAAGTATTTTTTTCATTATTTTTCATTATGTGGATAGATATTTTTTATTTATCCATAGGTTCCTTAGGGAATGTTATGAAATATATTTTAGAATCTTACGGTGAATTAATTGGGTTTAAATAGGTGATGGGTGGGGCCAAGAATTATATATCCCCTTGATGTATTGACATGTCTCATGAGACAAAAACAACATAAATTTTGGTGCATACCTCTGCCTATATAAACATAGTTTCTTAGTATAAGGCCTTGAAAATATGTTTTTATGTTTGATATTTTGAATTAAATTATTATGATATTAATGATTATTGTTATCAATGTTTTCATTTATTATCATAAATATAAAATTCCCTTATTTTTAGTTGATTATGGATTCACGTTTTTTAATCATTCCTACCATATCACTTATGAAATGTTTAAGTTATGATAGGTTCCAATTTATGCTAAAACTTATTGAGAATATGATTTCACTGAATTTTTTCCATTCTATAAGAAACTTATAAGAGAACCATGTGTAAATTTTAAAGATATGATGGAAGGATAAAAATGTTCTCTTAATGTGTTAATTATGTATATTATGATTTCAAATGTATTGTATGTATGTATCTATTATTTCATGAATAATAAGCTATTGGATATTAGGTAAACTCATGTATTCAATACCAATAATGTAATATAACAACCGGTTTCATGGTTTTGGAGTTTGGGTAATTATAAAGGAAATGGAACTAAGGCCACTAGATAAGTTTTTCTATAAAGGGATATGGGAATTGATAATGAGTAGTGTATTAATGACATAAATAGTTTATAATAACAATGTAAATTGTACCAATTAAGAACATAGATCATTCGTTAATTAAAATATTTAAATCCTTTTTTATGTATGTTTAACGACTGATTTTCTAGTTGATTTTAATTATTATAAATCTAGAGGATGAAAAGAAATCCATGATATTCTTCCCATACACATAGGATAATTTTTTCAAATCATGTTAATCCACTTGTGTCATTTTTCTCTCTATGTACTTATGTTTCTTTAAATTTTCATTTCCATGAATGTTTGTAAGCATTTCCTAAAAGTTGTGTGTGAGGATGATTTTTTATGGTGGGTAGGGTGCTAAGAATTCTTAATTCAGTTACACTCAGTAGAGGGAGGTAAAGTTCTAGAGGTTCTATGTTCTAGTTTTTTTCCATGTGAAAATTTCGAGTGAATTGATAATTGATCTTCCGATATTTTAAGAAGAGGTACTTGTAACACCTTGAGATTTTAGAATATATTTCACTAAATAAATACTTGGTTCATTGGATTAATTCACACTCATTATAGAATCAAAATAGAATGTGATATATTATAAGAAAATTATTTAGAAATTATAATATGAATAGAACCATGAATAAATAAAAATATAGTAATTAATTAAACTTTCTTACCTTTTAATGATAAATAATTAATTTGATTTAATATTAAAAAGGCTGTTCTTTCTCAAGAAATTGATTAAAGAGTAAATAATGTAAAGATACCTATTTTAAAATATAATTATGATAATATATTATATCAAAATATATGAACCAATATATTGAAGTTCTTTAAATTAGAAATTGATATGAATTAATATTAAGAACACCAAATGTTTTAAAATACCATTTTTCAATAAAAGAAATTTTCCTTTATATTTTTAATTTTCATTTAAATGGATATTTATAAAAATTGTAATTTTAATTTTTAAAAATTAATTTAATTTTTGAATTCTGAATATCAATATTATCCAAAGGTGATTATATTGTTTTTTTTGAAATAATTGATTTTTGACTGAATAGTGAAAATACAACTTTTACTAAAACCATAGTGGTTATGAATATATTAATATGTAAATTAAATTTAAAAAATTATAATTTTTTATGATAAAATATTTATTAAAAATTAAATCTTTAAATGTTTAAATACCAGTATGAATTTATAAAATCTAATTTTAACAACACAAGTAATATTTTAAAATAAAAGAAAATATTTTTATCTTTTCTTTTAATTAAATAATATTTTAAAAAAATATGGTTTTGTATTGATTTTAAAGACACATAAATTTTACTTTTTTCAATGAAAAGTTAAATCTTGTAAATAAGTACATTGATAATTTTATCTAACACAAAAAGTTTAAGACTAAAAACACACCTTTTCTGAAAACAGGTTTTTACGAGTTACATCCGCTAATGTTAAAATTATGTTTTCTTAAACAAATAAATTCTACCAAATAAAATATATTTCATATTTTTAATCATTAGTTCAAAATTATTTAATAAGTACCATTTTTATTATTAGGCATACAAAATTAATTACTTAGGTAAAAACTTATTGCCGCAATAAATTAAAAAATTGTAAAAATGGTTAACCAAAAGAGTTAAAGTCCTTATATGTTAACACACATTTATAATTTTTTTAATAGACTAAATATTATCTCAAATCAATTATTTTACATTTTGGATTCTTCTCGACATGAAAAAATGGGATCTCTTTTTATTAATTTGAAATATTTTAAAAAATGCCATTGTCACCACTTATAAAAGGGGCTTCACACCACCCCTTGAATACCAATCCAAAATTTACTTTTAATCTTAATATACTTTCATCCATACTTAATATATAATCCTATTTCAACTTCCTTTCACTTTTATTCACAATAAATTTAACTAAGCCCTCTATTTTTAAGGAGTCCTCCAATGGAAAACTTATGTCCTAAACATGAGTACTAATTTTTTTATAACTTATTTTTTTTCTATCTTACATTCCCAAATATAATTTTTTTTATTTTTATATAATTAAATATATATATTATATAAACAGTTTTATTATTATAAAATAATAACTATAAATAAACTTCCCCCTTTTCGATTAAGAAAAACAAATATATCTTTATGAGTGTGCAGACTAATACCTCCATAAAGAAATGTATATCAGTTTTCATTTAGCATCTTTAGTATATGTTAAAATATATTAAAATATTATTCAACACCTTAAAAAATATAAATTATATAATTATTTTTATATAATATCCATTTTATTAAAAAATAAACCACTTCCATAATCATAATAATCAATTAATAATAGTATGCTCTTGTTTAGGTAGGTCTAACCACATACTTGAAAAAAGCTATTAAATAATATCATGGTTAAATATGAGAAATAAATTATTGATGATATAAGATATAAATAAGTAAATAATTATTTATTATTGGTTTAGTAATTGTATAATTAATATTAAAATCATTAATTAAGATCCCATCCTTTCTTTGTTAAAGATCACAAAAACAGGATTGACTTTAATTTCAACTACAGGAACCACAAAATAAAAATTAATTTAATGAATTTATAACTTTATAAAATATCATAGAATATAAATTAAAGTACCTTTTATGATATTTTAATGATGATATTTGTGTGAATAATAAATAACAACCTCACTATTACGAAACTAGTTCACAACTATCAGGATATCTGACACTTGATATTAAAAATAAATGACAACTAAGTATTACAAATATAGAGAGAAATTACATATTATGTTTATAAATTTATATATATATGAATAAGTTTCTAAAATAGGTTATTAATATAGTAATTTTTTTTATAGAAAAATCAAGTGCTTTTGTGGAATTCCAAAATTAAGGTAAGAATTTTTTTCTAAAAATTTTACCCCTTGAGGAATATTTCATATTAGACACATTTTTTTGGAATTATGTATATAATTCAAATTAAATATATTTTTATCATGATACTATCATTATTAATGGTATTTAATGTTTCATTTGTAATTATATCTTTTAAAGGGTTTTGACTTTTTAATTTCTATGGTAGTAAGGATTTCATTGTCTTATTTAGAAAATCAACGTGACACGTTTGATATTGCACACCATAATTTATTTTATATGGTGTTATTATATATTAATTAAATTATTTTTATTTATTAATTAAATTAATGGTGTTTTTAAGAGCCACATCATTTTCTTTATTCAAATGGATTTTAATTTATAAGATACCAAATTCATAAGGATTTTTGATAACTCAAATCCCTTTATGGAATTATAATGTATCTTATTGAAAATATTTATTCCAATATTGGTATATTCTATAATAAGATTTTATTTCATGGTAAGTTTTATTTATCTTTAAATAAATTGACATTTTTATTCAAATATTATTTGTTTATGAGTTTCATTTCCATAAAAAATTATATCATTTTTGAGAATAATTCTCCTCCTCTTTATTGATAGTATCCCCTCCTTGTCGATATTTTCATTTCCCACCAATGTTATATTTTATATTTTATATTTAATGTTTTATCTCATGTGAGCTTCCTATTTTCTATTACCACTTTTTAGTGGGACGTTTTAAACCCTCATTTTATGATGTGGGTTTTCAAAAAAAGGTATTTTAAAAAAATTTAAAATATTTTATTCCTTTCAAAGTAAAATATTTTATCTTATATAAAAATACCTTTTTGATAACCTTTATGAATTTTTAAATATCTATTATTTGTGATTTTTTTGGAAATTATAAATTATAAATTTTGTTTTCACTTAACCTTTTTGAAAAATTTGGGTTATTTTAAATGTTCCATTATTGAAGATTATTTTTAAAAGAGTAAATATTTTCAAATTGAATTAAATTAAACTTTATAAAACCCTTATATATTTTTAATGTTTCCACTGTTGAAAGTTCCTTTTAAAAGTTAAACTTTTTTACAATTTTTCACTTCAACTTTTCAAATATGAATTTTAAAAGAGACCATAACTTCTTATTATATGCTAAATACAAAATCATATTCAAAAACTATTTTTTGATTTCAATACCTTTTTAATTTTTGTCTATAAAGGATTTTTTTACAAGGGAATTATTTAAAATTTTTAAACCTTTAAATATTATTATGAAACACTTCTTTGGATGTTTGAATTTTGGGTATCAACTGTTCACATTTTTTAGGTCAATTTTGGCGATACAATATGAAAATGTTACAAAACCTAATTTTTTTATATAGGTTCCTAATGACATGAAAAATGATTGTTTAAAAGTTTCACATATATGTTTAGATGAATAAAAGGTTGTGTCCTATATCTATGTTCAATGAATTGGTGAATTTTATATCTCATGCAATAAAAAGGATACACAATAGATTTACCCCATGTAAAATATTACACGAGAGGATTTCACCCAAGCTAAAGGAAACACTAAAAGATTTCTTCCTAGAAAAATGGTACACATGAGGGCTTATCCCAATCCAAATGGTTAATGGGATGATTTATCCAATAAAAAGGGCACATGAGACGATTTATCCCAAGAAAAAGGGTGAATTGTAGGATTTATTCCCAGCCAAATGGGTACACAAGATGTTTTATCCCAATTCTAAGTGTAAACTAGAGGATTATCCCAAGCCCAAGAAGGTATACCAGTGGTTAGCCTAAGCTTACTTTGTGATGAATGTATTAGTGGGTTTAGATGACTTATGATTTATATGACTATGTTTATTACACACTCTTTTATCGTAATATTATTCTATGATTATGTCACCTGACTCACATTTATGAAATAACCTAAAAAGTAAAGTTTTATTTCTAGGAAATTTGGAGGAAAGTGAGAAACAAAATAGGACCTACACAAAAAACTATTAACAAAAATAGCTAAAAAATTTATTAAAGAAAAATATAAGGATATTATACTCAACAAACTTATATAACCCCCAATTCCATATAGTTACCATCATATCCAGATCACCCTTTAAATGATATTCAATCTGATATTCTAGTTTTTCCCAATTTTTAATACATTCCTCCCCAATGATCTTCCCATCTTTGAACCCCCAAACCAAAATGTGATCCTATTTTTAATCAACATCTTTTTCAACTTATTAATGGAAACTTGAATCATTATTTCATACATATTATTGATTAACTCTTCTAGATAATTTATATGAAAAGATTCTTCTAACATTTCCTCCTTAGAATGAAGAACAAGATCCAAGTATTACTTATTTTCCAATCCCACTTGTCCTACCATACTTTTTTAGGCTTAAAAAAATAGTGTATCATGGTACCGAACCTTGCTTCCACCATTCAGGGATTTTATGTCCACAATTAGGGTTTGATTTCTCCTTTTTCTATAAACTATTTTCACAACTTCAACCATTACTGATTCCCCTGTGTTGACTTCGGTCCCATTACTCCTTGCCTTTCCTATATATCTGGTTACTATTTTTTTGGAGAGTTCAAGTAATATTTGTGAGGTATTTTATCCCCCTTTATGGACTAGAATATTTCTAGAAATAATATTTTCTTACTTCACGTTCTTTGATCCAGACCCAACCATTATGTTCCCTTCAGGGTAATACTCATAATCCATTGTTTGTTAGGATTCCACCTCTTTATCACTTTTCTTAACATCTTCCAAAGACATTAACCCGACCTTTTTCCTTTTCTATATTGAATAATTTTTTTCCATACTTTAGGATGAAAATTATACTTTCCATCTCCATTCTAAGTATATTTTTTATCTTAATTATATTGTATACTTTGCATTAGTATAGAATACATTGACTTAGAGACCTTTATACATTCAGGTTAGGAGTGTTATGTTTCTATGAAACCACCAGTTCATCATCATGGAACTTATAAACACTATTAGATGTAAATTTATGAGTCTCCAATCCATTGAACATACCTCATTCCTTGATTGTATTATCAAATCAGGGGAATAACTTGAAACAGGTCTCTCCTGAGGCTCTCTCTGTCATCCTGAAGAACCTAGGTCTTGTTTTAACATTGAAAATATTTCATCAAATATTAGGTCCGGATTCACATTCTTTGGATTAACATGGGGAGGATATAAATTTAGATCATGTTCATAAGACCAAGAAACAACAACAAGAATAGTGGGAGCTAGCTCAATTAACTGTTTGGGGTTATCCACCCCATGAAGATCCATGCATCCCTTTCAATAAGATGAAGTGGAATGAACCCAAAATCTTTCTTGGTTGAAAGAAATATATCCACGATTCGAAGAACACCTTATTCTTACAAAATAATTATTCAAAAAAATAATACAAACCCAATCAATGGGTTTTTTGGAAACATCAACCTCAATGCATAAATTTGGAGAAATTAGGTGGCAAATTTATTTTGGTCTATTTCCTAATCATAAGAAGTGGCCGACAATATTTCTCAACATATGAATAATTGATGAATTTTGAAAAGGAATGAAGAGTTAAGAGAGTCTAACCCATAGATCCATTTTTGGATAATATTTCTTCAAATGGAAATCATATGACCAGTGGAAGGGAAAGAAATGAGATCAGTTACAAAAGCGAGGAGATTTGGACCAGGTTGTAATCAAATCCTCCTCTAAAGAAAACCAGATCATAATGTGTGATTTTTGAGAAATAAAATTATCTATAAATCCTAAAATACCTAATATATGAACAAAAATCCAATTAAATAGTCCACTAAAGGTTTATGTTGTGTAAAATTATCTATTAATATCATGTTAATAAGGGCCGATGCCTATATGAACTCAACAGTTGAAATAGAAAGTTGTGGAAAGATGTCGAAGAGATAGAACACATTAGGGAACAGATCAATGTTAGGGAATGGAGAGAGGGATGAAAAGTTGGATAAAGGTATGAATGGAGGAAAATGAGAACCAGTGAAAGGATTTGGGAACCCCTCTGTCTCAGAAGGGGGAGGGACTACAACGAACAATATTTCCACCTAAGGGAGTCGTAGGAGCACTGAAGCAAGAGGAGCACATAAGGTGTTTATCCCCACCACTAATGCTTATCATATCATTATTCTAGACATTTTTTTCCATTATATATATCTGTTAATACATTTCCTTCTGTCATGTTTTTTGAAAAAATATTAATGGTCAATGCTTTTTAATTATAAATTTCTCCTCAAACCCTTTTTTCTCATATTATGATGACCTAACTCTTTTTCAAATGTTGATAAGTTTTCATGTACCAAGAATTTAATTCAACCATTTATTATGTTTCATCTCCCTATTAATGTAAATAAGTTTGACTTATGGGAAGTATATAAGTAAGATATGAGGATTTTTTATTATGGAGAAATATTCATATGTGTTAAAAAATTGATTATGTACCTAGTACTCAAAGACACTAAACCAAAAGGTTTTCTAAGTCATGTGATATTATTTTTATATTTAACACTAATGAGAAATTTTTGTTAGTTTAACTTCGATATTCACAATTTTTATCAATTCTAATACATAAGAGTAAATGTTCTTAGAACCAGACCCAGGTGTATGGGTCCGTAGAACCTTATTTGGTATCAAAGGTGTATTGTGTTATTTTTGAGGATTAATATAATTGTTTTTTGTGTGTTTAGGATAATATTAATTTAGTTAAAACCTTAAAGATAATTCTAGAGGATAATTCTAAGTATATAACAACATATTAATGTTTTGGAAAAGTAGAGATTATGCAGTTCACAAAGATATTATATCCCTTTAAACTTACTGAAAAGTGGGCACATCCATTACAATGATGATCCCAGGGGAAATCACCCAAAAAAAGTCTGGTTGAGTATCAACTCAATATTCACTCTAGAGCATTATGTGTGAGATTATTATTGAATACCTAGATAGACACGCTTAGGGTATATTATTTGATTAATCACATTATATTTTCAAAAAATTATGAATAATTTATCGTGTTAAGGAATTAGGCTAAAGAATATAAGAGAATACAACTTAAACAATACTATATTGAACTGAGAGTAATTTTGGTTTGACTGAAAGCTAATGTAAGAATTTCAAAGAGTAATTCTTTTGAGGTTGAATTTTTCAAGTAATTATATTATTATAATTATCTCATAGTTTTAAATTTTCTTTACTCAAGATTAACTCATTTTGGTTTTTGAAATGGCTAGATATAGGAGGAACCAAGTTAATAATGGATGCGATATACAATGAAATAATTTACCTAATGTGGGAAAAATGGGATATAATATTTTTTTGAAAACCATTTAGTTATTATCATAAAACTATCTCAAGGAATGATTAACAACTTGATTATTTTCAAACATTTGAACACACCAAATATGAGATGGATGGAGTTTCATAGA
This sequence comes from Viscum album, assembly GCA_963277665.1. NCBI lineage: Eukaryota > Viridiplantae > Streptophyta > Magnoliopsida > Santalales > Viscaceae > Viscum > Viscum album. Next base: position 1,677,417,385 of record OY728163.1, on the reverse strand, counting down.
ATATTAGGTGACAAAGATGATGCTAGAAAGAATATTCAACTCCCTACATGTTAGAAATATGTGAATAAGGATCTAAGGGAATGTATTAATGGGATATTTTTTAATTTTGGAAGTGTTTTATATTGAACTCATGATAGTCAAGATAGGATGAATAATATGATCAATTTAATAGAGGTGAAGAATATTCAGTGCCTCAAAAGTTTTGAGTTTCAATATTATAAAAAAACAATTCCCTATCAAAATAACTAACGGGGACAATAAACATGATCAACCTCATAAACCAAGGAAATAAGGGAAAACCTATTATTTTCATACTGCTGAAATTAGGTTATGAAAAATAGTAGTAATATGTACATTCTCCCTCAACTCTAGATTTGTGGATATAAAATTTGAATCTAGTTCTAGCCACTCTAGTAGTCCTATGAATTTTTCTATGAGAATCAAATCAATACCCTAATAATTTTATATTATTTTATATTTTTATTCGATCCCAAATTTAGGTTTATGGAAAATTCTTCATGAAAGTATTATTATCCATTTTTGATGAATTTAATGTGATTATGGAAATATATTTTCCATCTCCACATAAAATCCATAGTAATGAAAAAAATAAGAAAATCAAATTTCATATTTCAACCCAAGATACGATCATATATTAGTGAAATTGTGACTATAATATCCCCTTAAAAACTAATTCCATTATAGGAGTTAGGATGCCTAATCATTAGATATGTTTAACTAAAATTTATAATGAAAAAATCAATATCAGGAATGATCTATTTTGAGGGAAAATGATAATTCTTCTATGTTAGTTGGGAACACTCTTTAAATTATATCATGATTTGTGTTGATATTTTAAATACCCTTAGTGATTTTCAAAATTAAGTGATAAATAAAATTGTGAGGATGTAATTTATTAATAGGGGGATGTAATACCTTGAGATTTTGGAATATATTTATTTAAAAAAATACATAGTAAATAAAAAATAATAATAAATTAAATTTTTTTACATTTATAAGACAAATAATTCATATGATTTAATATTAAAAAAATATTACTATTTCTCAAATAACTTTTTAAAGTGTTAATTAATTAAATAAACCACTTTTAACAGATTATTATGAAAATATATTATATTAAAATATATTAACTAATAAAATTACATTTTTTAATTTTTTATTGATATGAAATAATGTTAATAACACTTATTATTTAAAAACAACATTTTTCAATAAAAGCTATTTTCCAATATATTATCAATTTTAATTTAAATGAAAAATTTATACTTTTTTGAATTTTAGTTTTAATAATTAAAATCATTTTTTTATTATAAATATAAATATTATCCTATGGTGTTTTTTATAATTTTTTTCAGAAATAATTAATTTTTAGATGAATAGTGAAAACACATTTTTTTTACTAAAGTCATAGTGTTTATAACTATATCAGGAATATAGTGTAACATAAAAATTTATAACTTTTTTGTGATCAACGATATATTATGAAGTAAAAATATAAGTTTTAAAACACCATTATTAATTTAAAAAACTTATGTTTGACAAATTAAATAATATTTTTCAATAAAAGAAACTAATTTTTGGTCTTTTATTTTAATTAATATGTTTTTTTAATTTATGTTTGAATTTATTTTAAATAAAATAAAATTTTATTTGTTTTATAATAATGGAAATAAAATAAATTTATAATTTTATCCTACACATAAATTTTCATCTTTATTATATACTTTGTCTAAAAATATGTTCTTACACGTTACAGGATACGATGTTAAAATTATTTTTTCATACATAGAGAAATTTTATCACATAAAATAGATTTCATATTTATAATAATTTGGTTCACTTTATTTAATAAGTTCTCTTTTTTAGTCATAAAAAATTAATTTCTTAGGTAAAAACTAGTTATCGTGGTAAAAGTCAAAAAAGGATAAAAAGGGTTTATCAAAGGACTAAAATATATAACATGATAAAATCATATTTATAATTTAGTGGTTGAGTTTTATATAGAAAAAAAATTACATTCACTCAATTATTTTCCATTTTGGAGTCTTCTTGAAATGGAAAACATTTTCTCTCCTTATATTAAGTTGGAATATTTAAAAATTCCATTCTCACCACTTAAAAAAAGGACTCTCACTACCCCCTTCAATACCACCCCCAAATATTGGTTTCTTATTGAAAATATAACCCATTTACTCCATAGAGAATCATATTTAAACTCTATTAGCTTTTGTACACTATAATTTATCCAAATACCTCAATTTCTAAGGAGCCATCCAAGTGAAAACTCTAGTACTCAACAGGAGTACTAACTTTTCCTTAACAAATTTTATTTTTTATCTCACTTTACTAAATATAATTTCCTCATTAATATATAATAAAATCCTTAATTTTCATATACTATATGTTTCTATACTAATTTAATACCTATTAAACTCCATTCCTTTTTTTCCTTTAAGAAAAATAGAAACTTACATTGTGCATGTGTGGACTACTACATCCACAAAGTAACATTTTTAATTTTTTCATATGGATTATTTATTTTTTATTAAAATATATTAAATTATAAATAAAAAACAAACAAATATATAAATAATAACATTATTATTATTTAATAATGATATTATTCCAAAATAAACCTCTTTCATAATCATAATCATCCGTTAATTATGGCATGTTCACGTTTAGGTTGGTCAAACCACTTACAAGAAAAATTCTACAAAAAATATAAAAAATAACCATGATAACTAAATTAATGAATATATATGATATAAAAAAGTAAATAATTATTTTTTTGGTTATTTAATGGAAACATTAATATTCAAATCATTAATTAAGATACAATCGTTCATTTTCGAAAGACCATTGAAACATTCTAATTTCTAATTTCATATAAAACCATAACTAAAAAATTCATACAATAAAATTATAACCTTATAAAATATCATGAAACATAATTTAAAATACCTTTTATGATATTGGAATGATGAAATTTATGAGATTAATAAAGAAAAATGTAATATTATAGATTTTATTATGAGGCATAAATCCTTTAAATTTTAGTTGAAACATTTATCTTTATCCTTGAGGATGTACCTAAAAGTTTAAGGAAGTTTTTGGGAGCATACAAGGCTTGTTTTAAGCCTAGAGCTCAGATATATGGAAGAAATGGATCTGGAGAATTATTTTTTTAAACTATGCAACCAAGGCCGCATGGTTTGGGTAAATCATGTAGAGTGCTGCAGAGGGGTGCATAGGTTATGCATGGTTTTCCCAAACCATGTTCTTAGCCCACATGCTTAGTGACACATAAGTAGTGGAGTTGCATGATTTAAAAACGTTTTTTTCCAAAAAATGTTGCCTAATCATGTGGCTCTTTAAATAGGTGTAAATGATGATTTTCCGCTCCTATTTAGACTCTCAAACTCATTTTTCCTCATTCACACAAAGTATCTTCTCCTCCAAATGGTGCTCTACATGGACATCAAATCTAGGATTTAATATACTTTCTCTATCTAGACATGGAATCACTCACCGTTGTCTGCATTATATAGTTAATGGTAATACCTTGGATCCTCTTTCTTATTTTCTTGGATTATATTTTCATATAAAATTAGAAATCCACAATAGGTAATATTTCCTATATTAGAATGTTTATCTATTTATTCAATGTCTCTCATTCTAGAGTCAATCAGAATCTGATATCCGACAGGGAGTCCACTACAGAGCTAAGGTAGTTGGTCTCAGTATTTATCATTAAATTCATGGTGGCTATGTATTGTTTCATTGTTACCACACCATAATTCCCCAGAATCAACTCCTAAAAACATTTTTTCATTAATTAAATATGTGGACCTATTTTTATATGTTTCTTGTAACTAGTAATTGAAAATAAAGGTTAGGGACCCCAAATAGAAACAATCCTTTAGGCGTGTTGATAAACTATAAAAAACCTCCATGATTTGATTATGAATTTCATTCACATTATGAGGTGTTTTCTTTACCCCTTATAATAAGGAGGTTAAAATTAATTATATTGAATGGAATGATTTATGAAATGATAGGCCTTCTATGCTTAGGATAAGAAATTAAACTACCTTATAAGGTGAGTTAGACATATCCTTTATAAATTATATGTAAATTAGATTAAATGTGTTATTAAATGGTATGGTAATATTGGGAAACCATGACCATTCATTATGCCGGGATAAGGGTGATAAATGGGTTCTAACCCAAAAAATCGATGGATGGACTTATCAATATTATAGAATTAAAATGATTTATTAAATGGATTTTAATAATTACATAGGAAATACATGATTTATTATATGAATTACATGGACAAGAACACTTTGTTGGATGGATTTTCTTATTATAGGTGTGACACTTTGGTCCCATAAATGGAATTACACGAGAAAGATGAGAGGGAACCTTATTATATTATACTATGTGTGAAACTTGGGTTACATATGTAGAATTCTAGGGATGGAATCAGAGGGTGATGACCTTATACCACTATGATAGTGATACCTAGATTCTTATGAGGACTTATATGGATGCACATATATGGTGATAGGTTATAACAAACCTAAAGAGATTTTCTGATTCCCTATATTCGAACAACTTAGTCGTAATTCCAATGAAAAATTAATTAATTGATCTAAATTTTGTGTCTTACATGTCAAAGAACATACTTATATTTAGTTAATACTTTATATACATGATGAAATTGTTATATTTCATTTATCAATTGTAATAAAAAGGGGAATGTCCATCCCTTATGCTGAATATGATCAATAGGGAATTACTTTTCTATGAGACAACACCTAATAACTTCTTATAAATTAAAATATTAATTGGGAATCATCCAGATACATTCTATTTTAGACAAATGATGATGGTATTAAATGAGTTTTCTATTCAAAACCTAGTGCAACACATGATTTATGTATTTCTATTACATTTTTTATTATTAGATATAAAATAATTCATTATATACACATTGATTGGATGAAATTGGACACCTTTCGTGGTGGCCTATTGAGTATATCTCACACCCTATTCATGCCACTATTTGGTACCAGGGAAGACCCAATGTATGCAAGTAGGGATAAAGGGAACCAACTTTTATAAACACTTTATCTTCCATATCGTGGTGGATTATGGGAGAAGAGGACCGATCTTATGATCGTGATGCTATTGGGACACATATTTTTTTGTTTATTTTTTGAAAAACATGTTGTATATTCCATATACTCTATAGAAAGTCTATTATTGTTTTTATAGAATATAGGCATGACATCATTTTTTATATGAGAATGGATATTCTTCATTTTATTGGTTATATATTTGTCTTACTGATTATTGTGATTAAATGTTTTTTTATTCCACTATAGGACATTTATTGTGAGTCCTTTATTTATTGAGGTTGTTATACTACTGTGCTGCACTTTGACCAAGAGGGTATAACCTCCCCATAATATCATCATAGACCCTCACTGATAGTCCATTGTCTCTAGTATATGGGGGGGGGGGGAGTTAAGGCCACGTGGCCAACCGGGTTTGGTTACCTTTGAGTGAACTTGGTCCATGATGTTACAAAGTATTATCAAATAAAAATTTTATTTTTTGTCTTAATGTTTGGGTTATTAGACCAGAGACTAGGAATGTGTCAGAATTTGGAAATGAGCCTGTGCCTAGGAGTGTCTAACCCACAATATGGAAAATTTAAATTAGTAGTGAATGGAATTGTTGTTGATGATAATTTCTTTTATATTTTTATTTATTTCACTATTTGGTGATGAACATGATGTGTGGAGTTTATTATTGTTATTATTATGGATTCTCTTTTACCATTGGCCTGATCAGACAAGGAAGTATTATCTCCTGAATAATTATAAGAACATTTGAATTAAATTTTTATGTATATTCCATGTCATATATATATATATATATATAACTTCATACATTGCATGATGTTTTTTTTAGTTCCTTGAATGTGATATGTATTATCAGTCTAACATTTCTATAGGAGAAATGGGACAAATAGTTAGTTAATTAAATAGTCTTCATCAACCTAAATGGTGTTTTCCGATATATCATGATGCTGGAACCTTAATTAACCAATTATAACTTTTTTGATCTACATGATTATGATTACATGATTTGATATATTTGTTATCTATGATTACATGAATTCCAAATTAAAATTTTAAGGTTTGCACTTCTATAAATTGTGAATGGTGATCTATTTAATCAAACCATCATTATGGAATTATTTCATTTTGATTCTAAATGTAAAAGTCTTGTAACACTTACATGAAATGTCAATTGTAACTTATAAATCATAATACTTTATAACATGGGAATGGTAAATCATATAACATGACAGTTATATACCTTAATGAGTACAAGATACTGAATATTACAAAAGAATTAAATGAAATGGTTGTTATTAAATTTTGATTCAAATTGAAACTTAAAGGGAGTTTTCCTTTATAAATTTAATTTGACACACTGTATATTTGACACCCAAAGCTTGTATGGTACGTTTCCCTTTGAATAATGCAGTTACTTGCGTTGTATGCAACTTGAAGTTTTAACACACCACGACCAATGAAACTAGCCGTTATGAATAGTAATACACACTTTTTTTTTTAAATTTTATCAATATTAATTTTTAAAGTGGACTTCATTTTTGTATTCGGATTTTCAAAATTATATTAGGGTGGATTTTTCGTATTTTTCTGAGAACTTTCAATTTTTGATGAATAGTGAAAAACACTGCATTATTGTTTAAAATCAACTTTTTATTTAAACAATTAGTTATTTTATTTTAATTTATTTTAGGTCACAATAGATACATAATACCTATATATTTTAAATGTAATTAATTTGAGTCATTTTATAATAATTTTAGACATATAAAATTTTATTGAACTTTTTACAGTCTTTTACCCACCTTCTATGAGCATTTACAAATTTGCATAAAACTTAATTTTACCGCTTATGTGAGTTGAATTTCAAAAATCCAAGAGACACGGTTGACATCAGTAAGTAAAATGTTGTTAAATAAGATAAAAATAATTTTTGATGAATAATAACTTTTTACTTTTATTTACCACGATTAAAAATAAATACGATAATTAAGGGTAAAAATGATATTATAATAACCCTAACACATGTCCTAATTCTGTTGGATAAGTTTAATTCGACCAAAAACAGCCATAGGAAAAAAATATGATCCTTTTGTTCCACTTGGATTAGATTCCGACTATAAACATTCATTAGAAATATAAAAATATTTCCTACATAATGATATTTTATTTATAATTTTTAGACATTAAATAAATTAATTTATTTATGACTCAATGATGATGCAGTAATTACCTTATCAATGAAATATTAAATTAACTGATATTATAAATATCGAAATAAATGTAAATTAAGACTTATAATGAATTCCACTAATTTTATATGTTAATATGACATGTTTGGGTTGATTAAATAATTGTTTTTCGATGTAATCCTAATCATACGATTTTCAAAAAAACCAAATACTAAATAGTGTCAAAATTGACATAATTTAGTTTTTAAAAAAAATAATATATTATTAATTGATATTATTTTCCTAAAAATATATGGTTCGGACAAAGGACTTATATAAGGTTATATATATTAATAATGAACCACTTGGGGTTCTCTTGTCTTATTATAGTAAGTTTATTAGCCATATAATTTAAAAATACAAAGAGACATGGTAAATGTTAAACTATTTAACTAAGAGTTAAATCTAAATGATAAGGTTAATTTGGTGACTTAAACCTGTCTAAAACCTATTGGTTGAGAGGTTTTCGACCCATACCCACCTTATCCTCTAAATAAATCATTTCAGAGCCATTATAAATAGAAAGTTATTTTATTATAAAATAATATATCAAGCTTTTCCTAAAGTGACCCTCACCTCTATATAAAAGGGTACTTCCCTTTCTCTTAAATTAACACCTACAAATCCATTTGGATCAGCCAAAACCTACCCAAATATCCTCTAAACTATCCTCCCTTTGACCCAGAGGCCTTAATTTGATCAAAAAGTCAACCTAAGGATCCCTTTTGATCAACTCAAAAGGAAACACCCGAAGAAGAGGTAATAATTTCACCACCCTCTTTCAAGTTCCTTCCTTCTTCCACTTCATATTTCTTTGTTTTTTCAACACCAAAATAATAAATCCAGTAACTTATACATACTGTGATGTTATTATAAATATGGTACAACCATATTCATTATTCTATCCACACTATAAATAAAAAAGTCACCATACGTGCGTACGTACGACTTATAGTTTCCACGGTGTGGTGTAGTTTGTTATTCAAACACTTAATTATTTGGATGAGTATAATAATGAGTATAACTGATGTAAATAATAAATATAACATGTTAATGATTATTTATATATGATATAACATCCAATTACATACGATTTCACCATAAATATAATGATATTCTCGCTCGAGCATACGTATGGATTACAGTCTCCACAAACGCGATAAGATTCATTCCCATCGTAATCATTCGAGAAAAATTTATGATTAAAAATATTTTTTTATGAAAATAATATCATTCTATATATGAATCAAATACATCTTATCCAAAACAAACATGGATTACGTAACCAAGCATATAAATGAAAACGAATCAGTTAACACCCAAAACAATGATACCACTAAAATATAATTAACATAGCAATATTATATGATCATATATGATATCTTATTTATGTATATTTATATTTTATAATTTAATAAAAATGTTTTAAATATTATATAGGAGGATAAAATACCATCAACTAAGGAAAATTAAAAGGTTAAGGTTAATTCTATAATCTCTTTACTTATCTGAGGTTGTTAATATGTAAGTATCTACTGGGACCTCATTATTATCCACATCTGTGTTTTCTTAAAAATGTAATTCAAAACATTATTAATATTTACTATAATATGGTTCAAAGTCATTTATACCCATATTTGACCATATATGTTTTGAAAGGAATATTTCCGTCCTTTTCCAAACAAGGTACTTTATGACCTCTTCGATAAAATTTTGGTAAGAATGCATTTTTTTAACTTATACGTTGGGTGCGGAAATTTTCCGCCCTTATAAAATCATTGAAGCTTACCATACAAGATTATAAGAATATATTAAAAATAAATGTTTATTTTATAAATATATAACTTTTAAATGATTTGAAAATAGAAAGTGATATTTCTCTAAAGAAGTTATGATTTCATCTATGTCAACATCCTTTGATAGATTTTAAGATTGTTTGAAGTTGATTTTTTATGATATAAAACTTCGATATTGTAGTAAAGGATTTGTGATATGTTTGACCATGGATGTGTTATTTTTATGCCATTCATGGTTTATGGATAAAGTATTGACATCTCATATGCTAGTTTTAATACAAATTTTTATGTTATGTTTAAACCTTTTCATACGAGGAATGCATTGGACTTAGTAAGTGATGGGTGGAGCCTGCTATAGCTCCTCGATGCATCGGTGGGTCTCATGACACAAACTAGTATCTTAGCACACGACCTTGACAAAATATTATTTGTAGTCTTGGCATAAGGTGTTGACTATTTTGTTATAAAGTCTGGCATTATGCATCCCATCATTATGAAATTGGCTATTGATATTGCATGTGATTATTTGACTAGTAGAATATCCACGTGAATAAGAAAATGGAACTATTTGATTTATATTGGCCATATTATGCAGAATTTTATGTTTAAAAGTATTATGTTTTAGTCTTATAGATTTCCATAATTGTTTATGATTATTTATGAAAGTTTCCGCTATATTGTTATCCTTACTGGGCATCTGAGCTCACCCCTTTCAATGTTTTATTTTTCCCAGGATGTGAAGAAATATTTATGGTTGACCTACAGGGATAGGATAAGGATATAAGTTTGGTAAATGGAGACAAAATGTTGTTGATGCTTTTATTTCATGATGTAATGTAAAACTTATGAATGTATCTAGTACTTCCAAGGCTAGTAAACTGATCAGTATTTTGGGATTTGATCCCTTGTGATCATGAAAATATTATGTAATAATGCACCGACTCTAGGTAAGTAGGGTCGGGGCACTACAGTTGGTATCAAAGGAAGTTTAGTATGAACACTTTAAGCTAGATTTAGAAAAACTATGATTGGATAACACTACCCTAATATACACTTTGAAGATTAGTAGAGAAGAACTTCATATAATTTTGGTAATTTAGATGTTCTGTGATTATTCCAAGAAATACATCCCTATTTGGATACGAGCAGGTAGTGGTGGCTCTGGCACATATGTACCTAGGGGTAAAACCCAAAAACACCTCTTTGAGCTAGACTCGAGTGAGAAATAGTGCACGACAACGGGCCATGATACACTCTTGGTTAGGACACTCCTGGTGGATATGCTTTGGATAATTAATATTTTTCTTACAAACCATTATGAATGAATTATGAGTATATACCTCCTCAAAGAAAACATTTTTATGATTATGGATTATATCCATAAACTATTCAATTTACGTTAACTGTTTTAAAACTTGGAATTATGTATTGCGATTCATAAACTAATATATTGTATGACATTGTTTAGAAATGGTTCCTAGTGGAAGGAATTGAAACTATATCAATGCATGTAATCAATGTAGGGATTTCCTTCATACTCAAGATAATTATAGTAGATCTGGTTATGCAACTGATGTTGATCAACTTATCACCATACTGGGATAACTCACTCAGGTTATGAATAACAACCTTAACCGTATCGATCACCCTGATCCACAACATGAAGGATCAATGTTAGACTGCTTCATTAGGAAACAACCACCAACATTCAATGGGAGTAAAAATCCATAAGTAGTTGAGAAATGGATAAATTCCTTATAGAAAATATTTTATTCTTTGTGGAGTAGCTAAAGGAAAAAAGTTGTCATGGATGTTTATCGCCTCACAGGAGATGCAATAAATATTGGTAATTAATCCAAAACAAAAATGATGATGAAGTATCAAACAAAGAATAGATTGAGTTTAAATATATTTTATTAGAAAAATACTTTCCTCGTTACCATCAAGCAGATATGGAAAGAAAATTTTTGAGTCTGAGGGAGAAGGAGGATGAGAATGTTGCAAAGTATGAGGCTAACTTTACAAGGTTAGTAAGGCATGCAAAAAATTATATATGTAACCCAAGAAGTAATATTGATCGATTCTTTGATGGGTTAAAACCATTTATCCATCAAGAATTTGTCTAACAATCCTTATCATCGTATGAATATATAGTATCATGCACTATCTAGACAGAAAATGAATTCTCTAAGTCTTATGAATTTAAAGAAAAGAAAGAGAAAAAGAGATCCGCTGAACACTGTGTAAATTTAAATAAGGGGAAGAAGGGAAATGTTGAATATCCATCCCATGGAAAATGTGGGAAGAAACACTTCATTACTTTCTTGAAGGGAATGAGGGTCTTGTACAAGTGTGGTGAAAGAGGCCACCAAGCTCGTGATTGGAATGGGAATAAAAAGGATGTTAACGTTGAATACTAAAATTGTAGAGAAAAGTGAAATTATGCAAATGAATGTCCTAAGTTCCAAGGGAACGTACCTCAGAAAAGGAAAAGGGAGAAAGGTCTGGCATATGCAATCACTACTGTTGAGGTTGAAACTCAGAAAGACATGGTGGAAGGTAATTTAATGGTTTCCACAAGTTTAGACAATGCTTTATTTGTTGTGGGAGCATCACATTGTGTCATATCTTCCCATTTTTCTAAGAAAATTAAATATTTTCAATTTGACTTAATAAGGGAGTTGTCAATCAAAACGCCTAAGGGAAGTGTCCCCACAACAAAGTTTTGTGAATCAGTTCCCATTAGGGAATATAAATGATCTTTATCTACTGATCTCATCGTCATACACATGATTGAATTTGATATAATCCTCAGAATAGATTGGCTTTTGGACCATGATGCAAAAATTTATTGTAAGAATAAGGAGGTTACAATTTTCGATGATGATAAGAAGTACCTTATATGTAGAGAAAAAATGTCACCACCTGATTCTTATCTAGATCCACCCCTAGTAGCTCTACTAAATTCAATTATTGGGGAATAAGAGAATTAAATAACAATGGGTGAGAAAAATAAAGCTCGAATGGAGGACATACCTATTGTGCAATAATATGATGACGTGTTTCCTGTGGATTTACCTGGACATCATCCATAACAAGAAATTGTGTTTTCTATTGATTTAATTCATGGTTCAAGGCCCATATTGAAGACCACTTATAGAATGTCCACTCTGGAATTAGTAGAACTAAATAAAAAACTAGAGTAATTGAGTAATAAAGGATTTATTCGACCTAGTGTTTCTCCATGGGGAGCCCCTATCCTTTTTATTAAGAAGAAAGATGGATCAATGAGGTTGTGCATTGAATATAGGGTGATCAATGCTTTAATAATAAATAACATATATCCCCTACCTCACATTGATGATTTATTTTATCAACTTCATGGAGCTAAATATTTTTCAAAGATTTATCTTCAATATAAATACCATCAGTTGTGCGTGAAGAAGGAATACATTCTGAAGACATCATTTCAAACCAGGTATGAGAATAATGAGTTTACTGTAATGCCTTTTGGATTGACTAATTCACCATCTATCTTTATTGATCTAATGAATAGAGTTTTCAAGGAATATCTTCATGAATTTTGTGTGGTATTTATTGATGATATCTTGGTATACTCAAAAATCTATGAAGATCATGAATATAACTTGTGAATTATTCTAAATACTCTTAGAAGAAATGAATTATATGGGAAGTTTAGAAAGTGTGAATTCTGGCTTCAGGATTTTTATTTTCTTAGCCATATTGTCACTAAGGATGTAATATCTGTAGATCCTTCAAAGACCAAGGAAATCCAAGAATGTCCAGCACCGAGAAGTATAACTGAGGTATGCAGTTTTATTGGTTTCACAGGTTATTATCGATATTTCGTCCAGAATTTCGCCCGGTTGGCTAACTCATTAACCATGCTCACACGTAAAGGGGTTAAATTTGTTTGAAAAAACGAGTGTGAAGAATGTTTTGAAGAACTAAAGAGAAGATTATTCAATGATCCTATCTTGAACCTACCATCAGGGAATGATGGGTTTGTTATTTATAGTGACGCTTCAAAGAAAGGACATGGTTGTTTCCTTATGAAAAATGAGAGATTTATTGCCTGTGCATCACGATAGCTAAAAATTCATGAGCAAAACTATCCTAATCAAGTTCTTGAGTTAGTAGCTGTAATTTTTGCTTTGAAAATATGGAGACACTATCTCTATGGTGGAAAATGTGAGATTTATACTGATCAGAAAAGTTTGAAGTATATTTTATCACAGAAAGAACTCAACATGAGGCAAAGATGATGTCTTGAACTACTCAAGGATTATGATTTTACTATACACTACCACCCGGAGATGGTAAATAAGGTGGAAGATTATTTTAATATAAAGGATCAGGGAGTTTTGAACAAGATGATAGTTGAAGGGGATCCTATTTTCATGGATCTAGTAAATATGGAATGGGAATAACCATGGAAGGTAAAACATTAGTATTTTTTCAAATGGTTTACAAACCATCTTTACTAGAAAGGATAAAGAGTTCTCAAACTGATGATGAGGAGTTTCAAAAGAATATTAAAGATATGAATGATGGGATGTTGAGTGACTTCATATACGATGATGGAATTTTAACATTTGGGAAGAGACTTTGTGTCCCTAACATACCTGATCTAAAAAGAGAATTGTTGGATGATTCTCATAGCTCCAATTTCACTATACACACTAAGAGCACAAAGATGTATAGAGATTTGATGGAACATTTTTGGTGGGACAACATGAAGAGGGAGATTTTTTATTTTGTGTCAAGATGTATAGTTTGTCCACAAGTGAAAGCTAGAAGGCAATAACCTAGAGGATTCATGCAACCTCTTCCCATACCAGAGTGGAAATGGGATAATATTATAATAGAATTCGTCATGGGGCTACCAAAGACACCTAGAAGGAATGATGAAATATGGGTCATTGTTGATCATCTTACCAAGTCTTCACATTTTCCTGCTATAAGAGAAGATTTACCACTTGAACATATGGAAAGAATATATATTAATGAAGTTGTAAAACTTCATGGAGTACCCCTATCGATTGTTTATGATCATGATCCCCGTTTTACATCAAGATTATGGAAAAGTCTTCAAAAGGCCCTAGATACTGAACTTTGTTTGAGCACTACCTACATCCCTCAAACAGATGGACAATCAGAACAAACTATTAAAACCTTATAATACCTATTGAGATATTTCTAAATTGACTTTCAAGTTATGGGTGATCAATATTTACCTCTGGTATAATTTTCTTACAATAATAGCTTCCATTCAAGTATTCATATGGCACCATATAAAGCGTTATATGAAAAGGGATTTCGCAAACCAACTTGTTGGGATGATATTAGTGAAAGAAAACTCGTAGGCCCAGAACATGTTGAGGAAAAGATGGAAAAGTTGAAGGTTATCCAAACCCAAATCAAAGTAGCCCAATGTGGGAAAAAGATCTATGCCAATAACTGAAGGAAGGATTTAGAATTTCAAGTATGAGACCATGTTTTCTTGATGGTAATTCTATTGAAGGGTGTTATACCTTTCGGTAAGAAGAGTAAATTGAGTCCCAAGTACATAAAACCTTTTGAAATTCTAGAATGAATTGGAGTTTTAGCTTATCATTTGGAAATGACTCTAAATCTCTCCAAATATCATGATGTGTTCCACATATCACTGTTGAGAAAATACATGCCTGACCCAACATATGTACTCACTTATGAGGAAATTGACCTGGAACCTAATTTTTCTTATTGTGAAGTGCCTATCAAAATTCTTGACACAAGAGAACAGGTGATGAGAAATTGGATGACTCGCCTAGTAAAAGTTCTATAGAGAAACCATAAGATGGACGAGGCAACATGGGAACTCAATGAACTTATGATGAAGAAGCACCCAAATCTTTTTATGCATTAATATTCTAGAAATTTCATGGAAGAAATTATTTTAAAAAGGAGAGAATGTAACACCACAAGATTCCACCATATGTTTCCCTTTGAATAATGTAGTAGCTTTCATTGTACGCAACATGGAGTTTTCAAAATATTATATTTTTTATTTACAAAGGAGAAATCTGAGAAGTAAATTAGGCAGCATGACAGGTATAAATCGTTGATTTAGATAAGGGTTAAATGAGAGATAAAAAAGGTATCCCATTGGTGAAAAATAATTTTTGAGTAATGGTATGATAAAAATAGTAATAAAAGATAGAAAAACAACATTTATAATACTTATAAAAATTTCATTTCTTAAACTGATGATAAAAGAAGGAGAATTTTCTTACGTTGAAGAGTTTCTCCTAAATACTAAGGATTGGACCCTTGGGGGCAGAAGGAAACATTTAGGGGGATCCTTGAGAGGAAGAATAAAAAACAATTCATGGAAGATAGATTTTAAGTGAAGGGGAATGGTAAAATTGGTGGGTATATATAATAGAACAGAATGAATTGTTTAATAATTTCCAAATATAGGTCTTGGAAATCTCGTTTGTGAAAAGTTAAAAATCATTGTCTTACCCATGGTTTCTACTCATGTTTTTGGAAATTTGAGTCAAATTTTATTCTATAATAATCCACTAGAACTGAAAATAATTTTTTAAAACTTCTTTGGTCAAGGAAAAGTAAATTTTTCTCAAAGTAATGTTTTCATAATCAAAATTTTCATTTTAGACTTTGGAGAGTCACTTATAGGTTTATAAATTGATTAAAATTTATTAAAAAGAATAATATTAATAAATGAAATTATTTTAGGTCTTAGATTATGTTTAATTAATTATTAAATCATTATGACATAAATATGAAGTCATAAAACATACAGAAAAACCAAAACTATATTTTTACTATTCATGAAAAAATTTAGTATTTTAGAAATTTATCATAAACTCAAACTAAAATTATTTTTATGTGATGATTTAAAATATATTTTTTATTTTATTAGAGTAATTATTTATGTATTAGAATTTAAAATTTTAGATATAAAAAATTCTTCTTGTGAAAAAATAGTAGTTTTTAAGGCACAATCCAATTTAGGACACTTATAAAAATTTCCTAGTAATTTTACGATTATTTTACCATTTATATTTAAAATGAGTTTTTTAAAATACTATTTCATTAAAAAAATATTATTTATAATACATTATTATATTATAAATGTTTATATATTTTCTAAAAAAATACAATTATGTTTTATTTTGATCCAACAATCAATTTACAATATTAGTCATACATAAACAGAAATTTCATTAAACAAAGTTATTATTAGAATGGGATAGATGTAATGATTATTTTATTTATAGATGGTGAAATTACACTTCATGAAACTAAGGCCTAGACATGCAACCCATTATTACACCTACGTACACCCTAAGGGTTAGGTTTGTGATGGAGGTAGTTTCAAGGGGTGCCTTGACTAACATTGACCAATTGGTAATCTACACTAACTTGAACTTAGAAGATTTTGTTCAAGATTCAATTGTTAAATGTTAGTTGGTCTTGGTCAATCGAAAACCCCAGTGATGCAACCTCCCTTCTAATTTCAGAAAAATGGGATTTAGAAAACACGACTCTACTGGTTGAGGCCGTCGCTTCTCCTTTTGATGCCAATCATCCTTTGTCATTACTACTTAAAAACACTAGTTATAATGGTAAAATTATTAGCCATGGTTATATTTTCTAATGGTCAATTTTACTTGTTATTAAATTTTCCAATGGTTATACTTGACCAATGGTCATATAATAGTCGAATCCCAATGATCACATTTTCCTTTATACCCTATAAGCACCACTTCATTATTTCACTCAATATTCACTACAATTACTCCTAAGAGTATATTTTAATTTAAGAATATTTTTATTTGTTGAAAAAAATTTTGTTTCATTTATATAGTGTTGGCCATGGGTGATAAGATTTTAGAATATTGGGGAGATCCATATTTTCCAATTTTAGCTATTCTATTTTTTTCACTTGTAATATTTGAAATTTTCACAAGTTATATAGTAAACTAATGTAATTATATTTATTAATGAGTTTTCTTTGGATTTACTATATTTTTGTATGCTTATAATATTATATAATATATATAAAAAATTATTTATGAAAAAATATGTATTAAAAAATCACGTGTTTTTACATTATTCCCTTTAAAATATTTTATCCCTGAAATTTTAACCAATTATTTCAGTTGAAAAAAGGTGAGGGTAATTTTATCTCATTGTATCATCTGGTTTCCATGTCGCTTCTTTATACTTAAGGTTCATCCAAACACTTTTACAAGTTCTTTTGTCACAGTGCATTGAAATTTGTCTCTATGGTCTAAGATATCCACTGGATGTTCCTCATAAGAGATTTCATGTTCCATTTATACCACCTCCATAATTAGAACATATGATGGATCATGTATTTAAATCATCAAGAGAGATACTTGGAATACATCATGAACTTTAGTTGGATTTGGTGGAAGTGACAACCGATAGTCCATTGATCCTATGCGATAAAGGATTTAAAACTGTCCAATGTACATAGGTCTATGATTCCCTTTCTTTACAAACTACATGCATCTCTTACATAGTGATATATGATGGAAATGGTATTCTAAAACATCAAAATCCATGTATGTTCAAAAGTTTTCATCATAGCTCTTCTTTCGACTCTAAGAAGCCTTTATATATTGTTAGATGGAGTGAACCTTTTCTATTATCTCTTGTACATGATCAAGCCCATGTAGCTTTATCCCACCCACTTTATCCAAACAAGTAGGATTTATACATTGGTTCTTATATAAATCTTCATTGGGTGTCATTTGAATAATCGAGTGGAAGCTATTGTTGTATGAGAACTAAACAAATGGGAGGTGCTGAAATCATCCACCTTTAAATTCTGTTGATCATATTATCATCATTTCCTTGAGTGTCTGAATAGTTCTTTTAGACTGGACATCAGTTTGGGGATGATAGAACCTATTGAAATTCAATTTAGTGTTTAGATCATTTTTAAGACTTCTCCAAATGTTATATTTTAACCATGTATCATGATCATAAATGATAGAAATTGGTTCCCCACACAGCCTCCCCACTCCCTTTATATATATCCTGGAATTTTTTTTCAACAGAGTAATATTACCAAATAGTGATGAAATTTGAAGTCCTGGTGAGTTACACTATAAACAATATCACATTATTTCATTTGGATATAATTGGGTTACCAGTGATGAATTCCATATTGATATTATTCCACTCCATGCTGGTATGGGTAGTAGTTACCATACCCCTTTAAGAATTTGTTGCTCCACCTTCACTTGCTGACACACCGAGAACCTTTTTGGGGTTTAGGCAATATCCATTTTCATATAATCCCAATAAAAATGATTATAAATATTTTAATACATTTTAGTTCCTCTATAATTTATAGAAAATGTAGAGTAATGATATTCATCCATTAGATCCTTGTTTACCTCTATGATAGATGGGAAATATTGACTTGTATAACATTTTATCACACCTTCTTGATCAATATTGAACTCTGGAAACTTCCCATTCTTCACATCCTCAATCTTATTTTGTATCAAAGGATCATATATTTGTGATATATTATTTTTCTGTAGTAATAATGGGTGAGAAATCATTTGGGATATGATTGATGATTCACCTTCACTTATGATTCCCATGTCCAACCTTACTTGGTCCTTGATCAACGAATTGCCTTGAATCCTAATCATTTCCATCATAATTGGGTCTTTATTATTTAATGAATTAATGAATCTGTTTTCTATTTTGAGGTGAGAATGAATTGAACAGTAATTGAATTTAAGAACCTACAACCATATCCTTTGTCTCATGTTAAATTAATTTTTCTTGAATATATACTTCAAACATTGATGGTATGTGTATATATCAAATATATCCCCATAAAGATAGTTCATTTGTATCTTCATAGAAAAAATGACTACAAGTAACCACATGTAACATATAGGATTGTTCTACACATGATGCTTTAACTGTCAATATGAATAATCCATCAAAATTTCAATTTTCATGGGGACTCACCCAAAACCTTTTAGATATGAATCACAATAAATAACAAATCCTTATCAGACAGAGGATAGAGCTAACACAGTTTTAATAATGAATCTCTTATTCAGTGTTTTCAATATAACCCTTAGATAATCATTAGTTTTATCAATATAACCCTTAGATAATCCTCTCCTCACTAATTTTAAAATATAAAGAATATCATTAATAAAAAAAACCATGAATTTATCAACGTAGTCTTTAAAGACTCTATTCATTAAATACATAAATATAGCAGGATAATTAGTTAAGACAAAGGTAATAACAAAAAACTCATAATGCCTATATATTTTTTGGAAGGAAACCTTTAGAATATCTTCTTTCTTCACCATCAATTAATTATACCCATATTGGAGGTAAATCTTGTAGAATAATTGATCCCCATGAATCTGGTTAAATAAATCAGCAATCTTTGGAAGATGGTACTTATTATTCACTATAATCTAAATAATTTCTCTATAATCAATGGATATTTGTATTGATCTATCATACTTCTTTATAAAGTGAACATGTGCCCCCCAAGGAGTGACACTTAGTCAGATAAGTCCCTCCTATAAAATATACTGAAGTAGTTTCCTTAATTCATTAAACTCAAAATTTTCCATTCTATACTGTGTCTTTGATATCAGCTTAGATCTATGTACGATTTCAATGGAGATCAATGAATTTATTTATGAGAGAGGTCAAGGTAACTGTTCCAAAAAATATGTCTGTGTATTTCTGAATGATGGGGACAATATCTATCTTTATACTTTCTTTTCCTTCTCCCTCTCCATTGATCATCTCAAAAAACAAGACCATGTGAGGTTCTTGTAGACAAATCTCAAGCCAGAATATATATCCTTTTAAAATAACTATTGGTTCTACGTTTATGAATTCTAAAATTTATATGCTCCTGTAGATTATCTTAGCATTATAATTTGGGAACCAGTCGATCCCTAACATAGTGTTTAATTCTACCATGGTAATGAATAAAACATTTAGGATGAGAGTGTACTCTCCGAAGTTAATACTAGAGTTTATATACAATGTTGATGCTAGAGTAATACCTCTAGGATTCTTGACTTATAAATCTATATATATCAGTTATGGGATTAATTATATATTCTTTGTAATCTTCGATGAAATAAAAGAATTCATTGAACCAAAATCAAAAAAATTACTTACTATCTTTGAGAGTGCAATGAGTAAATTTTCCACCACATAATTTAGAGCCTTTAATTTAAATGTAATGATTTAAATTATTGAAAATTATACCTTGGAATATTCTATGGTCGATGGTGGTTTCCCACCATTATCTTTTAATTTTAAAATTGATTATAAAAGTGTCCAATTTATCCACACTTGAATCATTTAACTTTTAGCTGAGACTGTACCATACTCCCTTTTTTGTTAGTGTTATTAAGTTGAGGCTTTACAAAAATATGATAGTTATGAGTTGTATGCCTATCTCTTCCACATTTGTATCACTTTCCACTCCCATGAAATAATTTCCTGGAATGATACTTCCCACATTTGTTTTAGGTGGGATGTTGCAATTTATTTCCACATATTCATTGATCAAAATTATCCCCTCAGTTTGCCTCTATTGTTATATTATTTTCATTTGACCTATGTAACCAATTTGTTTCTACAAACTCCAATTACACCTTTATTTCACTCCACACTATATCCTTATATATTTCATATTCTCAATTTTCTAAATTACTCTTTATATGGATTCTCATTCCACCGATGAATCTATCACCTTTCCATTAGGATCCATAACAAAGCTATAGGCGCATCAAGGAAGTCTTGTAAAGTTCATTTCATAGCTTCCTAAAAATTAATTTTCCTAATTCATTATCTATAGAAACTAGTTCTTTATTTTTGTTCACATTAAACAATGTTAATATTTGTTGAAAAATATAGCCTTGAACTCTTACCACTTCGTAACATCAATATTCCTTATGGGATTTATGTTTTTAATATGTGTCCACCATTGATAATATTATCCTTTTAAGTGGTATAAAACCAAGGTTAATTTCTCTAGTTCTGAATATAGGAGTACGTAAAATAACTTTTCTATAAGATTACTCCATTATTCAATAATAAATGGGTTGGTAAATCCATTAAATGAATGTGTTCATTGATGCATGAAGGACTCGACAAGAATTTATTCCCTTCAAGGAAAATCTAGTCACTCAACTTGATTCAAGTTATTATTCATAAATTGAGATAGTTTATTCATGATCTTAATGAATTTTTCTCTTTTAGAATCCATTAGAAGGATGTAAATGCATCCTTTTTGTCACTCATCATTTATAAGGTTACTATTATTTCCCACCATTTATATAAAAGATGAAATCCTTAGTGAGAAAAGTGTTAAATTTAGTAATTTTATATTTCTAAATGGAGTTTATCTCATAAAAGATATTGTATAAATTTGTTATTAATATCTTATAATAAAAATTACATTTTCTATAAATCATTTATAAAGGATCATAAAAATATTATAACTAACTAAAAATTTCCTCTTTGATTGTCCGACCAAATTTGAATCAAGTAATATTATTGTGCACCAATTCTAGATCGAGTATAGATCGATGTTGGGGTTTTGGTTGTCACCCCTAGGTACATCTATGCTAGATCCAAATCCATATATAGTATCCATATATGGATGTATTTGATTAGAAATCACATAATTAATACTCAGAAAAATACAAAGATATTTTCTTATATTAAGACCTATCCATAGGGTTATTAAAAAAGTTTTCATGTCATAATTTCTAAAAATCAATAAACCATGCTTTGATATAAACTATTGAATCCCACCTTTTTATTACATAAAATGTTTATTACAAGGAACAAAACACATGATATTCTGAAGTTTACTTTCATATAAATTTGGAACATAATACAAGAAAAAATTAAAAATTATTTTAATCCACATGAAAGGAAACTTCAGGGGTTCAACATAAGTTACTTTTACTACATCTCATATATTGGGGTCATACAACAAAGTGAAGGGGTGAGTATGAAGCCGAGTAAGGGAATAAAAAAGGGAGACATATATTATGTGATCATAAGAAATAAAAATAATTTATGAAAAATGGGCATTTCATAATAATAATAAAATGAATCAAATCATGGAAATGTGGACCCAACATAAAAAATGAGGCATTAAAAGTCATATCACCATGGTTTATCTCCAAGGTATCATAAATGAAAATTACTAAGGTTATTCACCAAGGTATCGTTAAACATGTCAACTTTAGAGATTAAATTATTTATCAAATGCATTGTTGTACTATTTGGTAACAACTTTTATATGTATTAATTTCATACATTTCACATTGATCAAAATAAATCATTCTTTAAATAACCAGCAGAGAAGAAAGTACAAGTTTTATATAAAAGCCTTGAGTATGTGATTTCTTAAAAGTTTGACCATAAAATAATTTTTAACCACAAGAAAGGGACTTCTAGTTTAATATATGTAAATACCCAAATAAATAAATTTATTTTAACATCAAGGAGAATAAAATTTGGATATATAATTGGTTTGGGAAATTAGAATATATGAATTTTTAATTTAAAAGTGATAAATTTGAGAAGTTAATTCGACAACATGATGGGTACAAAATTGGGATTTAAAAAAGGGTAAAATGAGAGAGAATAAAGGTATCCCATTGATAAAAACAAATTTTTAAGCAAGGTTATTATCTAAAAGGTATTAAAATGGAGTACCATAATATTTTTATGACATATACAAAAAATAGTTTCTTTAATTGAAGATAAGTGAATGATAATTCCCTTACCTTGAAGTGTTTCTCCTAAATCTTGAGGATTGGTACATTTGGGGATTAAGGAAACCTTGGGGGGACCCATTCAGAAGAAAAATCACCAAAACTTCGTGTAGGATGGATTTTATGTGAAGGGGAATGGTGAAACGGGTGGGTATTTACATGTAAAGTAGAGGAATTGTTTAATAATTTCAAAATATATGTCTTAGAAATATAGGTTGTAGGAAATTAAAAACCATTGGCTTAACCATGGTTCTTTCTCAATGTTTTGGAAATTTGAGTCACACTTTATGATATTTTAATCTAATATATCTCAAATCCATTTTAATACTTCTATTGACATGGAAAAGAAAATCTTCTACCAAGTATTTATTTAAAAATAAAAGTTTTCATTTTATACATTGGAAAGTCACTTATAGGTTCAAAAGTTTATTAAAATTTATTAAAATAATTAAAATTAATAAAATAACATATTTTAGTTCATATATTGTATTTATTTAATTATTTAATTTCTATTACATAAATATGCATTTATACGACATATTAAAAACCCAAAACTGTATTTTACTATTCATGGAAAAATAAATTATTATTGAAAATTATCGTAAATTCACCCATACCTAATTTCATTATAATTATTTCAAATATATAGTTTAATTTATAATAATAGTTTTCTATGTGTGATAATATTAACTTATAAATAGAAACAATCCTTATTTATTTTAAAATAAAATTTTTTAAGGCACAGTCAAATTTATAAAACTTATGAAACTTTCCTATGATGATATAAAATTATTTTTTCATTTATATTTAAATAAGAGTGTTTTAAAATTTTATTTAATTTAAAAAATATTATTTATAATACCTAAGTATATTATAAAAGTGTATATATTTAAAAAATGAAATTATGTTTTATTTGAGCCCAATAATCAATTTATGAAATTGGTGTTGATTAAAAATACATTTTTCTTAAAAAATTATTTTCAAAATGGGAAAAATAGAATGAATATGCAATTTATACAAGGGGAAAATAAAAATTATGAAACTAAGGACTTGATATTCAACCCCTTATTACACACATGTACACCCTAAGGGTAATGTGTGATATGGAGGTAGATACATGGTGTGGCTCAAATAACATTTTCCGAGCTATATTCTTGACTAACATGAACTTATAATATATGTGATTTCATTATATATTCACTTCTTGAATATCCTATTGGGATTGGTCAAGGGATAACACTAGTGATGGTACCTCCATTCCATGTTCAGACATATGTTCCTTAAACGATGTGACTGTACTTGTTGAGGCCATCATTTATCCTTTATGAATAAATTATCCTTTATAATTACTACTTACAAACACTAATTATAATAGTGAAATTATCGCCCATGGGAATAGTTTCCAATGGTAAAATTGAAGAACTATTATATTGATCAATGGTAATACTTTACCAATATTCATATAACCATTTAATCAAAATGGTAACATTTACCTTTATACCCTATAAATAACACTTAATTGTATCTCTCAATATTCACTAAAATTACTCCTAAGGTTATATTTTAATTTATAAAGATATTGATTGGTTTTCAAATATTTTTTTCATTTATATAATGTTGGATATGGGTGTGATTATTCAAATAGATTAGGGTTATCTATATTTTTCCATTTTAGATATTCAATTTTTTTATTTCTTTTCTTGTAGTAATGTTTGAAATTTTCATTGGTTTCATAGATAACTAATGTAATGATATTTATTAATGAGATAAAATATTTTTGGTTTCTCTATATTTTTTATGTGTATAAAATTATATACTATATAAAACAGATTTATTTTGGGAATAAACATATATTAAAAAATACTAGGTTGTTACATCATAAATCAAGATAAAGCTGTGGAGACAGTCTATATAGCTCTTTCATATTCAAATACAATAGTTACCATGGGAATTTGGGTTGAGAGTCCTAAGTTTTAGGTTAAAGTATTTATTTATCTTGGTACATCATGATTTAAATTTGTCATGTTCATGATTATATTGAAGTTATGTAGGTTATTTAAAGGTTTCCCATGTATAGGGGTAAATATATGGGAAGAAATAAGGGAACATGGATAACTCACATGGTTTTAAAATTCATATAGAACCTATGTTAACGGTTCTGAGTAACTCCCTATAGAAGTATCATGGTTGGTGCATGATCTACCAAGCCACATGACTGAATTTTTCATAGTTATTAAACCCTATAAAGATATTTTTTATAATGTATTCATGTTATTTGGATACATTTTATTGATACTTTGTGATAAATTTTTTGTTTAAATGGAAACTAAATGGTTATTAAATTAAAAAAGAAGGATTACATTATAAATTAAAATGAGTCTCATGTTTTGGGATTTGATAAATTATATCATTATTGAACCTGTTGATTTAAGAAAATTTTTTGATTAAAATTTAATTTCTCAATATTTTTAAAGGAATTTTATAATTTGATCTTGTGATACTATTTGAAATGTTATGCTTTTAGTTTACTCTTATGGGGTTTTACCTTTAATTAGTAGATTATTTATTAGGGGGAGATTAATCTTGCATTTTAATGATTAAGTCTCATGTTACTTTTTATATAGAATATTTATATGATAATGTTTTGATATATCATAGAATGTATATTTTTAGAATGTTCCCCGAATCAGTATCACTCAGTGTTATAATGTATCATTTACAATAATATAATCTACCTAGAATTCAGATATAGTGGTGGAGTTTAATATTTCTCATAATTTATTCATTTTGAATGGAAATATATGTTCCTAAGAGGTTTCTAGTTTCGAGAATTTATTTAAGAAATATTCATTTCATTGGGAACACTTAAAACATCGGGAGTGAAAACCATCGTAGACTTGTTTGAAGAACTAATTCAAGAATGATGTGAGACTATCATTATAGTACCATACTAGAATAACATGACTTAAGAATTAATTAATACCATATTAAATTTGTGGAACTAACCTAAAATTTTGATGTTGGAGAAGGTGATGGTGCTCTTAAGTCATTTTTATGATGAGAAACTGGTGAAGGAGTATGGTGATCATTTCATTGAGTTAGTGAATTTCTCCTCAGAGTTAGTATTTAACCTTAACTATATAGTTTTTTTTATCTAAACAAAAATCATTTAATTATTTTTTCAACAAGACTAAGATGGTGGATTTTAATTTTATAGGAAATCCAAGGATGAGTATTGTCCCTGTCTCTTTATACATTTGAGAGAGATTCATTATCTTACAAGAAGTAGGAGTAGAATGAACTTGAGTTAGAGAATAAGAATTACTGAGAGGATAAAATAATTATGTTATCATTCTTATAGTGAGAAATAAATCCCTTATATTCTTTTACTGAGGTAATCCAATACATTTTAAAATGTTTTGTTCAAAATTAACAAAATTCTGTCATCATTATGGTTAATTGGGTCATATTATTAGGTTATATATAATTAAATATATGTGAAATAAGGAATCCTAAACTTATTTTATATCTAGATAGTAGACCAATAAAACCCATTAAGGTATCAATTTAATTTTATTTCTTTTGTTCTAATGAATTCTACTAGTCTATTATTTTAGGATTTTTCATTAGGGAACTTGGAATATTGTATTGTTTTCTTTATATTCAACTATTTTAGAGTAAATATTATATGGTGGGAGAACTAATATATTTAATGAAATTTTGATTGTTGTTTTAGGATTATTCCATATTGATAATGGAATTTGAGATATGTATTTATGTACTAGTTACCCAAATTACCAGATGGTACATGAAGCATTTTCCCTGGTATATTTTTTGATTTTTCAATCATGATTTCATTGTATCCAATGATAGGATAATTTTATTGTTACATTAATATTTGATGACTTTATTGGGGAATAAATTGATAATGTGGGATGAATTTTCACACTCATGCTTCACTTATCACTATGATTTTATTTATTCACTGAGTTTTTAGCTTCATTTCTTGATTTGGGTGATGATGATATATTTTTTAATATATTTTTTGGTGACGGCTACAGGTTATGTTGTATCCAAGTGTAACCACAACATGATGAGTATTTTGGAGAGTATGATTTTGTTTATGACTCATACATAAGGTTTGTAAAGTTAATTATATATATGGAAACACTCATACCTCATGGTAATAATGTTTACAATTTTACTTGTATGCATGGTTACCCTCAAACATATGGGTTCCTAATTCTTTGAAAAATTTAGTGAGTGGGGAATCACACCGTAGTGGAGGGAATCACATTTTTATGAATACTATTATATATAAATGTAATTCTATGAGGATGGGTGTTATGACATGTTTATGACTCTTAGATATTAACACCTCATGTGTGACTTTGTGAAATTTCATGAGTGGAGCTATCCATTCAACGAACCTTTGGTTTCATCGTGACATGGGATGTTATGGGTGAGTCCATGCCATGGGATTTGGATGAGAAGGTGCTTCACGATGTTAATATGGAAGGCCACACCCTAAAGATTTGAGTATTTGTAATATTTCTTAATCCTGAAGGAGGCATGACTTGTCTTGATCTAGGATATTCATTCCATGCTATTTTTAGAGATGGGGAACCACTTTGTGAAGGTGGAGTCATAACGTAGGTTCATATATCATATTGTTTTCTAAATTTTATATTTTCCCTTTCGAAAATTATTTATTTAAATACACATGTGGTATTACCATTTCCCTCATTAAAACATATTAATCAAGAGATCCTTAGGGTATACTCCCCCCATGATTTCATGGACTTCTATCTATTCCTAGGTGATTTTCATAAAGGTTATATCTCAATTTCCTATATTTTTTGGTTCCTCATATCATATTTTTGTTTCTTATTGTTCCTTTAATAATGGGGCCATGATTCTCTGACACTAGATAAGGTATTATCTTAACCTTATGTTTCTTGTTGTGTAGGGCATTCATATTTCTTTTTGGTCCTATTATTTCCGTATTTTATGGATTCATGAAATCCATGGATAAACTAGGTAGGTTTTCCATGAAATATGATTTTTTTATTAAACCATATGATTGTTGAGTTTTTTAAAACCATTTTTATTAAAATAATTATTGTTATATAAACCTTAATGAATCTATTAATTGATTACCTAATATTTATTATTCCTAATATTGAAATAAATATAGGTTTTTGAAATTTTTTTAACTTTTGTAACTACAAGATATGCATACAATGTGTTTTCTAAAATTCCAATATGGATCAATTCAAAATAAATTATAGTGAAATGGTATTTTAAACATCTAAATTCTACCCTAATAAATTTACATTTGGTGTTTTATAGGGAAGGGATTTGTAGATTATAAATTTTTAACTATTTTATATTAAGGAGTTTCTTGGATGTGTTCATACATTTCTTATAGATAACTTACTCTTATGTAATTGACCATATTATTTAATGATGTTGTGTTTATATAAATATATAATGTATTGTATGTGTTCAATTAAATTTTGGATTTCCCTGGATTCAAAAAGATATTTTTAATTAATACTTGTTTTAAAATGAGTTTAAAAAGGTATTTTAATGTGGTTAACAACCATCATAACACTGACGGACTATTTAGAATATTTTATGAAAGTATTTTAATTCAATAATATACACCTTTAATCGAAGACCCATGATAATATTTCTTATATGAAACTATATATTTTAATAATTGAATGCGATCATGGATTGATGTTTCATTAAAATAAAATAGACTATTTATAAAAAGGGAATTTGGGGGTGGGATGGGTAATTGATATTATTATGCCCTACTATATTTTATTATATTAATTTGTAATTGATGTGTTATAAAATGTTACCCGACCTCAAGTAGATAACTCCATGGTAACCTTATGAATCTAAGTGGGTATTTAGGATATTATTTCTTTTCCATTTATGATTAATCTCTGATTAGGATCTCATTGTTCATGAAAAAACTCTTTCAAGAGGGAGTTTCACTTTATGTGACTAGTTAAAGAATTATAATGAGGTTTTATGTTAGTAACAATATCAATAGGCTCATATATTGTCCCACCCAAGTACATATAGGATCAACTAACTAGGACCTAAGGATTTTCCCATGATACATAAAATAATTTACCTCAATTATCCGTTCGACTACACTCTAATTAGGGTTATACTATATTTTATTCTAATACTCACCATTATTTGTACCAATTGAACTTATTTATTCATATGAAATGTCTTAAATGTATCTCTTTTTATATTTTGGATTGATGAAACTTATAATTATTATATAGTGGGTTTTGGGTATTTATTTCACATGTTTTTACCTCTTTATCTTAATCATTCATATTTATTTTCACAATTGTGATTTATTGGGTATCATTAAATTCATTCTTATGATATTTAAAACTAGTTTTAGGGGGGATTTTTAGAAGTGTATTTTTGTTCAATGATTACACTCCTCCAAATAATATCGTTTCAAATGATTTTTAATGAATAAATTTATGTTTGTATAATGTATGATTCGAATATTATAATAAAATGAATGAAATCATTCACAAGTGTTTTATTTACTAAAACATTACATTATTTAATTATTTATTATATTTCAAACTAGTGTTAATAGAATGTATTTAAAAAAATTCATGGAATCTCGAGAGATCCTAATGGAAAATTTCCTAACACATAACTTATAAAACTCAGTATTAGTAAACATGGTAGCTTTTACTAGTTTGGGTTAAAATTATTCAAAAGTTACTTTTATAGAAATATTTTATATGATTTATCATGGAGTTGGGTTTATTATGTGTTTGGATGATGATCTTAGGTCATGATGAGATTTCTAGTTTCATATTATGGGATTAATTTTTTATACTGTGTATATTCTATCAATCTTAATTTTCATAATTTTTTTTGGATTTTCTTTAGTCCTTTTATATATATTTTATATTTTTTTTATAATTTATGTGGTCATTTATGTTCAGTTAGGCCCTATTTAGTTCTATTTATTTAATAATAATTTGAATCATCTCCGTGGTATCATAACTTAGGGAAAATCATGCCAAAGTCTCAGTAAGTTTTCACTGCTTTTTTATTTATATTTATTTGAAAAAATTATTCCCTATTGAGTTTCATTTATTTCCCTACACTTATTTTAGGCCCATGGGGATCCAGAATTTCATTCAAGCCTTCTCATTGGATGGTTCAGGTATTGAATTAAGTATATCTTGAGCTAGTTCATGAAATTCATAACACTAAAAATTTTAAACTTAAATGATCTATAAATATGGATAGTTTATATGTATAATTTTTTTTATCAATGTTTACGAACAATCCATGAATCCCATATTGTCTAATATTATTCTATGAATTAATTCTATTAAATCTTAATGTTATATAAAAATATACAAAATCATTTCCTATAAATGTTTTCATCCACCAATAAAATGAAATGTATTCAAAATCCTAAAATTCTTGATTCGAATAAAACCATGAAATAATTAATTTTTAAAAGACATGGGTTTGTTAGTATACACCATTCTTTATCACTTAAACATGTTAATATAATATTTTTCATTTAAAAAAATAAAATAAAACAGACCTAGAATATAATGGTAAAATTTACTAGAAAAATTTACTATATAATAAAATATTTTTAAATGTATAAGTTTTTATATCTGACCATACTTTTATCAACACAAAAGATAAACAAGGTATATACATAATTAGAAGGGTGAGAAAAGAAACCCAATCAGATAATGTTAAAAATAAAAATATGATTAGATATATGATATGAGTGAAAAGACATTGATTTTTCTCATATGGATTCTTATTATATGTATTTCTCCATCCTTTTTGAAACTAGGGTTTAACTTCCCTTCCTTTATTAGTGAAACTATTTTCTTCTTCATCCTTGATGCACCCGTAGTAGTTTTTCTTATTCCATAATTTTTCCTTCATTAATAATGGGGTTCCTACATATCATTGGGTTGTTTATCCTTTTTTATGGTGTATTAAATTTTCCCACTATTAGCCTTCCCCTTAGTTTTCCATTTCTATTTTCATTCAATTGATATATCCTGTTTATTTTTTACTAAATTTGAACCCATATTTTTGGGTTTTTACTAATATTAGTTGTTATATATCTCCCATCCCATGATGGAATTTCTATATCTAGCTCATCCCATGGATCTTATTTGGTGATTCTATTTGGTATTGTTTGGAATTATAACATCCTAGATTATCATTGAGTAACATTCCTAATTGTTGAGGGGTCAGGTTCATTGTTTAGTTATCATAGATTCTGTGTAATGTGGGTTTTTATGGATATTTTCTAAAGGTTATTTAGTGGTGGTATTCTATATCTAGTATTATAATATTGGTTAGCCTTTTTTGAGATTTGGTTTTGATGTCTCTATATCCTAGTTTATGTTCTGGTCCCCATGGTTTTTTATAGTGCCCAATTATCTATCACATAGTTATTTGGTCATATATTTGTGATATACTCATAGGGTAGCTTTTAGGAAATGTCTATTTAACTGTTTTTCCTTGATTAAGGTAGCACAATGGATATTGATGATGTATTTATGAGGGGATTATGCTGTATGGTGTGAGTTTTTTGTAGTAGAGATGATCCAACAGTCAAAGTGGTGCTTAAGGTGGTCTAGATATTAAA
Source organism: Viscum album (assembly GCA_963277665.1). Taxonomy (NCBI): domain Eukaryota; kingdom Viridiplantae; phylum Streptophyta; class Magnoliopsida; order Santalales; family Viscaceae; genus Viscum; species Viscum album. The sequence continues at coordinate 1,677,385,624 of OY728163.1, read as the reverse complement.
TAATATGTGGTTTTATATTCTTGGACCAATGTTATTTCGGAAAACTTGGTTTTTACAATTATATTTAACTGTGGTTCCTTTTAAAAGTTGTTCGATGGTGGTTTGTGATTTTCATAGTGACACATTGGATATTGGATGGTTATCATTATTTAATGGTGGTGAAATGATGATGAAGTGGCCATATTTGATAATCTATATGGATGTTATATCTAATTGATGAGTATAATGAATGTTCAAATGTATTTAAAAGTATAGGTATTGCGATAACATGATGGCTAGCCTTTTTTACCATGTGATGATGTGACCCAACATATCTCCTAAGTTTTTCCCCATTTATCGTACCCCTGGTTTATTTACTATGATATATAAGTTACCCAACATAGTATCTGGTTTGACCTAATATTTCTATGGTTTTTTGTTTGGATTGATTCTTTTGATGTTTTTATGTGTATAGGTATTGGACTATGGCCCATTTCTTGTATTTGGTACCACTTAACCTCAGAGTGTTTATTTTAAAATGAAAATAAAGGGACTAGATAGATCCAAAATACATAATATGGAATCATAAATTGGGAGGGTAATAAATTATTACATAAAATACTAAAAGAGAAATGATACAATTGGAAAATGGTAATTTTTATAATCACAAGAATGTGGTATAAACAAAAAACATTATATAATATACATAATTTGAGAATTTATATCGTGATATCATACCATCATGCGTTAGGATTATTTATCATGCATAATACAAAATATCACATTAATTATAAGAATTAATGAAAATATTTAGAGGATATATATTTTTGGCCACCCATTGCATTATAATATGTCCCATATAAGTATGAAACATAAAAACTAAACTATACATAAATAATAAATATGATTAAAAACCCTTGAGATGCAAATGGGTTACATAATAATATCACAAAGCATAATATAATGAACTATAATGATGATTTCTAGTGGAATAAGAGATTAATGAATAATTTAAATTTTTGAGTGAATAAAGAAGAGTAGTTCATGAATATATGGATAAAATTGGGATAAAAATCATAAAAACTAAACAAAAAGAATTATTGAAATAAACCCTTTAATAAAAATATTAAGTGATTAGTAAAATAGATTTTTATTGAAATAAAAGTCAATGGTCTTACAAAAAATAGTAAAAAACCATGATATTGGATATATAATTATGTGGTTTTTAAAGTCCTAAAATTAAATAATCATTTGAAGAGTGATAGATCAAATACAAGAAGAGATGAAAAAAATTCCCATATATACTTTAGAGTGAATATATTAAAAGGAATTATTAGAAAGAGGAATGAAATACATGAATATCCCTAGAAAAAATAATAGGAAACAAAAATAAAACACCTTCATAAATGATGTATAAAAATTATATAGTAATCGTAGGTGGTTGAGAGAGAAATAGAGTGCATGAACCCAAAGAAATTGGAAATAGACAATGTACGCTTACGTTGAATCCAAAATTACCTTAGATACGCTTAAAACCTCTTCAATAATCAAATTAAATATATTAATTACTTTCTTAAAAGTATTCTTCATGAAAATTTCATTATTATTATTCTTTATTTATTTATTTAGTTATTATTCACTCATTAGTTTTTATGTTGTTCTTGTATATCCTTTAGATGTTATTTTAACTATTTGCAACATTAAATGAGAAATTTTATATTGATTAAAATGTTTTATCCCATGGTTCTAAAAGGTCAAGACATATCAAGGTATATATTCATCTCATTCTATATGTTTAATATTTTAATTGTTCCTTAAATACTATAAATTTTTTATAAATCATAAAATGTGTTATTGTAAGCTCGTTTTAGGTGGTTAAAATTTCCATGATTATTTATTTATAATATAACTATAATCACAAATATTTTATCATAATTAATTATTAATAAAATATTAAATAGATTAAAAATATTATAATTATTCATGAAAATCATTTTGAACTAGCAATGAATGGAATATTTTAAAATAAAATATCATTATTTAGTTAGGTTGTATATAACTACTAGGGGTGAGAAATGTTTTTAAGGGAGATTAAAAAAATATAAATATAATGAATTTTTATTTTTCATTATTTATTTAGAGTATAATTATAATACTGATTTCATGATACTAGAAGTGTGAATGAAGTTATATAAGGGATATGAGGAGAATGTAAAAGAAAAGACTTGGGATTTTGAACCCTTACCATACTACTTGAGATGACTTATTTAAAATGAAACTTAAGCCTTTAGAGAAGGTTATTTTAGATAGACTAGGGATTCATAAATGTGGATATATAGGTTTAATGAGATAATTTGAAAGACATTTGGAATTGAAATATTTTCTGTAAGTGAGGATAAGTAGGTGGAGGTGGGCTGTATTTAAATGTAATTAGATGGATGTTTTAAAATAATATATAATATATAATTATTTTTACTAGAGACTATGACAAATATTGATTATTAAAACTAATAATAGTATTATATTGAAATATATATATTTCCATAAAATTTAAATACTTCCAAAAAAATTAATGGTATCATTTTAATAATTTATTCAATGTAAAGAATCATAAGTTTTTTTAATTATATTAAAATCAAATTTTGAAATTGGAAACTTATTTATAGTTTTGGAGATTTTATTAATTATTTTTATGTATAAAATATTGCACATCAAAAATAATTTTTGTTTTAAAATATATGTTTTTGATTTTTTGAGTCATTTTTCATCATAATGAATTTATAAATATTATCACATAATTAAAAATGTATTTTTATTATTCACTCTAAAATTAATCTTTTTCCTAAAAATAAAAAAATTACCCAAGGATAATTTATAGGCGATGATTACAAAAATGAAATAGATTTTAGAAAAATAAATTTATATATTAGGTAATTTTAACATTTAATCATAGCATAAAAATTTGGGTTTCAATTAAATAATATAAAATATGTTTTAGAAAAAATTTATATTTATACAAAAATCATGGTACAAAAATCATGAATTTCTTTTATTTTATTTTTATAATTATATTTACATGTTTTTTATGGTAAATATTACTTATATGGTTACTTCTTCAGTCACTATAGTGGTCTTTTTTACTATTTAAATGTCCAAGTTACTATTAAAAATGTTTTGTTACTATGATAATGGTCATATTTACAATGGTCATATAATTCTTGAACACCGGTTAAACCCCTATTATTTTCATTATTCTTCATTCTCTAAATTTTCAATGAAGGTTTTTTATATTTATATTATAAAATTTCGATATTTTTTCTCATGTTTTCTTTACTTTTCATGGTGTTGTTTAATGATTATCCTATATAGAAGGACCATCAAATTTATAAATTTTAGAAATGTTATTTACATGTTTTAATTATTCTATTACACATTTATTGATTTTATAGAATACATTATTCTTGTATTTATAATGTAATATTAAAAAATGAAATGATGTTTACCTTGTTACATGGTGTATAGGATAATATATACAAGTATTATAATTAAAAAATATAACTATAAAATATAACTAATTTTTTGGAATATAATTTCATAAAATATATGGGATATTACATTCTTCCACATTCATAAATTTCATCAATAAAATTTTAATTTAAACTCTAAGATGAAATTAAATAGGTGTACTTTTTTGCATTACATATTATAGTTCCCATAGTTCATCTTCATACTCATGATTTATGCATGATACATTTACATGTTGAGTTGTCTTGTTTCATAACACATTATCTCTAAGAACCAAGATCTTCTCCAGATGATCCATATAAGAGAAATCATGATCCAACTGTTACACTTACTAATTCTAATAATTATAGGTTTTTGGTATGTATTTTATTCAATAGAAATATTTATAAATCATTATAAACTCGAGATAGTCTTGTTGCAAGTGACATTTGATTGGTTATAGTGCCAAAAAAACAAGGAATTTTGAAAAGTCTAATATACACGGGGTTTAGATTTTCCTTCTTCCCAAACCTCACTAATCTTTTCCATAGAGATGTCCAATGGAATAATTTACTCTAAAGATAAAACTATAAGACTTATTAACGAATTTTAGTGAAACTTTTTAGTCATCACAATTATGTTTTGTTTATTATTAAATGAAGTGGACCTTCTAAATAAATCCCTCATCAACTATAGCTGCAATAAAATTATTTCTGCAACTTCATACCAACATGTTATAATTTTTTTATTCCCATAATGGTATTTATTTGGGTTTATTTTAATTATTACGAGTTATTTGAGAATTAAATTATAGGAAGATATTTTTTTCAACCTCTATTGATGTTCATATAGTAGGCTATTCACATGTGTTCCATCATATGAATAGAACTTCATTATTAAACATATGTTTGAGGATGATATGACATATTAATGCTACAATCTATGATAAATTAATTTTCAAAAATCCTCTAAAACAATGAGGTGAACCTTAGATAAGGATCAAATAAAACAATAGTGGTGTTCCCTAGAACCTAGGCACTTCTTTAAAATATATCTTGGATTTTATTGAGTAATAATTCTTTCTAAATGGGGATCAAGTGATATATCTTTATAATATGATCTACCAAAATCCATATGTAATTATTTATTTTAGAAAATATATTAAATACCAATGAAAAAAATACATAGTGACGTTCTCCCATTTATATGTTTGTATAAGTAATTATTACACCACCCATTTAGATTTATGTTATCATTTCATAACATGATGATATACTAAGAAAATTGATATATATTTAGAAATATATTTCTCCATATTTTCCCACTAGAAGTGCACCCAGATATCTCTATATGAAATTATTATTTCAGAGTTGATATGGAAATATTATCTTTGTATATCATCTAAAAAATACTTATTTATCTCTATAACTAATGGTATACATAATTGTGTCCATAATATTTCAAATTTATCTTTATTAATGATGTATTGTTCAATTTACCCTTCCATATTTCTCTAACCTTATTTTACATATCTATATCATCTACTTGTAGAACATTAATATTTTTCAATATATAAGGTCAATGTTGAGACTAATAGGTCTTGATAAAGAATGTTTTATTATGATTCTATTTTTGGTTTTCAGTTCATAAATCACTTAACAAAGTTGATCCTTCATCATGAAGATTATGGTCAAAGTGTTCCTAATTACTAAATATTATTTATTTGGATTGAGATTATTAGATGGGAGTGGGAAAAAAATATCTATTCAAATTTTTTAACAAGGAAAATATAATAAGTTTTTCAGAAAAATAAAATCAATTGATATTGTTTTGTTATTAAAGTTAACAGACATCATGATTATTTTAAAGTATTCAGGACTCCAACTGGATTTATTTAATCGAATGAATTGTAGGAACTAGGTTTTTATGGATAGTGGATTTTGGAAAAAATGTTTCTAGAAAAAGTTCACAAGATATAGTTTTCCTAGTTTATAGAAAACATGTTACATTTCCAAAAAGAGAAATTAATATAAAATAAGTATAATGCTACATTTTCCTAAAGAATAAAATCTATGATTTAATCGAATAGAGTTAGTAAAAACTCTTTGGATAGAGAAAACATTTAAATATTTCTGGATATAAAAAATGAATAGATGTAGGGGATCCAAAAAAATATGTTCTTACAGAAAGATATTTATTAATAAATTAGTAAATAATAATTACCATATAGAGAAGTTATTATAAATAAGAACCAAAAAGAGTATTTATTATTAAGAATAACTATACCAAGGTTTGCGAATAATTTTTTTTTGTAAATTCATACATTGTGACGATACTACGTTGGAGTTTAATTGTCTTTATAACCATGAATGAAAGAACGTGATTCTAACTAATATTTGAAGAATATTTGATGATAAATGATTCTAATATTTTAGGAAGGTTCTAATTTGTTTTCTAAATCCATTTTATTCAGAGGATTTAAAGGTAGTTAGTCTAAGAAATAATCAAGTGAGATAATTAAAATTTGGAGTAAGAAATTCAAATTTTGAATTTAAAAACCACCATTATTTTTCTGAGAAGCTATGAGTATATAAAGGTGATCATATGTATTGTGAAGGTTTTTTGAATAAGTGACATGCCAAATGATAATCTTTAGAGATTTATCTATTAATTAATCATGCACATGGTACCAGATATATGGGTATTAGATGGAGGAGGTTTATGAAAAATTTGTGTGGGATGAAAAAATACTGGATAGAGAAATTTTCTGAATAATTAGTTTTAGAAAAACATGTATTCGAATAATTAGTTATGGATGCACATGTATCATATTGGATAAAGGGTTACAATCTTCTATGAAGGAAATAGAATAAGAAGAAGAACCAACTTATAGGAGTGAATGTATAAAGAATATTTAGTAGCACACTAATGATGTGTTGAAGCCTATTGGTGAAGCATTATTCTTTTGTTGTAAAATCTTAATTATCACATTTTTGTGTGATAAAAATATGCACTAGAAGAGAACCGTAATTAAAATATATTTATGGATATAAACTTCTTTTTTGTAACAACAAGGACTTATTTCAAGTTGATTGTGTGGTCTTGGATTATTTCTAAACCATGATAAGGACTAGCTACTAATATCAATTAATAAACATTGTAATTTTTTTTCTTAAAGGGGTGGATACGGGATCTATTTTTACTGAGTCATTTCCCTCTAACACGAGGTGAGGGTAGTTTTAATCTAATAAAATAAAAAAGAGTTAATCATTTATTCACCCCTTATAGTGATTTCAAATATCCTGTTTGAACCTTTCAATTGATATTTCATATTTGGTTTCCTTTTTTGAATCTATTATATGTATATATTGAAGAATAAGGTTAACATGGATGTTAAATATTCTTTTAATAGTAAAGGGATTCGATTTCATTAAAATAACTATCCTTTAGGGAAGGATGAAACAATTCACTATCTTTTATCCATTTCATAAAATGTTATAGAATCATTTTATAATTGGTTTCAATCCTTCCACTGAGGGTTCTCCCTTAATAAAAAATAATTAGAATTTGGATAATGATTAATGAACCAAAAAGTCTATATATTCCTCTCTGTTTGAAAGCTAATTTCTATGTGTTAAAAGAATTGGAAATGTTAAATTGATATAGAAAATGCTGAAAAATATTTTTAAAGGAAACAAAAAAGTGAATAACTACATTTTATAGAGCTCGATATTAAAGTATGAAGATATTAAATGGGAAATGATTAATCTTTTGGTGTGCTCCTTATAAGGGTTAACTATTTTGTAAGGACCATAATATGTGTTGGTGAGAAATTAAAATATTTGAATAATATGGAAAACATTCTAATAAATCATCCTGATAAATTTCGTGCCAATGTACCATCTATAAAATATATATCCTAAACCTAACTCATTGGATAATTTTCATATTATTCTCAGAAAATATGAAATGAGAAGATAAAAATCATTAAAGAATAAGGAATATGTTGGTTGAGAAATCTATTTCAAAATTCCATGGAAAGAAAATTTAATAAAGGTTCTGAGGAAGAAGTCAATAACTCTCAAACTAAAGTTTTACTGAATAAAATTTTTCATGAAGTCATGTATTCATTTTATATTAAGATGAAAAAAGGCATAATGAATTATAATGTAAAGTTACTATTGAATCACTTCAACTAAAAATCCATTGGACATTTCATATAAATCGCTCCAAGGATAAATGAAGATGAAAATAATAATGAAGAAAATGTCAAGTAAATAATAACTCCAAATAATAAAATATAAAAAGTAATTTCTTATTAAAAAGTAATAGACAAAAATTTATACAAATAATAATATATATTTATTGTCCACAAGTGAGAAAGATGATGAAAGTGAAATGGAAGAAAAAAATTATAGTGCTGATGGTGTTAAGAATTGGTGAATTTCAAAATATAATGATGAGAGTTTTAATAGAGAATAAAAAATAATATATAAAAAAGAAAAACCAGAAACTCAGATGGATTTTATGTCTAAAAGGTAATTTAAATAATTTCTCTCAAAAAAATTTAAAGTTGAGAAATAGAACAAGAAGATCAAGAAATAAAATCTATCAGTAAAAAATATGGAATAAGAAATTAAATTAATTCTAGGTTGGTAAATGAGATCAAAAATATAAATAAATTTATTGATGGATATAAACCTCTTAAAAATTGTTAAAAGAAGAATTTTTGGTGAAAGAAATTGATCATTTGTAATAGAAACTAGTTGAAACTGAATGAGTAATATCAATATTTTAGAATTAAAATTTGGAGTTTGGAGAATGTTTTAAGAGAGGTGAATCTTAGTGAGATAAAAAATACATTTTTTTATTTCAAGGAAATATAGTGTAGATAAGAAACCTAAAAATAGAAATCATGTCAAAACAATTATGTTTGTTGTTAAAATAAGAGAATTAAAAAATTATAGAAACTCTAAAAAATCCATCATTGATAGGAAATATGACAAAAAATAGAGACTCCATTAAAGATGAAAATAAGTATAATATAAAGATAAAGATGTTAAGAGTGCACCAAAATTTTGGGTCTCAAAAATGAACTATGGATGATGATCAAAAAGAAATTGCAAGATCAGTTTATATTTTTTGAAAATAGGTAAGTTTAAAGGGTAAATATTCTTTTCATTAATACTGATGGAACTATGGAGGACATGGACACACAAAAATGACTTATTGGTCAAATAATAAATACTATAGTGACTCTATAAGGCATTAAAAGCAGTGTTTGAGGAAGAGTTGGCATAATCAATGATGATAACCTGTAAAATATAGTTTGAAAACTGAAAATAGATTTTGAGTACTAAAAACTATTTTTGAAATATGTGATCAATAAAGGAATCATGATGAAGGATTACTTTTAATAATTTTATATTAAAAGAAACGATATTAAAAATATATGAATCATCAATCAGAGGAGTAAAAAGTAAAATAAAAGTCCTTTATTTTTGAAACTACGTTCAAAATAAAAAAAATGAGAAAAAATGGATATTGTACAAAGGGTATTCTTAATATATGACTATATATTTTAAATTGTCCAAATACGTGAAAGATTATAAATAAGGGATAATGGAAATTTTAAATGGTGAGTCTCTTAAAAGTAAATGCATTTGATTTACTATCATTGTAAAATAAAAATTAAAATCGAGAAGTTCCTTATTTGTTGAAGGACTAAAATAAAACTTATTGAGTGTTTCACAGCTCCATGATGAGGAAAATAAGTGGTTTTTAGAATAAAAATATACTTTTTAAAATAATTTAATAAGGAAATATTTTTAAAATAGTATAATGAACAAATGGAAATATATTTCAGGTTGGATATAAACATAATTTATGATATCTATGCATTATAGAATAAAATTAGTTTTTTCCAAAAAGGATTAGACATAAGTTCTAAAGTATTATGATTATTTTTAAAAATGTGTAATTATTCATGATTTTATAGACATGATAAAAATAAAATATTGGTGTTTTTAAATATGACGTAAATGGAATATTTTGAAGTCAGTACTTATAATCATTGAGAAATACACTCCTTATTCATTAGAGATTATTCATTCAGATATATAATGTCACATGGTAAAGAAATTGAAAATATAGATAATTACTTTATTTATATATTTCATTATTTCAAATGTATAACATTTATTATTTTTTTGAAACAAAAATCAAAGGATCTAAATATTTTTAATAATTATAGTAGATGTTCTAATAAGGAATGTGGATAATCTATAAAGAATATTAAAACTAATAATGATGATGAATTAAAAAAATGGAAAGATTAAATACCAGCTTTAAAATCCTTTCATTCATCATGAACATAGTGCACTATACACACTATAACATAATGGTTTTGTTGAAATAAATAATATAATTTTTGTTGAGATAGATCATACTATACCGATTGAAAATAAAAATTCTTTATTATTTGGTAGATAAGCTATTAGAGCATCATTTCACACATAGAATCATTTTTTTGTGAAGAAAAAACTTAAATATGACTCCATACAAGATGTATTATATAGAGATCCCATGTTTTAAATACTTAAGGGTGTTTGGAATCCTTTATATTGTCAAGTTCAAAGGTTAGAATATTGGAAAGTGTGATTAGGGACGTGTTGATGATATCATCCTTAGATACCCTTAAAATGGTAGAGGATAGTGGTGATTAAACAAGTAAACTATAATTATTATTGTTATTATAGATGTAAATGACTTTGAATTATAATTAACCATGCATGACGTACATGGAAATTACATTTAATTTACAGAATACTTAATATATGACTCAAATAGACACCCAAAGACCGTATTAGCTTAGTGTCTTTGGAAAGTTGTAACATAATCTTCAAACTTGAAGAAAGATCTTCAACATCTCCCATAAATATCTTCCACTTTTATTTTCCTACCCCAAACTATTCTTTATATCCTGGGAAAAAGAAAACATAAAAGGGTGAGTTTAAATGCTCAGTAAGGATAAACATGGATAATAAACCATAAACATTTGAATGTAAAAAACATGAACATAATGTTTAAACATCAAAATATTTATTCTTGAAATAAATCATGGTAGTTTTTAATACGTAGATAATAAAGGGACATTAATAGTGATAAAATATCATTGGAATAAAACATGGAAATTTGGAAAACTAATAAGCATATAATATGATTTCCATAGTATCCAAGACATTGCTTTCAAGACAATCATTATGGACAAAGTCCATTACAGAACTAGGTTTACTTTCCCTTCCTTCTATATATTATAGAACTAGATTTACTTTCCATTATAGTCATTTCTATCTCATGATATATAAATCTTTACCCAATTCATTGGAAGGTGATATATGTCCCACCCATCTAATAATGAAATCATTCTTACACATTCCACAAAAAACATAAATAATTAATCATAGCATAACCCATGAAATAAAATGGGTTTCTTAAACATCATTACGTCATAATCCATATAAAATAAATGTATTTCAAAAAAACATCCATCATAAACACAATAAAATCAATGTAATAATAGTTATATAAACATAACCCAATTTAAAGAGCGTCATCTTATATAGAAAATAATTTTGATAATACACTTGAACCTAATTTCTGAGGAAAGTATCATTTCTTATTAAAAAATGTTTTCCTTTATCAAATTTTAATGAAATTTTAAAAGAAAATAATTTAGTTTAAAATAAACTTGAAAATTTGTAGAGGAATAATCATGGAAATAAGGAATTATGAAGATGTAAAAATTCATTCATGCTGTATAAGTTAAAAATACATTCTTCTCGTACATTTTCCATAAAAGTAAATAGTACCATGTTTGGTAAAAAAGAAATATTCCCTCCATACCATGAAGGAAGTGTAAAAAATGGGTAAAAATGACTTTAAACATTCATATAAAAATATTAAACATTTTATGAAAATAGTTTTAGAAAACATGGACATGGATGATAAATATATTCCCAATAAATACTTACGAATAAACAATCTCAGATAAAAATGAGATTAAAAAATTATCCCTTAGCATATGTCCGATTTGCTTCTTATGTATCCTAAACTCCTGTATAATTACTCAAATAGTGTTACCGACTAATTCCATAATCTAAATAATTTTTATGATAACATTTATGATCAAATTTTCATATGTTTGTTTGTAACTTTACATTGTTACTCGTTATTCGGGTATTAACTACTTTAGGTTCTTATGCATATTTTTTTGGATAAGTTTTTATTACTATTTTAGATTATAGTTATATCATTTAAAACATGGTATTATTATAATGTATATCATATTTATTAATTCAATTCATTATTATAATCATGGTTTAATAAATATTATGTAGAACGAATCACATCACACTGTAGAGACGGTAAGCTGTACGTATGCACGGGCGATGTTATTGTTCCCATAATTGTTGAATGGTATTGAAGTGGATGGTGTATAGTATCTCATAATAAATATAATTTTATATTAATCACATATATATTTATTAATTCCATCATAATACCCATACATGTAAGGTGGTGGTGAAAAATGGATTACAACATAGCGTGGAGATGGTAAACTGTATGTATGCATGCGTGGTGATTTTATTTTTCATAGGATGGGTATATGGTGAAATATGGTTGTTTAATAATCCTTATAAACTATCATTATAATATTAATAATAGATTTATTACATTATTATGAAGCAACTCATGAGGTGGAAGAAAAAGAAGAAATTAGTTTGAAAGAATCGATACATGATATTAAATCTTCTTCTACGCGCCTCCTCTAAATATCCTCTTAGTGTGATAGAGTTTTTATTTTAAGAATACCAGAACTTCTTTAAAATTTCTAGGGATTTTTACACGGTAAATGTTCAGGGTACGGTCAATATTGAATGCTCAAAATGAAGTGTAGATTTGAGGGAGGAAGTGCCCTTTTATAATTAAGGTGAGGGGAACTTTTGGAAACCTAAAAAATATTAATTTATAATAAAATCAAACCCCAATTATAAACTTACAAAATGTCCAAATTTTAAATATTATATGAGACAGGGTTGTAATCTCATAAAACAATAAAATTTATACCTGTTTGGATTTTATATTGAACCTTATCATTTTGATTAATTCTTATTTAATCTATTTAATTTTATTTGTGTTAATAATATTCTAAATATTAAATGGTTACAAATATTTACTTATGTGGTTTCAATTGTCAATAATTGGATATTTAATTAAAATTTAGACCATATAATTTTAACTTTTTAATTTTTAATTTTTTTGTGATTTTTAAATAATTTATAATATGTGATTTTTATAAAATATCAATAGTGTCAATATAGAAACTATTAATTTATTTGACTTTAAATAAAATAAAAAATGATTATATGTTCGAAAAAAAATAATTAATACAATTTTAACATGTCATATTAACCTATAAAATTTTTCGAGCACATTAATTTGTTCATATGATATTTATTTTAATATTTTTAAAATTATTTATTTTATATTTATATCAAAAAAATAATTTCAACATCACTGTTGTGTCATCATTAATGGAAATTATTTAATCTCTAAAACTTATAAATAAATTCAAATGATGTAGATAATTTTATTATATTTCTGGGGACTATTTATGTTTGATTTTTTATCATGTTTATCACTATATTAAAATTATTATACATATTCGATATGTGAGAGTGACTTGTTGTCACTTTTTTTTTAATTATAATTACGACACTTTGATGGGAAAAATACATTAAATGAATCAATTAATACCCATAGGTAGTATCAGTATCCTTTAATTCATACAATAGGATTTTTTAGGTGTTAGGGTAATTTTTTCAGCTTTATCATATTGTTATTTTCCCTAATCTACCTGATTTACCTTTAGCTATGGTTACTAAAAATTACTATAGTTACTATTCATAATATCTAAAAATAATAGTAACCTATTAACATAATTTGGACCCCCTAATTCGAAATATTTAATCCATTTTTAATAACACAAAAAATAGAGTTGGAAAAAATTAATTTGAAATTAATTCTCGTTTTCAAGAACAAAACCCGGGGTTTTAAGTAGTAAAAACTTATGAAAAGATCTTCATTTGTTTATGTCCAATTTAAATGTAAAATTACTTCCAAGAACCAAAATTGGATTAAATTATAAAAACATAATCCAATTATACTTTAAAACCATTTAAAAAGATAATCTAACTATATAAATAAATTAGACAAAAAGGCAGTTTTGAAGTATTTTAACTATTCATTAGAATATGAATTTTCATCAGAAAAATATCAAAATTTCAACCAAGTTAGATATTGACTTTCCACTTACCAAGAAGAAATTTATTTCGTCAAATATAATATATAATAGTTTTAAAAAACTAGGATTAAAATTTGTGCTCTATCAAAAGGTGGCATAACTGTATTTTTGGAAAAATACTTTTTTATTCAAAAAATTGTTTTTTTCCTATATCATGTTATAAAAAATACATAAGACGAATCTTAATGTTATATAAAATTGAAAATTTGGTCAATAATATTCATAATTACTAGTTTATATCCCATTAAATAATAATATTTTAATATTATACCATTATTTAGTGAAACTCATGTTGCGTACAGTGCAAGCTATCGATGATGGTTGCTCTTACATGTAATGAAAGAAATGTCAGTGTTAATTTTATTGAAATCTTACTTTGGTGTCTCTTATAGCACAATAAAAACATATTTATTTTATATATTTTATAAAATCTATACTCAGTGTTGCATGAAATGAATTCTATCAATGGAACTTGAAAGTTAGTGTAACACATGCCAAGAATAGTATTGCGTATACTGCAAGCTAACACAATGTTGGATATAGCGGAATGTAATATTTGTGAAGTTTAAAACACAAGACATAAAATAGATTAAAATAATCTATCTCATAAAATCTAAGGCTGTTACATTCTACCCCCATTAAAATGAATTTCACCCTAAAAATTCATCAGGGTTATAAATGGTTTAATACTTGAAAGCTTCTTTAATGGAAACCCACATTATAAAAATTAATACTCTAAATTCATTTTAAAATGGAATGTGAGAAAAATATTGGATACCCAAAGTATCTTATCACTTAGTTTACATATAGGAGAACATAGTTGGGGAGTGAAAACATGGATATGAAATAGAAATCTAACCATGATGTTCTGATGGACAGTGATGGAGAATAAGGGTTCAAGAAACATAACTACTATAAAGCCATAAATATGTGAATATTTAAGGGACCATCTAATTCATAAGATAATAAGTTACTAGGATATAATTTTGGGTTTCAAGATCCTTTTCCTAATGTTGATAATTGTTTTCGTGAGGAGAAATACTTACTTGAATTTAGTAAAATCTCGCCGTTGGTCTTTCCCTAAATAATTTATACTTTATCTCTTATTTAAAGAAATTAAGTTGAATTTTTCATTCTTTAACTATTAGCAGATCATACGATAGAATGATAGGTCATTCCATATATCTCAATAAAAAGGTGAGAACATGTTATCAAATATGAATAAGTCCAACTATAGTGATATAATAAATTAATCTAAAAAGCATCAACTGGAATATAAGTTTTACTATCCATAAATGGATAATATTACCATCCTTCCAAAATGTGAAAATTTAAAACATTATAAAGAGGTGAACTAAATTGACATTGCATTTATCTCTCAGATCTTCTAAGGTAGTTCTTGGTTGTCACATTCCTAACAAGTGAATACCGTAATCATGTATTATCTTGAAACTTTGTAATGATAAGAATTATAATATATCCTTAGTGAAAACATGCATTCAGTAAAAAGAAACTCTATACACACACCAAAAATACCAAAAATTCTATATACTCAAACCATAATATCACCTTGTCCTTATATCAGTCATGAGGTCATTGATACTATCACAAATCTCATTATCTTCTTATCCCCTCATTAAGTGCCTATCATGTTCTTATCAAAAATATCTCAATCACTTTTCATTGATATTGGTACCTTATACTTATGGAAAACCACAATGGACCAATACATAGATATTTCAATATTTCATAATACCATAAAAGAGATTCTACAACACAATTTTTGAATCCCATTACATAAACACTTAATCATTATACCTCTTTGTTGTCATACTCAACATCACCAATGGTGATCACATGTGGTTTTCCTTTATCTTTGTATTTAAGATGTTGTTTAAGTCAATAATCATCATTATCCCTTGGATTTGGACATTGGTTAGCATAATTCTCATTTTCCTTAAACTTGTAGCATTGAAGTGTGACTGGTGAATTCTCTACAATATTTTCTCTATTCACATCATTAGAAACCTTTTTACCATTATTTTGGCACTCAACTGATCGATGAAATTATTTTCCACACAGAAAATATTTTCTAGTCCCTTTAAGAAAATCTCCATCATGCTTCTTTCCACACTTTGAGCATAAGGAAATATTCATATTCTTTTCACCATTGTTTTGAGATATTCCTTCCATCAATCGTTTATTTTCAAAATCCATGAGATTGATATTTAACACCAAATTCCATTTCTACCTTGATATCAGAACACAAAATCTCTCCATATATATTGAAGTCTCTTATAGCTAATGCCCTTCAAAGACTTGGTTTTAATACCCTGATGAATCGGTCAACTTTATATTCAGGTTGGATGATAAAGATAGAAGCATACCTTGATAGTCTTGTAAAATTTTCGTCATATGTACCAAAAGAATCATAATCCTTTTTCTTAAGCTCAAGGAACTACTTTTCCATATTTTTTTCAATAATACTAAGGAATTACTTATTGAAAACCAAGTTATTTAACTCATCCCATTCTATGGATTCACCTTCAATTTACTGGCTTGTATTCTTAATTAGAATCCACCACTAGTTTTCTTCACCTTCTTAATGATAAAAAACCAAAATGACTCTTTCAGGTTTTGAACAACGATATATGGAAAATATTTTTTCATTGCTACTGATCCATTGTTCCGCAACAGGTGGATCTGAAGACCCACTGAAAGGAGGTGAACGTTGCCTCATGAAGCACTCGATAAAATGTTGTTCCCTTATCTTCTCATTTGGAATTCCAGAATTATTCATAGCTTGTCTAAGTATAACAACATTATTTTTCATTGCATATCCCATAACATTTTTTTGATCTGGAGGAAAATCATTGAATTTCCTAGTGCATTGATAATTAATACGGTTTTTTTGGGTTCCATACATTGTCTAAAACCAAAAAAGAATAGCACGAGAGGAAACAATGATACTTGGAAAACAATATAATAAAGGGAGAGTGCTTTCAATATTTAACATCTTAGGTTTAATCATAGGTTATTCATGATAATTACAATAAGTACATGACTGCAACCTATAGTTATACTTACCCTTGGGGACATCCCTAGACATACCTTAGTAATATCTCTAGGGATCTCACTAACGTTTTCACATCATAGTTTCCAAAGGTTAACTAAAAATTTGCTCTGATACCAACTATAGTGACCCAAGAATTATGTACATGGTAATTAGATTAATTTTCTAGAATACTTAATACATGACACAAACAAATACCCAAAGACTGTATTAGTTTAGTGTCTTTGGACACTTGGAACATAATCTTCTAACTTGGTTTACAATCTTTAACATATCCTATACATATCTTCCACTTTTTTCCTACCTAGAACCATTATTAATATCCTGGGGAAAAGAGAACAAAAAAATGGTGGGATCAAATTCTTAGTAAGGTTAAACATGGAGAACAATCCATAAACATTTGAACGTAAAAACATGAACATAATGTTTAGACATCAAAATATTAAGTCATGAAATAAATCATAGTAGTTCATAAGGTATAGATCATAAAGGAACATTAGCCATGATAAAATAGAATTTGAATAAAACATGGAATTGTGGAAAAATAATAATCACATAATATTATTTCTATTGTATCCAAGGCATTGATTCCATGACCATCATAGTGGAAAAAGTCAATTACTGAACCAGTTTTACTTTCCTTTCCTACCATGTATTAAAGAACTAGATCTACTTTCTATTCCAGTCATGTATATCTCATGAGATATAAATATTTACCAATTGAATTGGAAGGAAACATAGGTCCCACTAGTCTCATAATGAAATCATTCTTACATGTGTCACACAAGCATAAATCTTTCATCATAGCATAACCTATGAAATAAAATGGGTTTCTTAAACATCACTGCACCATAATTCATATAAAATAAATGTATTTTAAAAAAAATAATTCCATCATAAACATAATAAAATCATACTAATAATAGGGATATAAACATAACTTTATTTAAATAGAATCATCTTATATAGAAAATAATTTTGATAAAAAACATGAATTTAATTCTGGTGGAAAATATCCTTTCTTCTTAAAAGATGTTTACTTTTCTCAAAATGTCATGAAATTTTAAAAGAAATAAATTTAGTTGAAAGTACACTTGAATAAATATAGAGGATGCTTCATGAAAATAAGATTTTATGAAGATGTTAAAATTAGTTCATGCCATATATGTTAAAAAACATTCTTCTTGTACTTTTTCTGTAAAAGTCAAAAAGTATGTCATAAGGTTAACAAAAGAAGGATTCCTTCCATACCATGTAGTAAAAACAAAAAATTGGTAAAAATGGATTCAAACATACATAGAATAATAGTAATCATTTTATGAAAACATTTTTATAAAACATGTACATGAATGATAAATATATCCCGAGTAAATAATGACGTATAAACAATCTCAGATAAAAATGAGATTGAAAATTATACCATACCTTAGGTCTGATATGAATTTTATGTATCTGAAACTCCTATATAATGATTTAAATAATGTTAATGATTTATTAAACAATCAAAATCATTCTTTTGATAACATTTATGATCATGTTTTCATCTGTTTGTTAGTAACATTTAATTATTACTCGTTATTCATGTATTAACTGCTTTTTGTTCATATGCATGCTTTTCTAGATAAGTTCTTAATCACATTTTAGGTTATTTTTATGTAATTTATATCTTGGTATTATAATAATATATATCATATTAATTCATTAAATTCATTTATATAATCATGCTTTAATGAATATTATGTATAACGAATCACATCGCACCATGGAGACGATAAGCCATACATATGCACGAGTGACGATATCATTCCCATAATTTTTGAATGGTATTGAAGTGGATGATGTAAAATATCTCAGAATAAATATATTTTTTTATTAATAAATAAATAAATAAATATATTTATATATATATAAATTCCATCATAATACCCATCCATGTAAGGTGGTGGTGAAAAAATAGATTACACCACGACATCGAGACTATAAGCCATATGTATGCCCACGTGGTGATTTCATTTAACATTGGATGTGTAGAAGGTAGAATATGGTTATTTTTTAATATTAATAACCACTATTTATGTATGTAATACCGGAGTTATAACTTTATAAATAAACTACTCATGAGGTTGAAGTATAAGAAGAAAAAAGTTTTAAATAATTGATAAATCATATTACCACTTCTTCGACCTGCCTCCTCTAAATCTCCTCTTAGAGCACTAGAGTTGGTCTTTGAAGATGAAAAGGACCTCTAGAATGTTTCTAGGAAATTTTAGAATGGAAATTGGAAGGGTATAGTTGATCTTGATGGCTCAAAATGAAGTGAAGAGTTAATAGAGGAAGTTCCCTTTTATAATTGAGGTCAGGGGGTACTTTTGGAAACCTAAAAAATATTAATTTATAATAAAATAAAACCCCACATAAAAACTTCACAAACGTTCCAATTTTAACTAGTAGATAAGATAGGGTTATAATATTATTAACTAATAAAATTTATACATGTTTTGATTTTATTTTAAACTGTATCATTGTGATTTATTCATATTTAATCTATTTAATTTTATTTGTGTTAATAATATTCTAAATATTAAATTGTTATAAATATTTTCTTATGTTTTGTGAATTGTATATAATTGGATAATTAATTACATTATTGACCATATAATTTTAAATTTTAAATTTTTAAATATTTTGGGTATTTTTAAATAATTTAATAATATATAATTGTTATAAAATATCAATAGTGTCAATTTTGACACTATTCAATTATTTGTCTTTAACTAAAATCCACACAAAATATACATATGAAAAAAATATTTAATACACTCCTTACATGTCATATTAACCTATAATATTTGTGGAGAACATTTATTAGTTTATATGATATTTAGTTTAATATTTTTTAAACCATTTATTTGATATTTATATCAATAAAATAATTTCTACATCACTATTGTGTCCTCATTAATGGTAATTATTTCATCTCAAAAAATTCTAAACAAATTCACATGATGTAGATAATTTCATCATATTTTTGGATACTATTTATGTTTGAAGTTTTATTATGTTTATCACTGTATTAAAATTATTATACTTATTAGATATATGTGAGTGACATGTTGTCACCTTCTTTTTTTTTAATTATAATTATATCACTTTCCTGAAAAAATCCATTAAATAAATAAATTCTAACGCATAGGTGATATTTTTTTACATTAATTTATCTAATAATATTTTGGAATGTTTTAGGGTAATATTATTATCTTTATCATATTGTTAGTTACACTAATTTATCTAATTTACCTTTAATTATGGTAAATAAAAATTACCGTAGTTACTATTCATAATATCAAAAAATAAAAGTAACATATTCACATAATTTATACCCAATGATTAAAAATATAGAATCCATTTTTTATAATTAGAAACAAATAATTTCCATAAATTAATTTTAAATTAATTCTCATTGTCAAAAACAAAAAGCGAGGTTTTAAGAAGTGAACACTTATCAAAAGATTGTCATTTGTTTATGTCCAATAAAATGTAAAATTACATCAAATGAAAAACATTATATTAAATTATAAAAAATAAACCAATTACACTTTAAAAACAATTAAAAATATAACCTAACTACATAAATAAATTAGATGAAATGATAGTTTTGAATTAAAATGCAGTATTTTCACTATTCATCAAAATATGAATTTCATTAAAAAAAATACCAAAATTTCAACCAAGTTAAATATTCTTGTCCTGATTACTAATAAGACATTTATTTCATCTTATATAATATATAAAAGTGTTAAAATATAGATTTAAAATTTTTTCTCTATCAAAAGGATGAAAAACTGCATTAAAAAAATAATTCTTTTATCCAAAAAATTAAATATTTTCTTATATCATGCTCTAGAAAATACATAAGATGAATATTAATGTTATATAAAATTTAAAATTTGGTTAATAATATTCATAAAATCTAGTTTATATCCCATTAAATAATAATATTTTAATAATATATCATTTTTAGTAAAACTCTGTATTTTTTACAATGCATGATATCGAGAAAGGTCACTCTTGTGTGTAAGGAAAGCCAAGTAAGTGTTATATTTAGTGAAAGAATAATTTGGTGTTCAAATATAATATACCCCCAACATAGTTATTTTATAAATTGATCAAAATCTATACTAATTGTTTCATGAAATTAATTCTATCAAAAGAACTCGAAATGGTGTGTAACCCAAGCCAAGAATAGTGTTGTGTATCCTGCAAGCTAATAGAGTGTTGCGTATAGCCCAAGCTAATCTTAGTATAGCGTAAAAAACCAAAAATAAAATAAATTAAAAGGATATATCTCATAAATTATTAGGGTTTTACATGAATATTCTAAAAGAAAGGTATAACTATTAGCTATGGATATATGATGAAGTAAAGATGAAGCTATTTTAGTTAAAAAATATAACAAAGGTGATGATATATAAATTATACATGATAAAAATATGGAATCATCCAATTCAAGCAAAGATGGAATTTTTTTCCATCACATCTAAGGTTAATAAAATAAGTGGTGGTTCAAAATATCATTGGAGATTAAGGGAAACATGTTCAAACCAAAAGAACGTCGAGGGGAGTATCACATACCTCTTTGTTTCCTAGGTTGACAGAAAAAATGATTGAAAATATTTGGATAATCAAGAGTGGATTAATTCTACAAAGAAATAATTTGATCAAATTAATAAAAAATTAGAATTAGGATCTAGTACCCAAACTTGAGGAAAATAATGTGATTGGAACAATGTGGGTTTTCTAGAACAAGCAGAATGAAATATGAGATGTAGTAAGAAACAAGGAAAGAATGATTTTCAAGGGATACTCATTGGTTGAAGGAATTTATTTTTATGATATATTTTCCCCCATATAAATAATTGAAAAAATTATAATCATTATTTATTATTCTACACAATAAGGATATAACATATTCCAAATGGATGTCAAGTCTTCTTTTTTTAACGAGGAGCTGGAAAAAGAAGTATATATTGAGAAAAAAGTGGTTTGTTTCTTGTAAAATAATTTAAATATGTCAGTAAATCAAATAAGGATTTATTTATGATGTTGTAGGCCCCTGGTGTGTAGTATTCCAATATGGATTCAGGTTTAATGAATATCTAATTCATGATGGAAATAGTGGAAAACATCCTTTACATAAAAGGAAATCAAGAGGTTTTACTCATTGTAATTTTTTTATTGATGATCTCAAATTTTATGGGAATAATGAAGTATATTGTAGATAATTTTCCAATGAAATTATGATGTTGTATTAAATTTTCATGTCATAAGAAATGTGATACCTTTATGGCATGAAAATTTATCAAGATAAGGATCAAAATTTTGTATCACAAGAATAATATGCCAAGGAATTATTTAAAATTTTATCATGTATTATACAAAATATATTTCCATACATTTATCAATGGGAACAATGGTATTTAAGGATTAATTTGTAATGAATATTGATCCTAAATAATGGACTTCTGAATATTTTTGCACAACTGAATATTTTTGGTAAGAAAGATTTAGAATGGGGAGGTTTTGTTAATGATATAAGATCTACATCTGGTGGAATTTTATTTTTTAGAGAAAGATGTGAAAGTTTGAATACAAATAAACAAATTTTAGTAAATATAATCATAGGAGAAGATGAATATATAGTTGGTACTAAATCAATAGCATAATTAATGGGGATAAATACATGATAAGAAGACTTATTGGTTGATGTAAAGCTACCCCTTTCTCTTAGGTTGTGATAATCAAAGTTATATCAATCTCACAATGAATATAGTACAACATTAAATTTATAATAAAATGATATCAAATATCACTTTATCAAAGATCATATTGAATGAAATTAACTAAAGAAAGTGTTTTCACCTATAAAGTAGAAGGTTGTTGAGAACTTCACTAAAAATTTTATGAAGGAAAAATTTTATAATCTGAATTTCATTATGGGCATTCAACCTCAATATCTTCAATTGTAAAAGTGCGTTCCCAATAAGAATATTAAATAGATTTTTTTACGGCCATATCATTTATTTATCGAGTAATGATGATGTATTCTAACCACAATTGTGTTGATATTACTACATCCACTATTTACACAGTAATTTCCATAAATTATTTTTCATATCAACAGGTTATCACAGTTCCTGACTATAATGAGAACCTAGGGATAACATGACATTAATATTAAACATATTTTCTATAGTATTGATATATCATACTGAATGTACATAAATCATGTATGACTATTATGTGATATGGTATCCTAACCATTGAGACTTATCCTCATGATGATTGCTCTTTGTGATCTCGAGAAAATGATATTGTGAGGACTGACATGTTAATAAGAACACTATATGTTTCATGATTCATTGTTAGTTTTTATCTATGCACACTTGTATTGCTCTCAAGACTTTTAATCATCATCAAATGTGTACTATTTGATCATATACATTAATTCAATATTAAATCCACTTAATTTATGTTGTGGTGATGTAGAATTCATTTGGTCTGTCATTGGTAGTATGAAACTGATTGAATGATCAATATAATTTTTGTCACAACTGAAAGGATAAGACATCTTTAGCCTAGTTAAGCAGGATAATAGTGCCTTTATTAAATCCATGACCATGGTGATAAAGGTTGATTATTTCTAGAAAGATCACAAACAAATAAATCAATAAAGTATGATGACATGAAGTGTGAATCATGATTTATGAGATATATTGAGACAAATAGATTATATTAAACAGCGAATTTTTTGTAGATGTTATTGTTGCTAGGACTAATCATTATCTCATTATTGAACTAGATGAGCTATTAAAATCTACTCCAAGATTGTGAGTAGTACTCACTTCTATCTTGATAAGGATCTTGAAGGTCACACACTAAGCCTATTCAAGAGTCTAGCCTATTCTAAATGAATATATGTTTATGACATGGTGGGACCCACCATAGGGTTTGAGTTATGTCCATGTTTGAGGAATCTCCTATAAATTAATAAATTAAATATTATTAATTTTTAGTAATAATTTTATAATTTATTTACTCACTATATTTATAAGTAATTAAGTGAATAACTAATAAATGTTTTTTGAATGAATATTTTTGGTCATGGTTCGTTAAGTATTTAATGGGAGAAGTGAGTCATGTTAATGACTTAACATTGATCATGTAACATATTTTTTTACGAGTATTTGATTAAATTTAAATTACATTTATGATATAGTAAATAAGTGGGTCTGCTAGAAATCCATTATGTTATGAAACATTCTTCCTCAAATGAAGATTTATTCAAAGCCTGGTCAAGTTACCCCTGTAGCTTTAGGGGATCTCACTTCTACTTGTTTTAATGGTATTTCTAATTTCATATGAAACAATATTTTCCTATAATGGAGATATGGTAGATTTTCCCCAATATTACCTTACTGTTTCAAAACCCCTCAGTCATTAGACTTCTTAAAAACCTTGTTGGAAGATACTAGTGCTCAGATAGCCACACCGAGTCTATCTTTCAACCTATTAACCTGCGTGTCTATGTGAAAATGGATGTGTCTAGAGTTTTGTTTGATTATGTTTAGTTTACAGATGGTGATGAGTACCGGTGAAAATAGTGTGTGGTCAAAAAATCCTGGACATAGTTCTATTCTATCTACAAACATTTGGGACACTCGATGGCTAACTGTCGATGGTGGTCTCAGTTTCCTACAAAGAAGATGGGTATGTGAAATGATAAGGAACTAGAGTTTTGTGTTGTGGAAGGTTTTTTATAACAGATGCCAATATATGTGGAGTGTATTTTATGGGGCGTGAATCCGCCAGTGAACGATGCATTCAACAGATTGTGGAAAGATCTAGGAATTCCTCAGTCTCAGCAGCCTATTTATTTAGGTAAAGAGGGGTATGTGGAGGAGGAGTGACCTGTCAGTGCCTCATACACTGAGGTTGTGCGTTTAGGGATTAGTAATAGTGATAATGGTCTGGAAAAGGACTCTAACTTCATCTGGTTCAGGAAGGGGCTGAGTGACCCTAAAACTTCCATGAATCTTTCATTAGTGAAATTGATCTTGGAGGTGGAGTTCTCTGTTGGTGTTTTAGACTCTCCTCCTGATGGTCTCCAAGGTGTCATAAGGCATACCTTTGATGTGGAACCGAAAAGGGTGAATTATGGAGGTCTCAAGACTCCTACAGATGGTTGAAATGATGAAATGGTGAGAATATGGAATGAGTTCGGTGTTAGAATCCATGATGAGTCTCAAAAGACACTTAAAGAGAGTACTCATATATATTGAAATGTTCTGGAATAGGAAATATGAGGATAGGCCTTGATTAGGAACATTCCTATGGTGGTGAATGGTCTTGTGCTAGGAATCTGGTTTGGGGTTCTATCCCATGATGATTTGGTTAGATATTATAGGGATGAGAAAAAGGTCCTTGGGAATGGCTCTAGTGATGAATGTTCCAGCAAATTTGAAGGTGACATATAGGATGAGGGTTAAGATAGTAGGCACCCAAGCCTGATGAGAAGTAAGAGCTAGAGAGTAATTTTCAAAGAATGTAAGGATTAATCTTATCCACCTATGTGAGTAGAGACCAGATCTATGAAGAAATATTAATCCAAGAAGATGGTTAGTGATAAACACATATCAACGATGGATTTCATGCAGATTTCTGCTGCTATACATGAATAATATTTGTAATTGATCATTATTTCGTATGAGATAATTGTTGAAACTGTTCTGACAATTACTTATTCTGACAAAGAATCTGAAAGAATGAAGAAAATGGTTCTAAGGGTGGATACTAATGAGAAGTAGGGAACCTAGATTGATAAATAAGACCTTATTTTATGAAGGGGCTTCAACAAGGGAAAACAAAACATTAAGGATTACAAACAATCATGGGACTAGATGGATTCAGGGTTCCAAGATCTTCTGATGGTGGAACTTGACACTCAGGTAAACTCAATCTTATTGAATATATTTAGAGAGACTAAATATAGTAGATTGAAATTGTACTTTAATTGCACATGTATTTATTTTTTTATTGAAATATATTTTCTCAGTTTTTCATTAAAAGTGTTTGTTAATAAAAATTTTAATTTTGAGTATTTTATAAATAAGATATCTGATAACCCTGATCCAAGATCTTCATCTCGGATCGAAGGTACATTGATCAGGTGATCACATGGATGTCAAAAGTGACTTAGATTCTATATGATAACACCTAGAAACCAAATATCAACACACTGATAGTCTCTTGAAGTGCATGTGGATAATATAAAGGGTTATTGGTTTGGTTTCTTTGAGTGACGATCTCTAACAGTGAGTGAAACATGATTCAAATTCAAATTTGAAGCTATGTGGTTTCAATTTAATTTTCATTTTCTATTATTCATGTTAAATTAAATTTCACCTGATCTGTAGATGAATCATGGATGGTGTGTATTATATTTTATGTTTCAATATAAATCTGATCCTAAAACTTTTAATATACCACATTCGACACTTCTACCAAATTATGGAGTTCCTTCAATTGGAATATGAGAGGGGTGTGAATTCATTTAAGATGAATTATAAATAAATTTCTATTTAGTTAAGAATAGGGAATCACTATGGTCTCTCTTCCACAAATGAAACATCGATTAGAGATCATATTATTAAGTTATGGTCATCCAAAGTTAAAAAAAATGATTGATCAATCTTAAAACCAAGATCCCCCCCACATATATATATAAACACACACACACACACATCCCTAGTGTGGGATTATTTGGCTAATGAATGATGAAAACATATAAAAAGTGATGGATGGAACCCTACCCGTGCGGGATCCATCCGACCATGATTTATTATCAAGGAAGTCCGAGTTAATATGGAAATAATTTAAAAATATATTGATATATATATATATATAATTCATAATATATATATATATATAGATATATATATATATATATATATATAAATATAGGCGATGAGTGTGGAATGAGTTCCACACTACTGCTCAACTTTTATAAATCCAATTTAAGATTTTTAAAAGTATATATATATATATATTATAATATATAATATGTGTGTGTGTGTCTAGATAACTTAAAGGGAAATGGATTTCTATGGGAATTGATAAAAATTTTCTTTAGTCATGCAATATATTTACTCATTTTGAAGGGTTTACTTTCGAAAATTAAAAATTATTAGGGGGATAATTTGGCCACTAAGGTGAATGCCAAGAACCAAATAATGGGTATTGGGGAACACCCATTATTGAAAATGGCTTTCTTTTTTAGAAAATGGCAGCCACCCCACTCCTTATGTGATATAAAACCCATTTAGGGATTTAGAAGTGGATAATTATAAAAAAAATATTTTTTTATTATTTTTATGTAGTTCCACATCAGGTCACCCTACTCCCTACCCGTGAACATGGTGCAAAAGCATGCGTGCACCCCCAACTGGAACCCCTATCATGTCATACAGACCCCAGGTAGTCCAAGATGAGTGTTTCCCAAACTTTTCATCCTTTATAATTATCCCTTCCCAAACCGAAACTGCTCCATGGGAGGTTAAAAATTCCTATGGTCTCGAATAATTATATAAAAATTTAAAAATATAATAAAAAATACACCGATTTTAAATAAATATTTTATGGGACCGTGCAATAAGAGTTTGTGAATTAGAATTAAATAAAATTTAGTTTGATGAATAAAAAATTACCTCAATTTTATTTTATCATAAATTTAATTAATTTACTCTAGTTAATGCATACCGAATGATAATGAGCCTCAAAAAAATCATTACATGTAATTTCCCTTAATCCATCACTTTCTCATGTGGACAAAATAGGTTAGTTACAAGAACTTAAGCACACCTCTCCATATTACAGAGGCTTCTGACTAGCAGTAGGGGTGTGAATATTATTGTGGAGAGACTATACCCCAAGGTACAAAGTTACAATATAGTGAAATAAAATATATAAATAAATATTAGAGTAACAAAAATAGTATATATAGTAAAATATACATATGAAATGAAAATAGAATAAGAAATAAAATAAATAATAGTGAACCATATAATGACATGATCAAATGTATCTAAATGTCTGAATAAATGTAATACCAAGAAAGAACTAGATAAATTAAATAAACTCAAATGACCCCGGTCTCAAACCCCATGTTGGTTCCATCTCTAAACACAAACCCATAAATCAAAAAACAATCATCAACATGGTCCCTTTCCCTTATACAAACCTGCATCTATGTAATCTTCTCAGGTACCAAATGGTGAATTAAATAGCGTGTGAGTGAAAATCAGTAGTTCAACACCATAATGTCTAAAAAAAATTAGTCTAATAATATGTTCATGCAATATAGCTATAAAAAGGTGTATTAATTAATCAATTTAATTTAATACAATAATCATTCGCATTCAGCACCATTCCAAAAAAGTTCTTGGCATGTGGCA
Source organism: Viscum album (assembly GCA_963277665.1). NCBI lineage: Eukaryota > Viridiplantae > Streptophyta > Magnoliopsida > Santalales > Viscaceae > Viscum > Viscum album. Next base: position 1,677,357,192 of record OY728163.1, on the reverse strand, counting down.
CAACAATTCCAACCATAACCACAAACCCATAAATAATCATATAATCGGAAGAAGAACTATGTATAATCATTTCATAATACAATCATATCCCTCTATATAAGTATTTCATAATATGTTCGTAACACTCTATATAAGTATTTCAACATTTAGGAGCATCGCTCTATATAATCATTTCAACATGAAACTAGGCCAAGCTTGCTATATAAGAATTAAAACATAAAACTAGTCCTAGATCACTATATAATAATTATTGCATGAAACTACTCCATTAACTCTATATAAGTATTATAACATGAATCACAACACAAGTCACAATGAAATGGATATCATGATATCACATTATAACCTTCAATGGTTAATTCTGATAATTACCATTTCTATTTCAGTTACACATTCATTTTATCAAATTAACATTTGTCATTTTAATAAAAATAATCCATTACCTAGGTGATTATATATTATGAAATCAACTAATGTCTCATGTCATGATAAACAGACATTAAAACATTATCCAATTCTTTATTATTCAAGTTTTCACTCACCCAAAGGGTATCCATAAGTTAAGATGAAAAATATATGAATCCAAAGGGATCTATGTAATAATCCAACAAATGACATACCATAATTAATTATTAAATTAATTTACTACACATGTTGTGTTGGATAAAATCATAATATTTTATATAATTGATAATTAAATAGACCATGAGGATATGTTTTAGACTAACCATCTTTTAGCTAGTGATCATGAAAATACTTCCAACCACAAAAACATATAAGAATGAAGATAAGTAATAATACAAGAAGAAACCTAGATCATAAAAGATAAATATAAACACCCAGAGAAATCACATTCAAGTTATTCCACTATTAAAATTGGAGAAAAATGTATGTGAAAGTAAAAAAAAAGAAAAATATATCATAGAAGATTGATCTCTTGAACGGGATGTCTAGAATGGTGGAAGGTCATCTAAAATCACCTAAAACTTATCTAGGTTTTGATAGAGGATGGATGTTTTTAATTGTAAAAAAAACATAATCATAAATCAAAACCTATGACCACTAATAATGATAAATATATGTTGTGTAAATGTATTACATATTTTTTAATTCTTGATTTAGGAATACACTAAAATTTAAATTGCCTGAGGTGATATTAACCTTTCTCGAACCTTACATGTCATTGTTTCTTCTGAAAATGAGGATGACCTTTTTTGTTTAAGGTTCAAACTTTCCAATCAGTTTGTAACGAGTTTATTCATAGAAACAGAAACATCGAATGATTCTATATCCATTTGGGCCATCTTTCAAAAGGTAGGTGCCCATTAGTTGTGAACTGCTGAGGCTTATGAATTTTCATTGGTCGAGAGGATGGGAGTTCATACTCATCACACCTTCTTGAGGGGAATTATTGTCTACTCTAGGACTCTATTATAGATTTGAGTTATGTTCGTGAATCCTTATCAATTTACCAATCATGAAAATGAGATTTTCATTTAGATCCTGCAATCAACGATTGATATGTAAGAGATTTAGAGAATCTTTTATATGTTTTTGAGGTTCTTCATAAATAGAGAATCATCTATATGAATTACTGATTCTTAGTCAATGATATCCTTACATACATTATATATAACTCCCTTGGTCATTATGATGACTATACTAGTTTTAAATCCACTCAGTGGGGCACTTGATGTTTATTGTCATTCAGGAAGACAAGGACTATTTTAGAGTTGGGATTGTACCCGAAGATGGGCTACCTATGTATCCTTGTTTAGAAAAGGAATCATAACCCACGTAGTTCAAGTGAAGAAGTATGATGTTCATGCATGATTAATGGCTCAAAGAGAGATTCCATAATTACTTTTAACTCAAAGATCACATGAGTCATGCTCTATGTGAGAAAAAAGAGGTATCCGTAAAACCTGAAGATTGTGCCACGAAATATGCAATCATAAGAAATAATGTGGGTTTTACGTATGTATGACCGCCCAAGATAGTTGAGGATCGTGACTTAATTCAGGGAAGAAAACCAGAAGCAGTGTCCATAAATGTATATCTGCTTTATAGAGATTTGGATACTTAACTTAGGGTTTACTCATGAGAAGGATGCCCAAATTAGAGGGGACTTATGATTGGGTTTTATTACTAAAAAGGAATCCAAAATCAAAAGAAATTATGACTGGGGATTAATCTTGAGGAGGATGTCCATATTAAGGGGATTTGTAATTTGGGGCTTGCTCTTGAAAAGGAGGCCCAAGTTAAGAGAAATTATGACTCAGGTGTACTCCTAAAAAGCAGGACCAAGTTAAGGATACTTGAGACTTGGGGCTTACTCCTAAGAAGGAGGCCCATGTTAAGGATACTTGAGACTTGGGGCTTACTCTTGAGAAGGAGGCCCAAATCAAAAGAACTTCTCAGAATTCCTTTTAGATAAGGAAGTCAACAAAGTAACCATGCCATAAATAGCTTTGAAGAGGGTTTTGAAGGCTATATCTTGAAGAGGAGAGATGCATTTGAGGAAAGGAAGTTAATTGGAAGGTGACACGCAAGTACTGTTCTGGAACAAAAGTCCTGTTCGCGCAAGTATACTTGTGTGACATCAGTTCACTTGGGTGACGGAGAACCTGTAGGGTAATACTTGGGAGAGACTTGGCTCAAGTACTTAGTGTTATCTCTAGATGCTTCTAGAATGGCGGCGCACAAGTTTCCATGAGAGGACAAGGTGGCACACAGGTGTCTTCATTTCCCTGAAGGGTTGGACACTTAGGCGCACATGTATTAATGAGTTCCAAGACATAGGCCATATTCTCCCTCTTAAGAGCTTCCATTCTAGGTAAAGAATTTCCTTAGAATTGTTTGGAAGACTTCAGACAGAGACTTGGGTGACCAGAGCTTGAATTTTAGTTTTGGAGAATTCGTCCATGAAATGGGGGGCCCACAGGGGGTATTTATAGGCCACTTGCGGTTTGAGAGACAAAGGAATAGGGCGCCCAAGTGACTTGTGTGACCCATAGGTGGCGCGCAAGTATACTTGCGCGACCAAAATGAAACTTGTGCGACCCATGCTTAAAGGGTTCTTTGTTCATGACTTTGTCAAATTTTTATGTTCTTCAAAGGATGAATCTCTTTGTGCTTAAGGTATTCTCCTTTTTCATTTGTTAGTCTCTGTGATGGAAAGGAGCGTCAACAAAAGTACCCCCTTAGGGTTGGATCTGAGAAAAGAAGAGGATTTGACTCTGAGGAAAAGGAGAAACCAAGGTCCAGCGGATGCACCTTAAGAAACAGTTAGATGCTGTTACTGGGGAACCCGACCAGTTTAGAAATTCACTTGAATAAGTTCGAACGAATGGTATGAAAGACATTGTAGATGCCAAGAAAGAACTCCATCATGCTAAAAAGAATGAATTTAGTCGAGTGAATGAACTTCAAGTGGATGCCGATGAAGATTGAGATGCCGTAAATCAAATGAAGAGTTATGTGTAAAGCCTCTTTTAATTCTTGAAAAAGAGAAGAGACTCCAGTCTATGGATGATCTTCTAAATCTTGTGTATCAATGAAAATGACTTTCATCTTCAATCATTTGTTCCTGCATTATCTTACTACCTGCTTCAAATTTTTACCTAAGCTAATGGGCCTAGTAAGCATAGTTTAATTGTTTATAGGATTATAAAAATAACCCTACAAACATTGAATTTTTTTTGTTGCTCAATATTGCCTAAATCATACAAAATGTACGTTTAGCAAGATGGGACTCGACTTGTGTTTAGTTTTCCTGTCTCTAGTTGGCAGTTTAAATTCATGCTTGACAGACATAAAAAGGCTAATGTTTAATGTTGAATAGCTTTGATCGAATGAATTAAAATTGACTCAATTCCTTGATAATTTATCTGAAAATATATTACCACATTCATGTATGGAGGAAAACATGTAAACTATGAATTAAAAAAATTTTAATCTTAGGAATTATATGAAAAGAGGGATAAAAGGCATTAGAGGAAGTATTACCTAAGAGTGAAGTTACTACCATCTAACAAAACTATTAGGTGGTTGAATTATGTAGGGCCACTTAAGGGAATTGGATGCATAGTCAAATAATAGCATCTTTTGGATGATAGGTCCATTATGTAGACTACTAATGCAAGGGCACCTAGGGGCATGTGCTGCATAGTCAGGAAAATGAACTCTCAGAAATTTTATTTTTCTATTGCTAAAAATCCAGTAAATGTTTATGGAGATTCAAATTTTCCAAAGCATGGAGTCTTCTATATGGAAAGAGGTACTTGAATATGGAGAGAATATTTCCAATCAAGATTGTCAAAGAATTGGATAAATATCACCCATGTAAAAATATGACCCAAATGTAGGGAAAGTAAATAAAAACCATAGACTTAAATACTTTTAGATCATGAAAAAGAGTATGGGAAAAATATGGTAAGGATGAATATTTTTGCGGATCCCTACATATTGTCATTAAGAAAAATAAGGACAAAAGATGTTTTTCTCCCAAGAATGAAGTTACCACTGTTTGAAAAACCCATTAGGGGGTTAAATTATGTAGGAAAATTTGAGGGACTTAGCTGCATTTTCAAATAATAGCATCTTTTGGCTGACAGGTTCATTATGTAGACTACTTATGCAAGGACGCCTAAAGTCATGTGCTGCATAGTCAGACAAAAGAATTCTCGGGTATCAGACATTTTGTGACCAGAAGTCAAGAAAAGGGTTATGGAGATCTGGAAGTATTTATGGTTAGGAGTATGACACATAAAAATGGGAATTTTCCAATGCATGAAGGAGATACACATAACAATGCTTACCATAATCAAGTTGTGGCTAGTTCCTGAATTGAGGCGATGGACTTCAATACGTATCCCATAAGGATGGTAATCAAGCCATACTTATTTCTTGAAATACAGTTTAATGTCATGTGGGACGAGAGTGTAAGAGATCTTAGTTTAGGGTCATAGATCTCAGACCATAATGAAGACTACACATATAAAACTTATGTGAATGAAGACTAGGGTTTTCATACCACATTCATGTTTTCACAGGGGGACTTTTCAGCCAAGGGACTGAAAGTGGAATTTGGGGTTAGGCCCAAAGACTTGGGGCTGGATTCGAGGGATGCTTGAACATTCATACGTATCCTATAAGGATAGGAATCAATCCATACAGAGTTCTTGAAATACCTTCTATACAGATTTGGTTCGTACAAGTGAAGGGAGAAAAGGAACCTTAGTGCAATGATGGTTGGATCCGAGATTAAAGGTTCGAGATTTTCCATGTATGCACATAGTCTTTGAAATATAACATGATTTGAGATAAATGTCAATAATGATTCCTTCTCAGGTGAGGGTGTCATAGAATTTTGTAGTTTATTTTCGTACATAAAAAAGTGAGAATAGTTTAAGGTCATATGCATTGACCGATGATGCACAGTTTAGCTTCATGTAGCTAGGACGTATGGCTATACAGTTTAATGTCTTTGAGTGAGGAAAATGGGGGACTGTATAATTTAATGTCGTATAGCAAGGACGATGGTTAACCAATGTGAAGATATTGGTTTTGGGGGCGGATTCATGAATCAACATCATATGTGTAGAGGTGAACTGATGTGAAGATATTGGTTTTGGGCTTGAACCTCAGGAGGTTTCCTATGTACCCAGCATAGAAGGCAAGGATCAAATTACTCATAGTTCTATTTAAGAATGAATTGGTGATCAAGTTGTTCTTTAGGACAACAACCTAAAAATGGTGTTGGGACTTACAAATGGTTAGCGGCCCAAAGATGATGTTATGGTTGAAGTTTAATCTAAGCTCAGGTGAGTCATACTCTGTGTGAGAAACAAGAGGTAGAAATAACCCTAACGATGCACAGTTTAATGTAATGTAGGACATATAAGGGACTGTACATAGTTTAATGTCATGTTGGATAATGAAGCACCATGCAGTTTAAAGTCTTGCAGTAAGGACTAAAGGGACTATGCAGTTTAAAGTCTTGTAGTAATGAATATAGGGGACTATGCAGTTTAAAGTCTTGCAGTAAGGACTATAGCAGACTATGAAATTTAAAGTCTTGCAGTAAGGAAAATGGGGGACTTTATAGTTTAATATTATATAGCAAGGACGATGGTGAAACAATGTGAAGATATTGGTTTTGGGGGTGGATTCACGAATCAACATCATATGAGATGGAGGTGAATTGATGTGAAGATATTGGTTTTGGGCTTGAACCTCAGGAGGTTTCCTATGTACCCAGCCTAGAAGGTGAGGATCAAAGTCCGCGTAGTTCGATTGAATAATGAATTGGTGATCAAGTTTTTCTTAAGGACAACGATCTAAAAATGGTCTTGGGACTTATACATGGTTAGTGGCCCAGAGAGGGTGTTATGGTTGAAGTTTACTCTAAGCTCATGTGAGTCATACTCGGTGTAAGAAATAAGAGGTAGAAACAACCCTAATGATGCACAGTTTAATGTCATGTAAGACATATAAGGGACTGGACATAGTTTAACGTTATGTTTGACAATGAATGACCATGAAATTTAATGTCTTTCAGTAAGGAAAATAGGGGACTATGAAGTCTAAAGTATTGTAGTAAGGACAATACAAGACTATGTAGTTTGAAGTATTGCAGTAAGGACTATAGAAGACTATGCAGTTTAAAGTCTCGTAGTGAGGACTATAGAAGACTATGTAGTTTAAAGTCTTACAGTAAAGAATATAGGGGACTATGCAATTTAAAGTCTTGTAGTAAGGACTATAGGGGACTATGCAGATTAAAGTTATGTAGTAAAAACTATATGAGACTATGCAGTTTAAAGTCTTGTAGTAAGGAATATAAGAGACTATGCAGTTAAAATTCATGCAATAAAAACAGTTGTTCTAGACCTTTGTCTCTTCCTCTAATTCCTCTATTTAGATACAGGGAACTTAGGATCATCAAGATCAAAACTGTGACTGGAATATGGATCCGTTAAGTGAATCATGTTAAAAGAACAAAAGATCAACTCTTCATCTGATGAAGACTCTATCGGATGAACCATTTCAGGTTGTGCCGTTTGGTGGGGTGGTTCCCATTGCTTTGAAGTAGACGGAATAAAATCTTCTTGAGTCAAAGACAACTTAGGATTTGACACGAGCTCATCTTCTTCTGACTACTCTTCTTTATTCGAATTATGCTACCTCTTTGATGATTTTTCTTTTGACGAAGGGGGTTTTGCTGTAGCATTCATAGCAGAAGACACAACTGGTTTCTTCAATTGCATTTGTAAAACTTCATGAGTTCTGTTGATCATTTTCCTGACCATCCAATCATCATATTTCTGTGCATTTTTTCTTTTGACTTCGTGCCACTCACCTTTTCTTCTAGATCTATAGCAGTAACACATGCTACCTGGGCTGCAGAACCTCTCAGTTTTACTTGTCCCAAGTCCACCACCTTTTGCAGATAATATTTTAAGAAAAAACACTCTTGAATGGGATTCCCCAACATTTGATGAAATGTGAAATAGTTGGGAAGGTCTTCATCTCCTTCTTTGTTCGACCTTTTAGGACTTGGAAACTAAACCAAATTATTTTCCAGAGCTGAAATGAATTAACCAGAAACATGTTCATTTCAGAAAGAATATACTTTATTCCTTAACTCTTCAAATTGTTTCCATCCTTGATCTCTTTGATCATCTTGATGATAAGTCCTCTGTTGTTGACACTTAGAAGGTGGAGCCATTCGATAAGATGAAGGATTTGAAGTGGAAGCAGGTACATGTGTTTGTTTAAGTGTAACTGTAGCACTCTATTCTCTCCCCATTCTCCTTCCTGGAGCTGTTGGAATTACACAAGTTTTAGCCTTAGTCTCTATAATAGAATCTTAGATATGTTGAGCAATTGAAGTTAGGTCTGGAAACCCTCCTGTGTATTTCACATGGATCAACGGTGTGTGTAATTCGTCAAGGAAATTTGCCGCAGTGATTGGAAACAACTCTTCTTAAGGGAGTCCTAATCATAAGGAATATGTTAATCCCTTCCAACGAGCAATGAAATCTGAAACACTTTAATTTTACCTTTTCTAACAATTTGTAAGATCAAAACCTCTCATCTTTTGAAATGGAGAGCCAAATTGAAGAAGGAATCGTTGACGGGGATCTTACCACCTTGTAATTGACCGAGACTGAAAACTTGTATACCAGATAAAAGTAATCCCTTATAATGACTACACAAAACATCTGAGATTCACTGCTTCTTTTTGTTGTGGAGTTCCCATAATAGGATGACAATGAGAAACAAAATGTGTTAAGTGTTGTTCTGGGTCTCCCGGACCATTAAAAATTGAGAATGTGGTATTCGAAAAATTTGTTGGGGGAGGTATCGCATTAGCCCATTATGGGTAAGATTTCTTTTCTGGTTGAACTTGTGTACATTTTCCTTCAATAGCTTCTAACCGAGCTATTAATGACTCAATGGTAGTTGTTAAATTTTTAGAAACATTTGGTTGAGCTTGGTGTTGAGTCAATAAGGTTTTCCTTATGACTTTTTCATTCCTTCTTGTTTTGAAAATCACAAACACCTTATCCATAAGGAAAATTGCTTTCTTAAGAAAAATTGCTTTCTTAAGGAAAATTTCTTTCTTAAGGAAAATTGCTTTCTTAAGGAAAATTGATTTCTTAAGAAAAATTGCTTTTATAAGGAAAATTGATTTTATAAGGAAAATCGATTTTGTAAGAAAAATTATCCTTATCATATTTTCATCCATATTTTTTCTTAAGCATGAGATTTAGATTCATTTCTATTTTCTCGGAATTTATTGAAACTTTGATATGAAGTATTCTGTTTTAGGATCCGAATTCTGGATAAGAACTGTAAGGAAGTTTCATTCCGAATTCCGGATACGAACTCTAATTAAGTTCTACTCCAGATTTAGGATAACGAATTATTATGAAGTTCGATAACGAATTCTCACTACGAATTCTAATGACCAACTCTCATTCCGAATTCTCATTCCGAATTCTCTTATTAAAGAGAATCTGATTATCTTTGTTTTATACACTCTGAATTTGTTCAGACTCCGAAAATTATTATTTTTTGGTTAGACTTCGAACTTTCATTTTGGTTATGCCTTTATATTTTGACAACTCTTTATTATTTTCCTTACCCTCTGAACCTTCACTCTGAAGCTTTAATTCCGGACTTTTGAGTTAGAATTAAAACGATGTCGTACATTCTGTTACTCTTGTTTTGTTATAAAACGATGTCGTCCATTCTGTTATAAACTAATCATTGGCTAAGTGACACGTGTACAGGTCCCTCCGATTTTTAAGGAAGATATGACCTTTGGGAAGGAGGCCGACCTTACCTATAAATAGGAGCTCATTTGAAAGAGATCATAACACACAAAAACGATTTTTATGACATTGTGCATACATGCTGTTGAAGTGATTTCTAGAGAGAGAGGCTCTTATTATCTCTCAATGCTTCGTGCGACTCCGAATGTTGGTGACTACATTCGAGGACTTCCGGGGATAGGAAGACAGAGGTTTCCAAAACCTTAAAGTTGAGGGCTTCCTTGCTGAGGAAGACAGAGGTTTCCAACTACCATGAAGTTGAGGGCTTGCAGGGATAGAAAGACAGAGACTCCGATCTTCATATCGAGGGCTTACCCTGGTGTGGGTAAGACAGACTTGCTTGAAAGTATAAATCAAGGGACCTTTATCCAAGTTTGTTGGATACCCTTCTCTTTGGGTTAAAAGACTTATATCTTGTTACTTGTAGTTCTACTACGTGTTTATATTCCGCTGCATTTTGTATTATAAGGAAAGTATAACTTTTATATACTTTCTTATTTGTACTCTGTTTCATTTAGATTCTATACGCTTTAAGGTAGAATCTCATATTGTAATCTTTTATTATGTTTAAATTTCCGGAACCATATTTCCGAAACCTACTTTCAGAATCTTTTTCCTAGTTTTCATTCAGTGTTAGAGGTGTTGTGAATTTTCTTACTTTAACTTTGTTAAACTTAGTCCTTTCATTTTCTTAAGGAAAACATAGTTATTCATAACTAATTTTAAAGGTTCCAAAGGAATTTTTAAAGTATACAATTCACCCCCTCTTGTATATTGAGCATCTACATCACTATTTCGATCCTACAATTGGTTTCAGAGGAGGTCTCTGAAATACTTATACTTATGAATAAGTTATTCTTTCTCACTTTTCCATTCCGAACTTTCCCATTCCGAAATTTCCCAATCCGAACTTTGTGATTCCAAACTTTTGCTACTAACAAGTTTGTGTATCGAAGGTTTCTAGTATGGCAGGAGTCAATGTTGGTTCAATTGATAATCTGAATCCTACAAGACAACCAAAATTTGATGGTAATGATTATGAATACTGGAAAGATCGCATGAAGACTTTTCTTATCAATACTGGAGTAGAAAACGTTGTTATGCTTACTGGAGATTATTAAATTCCCGACAAGGAAGTTAGAACTTTTACTAACCAGGAAAAGCAAGAATATAAACACAACTATAAGGTACGAAATACTTTACTTTGTTCAATGACTAGAAATATATATAGCCAATTTTCTTCTTGTGAAGCATCTAACTGTATCTGGAAGAAGTTAGAAGTTACAAACTTTGGGACTTCTAAGGTGATTGAGACTAGAAGAGCTATGCTTAGAGCTGAATATCATGGCATCAATTTTCCTTATGGTGAACCAATATGTAAAGTTCAACAAAGATTTATGACTATCATCAACAGTCTACAGTCTATGGGAGAGAAAGGTCTAGATGATGAATCTCTTGTGGATAAGATAATTGATATTATTCCAAATGAGTGGGAATCCAAGAGAACAGCTATAGATGAGAACAGGAAGGTCACTCAAATTACTCTTGATGAGCTATTTGGAACTCTTCTACAACATGAGACAAGAATGAAGAGAGATACTGACAACATCAAAAAATGGAAATGTTACTGTTGCTTTTACAACAACTTCAAATCAGATGAAAGCTATGACCCCTGAGAGAGTAACCAGATCCAAGTCTAAGAAAGTTATTTTCCAATCTGAATCTAGTGAGAGTGATGTCTCAAAAACTGATCTAGCAAATCTTGCTCGAAGGATGAACAAGATAGCTGGCCAGAGAAATTTTCAATCTAAGTATAAGAAAAAGGAAAGGAAAGATAAGAAAGATGGAGAAGTTACTTGCTATGAATGCAAGTGAGATGGACATATTAGACAATATTTCCCTTTGCTCAAGAAGAAAGAAAGGAAAGAAAGACATTTAGACAGGAATAGAAATAAGTATTATAAAACCAAAGCTATGAAAGTTCTGAAAGCTAATGACACCTGGAGTGCCAGTGGTGGTGACTCTTCAGATGAATATTCTGATTATGAATCCTCAGGACAGAAGAATATTGGTCTTATAGCCATATTAATTATTGATAATCATTGTTTTATGGCTAAGGTAGGAAATGGTGAATCATTGACCAATGTTTGTTTAAATTCTAATGATAGTAAGTATTATAACTCTTCTGATGAAGAATCTTCTTCTGATGAAGAAAATACTTTACCTACTTATGAAGAAGTCACTAGGTTTGCTGAACTTCTTGAAATTGAGAATTCCAAACTCAATAAGAAACTTGATAAGGAAATCTCTAGAAATTCTATTCTTACGAAAGAGATATCAGATCTTTCTAAAGATATTGAAAGAAAAAATGCTGATTTTGAAAGTATTTCAAAAAATCTTGAGGAAGTAAGTTCTGAGAAGAACAAACTTTCTAAAGAATTAGAAAAAGTAATTTCTAAGAAAAATGTTTTCGAGCCTAACTCTAGTTCTAAAACTAATGTATTTGAGGATAAAAACCTGATTATAAAACTCATGTCCGAAATCTTTTCCTTAAAGAAGTGTTTATCAAACTTTACCCATGGTAAGGAAAATTTTGATAAGATGTATTCCCAAATATGACCTTTAAGAAATAAATCCAGATTTGTTTATACCCATGCAAAACCAATTTTTAGTAACAATTATTTTGTTCCTCAAAGTTCCCCATTTTGTACCAAGTGTCAATGTGGTGGTCACTGGGCAAAGAATTGTTCCTTAAACAAAACCCAATCCTTAGGTTTTCACAAAGCTTATTTCTCTAAGAATATGTGGGTACCTAAAATTTTATTGTCTGGAAATCTCGTATCCAAACAAGTTTGGATTCCGAAAGTCTAATTTTCTTCTTGATTTCAGGAAAATAAAGAGAGTACCAGAAACAACACATGGTACATGGATAGTGGATGTTCCCGGTACATGACTGGTAACAAAAGCTATTTTGAAAAGATTATCAAAACGAAAGGAGGAAAGATAACTTTAGGAGATAATGCTAATGGAGAGATTATTGGTATTGGTAATATTGTTCTTCTTGGTAAAACCTTGATTTCAAATGTTCTTTTTGTTAAGGGTCTTAAGCACAATCTCATTAGCATAAATCAGTTATGTGATGAAGGTTACCTTGTGAATTTTATGAATGATAAGTGTTTAGTTCACAACTCCAAGGAAGAATTTATTTTCTCAGCCAATAGGAAAGAGAATGTCTACACTTTGAACCTAGAAGACCTCAAGAGTCAAGATTTACCTTGCCTAAGTGAAATAAAAGACCATTCCTGGTTATGGCATAGAATACTAGGACATTGTAATCTTAGAAACCTATGTAAAATCTCTAAGAAGAAACTAATTAAGGATCTACTAGAGCTTAGATTTGATTCTTCTAAAGTTTGTGATCCTTGTCAATATGGTAAGCAACATAAATATAGTTTTAAATCAGTTGGTGAAGTCTCAACAACCGATGCATTATAGTTAGTGCACATGGATCTTTTTGGTCCAACACAAACTGGAAGTATTGGAGGTAAATACTATGTATTTTTTCTAGTTGATGATTACACTATGTTTACTTGGGTCTATTTTCTAGCAAAGAAGTCTGAAGCTTTTTCATATTTCAAAAGTTTTAGATCTCAAGTTAAAAATGAGAAAAACCTTCCATTGAAAACTATTCATAGTGATCATGGAGGAGAATTTCAAAATTCTGATTTTGAAACTTTTTTTAGTAAGAAAGGTATTACTCACAATTTTTCAGCACCTAGAACTCCTCAACAGAATGGTGTAGTTTAAAGAAGAAATAGAATTCTTCAAGAGATAACTAGAACCATGTTGAGTGAATATTTTATTGCTAGACATTTCTGGGCTGAAGCTGTAAGTACTGCTTGCTATACTATAAATAGAGTTTTGATTAGACATTTTCTTAATAAAACTCCTTATGAGTTATGGAATGGTAGAAAACCAAGACTATCCTACTTCAAGGTTGTTGGTTGCAAAGTATTTATTTTGAATACTAAAGATAACTTACATAAATTCGCACCAAAATCTGATGAAGGGATTTTCTTAGGCTATTGCACAACCTCTAAGGCTTATAGAGTTTTTAATAAAAATACTGGCACTGTTGAAGAAATAGTACATGTAAAATTTGATGAGTCAGATCCTTTTGTTTTTTAACCACCTCAACCTACATCTTCGGTTGTGTTTTCAAAAACTAATTATCAAACTTTGATAGAAGAACCTTCTGATAATGATAATGTTCTATAAGTTACTTCTGAAACATTTACCCCAGAAGACTTTCTACCCTATGTTGATGAACACGTTTTACAAAACCCAAATCAGGCTTTTCTTAAGAATCATCCCAATGATAGTATAATTGGTGATGTAAATCAACCTGTAAGGACTAGAAGTTCCTTATGAAATTAAGTAGAACAGCTAGCATTTCTTTCCCAATTAGAACGAAAAAGCACTGATGAAGCTTTAGGTGATGATGATTGGATCAAAGCCATGCAAGATGAACTAAATGAATTTGAAAGGAATAAAGTCTGGACCTTGGTTGAAATACCTAAGGAAACTTCTGTTATTGGAGTAAAATGGGTTTTCAGAAATAAATGTGATGAAAATGGATTCATAGTTAGAAATAAAGCTAGACTTCTTACTAAAGTCTATAATCAGCAAGAGGGAATAGACTATGAAGAAACCTATGCTCCAGTAGCTAGACTTGAATCTATCTGTATTCTACTTGCCTTTGCAGCATTCCTTAATTTCAAACTTTTCCAAATGGATGTGAAATGTGCTTTTCTTAACGGTTATGTTCAAGAGGAAGTTTTTGTTGAACAAACTCCTGGATTTGAAGATACAAAACATCCTGATCATGTTTTTAGACTTACCAATGATTTGTATGGTTTTAAACAAGCCCCACGAGCATGGTATGATAGACTCACTGGATTTTTGATTCAAAATAACTATGTTAAGGGAAATGCAGATCCAACTATTTTTATAAAGTAAGACAAGAAAAATGTTTTGATTGTTCAAATTTATATTGATGACATCATATTTGGTTCAACTCAACAATCTTTGACCGACTCTTTTGCAAGTCTAATGAAATCTGAGTTTGAAATGAGTATGATGGGTGAGTTAACTTTTTTCCTTGGTTTTCAAATTTCTCAAAAACCAGAAGGGACTTACATATCTCAACATATGTATATTAATGATATTCTTAAAAAGTATGGTTATGACAAAACTAAGAGTATAAGTACTCCTATTGGTACCTCAAATTCTTTAGATCTTGATGAAGCTGGGAAACCAGTAGATCAAACATCTTTTAGAGGAATGATAGGAAGTTTACTTTACTTGACAACTAGTCGACCAGACTTAATGTTCTCAGTATGCTTATATGCAAGATATCAATCCAATCCTAAGGAATCTCACTTAAAGGCAGTAAAAATAATTTTTCGCTACCTTAAGGGAACCATGGATCTAGGATTATTTTATACTTCTGGAAATGATTTTATCCTTAAAAGTTTTTCTAATGCTGACTTTGGGGGATGTAGAATGGATAGAAAAAGTACATCCGAAACTTGTCATTTCTTAGGATATTCACTAGCTTCTTGGTCCTGCAAGAAGAAACATTCTGTAGCACTCTCCACTGCTGAAGCTCAATATGTAGCAGCTAGAAGTTGTTGTGCTCAAGTGTTGTGGATGCAACACAAACTCACAGACTATGGCTTGAGTTTTACTAAAACTCAAATTTTGTGTGATAACACAAGTGCTATTGACCTTAGTAAGAACCCTGCACATCACTCCCGTGCAAAACACATAGATATTATGCATCACTTTCTTAGGGATCACACACTTAAAAGAGATATTATTCTTCATTTTATCGGAACACAAGATTAAATTGCTGATATTTTCATAAAATCTTTGTCTTCTGATAGATTTGAATACATTAAACAGAAGTTAGGGATGATAACCATAAGTTAATCCTCCTTAATTAACTTTCCATTGAAAAAGTCTACTTACAGTAATAATCTCCTTTTCATAGGGGGAGTACATTTGTTTGATAGAATAACAAAGTTTTTCAAAGTTTGTTTTCAAACTTTTCGGAACGAAGATTTCCGGAATGGAATTTCCGGAACTACAATTTTCTAGAATGGACATTTTCGTACAGAATACTTCTAGAATGGAAGTGTTCGTATTGAAAACATCCGGAATGGAAAATTACATACTGGTATTTTCATAACGGAACTTTCGTACTGAATCTCTCATAATAAGTTTTTTCCCTCAAATTCTTGGAATGTGTTTTTCGTACTAAGTTTGTTTTTCGTACTGAGTTTTTCGTAATGAGTTTTTCCGTACTGAGTTTGTTTTCCATAGTAAAGTTTTTGGGAACTCTGTCTTTTCATAATAAAGATTTTTTTGTAGTCATTTTTATATTACCCATTACGAATAATCCTCCTAAGCCAATCCGAAAGGTATGATTACCTTACTCAAGTTTTCGTAGTCATATTTTACTTGCTGGAATTTTCTTGTATTTTGTTTTCGGATTATAGTTTTCTTAATTCTTTGTTTTAATAAAAACCTCAAAAAGATCGGATTCAAGTTTTCTTGAGAATTCGTTTTCAACCGTCCGATCTGATCTCAGCTTATCACAACCATTCGATCAACCGAGGAAGTTGAACCGTCATTTCATTGCCTATATAAAGGGGACCCAAATACTTGTCCAACATCGATTTCAAGCTCCAGCATCCCAAAGCTCTGCCTCTCTGTTTTAAGGCCATTCGGAACTTCAGATTTCTCCATTCCAAACTTCTCAGAGGTCATCAGATCCGAATGTCTGTGGAGTTAGATTCTTAAGAAATGCCATACTCTAAGCCTATTTCACAATGGTTAGTTTACAGAGAAAGGCTAGTCCATCCAGATTTCTTCAACAACTATGATTCTCTTATTTCGAAGAACATTAAGTTGAATGGGTGGGAAGATATTGCTGTGTCCAAAACGGGGAATCAAGATGATGTTTTTTCGGAGTTACTTGTTGAGTTCTATGAAACAATTTCCTTCTTTAAGGAAGATAATAGGGAGGAATTTTCTTTTAAGTCTTATGGAAAGACTTATAAGCTTTCTTATACCAAGGCAGAAAGCTTGGTAGGGCTCACCTATGAAAGAGAATCAGAGTTCACATCTCCTGTGGTGCCAGATTCTAAGGGTAGCTTCGACAAGGAAAAAGCCTTGAAAAATCTCAGACTCTCAGATGACAAAGCTCCGATGATTGTTAGTTTGCCTACAAATTTTCGGATTCTAGAGTTGTGGGTACAAGGTCTTATCGTACCGAGGAAAGGTGATAAAGACAGTTTGAAGAAGAGTGAGATCTATATCTTAGATTTCCTGATAAATCTAAGGAAGTTTAACTTCATGAGGCACATTCTTATAACCATTGAGAATCTTAAGAAGGAAAATCTCAGAGCCCAGATCGTAATGTACCCAGAAATATTATCAAAGTTGATAGTTCGGTGTCTTGAGTCCTTCAAGGAATCTTGCAGATCTAAGCCAAGGGTTTGCAAAATTTTGTTGGTCAGTGAAGATACCCTTAAGAGGATGGATGTGTCTTTCAACAAGGAGACTGGTGAGTTCTTCAATTTTCCTAATCAAGAAGAAGCGGCTCCAAAGGCTGCTGAACCGGAATCATCTAAGCCAGTAAAGAAAAGAAAGTTGAAAGAAGTTGCAGCTGAAGTACAGGATCCTAAATCTAAGGAAGTTCAAACCGCACCTCCCAAACCAAAGAAGAAGAAGGCCTATCCTGATGAGGTTGTTGCGAAGTGGAGAGTAGATAAAGAGAAAAGGAAATAAGGGGATCCGCAGTTCGGATTAGACCCTGCGGAGGCTAAGGCCTTGAAGGAGAGAACTACTGATGAGTTGAAAAACAAGTAAAGGAAAAGAAGCTCAAGAAGAAGATATCAGAAGTTGAGGTAGTCCAAGCTTTGTTAAAGTTTAATGAAATGGTATACAGAAGCATTCCAGTTCCGAGATATTTCTCCTTGGAATCTATACCTGAGACTCCAGGAAGAAACCTTGATTTTCCGGAAGAGATTACAACTGGGCATGTTGAGAAACTCGAGAAGATTCAACAAGTGGAAGAGGAAGAAGTAGTTGCTGAAGGAAGTGGTGAAACAGGAGATTTATTGAAAGAAGTAGATGATTATAAGGGGTCGCCTTCAGAACACCTGTCACTCTGAACTTCAGAGGCTGAATCCTCTAAGTTAGTAACTCCAGAGAAGGATAAGAATGAGGAAGATGTTGTTCAAAAAGTTGTTGATGATGTTATTCAAGTGTCTACTAGCGAGCATAAAAGTCTTGATCAAGAATCGATTCCAAAAAAAAGACAAGGGAAAGCAACTCCTTGTTGAGACTCCGAAATCAATGGCTAGCAAGAAAAGAGAATATGGTGATTCGTCTAAAAGGAAGTTGGAGCTTATTGAGGAAGAAAATTCTCCAAGCAATGTTTCAGATTCGGAGTCATCCTCATTGGGACATGACTTTGTTGTTCAATCTTTGAGGAAGTTAGTTGGTTCCATTCTAACCATCTCGACAATAGATTCAATATGCCAAATGCTCCAACATGCTCTGAATCAGAAATCAGATTCCGTATCCTAGGTTATGGATAAGTTTGTCAAGTTTGAAGCTGAGTTCAAATCTTTTCTTGTTGGCTATGAAGCCCACAAAAGATCTTGCAAAAGGATGAAGAGCTGGTCGAGGAAAACTGTACAAGAGATGAGGTTATTTGATGAGTTTCAAGACAATGTTAATGATGCCTTTGAGACTGAGGACAGGAAGATAAATGAGTTAACTTCTTCCTTTGAAGATAAGCTGACAGATGAAAATAACTTCCAGATTCAAGAAGTCAGAGATCTGAATGGGAAACTGCATTCTGTTTCTCAAAACTGGAAGTTTGAAAGGGACCATCGGATCGAGTTTGAACAGAAGTTGAAGGCTCAGGAAGAAAAGATCAAGGCTCAAGAAGAAAAGCTGAAATCCCAGGAAGAAAAAATTGAAGCTCAATCTGCAAGAATAGTGGTCTTAGAGAAGCATGCTGAAGAAGATCATAAAGACCTGAAGAATATCAAGACTATTTTTAAGGGGCTCATTTCGAAGGAAAAAGATCCGAAATAGCTAAATCCGATCTTTTTGTTGTATCTGATTTTCTTTGTTGCCGAGATTTCAAACTTAATGAAAATTGTGCTTGTCGTTTCTTTTGTTGTTATTACTGATTTTTCAGGTACTTTGTTTTTTTTCCATTCCCTTGAATTCTTTTTGAAAATCACAATGGGGGAGAAGGAAAAAATACTTAAGGAAAAAGATCTCTAATAAAAGTTTATCTAAGGGGGAGTTTTTCATTAAAGAAGACCTTCTTATTCGTAATAAAATGTCACTCCGGAAATCTAGAATATGATCCTTAGAGTTTCAAAGCCTAAGGGGGAGTTAGTCGTATTCATCAATTTCCTTAAAGCCAAGGGAGATAAGCCTTAATGCTTTTCTTTCTTCTTAGAATTTCTTTTTCGTAAGGATGTTTGTGCTTTCCAAAAAGGGGGAGATTGTTGAGTCAATAAGGTTTTCCTTATGACTTTTTCATTCCTTCTTGTTTTGAAAATCACAAACACCTTATCCTTAAGGAAAATTGCTTTCTTAAGAAAAATTGATTTCTTAAGGAAAATTGCTTTCTTAAGGAAAATTGCTTTCTTAAGGAAAATTGATTTCTTAAGAAAAATTGATTTTATAAGGAAAATTTCTTTTATAAGGAAAATAGCTTTTGTAAGAAAAATTATCCTTATCATATTTTCATCCACATTTTTTCTTAAGTATGAGATTTAGATTCATTTCTATTTTCTCAGAATTGCTTGAAACTTTGATATGAAGTATTCTGTTTTAGGATCTGAATTATGGATAAGAACTGTAAGGAAGTTTCATTCCGAATTCCGGATACGAACTCTGATTAAGTTCTACTCTAGATTCAGGATAACAAATTCTTATGAAGTTCGATAACGAATTCTCACTACGAATTCTAATGACCAACTCTCATTCCGAATTCTCATTCCGAATTCTCTTATTAAACAAAATCTGATTATCTTTGTTTTATACACTCTGAATTTGTTCAGACTCTGAAAATTATTATTATTTGGTTAGACTCCGAACTTTAATTTTGCTTATTCCTTTATATTTTGACTACTCTTTATTATTTTACTTACACTCCGAACCTTCACTCCGAATTTTTCATTCCGGACTTTTGAGTTAGAATTAAAACGATGTCGTACATTCTGTTACACATGTTTTGTTATAAAACGATGTCGTGCATTCTGCTATAGACTAACCATTGGCTATGTGACACGTGTACAGGTCCCTCCGATTTTTAAGGAAGATATTACCTTTGGGAAGGAGGCCGACCTTACCTATAAATAGGAGCTCATTTGAAATAGCTCATAACACACAACAACGATTTTTTTTGACATTGTGCATACATGCTGTTGAAGTGATTTCTAGAGAGAGAGTCTCTTATTAACTCTCAAAGCATCGTGCAAATCTGAATGTTGGTGACTACATTTGAGGACATCCGGGGATAGGAAGACAGAGGTTTCCAACACATTAAAGTTGAGGGCTTCCTTGCTGAGGAAGACAGAGGTTGCCAACTACCTTGAAGTTGAGGGCTTGCAGGGATAGCAAGACAGAGACTCCGATCTTCGTATCGAGGGCTTACCCTGGTGTGGGTAAGACATACTTTCTTGAAAGTATAAATCAAGGGATCTTTATCCAAGGTTGTTGGATAACCTTCTCTTTGGGTTAAAAGACTTATATCTTGTTACTTGTAGTTCTTCTACGTGTTTATATTCCGCTGCATTTTGTATTATAAGGAAAGTATAACTTTCTTATACTTTCTTATTTGTACTCTGTTTCATTTATATTCTATACGCTTTAAGGTAGAATATCATATTGTAATATTTTATTACGTTTAAATTTCCGAAACCATATTTCCGGAACCTACTTTCGGAATCTCTTTCCAAGTTTGCATTCGGTGTTAAAGGTGTTGTGAATTTGCTTAGTTTAACTTTGTTAAACATAGTCCTTTCCTTTGCTTGAAGAAAACATAGTTATTCGTAACTAACTTCAAAGGTTCCAAAGGAATTTGTAAGGTATACAATTCACCCCCCCTCTTGTATATTGAGCATCTACATCACTATTTTGATCCTACACTTGGACCTGAGTAGGTGCAATAACTGGAGCTTGGACAGATGTGGTGACTAGTACTGCAACTGATGGTAGAACTATCGGTTGTTGTCACACATGACCCATAGGATTGGACCTGTGAGGGTGTACTTGTAAAGGAGCATATTATAGATCCATCCCAGTATCCTTTGACTTATTTAATCTAGCACACATAGGAGGAAGACTACCTTGAAATAGTTCTGCATTCAACCTACTTAACTCCTTCATTTCTTCATCTTGTTGTGTGAATCTTTCCTCTAATGAGAGTGATTGGACTTAACCAGAGGTAGGGTGGGTCGTAACCTGATTTTTACCCTTTTCATTGGCATGTGATTTTCTAGAGTATGGAAGGGAATTACCCAAAGGAATATATTACCTCTATGCATCCCTCTGGCCTCTGGTACGCACACCTTCTTCTTTTATTTCTATGTGTACAACCCCTTCAACATGAACTTATTCATCTGATTCCTCTGAGTTAACCTCATGTTCTGGGGGATCAGTGAAAATATAATTGATGAAATTTATTGATGCATAATGCATTGTATCACTTTTATCGGCATTTCTGCGACACTGTCTTCTTCCATTTTCTTGATGAGACATTTACTTTTGTTGAGTTGATCCCTCAGGAAATTCTTGATGAACTATAATTTGGAGGGAATCTTCTGATAATTTGGCTCTACGTTCCTCTTGTGGATTCTTCCCTAATCGAGAGAAGAATGAATTTCACTAAGGAAGAGATTGAGGATTTGAAAAAGTCCCCAGTCTGGTGGACTGGGGTTGTTCCTATTTTTCCTGCTCAACACCTTGAATCCCATCTGTTGATCCCAAGGGTTGGGCTAAATGAGTCCCCAGCCTGGAAAGATGAGGTCTTTCTTGAGCTATTACATCTGAGACTTTCTTAAAAGATCTCTTGATTTTTCCTATTTTAGTCCGGAAATTGGCTGACTACATCAATCGACATCCACTCAAATCACCTGGCTCAAATTACCATAGGTTGATTTCTAAAACTTATGTCACCTAATGATGCGCATGCTTGAAACGAGAAGCCTATTCGATATTCTCATTTTCTTTATGCAAGAGTAATTAGAAAAATTTTTCTTTATAAGACTAACTTTGGGGAGAACGTTTTGAGGCCTATTCCTAAGAAAGCTTTTGATTATACACAAAACCAATTGGCTGTGGCCAGCCACAGGAAATAACATTGCATGAAACCACTTTTTGCGGGATTTTTTTTCCGGAGAGAATAGTGAAATACAGTGCTCCATGAACACCCCATCCCCAGATATGAATACCAGATGGGGCATTGGTAATTAACTGTAATAACATTTTTAGTGTGTCAAAGCATGCATGCTAAAGGGATCTCTGCTGCTTTTCATCCTTTGGATATCAGGAAACTGAGAGAGATGCCAAATCATTTGGCGTTGTAACCCTTCAATTATCTTGACATGATTTTCATATTCATCACAAGAAAATATTTTTTCTTTTAAGTGACAAAGAGTTTTCCACATGTTGAGACAAATATCATGAATACAATATTCTGTCAACATTTCTGGAATATCATACTGAGAGTCATCCAAAGGCCAAAACATGACTGGTACTTCACCTTTTACCAGTTGTTTTCTCATATTCAATATTTCCTCCTTATAATTTGATGAATATTCTTCTACCTGATTAGAACAAATATGGTGCTTCTTTATTGCTTCATCAGATTCAACAAGATTGGTAGAGAATTCATTTATCAAACTAGATGATGAATGACCCAGGGGTGGTTCAGAGAATGACCTACACCCCGGGCTATCTTCTGATGGAGAAAGTAATTCACCTGCTAGTGGTAAAGCATCAGAGATGACTGGCTTCACATTTAAAAGTGCCTCAAGATAAGAGGGATTTCTCGTAAATGCATTGTCCTTTGAATAATTTTTCAGGCAATGAGATTTACTACTATGGAGACAACTTTCACATCTAAATTAATCATCATGGGGAGGAACAAAAATGTGGGTTAAAACAAAAGATGAAACCTTTTTCTCATTGATCTTCTAGCCACCCAGAGGGTTATCGTGGATCTCATATGAAGATGATACTTCGAGATCAACCAAACTGTCATGAAGCAAGCCTTCATGAGGAAATGTCTGATGAAGACCTTCAGAACTGTTGTTATTACATCCAGAATCTAGAAATGAGAGAGTCGAATCTTGAGTTTCAACAGAAAACTATCTGAGTGCATCAAGAACACCAGTATCGAGAAATGCCTTATTACAGATTGGATCTTGATTTCTCGACTGTGATGGATGAGTCTTTTTCTTGGACACCTTCTTACTCACTTTAGGAACAACCTGTTGATGAAAGTGGTTATCATGGGCAGGGTTATGTGCCTGCTCAGGAGAAATGGTCAGGTTAGGTTGGTTATCTCCATTCAAATCGGGTGTATGTTCCTAACTTTTTTGTCCATATGACATGGGGGGAGTATGCCCCACAACCCTCCTGGACTAGGATAGATGTGCATATCTTTTTTGGAGTGATATGTTGTTGTGCCACTCCACTGATAGGGATGGATTTATGATTCCTTCCCTATGACGCTACTGAAGTTGTAATAATATTTTGACAGATATCCAGAATATGGGAAGGGATTTGCTTCTTCTCTTTCACCATTGTTAGAATGTTCTTGGTGACTTCAGCTGTGAGAATGAGAATATACGTCCATTATGTGTTTGTAGTAGATTTTCATTCATGCTCGTGTCCTCCTCTTCCTATCAGTGAATTATGAAAGTACTCATGTGTGGGGGAAGAAAATTGTGTCTTCCTCCTGCTTGTCATTGGAGCTTTCCAATTGATATCTCTGGGTGCTACCAAATGAGACCGTTGTTTAGCCTAATGAATTGCAGGTGTATGTGTCTGTTGATTGATCCCCACCACATTTTATTGGCGAGTTTCTTTGGTTGTAGTCAAACAAGCCTACTGACTAGCTGATGAATTATAAAGAGGTGTATATGCCTGCCTATAATACTCTAACAGAATTTCCTGGAGGGATTGGCATGTTACTGCCAGACGAGTCTGCTGGGCAGTAACATCAGGATGGACGGGTGTATTTTCCCGCTCGTTGTTTTCCATCAAGTTGGCTAGATGGACTTCTCTGGAGGGGGATGAAGTAAAAACCTGCTCCCTGTTGACCTAACTTCGCCTTTGACAGTTCATCTTGCATGCTTGGGTCTAAGGAACCTGATCCAAAACCCTAAATGCAATACCCTCATCATTTTGAGGGTGCACTGCCACACGTGTCTGACAGCGATTTTTGATGGGAGACCTCAGGAAGGACTCCTGTCTTCATTAATTAAGTCCTCGAGTGACCTTCTCATTCACCTCCCCATAATATGGGAGGGACTGGTGATTGCATTTCAGGGATAACGACCTGAAACGGTTGGAGATGGTGGTTTGTACCGCCTTCTTCTTGATCAATGGTCTTCATTATCCAGACAACCTGGGTGAGTTGTTAAGTTCTAGGGCTTGTCGAGCGGCCTCTAGAGGTGTAATGGTACCGTGTTGAAGGTATTAATTAACCAGTACATTTGATACCTAGCGTCGAAGATGCTAAGTAGGTGATGTCATCCTCAGAGAGGACGAGGATCCAGTAGGAGTAGCAGTCGAGGCATTCATAGGTGTGAACTTTAAAGAAGCCATTTCTGTAATGCAGAGAGATCTTGGAAAAGAGTCCCTGTTTGATAAAATAGATAAAGTCAAGATAAGTTCGGCCACTACATCTTTTGGATGAACACAAATGTTATTGATTGCTTTGTTGGCCCTCACATTGAGTTATATACAAGCCTAAAAAATAAGTAAAACATCAGTTAACATGGTTAAGGATTCACGTCGGGTTCACCATTTTTGTTTCTTATAGAAATGAGGATGACCTTGTTTGTTTAAGGTTCAAAATTTGCAATCAGTTTCTAATGGGTTTATTCGTAGAACTGGAAACATCCAATGTTTCTCTATCAATTTGGACCTACTTTCCAAAGGCAGGTTCCCATTAGTTGTGGACTGATGAGGCTTAAGAATTTTCATTGTTTGAGAGAATGAGAGTTCAGACTCATCACTCTTTTTGAGGGGAATTATTTTCTACTCTGGGAATCTCTTACAGATTTGAGTTATGTTCGTGAATCGTTTTTAATTTACCAAGCATGAAAATGAGTTTTTCCTTTAGATCTTGCAAACAATGATTGATATGTAGGAGATTTAGAGAATCTTTTATATGTATTTTAGGTTCTTCATCAATAGAGAATCATCTATATGAATTAGTGATTCTTATTCAATGTTATCCTTCCATACATTATATATAACTCCCTTGGTCATTATGATGACCATACTGGTTTTAAAGCCACTCAGTGGGTCACTTGAAGTTTATTGTCATTTAGAAAGATAGGGATTATTATAGATTTGGGAACTTACCCGTAAATGGGCTACCTATGTATCCTTGTTTAGAAAGGGAATCAGAACCCACGTAGTTCGAGTGAATAAGTATGAGGTTCATGCATGATTAATGGCTCAAAGAGAGATGTCATAATTACTTTTACACTCTAAGCTCACGTGAGTCATGCTCAGTGTGAGAAACAAGAGGTATCAGTAAAACCTAATGATTGTTCCATGAAAGATGCAATCATAAGAAATGATGTTGGGATTACGTATGTATGACCGCCCAAGATAGATGAGGATTGGGACTTACTTCAAGGAAGAAACCCAGGAACATGGTCCATAAAGGTATATGTGATTTCTGGAGATTTGGATACTTAACTTAGGGCTTACTCCTAAGAAGGATTACCAAATTAGAGGGGACTTATGATTGGGTTTTATTCCTGAAAAGGAATCCCAAATCAAAAAAAAATTAAGACTGGGGATTACTCCTGATGAGGATGCCCATATTAAAGGGATTTGTAATTTGGGGCTTACTCCGGAAAAGGATGCCCATGATAAGAGAAATTATGACTGAGGATTACTCTTGAAAAGGATTCCCAAGTTAAGGATACTTGAGAATTTAGTCTTACTTTGGAGAAGGAGGCCCATGTTAAGGATACTTCAGACTTGAGGATTACTCCTGATAAGGAGGCCCAAATCCAAAAAACTTCTTAGAATTATTTTTAGATAAGGAAGCCAACAAAGGAACCATGCCACAAATGGCATTGAACAGGGTTTTGAAGCCTATATCATGAAGAGGAGAGATGAATTTGAGGAAAGGAAGTGAATTGGAAGGAGGTGCACAAGTACTGTTCTGGCGTACAAGTCCTTGTTTCCCAAGTATACTTGCGCGACATCATTTCACTTGGGAGACGGAGAACCGGTAGGGTAATACTTGGGGTGATACATGGCTCAATCCCTTAGTATTATCCCTAGATGCTTCCAAAAGGGAGGCGTGCAAGTTTACATGAGAGAACAAGGTGACATGCAAGTGTCTTTATTTCCCTCTAGGGTTAGACACTTAGGCGTGCAAGTATTGATGAGTTCCAACACTTAGGCCTTATTCTTCGTCTTGAGAGATTCTATTCTCAGTAAAAAATTACCATATAACTATTTAGAAGACTTCAGATAGAGACATGGGAGACCATATCTTGAATCTGAGTTTTGGAAAATCCATCCTTGAAATGGGGTGCCCACATGGGGAATTTATAGGCCACCTGAGGTTTGAGAGAAAAAAGAATAGGGCATTCAAGTGAATTCTGTGACCCATAGGTGGCGTGCAAGTATACTTTCACAACTATAATTAAACTTGCGCGACCCATGCTTAAAGAGTTCTTTGTTCACGCCTTTATCAATTTTTAATGTTCTTCAAAGGATGGCTCCCTTTATGCTTAAGGTATTCCCCTTTTCAATTCATTAGACTCTATGATGGAAAGGAGCCTCAATAGTCATGTAATATAGATTCATGGAATGTTACCAATTCAGTTCATGAAATAGTACACAACCTATATTCAATTCATGTCATCTGTTTGACACCAGTTACATGTCGTGTAATGCATTTAAATGATGTGTAATTTCCATGCAGTCATCTTTAATCCCAGCTTCCAAAAAAGTGCTTTATCCACCAATGAATCCTTCTAAAATCATGAAAAACCCTATTAAATCCATTCCACATATTTATATATAGAATCCATTAATTTAAAAAAATCATACATACT
This sequence comes from Viscum album, assembly GCA_963277665.1. Lineage (NCBI taxonomy): Eukaryota > Viridiplantae > Streptophyta > Magnoliopsida > Santalales > Viscaceae > Viscum > Viscum album. The sequence goes on along the minus strand of OY728163.1, from coordinate 1,677,330,425 downwards.
CAAAATTTAGGTCATTTTTCCCAAAAAATATCTCCATCTCTAAATGAGACTTGGCCACCAATGTTAGAAGATAATGAAAAATAAAATGAAATAGGTTCAATGAAAACATCAATAAGGGACATAACTATAAAATGAAGAGATCTTAAAAACTACCCACCAGAAAATATCTAATCCCTGAGGATCACTATGAATCACTGTGGGGTCACGATGAACATGTTTGGATAATGTTCCTACACATTAGACACCCACTCCTAGGTCACATATGGAACTTTCCCATGCTACCACTGCACTCAAACTAGAGGTATGGTCCTACCCTTAAGATCCTTCTCTGTATGGTCCACAAGACATATCTAATGCTACTCAAAGGATGCATATACTCAACTCTCGATGTCTTCAATGTATACCAAATGATAAGGGTCTGGAAAATATATCCCATGTCGTGACATGTGAAAAAAATCATACATGTAACTATAGCCCGATGGAATGACTAATTAGTATGACACTGAACCAACTATTTACACTATCTCAAATGGACTGACATAATTGGGTTCTAGCTGTCCCTATTTTCTAGTAGAGCGTTTCCCCAACCTAGGAGACACCTGAAGGAAAAAATAATGACCGACCTCAAACTTTATAGGTCATATCTGATGGAAATTTTATGAATTATATGTACTCTATGAGGTCACCAACCACTTCTTGATCAACTAAACCTTCTAATACGTCTCCGACACGAGACTAGGTCCAACAATCACCAACTATCCTATCTCCAGCCAACAATGAGGTGAACAACATAGCCTACCATACAAATACTCAAAAATTTTCATCTAGATAGATGCATGGAATCTATTATTATATGAAAACTCTATGAGTTCAATATAATGCACCCATGGACAACCAAAATAAAAAACATAGACCCACAAAATATTCTCCAGAATTTGAATAGTCCACTTAGATTGACTATCAATCTTTGGATGATAGGCCGTGCTCTAAAGAATCTATGTTCCTAGATCGTTCTAAATAACCTTCTAGAAATGAGACATGAAACGAGGATCTATATTAGAAATGATACTTCATAGAACGATGTACAACCAAACTATCTCATGCATGTAAAGACTACCTAGATCATCAATAATGAAGGTATCCTTGATTGGTAATAAGTGGGAATCATTTTTTAGTTGATCCATAAAAACCCATACTACATCATTCATAATAGGGGTCCTAGGAAATCCTTTCAAGAAAATCCAAAGTTACACCAACCCATTTTAACTATGGAATGGGAAGAGGCTATAAAATATCTACTGGACTCCAATGCACAACTCTAACCTATGGAAATGTAAAAGATTTTTCTATAAATCCCACAACCATAGTCTTCATTCCTAACCACCAGTACTATCTACATATATCACAATACATCTTTGTTAGACCTGGATGATCTTCCCATATTGAATTAGGAAACTCTATCATCATCTCCTCACACAAGCATGTAAGAACCCATAATCAACCATAGAAAACAAGGGAAAAGACTTAGCTAAGAGACCATCCAAATAGTATCTCTACATCATATAAGATATATATTATAATTAATCCCTCCATATCAGACAACTACTTAATATTTATTTTGTACAAAATCATGGGTATAACAGATATCAAAGTCATAGCTACTCATCCCCAGGACTCCTAAACATCTAGATGGATGTCTTCAAATAGTGACATCATTTTCCACTTTTTTCAAGACTCCTACACTACCTCTATCTGTAACTTCTAACTCAAGGAAATAGAAACAATGATGACCTCACCTATTGTATAATCCAACTCAAAGTCAAAAGACTATAAATACTTGATCCACCTCATTTTCAAAAGGCTAATGTCCAACTGAGAAAGGATGCACCTTAGGCTCATGTGGTTTGTGTACACTAGAAGCCTCTTCACATAAGATAATGTCTCAAGAATATTAGGTTTTTTCGACCGCATCTAACACTCTATCTTTAGTAGTATAAATACTCTCATGCAGTCTTAGCCTATTAGATCCATAAGCAACCACTCAATCCTCTGTCATCAAAACATAATTGAGACGAACTCCAAATGCATCATAGTACATAGTATATTATATACCTAATATAGGTAAAGTGAGGATAGGTTGAATGTACATCCTACTCATCTGATCCTAAAATTATATCACACAAGAATATGAAGAAAATATTAGAGATTACAAAGAGGAAATTTCTTAGATAAATCACTGAGAACAACCAAAACAACCTAAAAAACATCAAATGATGAACACATTATTGGGATAATCATAATATACCATGGATACTACTTTCTCTAGGTCTATTTACACACTATCATGTGAGATTACATGAACCAAGAAGTGTACATTATCAATATTAAAATTTATTTTGGTTATCTTAGAATACATATAGTTATTTATCAATGTACTCAAGATGATATCAAGATGTTGGAAATGACATTATATTGACTGAGAGTACACTAATATTTTATTGATAAAACTACCACCAAATGATCTAGAAAAGGAAGAAATTTCCCATTCATCAAATCCATAAATACCGCCTCTGCATTCTTCAAAACCAACCTGTATCCCTACAAACTAAATAAATAGAAACCTTCAACTAAAAGTAGTATGATGTATGTCTGATGATATCACCCTAAATTTATGGTATCCTAATCACTAATAAATCTTAGAGAAGATATTAGCACCTCTTAGCTGAAAAAAGAGATCATCAATGCGTGGAAGGGGATACAGTTATTGACAGTCTTCTAGTTCAATATCTGATAATCCATAAATGAAAAGAAAGTACCATCAGCCTTCATGGAGAAATGAACTGGATAACCCCATTGAGATATAATAGGTTGTATGAAAAATTTAGCCCCCAGATATTCCAACTGAAATTTTAGCTCCCAAAAATCAGATGGTTTTATTTGATAAGGCATAATAGAAAGTGGATCTGACCCCGATACCAACTCAATTGTGAACTCAATATCTTTCTTGGGTGGTAAGACACCAAAATATTTATTAATTAAATAATTAAAATTATTTAATATAGGTTGAAAGGTATCCTTATTCTTTCTAACATCATTTAGAACATTTCTTGCTATCTGATCGATGAAACACTCTAATCTGCATTGAATTGGTTATGAATGACCAACTTGAAGATCCCACTCACCCCAGTGAGAATACATTCCTCTTTATAGAGATATAAAGGTTACTCTCCTATGATAACAGTCGATATGTTCATGGTATAGAACCATCAAATACATACCAAAAATGAAAACGAATCATATCATTTCTGTCACAAACAATTCCCAAAGGAAACTGTAACCACCAAACTCCAGGGAACACACCTTGCAATATTTGATATTCTATGACTACAATAAAAATGATGTATACTTTGTCAAAATACCATCAAATTTTTCCATAACCAAGGATGAACTATTTGAAAAAATTGAAAATGAAAGAGAATGTGATGCTACTATATAAAAAAACGAAATCAAGGGTAGATGATACAAGAATTGTACCTATGATTGTAGAAGCTCCTTTGTACACACTATCTAGAGTAGTATTCATAACATGTATATGGATATCTCCTCTACCCTGGGCTACATTATAACTCTCTTGGGATATTCCTTATGCCTGTTTTTACCGATCCTATACCGAGGTTCTGTATCCCCTTCCTCAACCGGAATGCCCTATGGAACTCTACCTATGTTTCTACTGAGGGGAAGTTGAGTACTTTTTAGAATCCAGTACCTTCCCTAATCCCCTACCACTACTCTGTTGTGAGGTGTTACTACAAAAATTATGATGATGACCCATCTGTCCCTAAACCCGACATTCCAATATAAGGCATGGAAACTAATGCCTCATGTGGTTCTACTTTACACAATAATAGTACTACAACATGACATGGTCATGAGATGGATTCCCATTACCCTAACTACATTTCATTCTATTTTATTAGTGATTTATGTAATTGTGGATATTCTTTCCACTATAATAAGAGCTCATAGTTCTCTATACTGAAATTTATTGGTGGATGCTCGAGGCCCATCTTAGAATCCCTCATGTGATGAGTGTCTGTGTCATCACATATGAAACTAATCTCAGAGAAATTAATTTACTTATGGCCTATTCTCATATAAAATCTTATAATAAAAATATCTCACCCTGGAGATCTAATTACCCTCCAAAGATGGCACAAAGTGATGTTATTTGATGAAGCTTCCGATATAGTCCATTATTGACATTCCCTACTATGTCTGGTGCAATGACTCATGATCCTTCTCACCCCACAAAATCTCTAGATCGAAGTGGAAAAATAATTTCAACTTCAAGTCCTTCAAAGATAATTCCTCTTGAAACCCAACATTATCTATAATTTTACACCAATTGTTGGAAGTTCCATTAAGCATGTATGCAGTAAGCTTCACCCTCCTATTTGGGGGTGTATAAAGGTGCTTAAAGATCATCTAGACCAATTAAATATAGAAATCAACTACCTATAGGCCTCCCTCTACAGTGAGAATTGGTGGTGTTGGGTCGTAGAGGATGGCAAGAGGGGGGGGGGGGGGGTGAATTGCCTTTTAAAAAATAATTAACAATTTAAAACAATTATCAATGCAGCGGAAATAAAAAAGGCAAGACACAATTTGATAACGAAGTTCGGCTTAATTCCCAAGCCTACGTCTCCGCTCCCAACAAGAACCATTGAGAGATTAATACGTCAGCTAGCTTTATAATGGTTGTAGCAAGAAACCCACTAGCCGTTTTAAGGTAGGATAGAACACCTTCGCACAACTTGCTTTTTTATTATGGTATAGCAAGAAACCCAATTGAAAAGCAAGAAACCCAATTGAAAGAAAGAATGGAAATGAGAGGTTTGTTTTAATCCAAACCCAATGAATAACTAAGAAAATAATAATAATACAAACACACGGAATCCTTGAGCGCCAAAAGTGTGAGAGCAGCTGATGGAGAGGGAGCTCAAGATTCAAGGATGGCAATGGATCACAAGAGGCCTTGGAGATTTGTCGTTAGAGCGTCAAGACATCAAAATATGTTTCGGTTGTGTTCCCGGCATCCATGGTTTCTTATTTATAGGAGAAATACCCATAAACACTTCAATATGGCCGTTGGAGGGCTTCCGGAGCCGTTGGGGTTAAAAAGTACAAGTATGGTCAAAGCCCAATAACTAGTTTGACTGGGCACACCGGCTGGCCGGTGGTCCATCGGCTGGCCGGTGGTCATCCACCGGTTGGCCGGTGTCACCAGGCAGTGGGCAAGCCTACTGCCTGGGTCCTCCGGCTGGCTGGTGGGCAAGAATCGGTTGTCCGGTGCCCATACCGGCTGGCCGGTGCGCTAACACTGGCTGACCGGTGGCTCTGGAAGAAAGAAATGCTTCTGCCAGAGACCACCGGCTGGCCGGTGGGAATCCACCGGTTGGCTGGTGGACTCAGAGAGTCCACTATCAGCCTTCTTGGGCCAACTCCTGGGCAACCTTTTTCCTAGCATCAAAACACTTCAAAACAAGTTAGAACACGATGAGAGTGATTGTGATCATTAAAATCCAAGAGAGAGGGGTAAAAAAATCTCCCCCTATTTTGATGATCACAATCACAAAAGAGAAAGCTTTAAAAAGGATATGCCAATTGAAAACTTAAATAAACAATTTTGGACATGAAAATATATTAGAGATCATTTAAAAAAATTTGAAGAGATGTACCATGTATTGAAAATGATCTTAATCTAAAGAGAATGAGTCATTTTGAAATTGTAACCATAGGTCATTTTTTGTTTTTTTTAAAAGGAACAAAATCAATAACTTACCGTTTTTTTTAAAAAAATTTGAACTTTTAAAAAGAGCACTTTAATCAATTGAAATATGAAACTAGTAAACAGAGAAATTTCTCCCCCTTTGGGATTATCAAAATAGGAGGGAAAAAGAAAAAAATGAGAAGAAATTAGATAAAAAAAGGAGGTAAGCAATGACAACAAAAAAAATATGATAGATAAGACAACTTGAAATTTATAAAAGATGAAACGTTACATACAAAGACAAGTCAAAAACAGGAAAGAGTTAAATATTTAATAGTGCTCATTGACGAATCATTCCTAACTCCCCCTTAATAAAATCAAAACGTTCAACCGGGAGAGGTTTGGTAAAAATATCAGCTAATTGAAAATCAGTAGAAATGAAGTCCAACGTGATATCCCCTTTTTGAAAATGGGCACGAAGGAAATGATGCCTTAAGTCTATATGCTTTGTTCTAGAGTGTTGTATTGGATTCTTAGAAATACTAATGGCACTAGTGTTGTCACACCGAATAGGGACATGATCGTAGGAAAGACCATAATCCAAGAGAGTGTGCTGCATCCAAATAATTTGGGAACAACAATTCCGAGCGGCTACGTACTCGGCCTCGGTAGTAGAAATAGCAACACAGTTTTTCTTCTTGCTACTCCACGATACAAGGGACTTGCCTAGCAGATGACAGGTTCCAGTAGTACTCTTTCGATCTAATTGACATCCGCCAAAATCAGCATCCGAATATGAAGAAAGTTCGAAAGAAGTATTAGAAGGATAAAATAAACCAATGTTTTTGGATCCTCTTAAATACCTAAAAATCCTTTTGACCGATTTAAAATGAGATTCTTTGGGATTGGATTGAAAACGAGCACAAAGGAAAACACTGAACATGATGTCAGGACGGGTCTCAGTTAGGTAAAGTAGACTCCCGATCATACTCCTATAAAGCTTGTTATCAACCGGTTTCCCGACTTCATATAACGTAAGCTTACAGGAAGTACTCATGGGGGTACTAATTTCCTTTACTTGATCCATACCAAAACGACTTAAGAGCTGTATTTGCCTTGGCTTAGAAAAATACCTTTTGAATTTTGAAAGATTTGAAAACCGAGAAAAAATTTCAATTCCCCCATAAAGCTCATTTCAAATTCTTTTCTCATTAAATCTGAAAAATCAGTACAAATTGATTCTTTGGTAGAACCAAAGATAACGTCATCGACGTAGATTTGGACGATTAAAAGATCTTTTGAAGTGTGTTTTAAAAAGAGGGTACAATCAGCTTGACCCATTTTAAAATCATTTTCTAAAAGGAATTTTTTTAACCGCTCATACCAAGCCCGAGGGGCTTGCTTTAAGCCATATAGAGCCTTGGTTAATTTAAAAACATGATTTGGAAATTTTGGATCTTCAAAACTGAGAGGTTTTTCAACAAAGATTTTTTTCTGAAATAAAACCATTTAAAAAGGTGCTTTTAACATCCATTTGAAAAAGTTTGAAATTTAAGTGGGCGGAGAAATCCAACAAGATCCTAATGGATTCCAATCTAGAAACGGGCGCAAAGGTTTCACCATAATCAATTCCTTCTTCTTGATTATAGCCCTTAGCTACTAGGCGAGCCTTGTTATGGGTTATATTTCCTTGATCATCAAGTTTGTTCCTAAAAACCCATTTAGTGCCAATAATTGGATGATTATTGGGTCTTTCAACAAGAGTCCAAACATTATTTCTAGAGAATTGATTTAGTTCATCTTGCATTGCAAGAACCCAATTCTCATCATTAATGGCATCATTAATGGTTTAAGGCTCTAGGTGAGAAATGAAGGCTTGATGTTCAACTTCGTTGAGGATTGATCTTCTAGTTTGAGTACCAGCTTGAAGATCACCTATAACATTTTCTAAAGGATGGTCTCTAGAAGGTTTCCAAACCTTAGGCAAGGTGGAAGTCAAAGAAGGTGAAGAAGGTTCATGATCATCATCCTCCTTGAGAGGAGAAGAGGAATCATTTAATTCAAGTTTATCAAGCTTATCTTCAACATCTTCAATGACCGGATGGGGTTTTGGAAGATTTTCATCAAACTTGACATGAGATGATTCTTCGATGGTTTTTGAACGTTTGTTGAAGACACGATAGGATTTGCTTGAGTTGGAGTACCCAAGAAAAATACCTTCATCGGATTTGACATCAAATTTCCCTAGATTATCTTTTGTGTTAAGGATAAAGCATTTACAACCAAACACTTTAAAATAACCAACTTTGGGCAATTTGCCTTTCCAAAGTTCATAGGGGGTTTTCTTAAGAAGGGGTCTTACAAGGACTCTATTGATAGTATAACAAGCAGTGTTAACTGCCTCGGCCCAGAAAAATTGAGGGAGGTTGAATTCACTAAGGAGGGATCGAGAAATTTCTTGGAGAGTTCAGTTTCTCCTTTCAACCACTCCATTTTGTTGTGGAGTCCTAGGGGCAGAGAAGGTGTGATTGTATCCTTGAGAGGAACACAATTCATCGAATTCTTTGTTCTCAAATTCACCTCCATGGTCACTACGGAGAGATATAATTTTATATCCTTTTTCATTTTCTACTTTCCTAGATAATTTCAAAAAGGTTCTACAAGCATCATTTTTATGAGCTAAAAAGAAAACCCAAGTGAAACGAGAAAAGTCGTCTACTAGGACAAAGGTATAGGATTTTCCACCTAGACTTGCTACAGGGGTAGGACCAAAAAGATCAAGATGTAGGAGCTCAAGATATTTTGAAGTGGACACTTCCTTCTTATATTTGAAAGAAGACTTGTGTTGCTTGCCAAGTTGGCATGGCTCACAAATCAAATCTTTCTTAAACTTAAGCTTAGGAAGGTCACGGATGAGCTTGTTCTTATTAATCTTTAGAAGTGAATGAGAGCTACAATGCCCCAACCTTCTATGCCAAATCCATGACTCATTGTCAAGAGCACTTAAACATTTATCATTTTGTCTAGCTAAAGACTTTAAATCAATAATGTAAACATTTTGAAAACAGGAAGCAGAAAATATCAATTTGTTTTGAAAATAAAACACATTGCATAAATCATTTTGAAAATTCACCGAAAAACCACTATCACAAATTTGACTAATGTTAATTAGATTATGTTTTAAACCTTTAAAAAATAAAACATCTTTAATTAAAGAGGTGCTACCAAATCCAATGGTACCTATTCTGACGATCTTGCTTTTTGAATTGTCACCGAAGGTGACGTATCCTCGATCGAATTCTTCAAGGGAGTTGAACTCGGAGGGATCGCCACACATGTTCCTCCAGCATCCGCTGTCGAGATACCACGAGCCTTTCGCAGTCCTACTTCTTTGGTGTTTATCCTACAAAATCAAGAGAGAATAGATTTTGGTACCCATATAAGTTTGGGTCCGAAAGATTAGCTAAAAGAGACTTTTGAACCCATATTTTTCTAGAGGGTTTCCATCTAAAATACTCATCAGAGTAGGTAATGGTTTTGGGGCTTCCATACCTTGCATTTTTACAATCACATTCATAAATCATGTGCCCGGTATTTTTACAATAATTACAAAATTTATATTGAGAGCTCCCCCTTACAAAAGTAGTGGGTGCTCTAGAAGAAGTGGCTTGTTTGTTAAAGCCAAGTCCATGTGTTGTTCTAGCCGAACGCTGAGAACCTAGTAATTTGGTCAAATTTTGTTCACCATGGGTGAACTTGGCAAGAGACTCCCCTAGATATTTAATGGTTGAATTCAAAGAATCAACATTTGGAATATCTTGGATCTTAAGGGTATGTTCCTCATTCTTTTTGAGAAGTTGTTCTTTTTCAGAAATGAGAATTTTATTTTTCTTTTTCAAAGCCATAAATTTAGAGGTAAGTTCATGAAAAACTTCCTCTAATTGATCTCTCGCATTTTGGAGATCTTCATAGGACATGTCATTATTGAAAGAGGAAGATGAGGAAGAGGAGTCGGAAGAAGATACCTCATCAAATGCCATTAGGCATTGTTCACCTTCATCGCTTGAGTCGCTTGAAGACATAGAGTCATCACTTGCAATCCATGTGGATGATTTGAAAGCCTTCTTGTTTTTCTTTTCTTTTACCCTTTTCTTGAAAATGGAGCACTCCGGTTTGATGTGGCCTTTCTTTCCACATTCAAAGCATGTAACTTCATTCTCCGCTTTGGGCTCTTCCTTTCGTGACCTTCGAAAGTTCTTCTTTTTCTTCATGAATTTGCTCATTTTTCTTGCTAGTTGTGCAATCTCGGATTCGCTATCAGTGGAGGAGCTTTCTTCCTTTGCTTTGAAAGCAATGTTCTTTTTCTCCTTGAAGGTTTTACCTTCTTTATCGGCTTGCCTCTTCATGGTGATCTCGTAGGTCATGAGTGATCCAATGAGCTCTTCAACCGGCATTTTCTTGACATCTTTTACTTCTTGAATTGCGGTCACCTTTGGTGCCCATGAGCTTGGTAGGACCCAAAGAATCTTCTTGACCATCATTTCTGCAGAAACATCCTCACCAAGAGATTTTCTTCCATTGCAAACGTCAGTAAAATGAGTAAACATTTCAGTAAGTGATTTGTGTGGGTGCATGGTGAAACTTTCAAAATCTTGGCAATACATGTATAATCTAGTGTCTTTGACTTTGTTAGTGCCCTCATGGGCTACTTCTAAAAGTTTCCAAATTTCATAAGAAGAGGAGAAAGTAGAAACACGGTTGAATTCATTATGGTCTAGCCCACAATGAAGAGCATTCATGGCTTTGCAATCAAGCTCAAAATTTGCAATGTCTTCGGGGGTCCATTTGGAATCATCCTTATTAGATAAAGTATAGCCTTGCATTACAATCCTATAGATAGGATAACCAATGCTTCTAAGAAAAGTAATCATGTGAGTTTTCCAATAAGTGTAATCGGTTCCATCAAAGAATGGAGCCCGAGTTATAGAATACCCTTCGGGAGCATGCGAGGAATTAGCCATCACTAAGGATCTTAAGTTTGTAACCGGTTAAGGTATTACACAAACGCTTCCTCTGATACCAAATGTTGGGTCGTAGAGGATGGAAATAGGGGGGGTGAATTGCCTTTTCAAAAATAATTAACAATTTAAAACAATTATCAATTCAGTGGAAATAAAAAAGGCAAGACACAATTTGATCACGAAGTTCGGCTTAATTCCAAATCCTACGTCTCCGCTCCCAACAAGAACCGTTGAGAGATTAATACGTCAGCTTGATTTTTAATGGTTGTAGTAAGAAACCCACTAGCCGTTTTAAGGTAGGCTAGAACACCTTCGTACAGCTTGATTTTTTATTATGGTTGTAGCAAGAAACCCAATTGAAAAGAAAGAAACCCAATTGAAAGAAAGAATGGAAATGAGAGGTTTGTTTTAATCCAATCCCAATGAAGAACTAAAAAAAATAAAATAATACAAACACACGGAAGCCTTGAGCACCAAAAGTGTGAGAGAAGCTGATAGAGAGGGAGCTCAAGCTTCAAGGATGGAAATGGATCACAAGAGGCCTTGGAGATTTGCCGTTAGAGCGTCAAGACATCAAAATATGTTTCGGTTGTGTTCCCGGAATCCATGGTTTCCTATTTATAGGAGAAATACCCATAAACACTTCAATATGGCCGTTGGAGGGCTTCCGGAGCCATTGGGGGTCAAAAGTACAAGTCTGGTCAAAGCCCAACGACTAGTTTGACTGGGCACACCGACTGGCCGGTGGTGTCTCACCAGCTGGCCGGTGGTCCACCGGCTGGCCGGTGCTGAGCTCCCGGCTGGACGGTGGTCCAGACAGAGCAGGCTTTCTGTTTGGGTTCCACCGGCTGGCCGGTGGTCATCCACCGGTTGGCCGGTGTCACCAGGCAGTGGGCAAGCCTACTGCCTGGGTCCTCTGGCTGGCTGGTGGGCAAGAACCGGTTGGCCGGTGCCCATACCGGCTGGCCGGTGGGAATCCAACGGTTGGCCGGTGGACTCAGAGAGTTCACTATCAGCCTTCTTGGGCCAACTCCTGGGCAACCTTTTTCCTAGCATCAAAACACTTGAAAACAAGTTAGAACACGATGAGAGTGATTGTGATCATTAAAATCCAAGAGAGAGGGGTACAACAAGTGGATGATATAGATGAAAATCTATCACTACCTTAGACTTTGAAGGAACAATGAAAGGAGTCTCCCTTTCCCTAGATCACATTACCATGAGGAATTTATCATTAAGATAAACATTAACATATTCCTTAAGAACTACATGAATCTCTGATTTAGCTATATTAAGATCATGCTTATTTCCACTCTCTTGATTCTTAGCTCAAAGATGACGAGGATGCATTTTCTATACAATACAAACAAACTCATTAGAAAAATGGATAAAAATAAGGTCAACCTCAATATGTGATTACAATAGAGAACCACTAGATCATGGTCTCTCTAATTAGGTCTTACATGTACTTTAACATGAAATAATGGTTCTTTCATTTCATTTATCTAATATACCAGGTATCTCATTTCATAGTTCATCAATGAAAATACATCACATGAAATAAATATGTCCATATAATAAATGATTCATATTAATATATATCCCTATGTTCCTATAATTATGCATTCTTACACATCTCACGCCACACTGATCCAAGTGTATAAATCTCAAGAAACTGTAACATCACAAAACATGTGAATCACCGTAGGATAAATAACATCAATCATAATAAGGAAACCTCTTGAATAACAATCCCATCCATGGGAACTGGTATTTTTCCCCAAACATGTGTTAGACACTCTCATGAATGAGCTGATTACCAAGTCTCGACACATCCTAGTCTTTTTTCAACCTTTTTCAAATATTAAATAAATATAAAAGAAAAACATACTGCCTCTAATACCACTTCATAATATCTCATGATCTAGAACTCTATCATGTGGCCAAATCATGTTGGTTACGTGACCTCAAGTGCGCCTCCCCGTATACCAGAGGCTGCCAACTAGTAGTGGGGGTGTGATGAGTATAGTGGGGAGACTATACCCCCAAGTAAATAGTTATAATAAAATGGAAATAAAAAACATAAATAAATATTATACTAGAAAAAATAGAAGAAATAGTGAAATATACAACTATAAAGTAAAAGGAGGAACCAAAAAACATATAATAGTGAACAATGTAATGCCACACTAAAATGTATCTAAATGTCAAACTAAACATAATAAAAAAGAATTAGTTGATAGAAAGAATCTCAAATGACCTTGATCCCATAACCAATGTCGATCCCAAATCCAAAATCCAGCCCATCCAACATGAAATAATCATAAAAAAGGCCATTTTCCCTTATTCAAATATGTATCCATGTAATTTTCTTGGGTACCAAACAACATCCTGAATAGGGTGTGATTAAAACATAGTAGGCAGACACAACCTTGTCTAAACAAAACTAATCTAAAAATAGATGCATAAAATAAAGTGATAAACATGAGTATTAATTAATTAATTTAATTTAATACAGAAATCATCATGCTTCAGCAATAGGATCGAATATCTCTAAGCATGTATCATAACCATGATAACCATAACCGCAAACCCTAACATAATCACATAACCGATAAAAACCCTCTATATAAGAATTTCTAAATCCAAAAATATACCTCTATATAAACATTTAATCACATGATAATATACCTCTATATAAAAATTATTGTATCTTGGAATATCCTTCTATATAATAATTTCATCATGAAACTTGGAAAATCCCTCTATATAATCATTACAACATAAAACTGTTCTAAGACCTCTATATAATCATTACAACATGATGATGGGCCAAGACCGCTATATAACCATTATAGCATGAAACCAGACCTAACCAACTATGTAATAATTACAATATAAATCGCAATATAAGTCTCAATAACAAGAATATCATAATATCCCAACAAAATCTTGAAGAGTTAATTCCTCAAATTACCCTTTTTCTTCCAATTATGTATTCATTTTATCTATTTACCCCCAATATTTTCCAAAACAATAATCCATTACCAAGGTTATTCTCTATCAATCAATCACTTGAGGTATCATGTCCTGGTAAAAAAACTATAAACCATTATCCCATTCCTTATTATTCAAGGGGTTTCTCACCCAATGGGTAGAAACAGGCTAAGAAGAAACACCATTGAATCCAAAGGGATCGAAGGAATAATTCAACACATTATTTTATTTCATTATTTATTAAATTAATTTAATGAAACCATTATGTTGGGGAAAATAAAAATATTACACATACTTGACAATTAAATAAACAATTGGATTTGGTTTTTTACCACATACCATTAACGGATGATCAAGAGAACACTTCAAATGGGAAATTCCAACAAGAATGAAGGCAATAAATAAAACCATATGAAACATAGATAATAAAAAGATCAAGATCAATAGACAAAAAAACAACAAAAAAGACATTCCACCACTACAACCAAATAAAAATCGAATAGAAAAAAATATTAAGAAAAAACAGTTCACTAGAGATTGATCGCTTGAACGGACATCCGTAGTAGTTGAAGGAACTCCAAAACCACCTATAAATAGAATAGTGATTGAGAGAGGAGGGTAGTATGAAATTAGAAATAAGACATAAGCATAAGGCACAAATTTTAACAATTGAGCCCAAAAAATACACAGTGTGAAAATGTATTACATGACATTTAATTATCATATTAAGAGTACACAAAAATTCACGCCACCTTAGGTGATATTATTCATACTTAAAAATTTCATATCATTTATTATAGATTCAAAAAATATATGTAGGTCTCATAATTATCTAGTTAAAGTCCTGTATTCATTTTGGGACACCTCTTTGGTGACAGTTACACATCATGTAGTGCATTTACATGACATATAAATGACTTATTGACAGACTTGAGCTCATCTTATACAAAATTACCCAATCCACCTTCAAAGCCTTAAACCCATAGGAATCCCTCGTAAGCCCATTTAACATGTTTACCAACAGACTCCGTTAATTCAAACAAAAATACATCCCCTAACATTATTTTATTGTCCTAAAAAAATCTCTTCATCCCCGAATTAGACTTGACCACCAATGTTTGAAGATAATGAAAACCCCAACGAAAGAGGTTTGATAAAAAAATCAAAGAGGGACGTACCGGAAAAATATGGGATCTTATAATGCATGTTTTTCTTTTTCTTATTTATTTATTTTATTATTATTTTGAATTGGTCTGTAAAAATTATTTAATAAATGATGATCTATATATTGTCTTTTGTGTCATTATATGTATAAGGGACTACGTTCCAAAATAAAAGTTATTTATCAATATTATAAAATATTTATACCCCTTCATATTCATGAGATTATTTTTATATAATGATGATGATGATAAGTGTTATGTTCACGCTAAGATTTTTCGATTTACCAGATAGAGGTTTGACACATTGGATGGGCGAGTGATATAACTTGAGTTGAAGGCATCACAACTCTAGTAGTTACCCCTAAGATCTTGATTGATCAATTATTCTATAAATGGATCGACCATTAGTATCATATTAATATCACATAATTTAATTTAATTTATTCATGGTTTATTTTTTTATTTATGTGTAGTTTTATTTGCGATCAACTAAGATAATAAGCGAGCATGTATAGTTAAAATGAATTAGCATGGTTTATGTTTCTCTATTTATTGCATTGTAAATATGAGAGAGTGGTCACATAGAACATGAAAGTGTAAATAGAAACAAATTACCTTCACTATGAATAAAAAAACTATTAAATAAATAATAATCCAAAACACCCTCCATTACAGAATTCTGAACAAAACTGATTAAACGAGGTGCCTGTTAAACCTAATTGAGGGTTCCTCCTACTAAATGGGAGTTAAAATAAAAGTGGTGGGTTAAATTAGATGAATTTAGCCCCAAATAATTATTCATAGATAGCCTATTTAAACATACAAGGCAAACATGGAGAAATGCAAGGATATCCTTGGGAGAAGATGGGAATCTACCCAAAATACTAAGGATATGTGAGTTAATGTTGTTTCATAGATGAAATCCTGCATTGAGACTGTATAAGTAGTGGAGTTTTCATTGGTTTAACTATAAGGAGAGGTTTTAAGGATCTTTTCCACTAGAATAACCAATAGATAAAGTATTATGAATATAATATTGTAGGGATACTAGAATTTGATAAAATAGTGAGATACATTTAATCTTATAAAATCATTAATGTCTAGATAACTAGTAATAAAGATAAAATTACTATTATAATTAAGTATTATATTGTATATTAATGGATCGTAACACCACAAGTAAAATGATATGTATATTGGATAAATTATATGTCCTCAAAAATATTAACTTCATTGTGTAACGTAGGAGACTATGCAATGTACTATGACTTGAATTGAAAATATATGTTCCAAAGTCCCCACTACTAATTAAGCTATCTTAGGAAGGGTGGGTGAAATGAAAATTACACGAGACACATGGATGGTGCATTTGACGATTACATTAAAAATCTATCATAAATGTATACTTATTTGTGAAAACAACATCAGAACATAGATGGATTCACTTGTTATCTCATATTAGGTACATCTTTAAATCGAAAGTGAATAAATATTTGAATATGATGATGATTACAATGAACACATGAAAATTGAATGATGTATCGTGATATTTTAATACATACAATTGTTTTATCATTATCACAAAATTATTCCAATTTCATTTAGGATTATAAAATGAAAAACATTGAAAAATGTTTCATTACCATTTGTGTAAAGTTTTATATGAAGATAAGAACATAAAGAAATATTAATACTTAGTTCTTATGGTAAAAAATTTTAAAGAAAAGGAGAAAATTCCAATAGATAGTGTGATTCTAAAGGAACCTTCACAGTTTCCATATAATGGATAGTGTGATGCTAAAGGAACCTTCATAGTTTCCTTAAAGGAAGAAATCAAAGGAATCATTTAGGGGGGTATTTCGTTCACATGTCATGAGATTAGTCTATAAAAGAAAAAAATACAATAAATTAACTTTTATGAAAGAAGAGGCTTCCACATAGTGTATATTCAGCATTTTATTTTATGTTTCAATTTTAATTTTATCAAATTAGATAATTAATGTCTCTCAAAAATTTGTATCATAATGCATTAAAAAAGAGATTATATAAATATTACAATAAGATAGGTCAAATATCTAAATCAATTAGAAAGGGAGATTCATATGTCAGTAGTGATAAGTACAGAACTTTTGGTTACTAAGCCTAATGATTATAGTTGATCCTTAATTTAGTGTTAACAAAACATTTATTTCACATGTTCATTGTACAAAAGAAATAATTATTCCATTTTGTAATGACTGTTTCATTTGTTACCTTCAAATAAACTAATATTTCAGCAATTCTTTAATTATTCGAAATAACTGATGAATATAAAATGTAAGACATAAATTCAAAATGGAGGAAAGATAATTATTTGTCTATTAAAACTAAAATTAGTTGTCAAGGATGTACCTAGAATTATCATTAGTCTCTATATAGAAAAAACTAAGGTATTATAGAAATAAATACTTATATATTATTATAATAATTAACATTTACAAAAAAAAGTTATTCCAAAAATATTTCTTAATTAGTTTAGCTAAGAGAGCTTGGACTGTCCCAATGAGAAGCTAAAGGTAAATTAATAGACTTCATGAAATTTCTTCAAGGGTTTTAAGGAATTTTAAAGTGAATAAATGAATATTTATGGTTAGTGGATATGAGTTTTTCGGAATGGTGTGCTGAATAATATCTCAACCATGTATTCATTGATCGTTATAAATCTAGAGTAGATTTATTCATAAATTGAAATTTCCAAAAAAATATCATATTCAAAATTTTAGTAAATGGATGATTAGTGGAATGTATTTGATATCTTGAAAAATATTCCATTATCTATCTAGACATGATTTTAAAATAGTGGTGTTAACCATTAACCTTATTCCAAATATAATGTAAAATGTTTATCATATGAGTTAAAATATGAAGGAAATCCATTATATCACACTCCATATGGATAGATTAAAATAGTTTTTTAGGGATATGTCAATAAACAAACTTGATTCAAGAATAACACAATTCATATATAATTTAGTTATTCGAAATGTTTCCAAGGATATTACAAAATCCCATAAGATATAAAAGTTATTGTAAATTTATAGAATATAGTTCTATAAAATAGTGCACATATCTATTTGATATTTTGGGATTTAATTGACTTGGATAATGTCTAGTCTTGAGATAAACAAGTAGTTGTCATAGGAACTTGTTCCACAAGAGCTCATAGAAGATTAATGTTCTAGAGACACATTCTTCATTGGAAGTTTAAAACCACAATGGTAGTTTTATATTCACCATGGAGGGTGATACATTATTTATTGAGAATAATGAATCTAATAAATAATCACTAGATATAAATAAAAAATGATAGAAAAGTTCATAAAAATTCATAAAAATGAATTCCACATACTAAATTCAAGTGTTTATTTTGTTAGATTCTCTAACTTATATAAATCCATTGGTTGGTAACCTAGAGAACCTATACATGAGTAGTACAAGAAAGACTACAATAAGGCATGATTGGTTATAAAAAATGATTATTTATAAATTTAATTTAATTATACATGTCCTAAAATTTATCTATGATCATTATATTGGGAATTATATATCAAGATCACCAATCTTGGAGGCTGTTTATATGACACAACCTGAAAGGGTCTATGAAAATATAGAATTCCAATAAGGAATTCAAGTTGTAGAGATAATTTTTTATTTAATGAAATCCTAATTTTCATTAAATACTTGTTTGGAATGAAGGTATTACAAAATTCTACTATAGGTCAGTGGAAGCCCTATAGTTTCTATGTATAAAATTTTTGTAATATATGGTAAATTGTTTCATGTCGTATAGTTATTTAATACTAGGCTAAAATAAACTCTCTGAATATTAACTTAAAATAGAAACATATGTTATTGGGAATAAGATATACTAATGTAGATCTATTCTTTTCATTGAAAAACTCAATATATATATATATTATTATAGTGTGTTGGAATAATTTGAGAGATAAATTTCTCCATTGTTACATGGAATAAATAACTCCAAGAAGACATGCATGAGACATACAAAGAGATTAGAATGGTGATTAGAATTCTATAGACATTTTATATCGATTTATCACATATTCCATGTAATGTAATATATATTTCAATATATAATTTATTATTATAAAATTTTAGTTAAATCTACGAGAATGACCTAGGAAGTATTCAGGACTATTTAATTGTACTTGATGAAGTACAAAGGATTTGTACCTGGTACTTGGAGAGTATGGAGAACTAGTTATAAAGAGACAAAACTAGTATTCCTATGGATAAATAGGATCTAATATCATACTTAAGATTATTTATTGAAAAATATAAGATCATTCAATCTAGTGATATCCATATTTACAAATACCAAGCACATTGTGGCTTCTGACATAGTAGAAGAGGTAGTGTAAAATTTATAACAGTTTTTTCATGTTCATGAAATTATAGCTAGTATGTAAAGTATTATCATAATTTTGACAAGATAACTATAATTGTACTAGCCAATATGTATTGATTATTAAGATTAAAGAAGGATCATTATAAATGATATCATCTATTAGGAAGAATCACTGAATGAGGTGACGTTTAAAATAGTAGAGTACCGAGGTAAGAAAAATGAGGTATACCCAAAGACTGAAGCCATAAATCAGTGGAAGCATAATCTTATTATGTGAGTTATAACAAATATAGTTAGTATGATGGATCTAGTTAATTTTATAATGTTTTAATATTAATTTCCCTAGACCCAACTAAAATATAAATTTTCGACTACCATATCATGTATACATGAGTTATACATGATGAATTCTTGTAATAATAGTGGTTATATTCCTGCTTCCCCTATTTACACGGTAATATAATTAGTTTTTTGTCAAATAAAATGGTTATAAATTTAACCAAGTATAATGATAACATAGAGATAATATGAAATTTATTTTAATCATATTTCGTATGGTCTAGATATACCATATTGACTGTGTACAAATGATGTATGACTATCAGGTGTTGGGGGATCATAAGTATTGACACTTATTCTAATGAAGTTCCCACTTGGTGATCTCTAGTAGAAGAGATCATGAAGACTAACTTACCAATACGAATTTCACATATTGTAGGATCCATTGGTAGTTCCTATCAATGATCACATGTATTGGTATCAAGACTTGAGATCATTATCAATTTGCACTAATGGATTGTGTACATTGATTCAAGATGAAACCCATATCATTTATATTGTGATATGGTATCTTATATTGGGAGCATCATTTGTGGTATGACATTGGTTGAATGATCAAGATTGTTTTTTCACTTTCTAAAGGATGAGATGTCTCTAGTCCAGTCGAATAGTATATTAGTACATTTATTAAATCCAAGGATTTGGTGATAAACATTAAGACTATCTAGTAAGAAAAAAATTAAAAAAATTAATAAATAATGATGAGATAAACTGGACATCCAGAATTATGAGATTTCAAAAAAAGTGTATTATATCACAAAATGTGTGCTCATAGGTGTTTTTCATTATTCTAACTAAACCTTATATACATAGGGTCCTTAATGGGTTTCTAAAGTCTGATATTATTCTATGATTCATACTTACTACAATCGATATAAGTACCCAAAGGGTCAAAAATTAAGAGTATTCCAGAGTCTGACATTTTCTAAGTGAATATGGGGTTTAGACATGGTGGGCCCCACCATGAGGATCGATTTATCTCTGAGTTTGACTGATTACGAAGAAATTAGTAACTTAAATATTTTTCAAGTTTTTAATGATTAGTTTTGATTTTATTTACTCATTGTATTCAAAAGTATTTATGTGCGTAAAAAATATATATTTTTGAAATGAATATTATTATTCAGAGTTCGTTTTATATTTAATGGGAGAATTGAGTCAATTAAATGACTCTAGTGATATCATGTAGCGTATTTGATGCTACAAATATGTGATAAAATTTAAATAGAATTTATGAAAAAGTTAATAAGTCATTTAGCATCATTAAAGGCTAATATTGAAGTTTTAAGTTCCCATGGGCCTAAGTGAAATTTTTTGGACATTTAACCAACCTATATAATACTTTATAATCCCATATCAATTGGACTATTCATTCCCACGAATTTTAGATCCTCTATTTCTTATCATCAAAATTATAGAGTGAGAAAGAAGTGATCCAAGAAACCAGATCCAAGTTCTTTATCCGGGATCGAAGGTATGATGATTGAGGGATTGAAAGGACATAGAATGAGAATTTCATTCCATGATCTTGCACCAAAAAACCAAATATTGACATACCAATAAGATATTTCATCATGTGTGGATAATCTATAGGGTTTCGGGTTTTGTTACTTTGAGTGATGATCTCTGGCAGCGAGTGAAATGTGATTCCAAATTAAATAAAAAAGGCACGGTTTGGATTTAATTTTTTATTTTAAATAATTGAAACCTAGTTAAATTTCACATGATCCATGGATGAATCGTTGTTTTGGAATAAAAAATTTGATTTTTGGATAGAAATATCTACCTAATAATTTAAATATACCATATTTCACGCTATTGCCAATGCCCGAATTTCCTTCATCTTCAAGGATAATGTATGTGATCTCTATCACCACTCTCCTCTTAAATTTGGATATTATTATCAAATAGGGAGAAATAGGAAATCATAAAATCCATTTATATGTAATTTAACAATTTTATAATGAATATATATTAACAAAATTTTTTATTTTAAAAGGGAATGTTGTGATTTCAGTATGTGTGAACTGTATTAATAGTTTCTTATGTGAATGAAAGAACATGTTATTTACTAGTTGAAGTCTATTTCGGTATGTGATGATAAATTGTGGACTGTATAATATTTTCATAATGATCACTAATCAATTCATTATAGACATGATAAAATTCTTGTTAAATGATTCTTGTTTCTAACACCAATTTAACTAACGTAGGCTTAAAATCATTGGATGGTAATCCATATCTTTGGTTTTAGATCCACAGTGATTTACTTCTTTTGGTTGAAAATAAAATAAAAAGTTGGATATTTTTCAGAACAAATGGATTTAAGAAAGAAGGTTAATAATAATAAAGTCTTCTTATGGTGTTATAGTTTGGTTTCAGTTTATAAATCACTTAACAATGTTGATACTTATACATGATGTTTATATACAAAGTGTCCACAATAGAGTGGTATCATTTTAATGGACTGAGATAATAATATATAAGGATAGATAAATTATTGGGTTTAAACTTTTCACATTGACATCTGAATGAGTTTTAGGGATAAAGAAAATTAGGAAATGCATTGATATTATTCCATGTACCAGAAATTTTATTTATTATATGGTTTTCATGATTCATGATAAATTAATTCAAAGGAAGAAATTGTATGAACCGAATTTTTCATGCCTTAGTATCTAAAAAGAGGTCTCTAGAAAACGTGTACAAAATAGTGTTTTCCTAGTTTACAGAAAACTTGTGAAATTTATGGATATAGAAATTGACATAGAATATAGAGAAGTATATTTTTTTCTGATAAAGAAAATATATGTGTTAATCAAATAAGGTAAATTGAAAATATCTAGGTAGATGAAAATTTTAAAGCATAATATATAGTCAAATATAAATATTATAGATAAAGAGAGGATCCAAGAAAATAAGTTCTAAAAAATATCCATACAAAGGAATATTGAATTGATCATTACTAGATATAGTAGTTCTTACTAAGAATACCTACAGATACGAGTTCATAAAAAGAAGAACCCAATAGTTTTTTATTATATTTTTAGAGTTTTTTTAAATTCATATATTATTATTATACTGATATTGACTTTCAAAATCTTAATAAAAAAAATAAATATCTTGATTATAACTAAAATTTCATGAAAAATTTAATATAGTTGACATAAATTTTTGATAAAAGTTATTATAATGTTTTATGACACTAATTTATTTAGAGGATTTGAAGGTGGTGAATCAAAGAATTAATAAATCTAGAAAATTCAAATTTGGAGTGGGAAATTCAAATTTATAATGTGCACTCCACCTTTATTTATCAGATAAACTTTGTGTATATAAAGAAGATCAAGCACATTGTGATTCTGTTATTAAAAAAGTTATGTGATGAACGAAATCTTGATAGATATTTCAATCCAAGAATTGGGCATGGGATACTGGAAAGAGACGTAACAAACAAACGAGGTACCAGAAGTAATGATTTTAGATGAATAGATATTGATGTAGAAGTTTTTGAAAAAGCAGTTTCAAATGAACAGGTATAAGAAAAATTATTACGGAATGAACAAGTATTAGAGAGAGAAGTTTCAGATAGTGGCCCACAAGTTACCAAGGACATAATAAAAGGAGAAGATGAACTATATTGTATTATTTGTTGTGTGGAGAAACATTAGAAACACAAGGATGATGTATTGAAACATATTGGTGAGTGTCTATTCTATTTTTACAAAATAAACATTATCACATCTTCAATATAAGAAGCATATTTATTGTTAAAAGACTATAGTTATTTCTAGGTGACGTAAATACCATTATTTTTACAAAAACATAGATTTATTTCAAATGAATTGTGTTATATAGAATTATTTCCAAACTATGATAAGGAATTTATACTCTAATTATGTAATAAACCTTGTAACTTCTTAGGTTCCTTTTGCTATTACTATGTTACAAACCAACTTAGGTAAACCCTGAACTGGCCACCCATGTTAGCCCACAACAAGGACCAAGGGGCTTTCTCAAAACCTATACACTTGAAACTAGTGTCAGGAATCAAAATAAAGCAATTAGAAAATATTTGGACCATAAAAAATACATATAAACAATTATAATATGATAAAAAAAATATAAACACTAGAAGTGTAGAAAAAATTAAACTTCACATACCTCTGTGTAACACTACGAATCAATATTGACCACTTAACCAACATCACCCCATGGTGACCAAAACCAAGTGGGAAGCAACACCCAATAAAAAATAGAAATAAAACTATAGGTGTGAGTATTTTAAGGTAGTAGGAATGCCTAAATAGTATATTTCCACTTCATTTCCATTAAATAAAAGATCCATCAATTTTATGTTTGAAATAAAATAAATAAACATAGGTTATTTTGAATTTCCTTTTAAAAAATCACTGTCCATTTCCCTTTTTTTAAACCGGTTTCTTTTATAAGAAGTATGATATAACATTTTTAAAAAAGAAGGGAAGATAATAGTAAAGTGTGAATCATTTTCAAATCCTTTTCAATAAACATTCAAAACCCATTTTAGCACTTTTAGAAAAGAGAAACACCATTCAAGGAGGCAAAGGAATTGAGCACACAAGGGAAATAGAAAATAGAAAGTAAGAGTAACCAACCAAACAAGGCACATCAATCATCCACCATAGAAAACTAAGTGTAAAAGTTCATTAGAGAACCTAAAATACCAGTGGATAATCTAGAACATTCTTTCATCTGAATTATCCCAAAGGCATGCCTCACCTAATGACACCAACTTCCCCACAAACTCGATCACGCCCTACCTATTCCGAATGAGTGGTAGTATCCCAAAGAGAGTAAAGTTCCATGATACAGTCCACTAGACAGAATTAAATCCTATGTTATTGAAAAAAATATTCACAAAATAAATACTAGGTATGCCAGGTTCCCATGTCTAGACTAAAGTGGGGGTGAACCAACCAATCCGTAACAAGAAATCCCTCACATATGCATGCATCACCCACAAGCAACACACACAAGAGTCACCCTTTAATCAATCCAAGAAACAATATATTTTCATTAAACTATTCAATCATAAGGAATTATCTCAGTGTGGACCTAACACAACGTTCAACATAACCAAGGAAATAGAATTATCCATGTATAGTTTTCAAGAAAACTAGTTTTCATAAAAGTTCCAAATGATCCTCACATAACCTTCACATACCAGAACATTTATCAAATAACCAAACATACATCACTTTCAAAACTAGGAATCTAATTTCAAAAAGAATCCAATACATCTTTCACAAATTCCAAATCCACTTATAATACCCATTTAAGAATCCACCCTTTTTCTTTGAACCTAACTCACCTTTTTGAGAAGGTGAAAACACACCATTAATAATTTCACAACCATTTAGAAAATGAAAGACATAATTTTAGAAACCAAACATATTTACATGACCAAAACTATTTAGATATTAATTTACAAAACAATGATACATTTATAAATGAAGACCATTTTTTGAAACCACAAACCACATACCAAGGCAAACTTGTAAATTTAGAAAACATATAGTTCATGAATTCAAATAAAACAATTTCATGTATTACTATACTCATTTCACATCACAAAATTTATATCAAAATAATTCATCACTCTTTATCAATAAAAATTGGACCAAAAATCATGAAATCAATATTTATTAAATTTAATGGCCAAATGAAAAGGGAAACCTACCTTAAACATGCCACTTTTTGATGATGACCACTAGAATTTCCTTTTTGATTCCATGAAAATGTAGGTTTACTTATATGTAAGGTCATATAGCCCCTATGCACATATTTTTATGTCCAAATATGTACAAGAGGATCCACAAATATGAACTTACACATTCATATACCCCTCTTCCTCACACACGTATGTATTTTTCATATATATGCATAATCACACCTAGCCAAAATTTTTATACTCATACCACCATGCGTGAATATTTATATAATAGGGGATATTTCATATATAAATGCCAACCTATGCATACCCATGAAAGTATCTTTTGAAAATGATAATGCAAAACTACAATAGCGAGGTCCAATGCAGAAAACAATTACTAAAAACTCAATGATCACAAAACCCAAAAATTAAAATTAAACCAAAGAAAAGGAATCAACAAACCATACTGAAAACAGAATTGAAACCCACTTCTTTCCCTAAATGTGGAAATAATGATGCTCAATGGGTCCAAATATCTCTAATAATTAATATGAAATAAGAAAAATACCAAAAAATAGATTTAGGGTTTGGGCAAGGTGTGTTCACCACATAGAAGAGAGGAAAACCAAAAAATAGAGGGAGAAGAAGAGAGAGTAAAAAACTATAGAAGACAAAACACCAAAATGGGAAGTGGAACAATCATTGGAGGGAGGTAGAGGCAACACTAGTGACATGTGAGGGAGGGGATCTATGACCAATGGGGGGTCGCGTGAGAGAGGGAAATAGAAGGAGAGGGGATCTGCATGTTGAGAGTGGTAAAGAGGAACCCCTTTGGGGTTTGTTAAAACATGAAACTAATAACAAAGACAACAAAAACAATAATAATAACAATATTTATAATAATAATAATAATATTAATGATGATAATAATAATAATATTCATAATAATAACAATATTATAATTACTGTATTTATTTGAACATTTTATTTTTATTTTATTTTCATTTAATTTTATTTTTTAAACACTGGGGAGGCCGCACATTTTGGCTGCATGGTCTGCAAGACTGTGCTCCAACCATGTGTAACCTACTGGAGAGAAGGGACCCTCACATAGGCTGGAAACACTGTTTGAGAAACTGTGAGCCAACCATGGAACCCAGATCTATAATTTGATAGAACTATTTCATATTCTTGTCACATTGTTTCCTCTAACTATATAAAAGCTGTGATCTACCAAGAGAAGAGAACATGGGGACTACTGGACCTCACATGATTTGGTAAAATTCATGCTCAAACCATGAACAGGGGGAAAAAATACCAAAAGACACTGAAACTCAAAAAAATCTCATTAGGAATTGACTCTAACCTCGAACAAAGGATCCAACATCAAGAAAAGGTTAAAAATAAATAAAAACAATAGTTGGGGTGTAAAAATTCCGCCCACTAAAAAAATTATAACCCCACAAATTCACCAGACTAATGAGGGAAAAACCATAATCTGAAACTACATGAGACCAAATAAAACCACGAACATCAGTGTGACCTTTTAACTCAACAATTCACACCCAATCAAATCTATAGAGAAACAAAAACAGAGGAACCATGGGGGGGGGGGTGATAAGGGTTATCCCCACCAGAAGAACCCAACTAGCACATACAACATTTAAACTCAAAGCACATCAAATTTGAAACTACAAACATGAATTAAAATGAGAACCCCCAACATGGACCAAAAACTTCTACATAGAACAACCCCCACCACAAGGGGGTCCTGACCAAAACCCAAAACCGAGTGTCAAACCAAACCATTATTCATCATCTATACAAGATTCAATAATATCAAAATATAGAACAACCTAGATTTAAAACAAACCCACAAAAAAACACCCATTCATGGATTCACATCCATAAAGAATAATCACAACTATAGAGGTTTTCCAGGATACAAGGCCACCAAGCCTTTCATAACCAAATTGGAAAATTCATGAACATGGTTAAATAAAGTAAAAGAACGTTTAGAAAAAATAAGACTACAATGAGGAAAAATAGAATCTATACTAACTACAAAAAAATAAGACTTTCCAAGAAGAAGAAGATAGAATAGAGAAACTTAAATTATCTCCATTCCATTACTGAAGACAAAAGATTTAACATGGGTCCTTTACAACCTTTTGATTAATGATAACGTGCAATTTTCACTCTGGGACCTGTGGCTAGATCCTAAGGTCATTAACCATTTACTACCTCATAGTCAGCAGCGAACATCCTTTAATCGAGAATTCCTATTTTAAAACCACATGATTCAAAACCTTTATAGGTGACCCAAATTTCCACACTGATAGAAGGAATTTAAAGGATGATGAAAAGATGGCTTAGTGTTCCCAAAACATCCACACTAGAAGAAAAAAAGGGAGTGGTCCGAATGATGAAAATAAGGAACTGATAAGAATAATTTTCCAGAACAGGATTCTCCATTTTACACTCCTCACTGAATGGGTAACCTTCATGAATGCCGAATGAAATTAGTCCATAAACCCTAAATGATGTCCCCAAATGAAGGGTAGAACTTCTAACTGATATATTTCCACTATAACTGGAGATAGTAAACTGGATCATTGAAATGGATGACATACTCGTTCACTATTAGTTGATATTTTCGAGCATCCATGAGCTCTGTAACTTTATTTATCCTTTAATTTCTAAATAATTAACCACTAGATTAAAGTAGTCTTTATGATCACTTGAGGAATCGAAATATCAAGGAGAATGGAATGACCACCTTCCACTAGTCTAATCCCAATCCTTCAAATATTCCCAAGACAACTCACACCTTCCCAAACTCTAGAGTTTTCCAAAAACTTAAACACACTCTATTTTCCCAAATCTATTAAAAAACCTCCAACGAACTCCAATGACTATAGAAATACGTATTAATTAAAAATATCTTGCTTCCACCATTACACTAGGAGTCCAGGTAGATCCATCAATGGGAATACTCATAAAAACTGTTATTCAGAATTCCTTGAGAAACCCTAACCACCTCATTTTTTGACAAGATAAAACCACTAAATGATGAATAAAACTGATTCCAAAATACTACCTTCACATAAACATGTAGGAAGGAATCCTAGAGTCTAACCGTACCCTCCATAATAGGACATTTATGGATCATACTTAGAAATAAGAGTCACTTATCCAAATCAGAATTCCTCATAAAACAAAATCCCATAATTAAATTACAAACCATTAACCCAAATCAAATCACCATTCTGGCCGCATTTTAGTATGAAAAAACCAAGAGCCCCTTAAAGAGGATTTAGAACCTGGAATGAAAAACTAAAAAATACCTCACTCAATTTTTAAAACATTTAAATCTCCCTTTTAGAAAACCATTTTCAATAAGAAAAACATCTTAAATACCCACCATTGGTAGTCCATGAAATATCAAAAATATACATACTTATGCTATCCCAAGTAACTGTCCACACATACAAAAAATTATTGACTATCTAAATGCGTACATGCATATATGTGATCATTCATAGGAATAAAAAGGGTCAATTCAAAATATTTTTCATTTCCAAAATAGATCCTTCAACTTAAAGAAAAATTCCCATCCAATTTGAGGTTTTCCATTATCATTAATGAAACACACTTCCAAATTCTCAAGAAACCTTAATTTCACATTCCTAAAAGTGTTTCCAATATATATCAACATTATTTCTAACACTCCGTTCATTTTAACCTTTAAAAAACACATTCCATTAAAGGAATACCTTTTCCTGAATTCATTTCCATTCCAAAAATCATTTTTACACTTTAGAAGCTGCTTTACCTTTTGAAAAACCTATTTCATAAATAAAGTTCTCATTCATAAAATCCACTCATTCTAACCAAAATTAATCCAAAACATAAATAAAACCAAAACTACCTTAATTGGGAACTAGTGGTTATGCCCAACCTTGAAATTTTCTTTAGCAGACCATGCTATGAGAGAGTATCAACCACAAGAAGTATCTTGAACTATGTATTTGGGATAAAAATGGGTCAAAAATCCATAAAAAGATCATCACATAGAATTGGATCACTCCCATTATAATCCCCTATCTATAAAGACCAAGAAAACACTCAAATCTCAGACTACTCTTGGAAACTTGTGGCTTGGGAAGGGAAATGGTTCATAACATCCTTCACAAAGATACCTCACAAGTCTCGACAATCATAATCACAGAGTTACCTAAAACACCAAATAAAAAGGGCCTTATCTAATACCATTTTGTCACAAACAAACCTTGTTCAACCCTGAACTAGTAACTTGATTTTTCCTGAAACTAAGCACAAAGGGAATTCCCCATAACTATGGGCTGAGAACTAGTTCTAGGAATCAAAATAAAGTAATTGGGAATGATTTCGATAATAAAAAAAATAGATAAACGAATATAAACTAAGAAATAAAAATATAAACACTAGAAGTATAAATAAAATAAAAACTCACATACCTCCATGTGACCCTACTGGTAAAAATGATCACTAAACCGCATCTCCCCATTGAAAATGAAACAGAGCGGGAAGAATCACACAAGCTAAAAAATGAAACTATAAGCGTCAGTATTAAAACTTAGCAAGGCTGAATAAAATCTATTCCCAATGAATTTCCATTAAATAAAATATCCATAAATTTCAATTTTTAAATATAATTAATAAATATATTTTTTTCACACAATTACTTTAAATAAAATCATGATCCATTTCCCTTTTTATTTAAAAACAGTTTATTTTCAAAGAAAGAATATTTAAAATAATAAATAAAGAGGGAAAATTTTTCAAAACCTTTCTCCAAAAAAAATTTAAACCCCTTTATCACTATTATCAAAGATATAAATCACACAAGGACACAAATGAAATGATGAAACATGAATAATGGAAAATAACAAACAAGTGTAACCAACCAAACAAGGCACCTCAATTAGTCGCTATAGACAACTAAGTTTCAAATTACATGGGATAACCTATGAGATCAGTGGATAATATAGAACATAATTACATTTTATTCATCCCTAAGGCATGCCTCACCTGATGAAATCAACTATCCTACACACTCGATCACACCCTACCTGGCATGACCAAGGGGAACAATCCCAAAGCGTATAAGGTCCATAATAAGGGACACTATCCAAAGCGAAATACTAATCTTGTGCAACAACATTTCACCAAAAACATTCTAGCTATTACATGTTACCATTTAAGGAAAAAATTGGGGGTGAACTGACCAATTAAAGACAGTAAACCCTTCACATATGCATTCATCACACATAAGCAACACACACAATAGTCACCCCCGAATCACTCCAATGAAGTATATCACGACTTTCAACTATTTTACCACAAGGTATTCTATCAGTGTGGATGTACCACAAAATTAAACATAACCAAAGAAAGAGATTATCCAAGGATATTTTTCATGGAAACAAATTTTCATAAAAGTTCTAGACGGGCCTTACATGACATGAACATGCCAAACCATTTATCAAGGAACCAAAAATACACCACTTTCAAAACTGGGAATCCTATTTTAAATAGAATAAAAAAGTTACTTAAAAAATTAAAAATCAACTTAGAAAACTAATTTATGAACCCATAATTATTCCAAGAACCAAACCTAACTTTTTAAAAAGGTGGAAACACACCATTTATAATTTCCGAATCATTTAGAAAACCCAAAACATAATTTTAAAAACAAAATGCCTTTATAAGACCAAAAACGCTTAGGAATCCATTCAACAAATTGAGATACATTTATAATCCCAAACCTTTTTTTGATTCCATAATCCACATACAAAGGAAAACTGGGAAATTTTGAAATCACATAGTGCACAAAGTCAAATAATGCCATTTCATGTAGTTCCATACCCATTTCACTTCAAATAATTTCTATAAAAACCATACATATCTATTTAGCATTAACAGGAGGAGTGAAAAGCAATAAATACATGTTTATTTAATTCAAAGGCCAAATGTAATGGAAAAAATACCTAAAACATGACGATTTTTGATGACAACCAATCTGATTCCCTTTATTCTTGCACACATATGCATGTTCAATTACATGTAAGGACACTTATCCCCTATATACATATTTTAATTTCCAATTATGTACAAGGTGATACTTATATATATTATTACATGTGTATATTATAGAGAACCTATCCTTTTAAATATAACATTACATGATTTTAAGAATAAAATACATTAGAGTACAAGCCAAGGATCATGAAGTCCAGTGTCTTGGAAAACTAGGTACATAACCAAACATTATAAAAACAAATTTTTATATAAAATCTATATTGAGCTCTTATATTCCATTGTTAACATACATATGTATATGATAAATTGTGGATAACATGAAAAAAGGGATGATCTTGAATTCCAGTAAGGGAATAACCATAAGAACAAAGTATTAACACATGGGATAGATAACATGACACGATGATATAAAGAAGCATGTAACATATGGAATCAAAACATATAAACCTAGCATCATTTAAACATGGAATCATATAAAAGTGTAAAAAAAATAAAACATGAATTTAGTGTGAGTCAAGGCTAACCGAAAAGACCATTTCCCATAGTTTCACAAGCCAAGTCAAAACACCAAAATCGTTTAACATAGTAGCACAAGATAAGGCTAACCACCAAGAAAGTTGCAGATAAGGTCTCATGAGACTAAAATTTACAAAATTAATTGGAGTGCTATTTTAGAATACCAATATTAATTTTAATGAATATTTTTTCCACATAAAATAATCATACATAATTAATCTTATATAAATATAAGGGTTACCAATGGAAATAATTGGGCACCACAATCATGACATAAATAATAACAAATAGGAATTTCATGAAAGTGTCCATGAAAGAAAGGAATTAAAACATACATGTTATTTCATAATTTAAAATAGTAACATATAATTTCAAGTGATGTTAAACATAAGTGACAACATGTATGAAATTTATTTGAGAAATTTTAGCATTAAAACATTGTTGTGTGGTTTTAAGGAAAATACTATAGAAATTTTAAAATAGAAAAGAGAATAATTTTTTATATAAAACATGAAGTGAACAAAAAATGTTTTCATAATAAGAAATAATGATTTTATAAATTCAATTATGGCTTAAAACATAGAATATAGAGCACTTGAAATTGGGTAAAAATTGGGAAGTTCCCTTATAACGGGTATGCTTATTTGGAAGTATCGAGGAGGGAATCACTTAAAAGCATGTATATAACCCAAAGAGAATGAGGTATCGATCTTGAAAAATTATATTGGATAATATAAATAGAATTTAAATTTTTTACATAAAAATAAAAGACAACTTCATTTGGGTAAAAATAAAAATAGTGCCACCTGAATGAATAAAGGCTATTCGAGAAGAATTCCTTAGAGATTATCAACATGGTGTCAGGTGTACTTAAGAGGGATTAATGAGAGATAAAGGGGTTTCTAATAACTAATAAATCATGAGGGAAGTAA
The DNA here is from genome assembly GCA_963277665.1 of Viscum album. NCBI lineage: Eukaryota > Viridiplantae > Streptophyta > Magnoliopsida > Santalales > Viscaceae > Viscum > Viscum album. The sequence goes on along the minus strand of OY728163.1, from coordinate 1,677,297,500 downwards.
GTGGGAGTTGAGAAATCATACCCCATAATTAGTGATTGCACATAAAATGGCATATCAAAGTGGACATTCTTGAATAAAAGTGAAATAGAGAGGATCCCTTACCATAAGTTCAAAGGTATTCTCCAACGAATATTAATGACCTGAATAATAAAATTAGATTAATTAATTAATAATTCCAAAACCTATAGTGTATTAAAAGTATTTATTACAACCTTTTTGAGTTCATTCATTTCCTTTTAGATTGGTTTTGAGGTTCAATTTAATTGTTAGGGTATGTTGGTTTCCTTGGTTTTAAGGATCAGTTCACTTATATTCATGTTCAAATAATCATGTAAAATTGGGTTGTTTGTCCAGAATGAGAGTTATATTCTATTTTTTAGAATCCAAAAGGTTACATGGTAGAAAATTTAATTTGGTCACTTGTGGTAAATATTAATCATTATGTATAACTCTAGTGACAACCTTTGAGGGTTAATTGTCTGTTTTTGGCCATAAGAAACATGTTTTGATTTATTAATCTAAAATTTTTGTACAAAAAAATTACAGTAAAATATATGAGACATATTAACTATGTTATGGTCTAGTTAAACCATGTAAATGGTTTCATGACCATAATTTACGATGATTACGGAAATTGAAAACCCATCGTCCTTGAATATGTAAATTAGCACATATTGGGATGGTGTTTTTTTATTTTTAGTATAAAAGAAAGGGAAAGGAGTGATGAAGAAGATTTATCATGAAAAATTTAAAGTAAATTTATGGTACTGGAGTCATCAAAAGTTTTTAATGAAAGGAGGTGAGGAAAGAAAATAAAATAAATTAACTTGAAAAGAAAAGATGAGAGATCCCTTATGAAAATTCAACATCCTGACAACGTCATTTAAAATTTCATAAAATATTTTGATGAGAAAAAATGGTATCTCATAATTATTAAATAATATAGAAATTAGTAGGGATATTAAATGTTTTATCCCAACATAATCCAATGTAATTTAAAAAATAATAACATTAAATGAATGATTTGAAAAAGAGAAGGGAGGTATATTCCCTTACCTTATAAAGTAAATCCTAAATATTGAAGGTTGGGACCTTTGGGAATTGATGAAACCTTGGGAGGGATCCTAGGGATGTAAAAATACTAGATATTTGAGGATTATTAATTTTCAAATGAGATAAAATTAAGGAAATAGTGGGTATTTATATTAAAAGTGAGATAGTTTTTTATTAATTTCAAAGGACACCTCATTAGCATTTTTTTTGAAAAACCAAGGGATTTCCTATGGTATTTGAACACAATATAAGAAACTTGAAAAATATAATATCTTATTTTACTGTAAAAAATTCTACAAGAATTTAATTTTAATAATTAGATCATTATGATGTTATTAAACATAAAGAAAACTCAAAATTGTATTTTTTTCTATTCACGAAAAATTCAAGTATTTTAGAAAAATACCATAAAATAACCCTAACCATTTTATGATGTCTAGAATTAAAAAATGAAATCCGTTTTTTGAAAATAATTTTATAATTTTTTTAATTTTATTTTTAAATAAAAACTTAATTTATTTAGAAAAACAAAAGTAAAAATTTAACTCATTTTATAACACCATGAAAAATCAATCAAGGTCGCTTAAAATTATCTTATAACAAAAAATAAATAAATAAACAATTTATGATTCAATTTTATGAAAATAAATTTCTATTTTAAATTATTAAATTAATAATAAAATTGTAAATAAAATATTTATGACGTAAAAAATTCCAATATTTATACTATAAGATTTTTTATTTCTAAGATGTCTAAGTTGTATTTATAAATTCATGGGTAGAGTTTCTATTTTATTGTTCAATTTTATATTCATTACTTTTCATTAATATTCATAAAGGTATTTTAATATTCATAATTGTATGTTACTATATAAAAAAAATTAAGTTTGTCCTATCAAACTCTAAATAACTTACTGATCACAATTATGGATGACTGTTTTTCAAAATAACAAACACAGAAGTTTCAAAATTTTGTTTAAATATGACACAATATTTATTAGTTCATTGTGTTTTTATTTCATGTGATTATATGACATAATCATAGGAAGGAAATTTCCATTGAAAAACATTAGGTCATTACACATATACCCCTTTAACTCGCACACATATGCATTTTTCACAAATTAACATAAGCACACCTAGCCTCAATATATATATATATATATATATATACATATATATTCATACATCCATATGTGGATATATATATATAACGCGGGACTTAAATATATATTCATACCTATATATACCCCTGCATGACACTTTTGACAATGAAAATGAAAACCACCATAGTGGGGTCCAACGCTGTAAACAAAATCACTAGAAACTCAAATACCAAAAAATGCTTAATTAAAATTTAACAAGAATAAAATAACTAAAAAATACCCTAAATTGATGTAAAACCAAATATGTTTTCCATACTTGGAAATAAAGATGGTGAATGGGGCCAAAAAACACTAATTATCAACAAGAAACTAGAAAAATACCAAAAAACAAATTTAGGTTTTGGACAAGGTGTGTGAACCACAAATAAGAGAGGAAAACCAAATAATAGAGAGAGAAAAAGAGAAATGAGGAATACTATAGGGGACCACACACCAAAATTGGACGATTAACTGTTGTTGGATGGAGGGAGAGGTGGCAACAATAGAGTGCGAGGGAGGGGGCTTTAACTGAATGGGGGTCATGCGAATGAGGGAAAGGGAAGGGGAGAGGGGTTGTACGTGGAGTGGGAAAATGGGAACCCCTTTGGGGTTTTTTTAAATTAATCATAATAGTAATAATATTTATATTAATAATAAACTTAATAATAACAATAATCATAATAATAATAATATCATTATTATTATTTAAACATTTTATATTAATTTTATTTTAATTTTCTTATTTTCTTTTAATTTAATTTATTTTTAGAACACTCGGTATTATTCACAGTTTGGTCACAAATTATTCTTGACGATGCACATATTTTTAACCACCAACTAGAGAGAATAAACCCTCACATAGGTCAGATGCACATTTTGAGAAACTATGCACCAATCATGAAACTCATCTCTATAATTTGACAGAACCAATTTTCACGCTTGTCGCACGGTTTCCTCTAACCTTGACCAAGACATTCTCTACCAAGATAAGAGAACATAATCAGTACTAGGACTCTTACATCTTTGGAAAAACTATGATTAAACTATTAACATGAAAAAAAACCTCCAAAAGACTTTGAAACTCAAAAAGTTTCATTGGGAACTAGAGCTGAACCTAAAACAAAGGACCCAACATCAAGAAAAATGATAAAAATAAAAGGAAACCATGTTAGAGTTGTTAAATACTATTTATTTATTTTTTAGATTCATTTCACTTGAATAGGTGGTGAAGGCTATTTTAATATAAGAAAACAAAAAATTAATTATTCACTGATTCACCCCCTCTCTGTGACTACATAGATCCTAAATAAACCTTACATTTAATATATCATTTGGCAAGGTATGATGTTTTCCATTCCATTATTATTCATATGCCTATAATTTGTTTATATGTATATATTATATTCTATTTAGTACTTATCTGGGTTAAGGTTATAATATCATTTATACTTTGATTATCTATTACTTTTTTGTTTTTATTATATGGAAATTAATTGAGCAGTTATATTCATTTATAAGATCCAAATATCTTAATTGGTGTATATTGATATGATGATATGAAAACACACTATTTAATATTTTATGATCAATATATATGTCACATTTCTCCCGATACATATTATTTCTCCAAATATTCAATGATAAGATTACAACCACTAACTGCAGATCATGTTTGAAGTAATTTTTATCAATGAAATTTAACTTTATTAGGTCGTAGGCTATCTATTTATCATTTTTCAGGATTATATAACCAAAATTACTATTTTATTCTTCACAATATATATAATAAAAACATATTTAATTGAGGGTATTATAGGTACAAGTATAGTGACTAATCTTTTCTTCAACTCCCTAAATCACTCTCCACATTCATTAATTTAGAAAAACTATACCACTTTATGAGCTATCATAGTTATTGGGTTTGAAAATCATGAGAACTTACTCATAACAAAATGATATTTCTTATCTATTATATGGAAATTTCAGATCTCCATCACAAATGTACGGTTGGTCCATCCTTTTATTACACTTCTCTTTAAAGGCTCTATAAATATCCCTTTACTTGTAGTTAAATACTCCATGAATATAAATGTTTCCATTTACAAGTAATATGTTTAATAATTTGTATAAAAGTTATTATTTCAATTTTTTTAAACATAGTACTCCAATTATTGTAATTTTATTCATTTATTTTGGAATAAATCAGAACATCATCTACAATTACCACCATAAAATTTTCAATGTAATCTCTAACGACTCTATTAATAGTTTACGAGTATTGATGGAATAGTTTTGATTCTGAATGTTAGAACCATATAATCACAATGGTCTTACATTATATAAAAATTATTGTTTGTATGATCCTCTAATATACCTTCAATTGATGATATTTGGATTAAATGTTAACATTTGGGAAGTAATAATCCCCACATAGTTGATTGATAAAATCATCAATCTATAGTAGTGGTTAGTTGTTCTTTATCATGATATTGTTAAGGTCACGAAGATAAATAATATGAGAATAAACCAATAATCCATCATTATAAATAGGACTACTAAACCTCATTATGATGCAATAGGGTATATAAAATCCTTGAACAAATTTTCTTATCATTACTTCTTAAAATATTCTAGTTCAATGTTGGTTATTCTATTGGCACTATTTGATATTGGATTATTATTTGGTATAACTTAGTGTAACAAAGTATAAAAATAACATAAATAGTATAATAATCTCATGATTTAAATAACACACCTCATGCTAGTCGCATAATGCATGGATCAAATAGTTTAACATCATTGAAACTAGCTACATAAAAATCATATTTTATGAAAATTGTAAACATCACTCTATCATCACTCTTCTAATAAACATTTTCTAGATATCTCACATGATATAATCAAATTCATAACTTGGGTATTAGAATCATAATAAATGAGTGACCTTAGACTCTTAGTAAAGAAATATCAGATCATAACATGACATAAATCATGAGAAAGAAACAAATATCATAATAAATTATCCAAACACCATATTTGATAATCATAGAACATTTTATAGTAACATAATATATTAAAAATATCATTAAATAAACATAAAATATAAAACCTAGATCAAAACAAATCTTAATATTATTATAACTTGTGAGCATGGATTAAAAAAGTGTGAAGTAATTTAAAAATATAGAATAATTATGAAAACATGGAATTTCATAAAAACCAAATACATCTCTAAGTTTTTTCAGAACATTATAAACAACATGTAATTTTTTGACAAACATAATCATAGTAAAACCTTTGATAGAAAACTCATTATGCCGATGCTTATATGTACTAACTTATTATGTATAATTTTGAAAATGTGAGCAATCAAATTGTGCCCTTGTCAATGTAAATAAACTCATTATGTCCATGACTGACTATATAATGAGATAGAAACATATATTAATAAATTTTATGGGGATTTAAGACCCAACCCATCATCATTAATATATATGTGTTCCACTTAAAAATAAATTATAATCACATCTTAATGAACTAATAAAAAGAATAGGTTTACACAAAAAATTAACTTAATTAATGATAGAAATTAAAATAAATTTTTCTAAATGTAATATTAAAATAATAAAATATAAATGATGAGAAAAATATCACTTAATGAGGTATTGAATGTGGAGTAAAATTATATATGAAAATAAAATAGTTTTCAAAAAACCATTTATACATTGTTATAGAAATGATGTTTAAATTTCATTAAATAAATGTTATTTAGATGTGAAATAGAGTTCTAATTTAAAACCTTATTATAAATATTTCCAAATAAAATATCATTATAATAAAAAATAGTTTATCCAAAAAAATTGAGAGGAAGATAAAACATTTTTTTAGAAATTATGGAAACCCCTTTTATTTAAAATTTTGTAATGTATTTGTTTAAAAACCCATATATTTAAAATGATAATGAAAATTTTATTTAAAAATTATTTAATGTAAATAATTGTATAATTGGAGATAAAAAATGGAGTTTACATTATGGAATGAGGAGACTATTCAGGAAGTTGAAACTTGGATGCGAAATAAAAATCCATTAAAAGTAATTGGGATTATTCATAACAAAATAAAGTTTGAAAAAATAATAGAATCATTAAGTAATAAAAATTTGGTGTGAAACATCATCTAAAAATAAAATAATCTACAACTTAAATGAAACATCATCATATGTTGTAATAGTTCAATATTTTTATATAATAGTAAAAGAAAAGTGATTACAAACCAGGGATAAGATTTGATCCACAAAAACCCCTTAGAAACTTCAAAGATTTTGAAACCAAACCCCATGAGTAGAATTAAATTAAATATATAATTTAATATCATAAAATATAATAGGATAATTATACATAATGATAATAGGGAATTATTTACATGGTTAAAAAAGAAACATGGTGTATAACTTAAACATGTTAAAAGGGATTCAAATTTGAGACAACAAAACTATTATCTTATTTCCCTGCTTAGTTAGATGAACTCGAAGCACCTGCATAAAAAATATAAATAACATAAATTTCAAAACCATATTCATAACTAAATAAATTTATTAATTTCATTTATAATCAATATCTACATTTATATTAGTTAGTTTTTTCCAACTTTCCCAGGTTGGGTATTTATAGTTATGACCGTTTGTAGTAGTTTTATTGGAGCAGGGTTGATATTAATTTTTAATCCAATGTTAATCATTAAAAGTTAATTTAATTTATGTAAAATATAGTTCATAATAATTTTTAATGGTTAAATTTCATTTCATTATTACTTTGGTGTTTATCTTAGAAGATAAAATCGACCGTGAACATTTTGTTGGTGATTTCAACCTACAAAGTGTTTTTTCTTAATTAACTGGTTAAATATTTATGTATTGCTTCCAAAAAAATAAATAAATTATTAATTAAATATTTATATCATATTACACAAGTAATTATGTATTTATCATCATCCATGATATAATTTCAATGTATTGTTCAATTAGGTGGTTAAACCAACCTAATGATGAATATACAATGATTATAGATGATTAAGAGGTGATTAAGTGGTAATATAATTAAAACTATAGAATAATGATATAACTTAGTGTTTATTATTTTGATATATTATAATTGTAAATTACATATAAGAAGTAATTAATATGAAAATATTACATAATTTGAATTAATGATTTCTTCTTTGTACGTCTGATTTAAACTATTAAATTGAAAATAATCATTTATTGGTCATATAATTAATAAGTTATCCATTTTTTTATAACATATAATTAATGAAATAATAAATACCATATTTATATTTTTAAACCATTATCAGATCATTTGTGTATGTAAATGATGAAATGAAAGATGGAAATCAATCGTCCCATGGGGGCGGTAGTCCGTAAGTAAGCATGATTGGATATTTTATTTTTCAAGAATGCGGAAAAAGAATAATATGGTTTAAAATTTAAGAATAAAAAATATATCACTAATATGATAATTGTATATTAAATTATATATATATACCATCATTTTATGGTGGTGAAGTAAAAGGAAAAACATTGCATTATAAAGAAAGTTGTCCGAACAATACATGATTCACATTTTTTCTTTTCATATTAGAAATGGTGAGTGTGGTTAATTATTGTACCATAATTATAATAAAATAATATTATAATAATGACACTTATTTTATCAGTTTATTATTATTAAAATGAATTTTCTGAAGTAGAAAAATTCATAAAGAAATCAAAAAGAGGAAGAGAGGTTAGGAACTTATACCTCACTTCTTTGATTATCTCCTTTATGAAGGTGATTAAAAATTTTATGGATGGTCTATTGAGAATACCATAACCTTATTAAGTAATATAAGAGTGTTTAATAAAGGTTTGGGTAGGGTTTGTTATGAAAAAAATAGGATTTGGTGTGAGGGGAAGTGTGGATATGAGTGTCCCTTTTATAAAATGAGTGGCCTTTTTATAAATACCTAAAACTTTACAATAATGGGAACATAATATTAAACAAAGTGGATCCAAAATTAATAAATAATGGATTAGAGAGGATATATGGTCTATCCACACATTGAAAATTCTAATAGAAATATGTTTTAAACTTTTAGGCCACTTACATGTAAGGTTACACATTTTTACCATTATAGTTTTCACCATGATAACTAGTTTTCACATAAGTAATTTATCCTTTAAGAATAAAAATAAAATATTAATTATTATATAATTTGAAAATAAATATTAAAAATTGTAATTACATATTTTCTAATTCAATTTTAAAAAGAGATAAATATTTATTTTAAAATATTAAATTTATAAGGTAGTAATTTTATTTAAAAAATATTATGTAATTTCTAAAATGTAAAATATGGGTCTATAAATTAATAATTTTTTAAATTATAAATATACTTATAAAAAAATTTAGAATTTTTTGTCATAAATTTCTATTTTAATCTTATATAATATTAATCTCCTAAATTCATGTTATTTATAAAAATGATACTTTTTTCACTATTCGCCTCTAAATCAATATTTAAAAATATATCAAATTTTTTTAAATTATATTTTGGAAAAGATAAACAAATAAATTATTTTAATTTTTTTTCAAATAAACATCCAAAAAATTATAAATTTTATTTTTAGTTAAAAACATAAAAAGTTGTGAAAAAATGTGTTTATAAAAAATTAATTTTGATATGTTTATTATATATTTATAAATAAAAAATTAATACATTATTAATATATATTTTTTATTCAATCAAAATAATATTAGTTCCTTGAAATAAATTTTCAATTTATAAAAAATACATTTTTAAGCATATAGTGAATTTAGATAAAAAAATGAGTTTTCAAAAAGTATATAAATTCATGATATATCAATAAATATAAATATATTATTAATTTTCAATATAATAATAATTTATTCTTATGTGACACCTTATTATCTTTGAACAACCCCTAAGCTTTAGATAAGTTATAATGGCAGTTTTAGGTGGTGATTCATCTAGAACAGATCTTGTGGAAATCTCCATAGGCATGAAATTTTCTCATATATGGTTTTACTCCAAACAAAATTACTTGAGTTAGTTAAAGGATTGGTTAAGGGAAAACTCTAGGGAAGTAACCTACCTTTTGAGTTCAGAAAAATGGGTTTATATGGAAGTCTTCCACTTCAAGATTCCACTTCTTCTTCCTTCATTTATTGATTTTGTGATACAGTTACTTCAATCTGTACCAACTAATTTAACAACTAAGTTTTAATAATCATATTTAATATTAAAAATATTTCAGTGCTTTTAATTTTATTTTGATTTTTCATGTGAAACATGCTATTATCTAAATAATTATTCTTGGATAATATGTAGTGAAATCTCAGGTCATTACATTCTCCTCTTTTAAATAAAACGAATCATAAAAATTTTAATTGTTACTTACAAATTTTTTTTTCTAGGTATCTATAAGATGACTAGAAATTTAATTTTATAATTAGGTATCAATCACATCTATTAACTTATAATAATAATAATCCAAATATTATGCTTCTTCATAACCATTTTAGTTAAATACTGCTCATGGTTTGGTTTTAATATCAATTTTATTTACTTTGAGTACATAGTTCAAACCTAGAGTGAAAATTAAAAAAATTTAGTTTAAGTAACCTAATTATATTCGACATTTTTTATAATAGGTACACCACACACACCCATCCATCATCTTCGACAGTTCCTCAACCTGGCAATTCTGGTGGAATGTTGTGGTATAATGACAGTCGATAAGTAATTTTCCTCATTATTATAAGTCTTATTGAGATCCATGTCTGAACACCTATTGTTCCTTTATATAATACCCATCTCCAATGCATCATACTATGTCCTCTATGTCATTTCTCTCGCATAAATTTCCACATTCAAAAGATAACCACCAATATCTTCACCTACCCATTTCACTAGTTCTTATGTTTCTCACTCTATAAAACCCTCTCAGCTAAAGGATATAAGTGGATGGATGAATCTCCACATGAACTATGGGTTGATTTTCATGTGTTAAAATTTGTCTTTCAAAGACCCAAACTATATCTCAAACATGTAACATGGGATTTTATTATTTGGGGAATTAAACATGATTCTAAGACTCATTCCACATGAAATGGTGGTTTGGAGAAAACAATAACCCTTTTCCACCACTAGTTATATAGGAAATGGTGGTTAGTAGAAAAAAGTGAATATTTTCATGGTTCTTTCAACTTATCTGGAAACATGGTGGCCTATATGAGACATTGGTATATTGTTGGATATTGATGAAGTTAACTTTCTAGTTTCATCTGGAATTACAATGATGTTAACTACTCTCCACGGTTTCTAGTGGTGATTATTTCTTCCCCTATCAATTTTTAACAGTGAGGATGTTGTGGGTAATCAAAACATGATCAGTGAATATGGGGTCTTTGTGGAAATAAATAACCCCTTATATAAAATACATCTAAATTTCAAATATGAATATTTATATTCTCATATACATAAACTAAAAAAATCATTCACCACATTACTAGATGTTTTACGTGATAAGAAACATTTATGTGGTAAACTAATAAAACAATATATACAAAAAAGAGTATCTATAATAATTATCCTATAATACCAACTCTAAGGTAGAGCATTTAGTAATCCCAATCGACCTCATCGAAAGTCATTAAACATGCTCTACCTTGTTCATATGGTTGTTCACACATATTATTATTATACAGTTTGGTTTTATGAAACCAACTTGGGTAATTTATAATACTTCCACACTTATGTAATCCTACCTTTAGTGGTTTCATTGTATTAATCTTTTCTACTCCCATCATGTTAACCAACCTCTTCATTTACTTACAATAGTTTGATGTTTGATGACCCCCTCTTCTATAGGTATAACATCTTCTAGACCCCTTGAGGAAATGTATTTGGTGTATCTTCATATATTTTTGACATATATTAAATTTTACATTCCTTTCATAACACCCTGATATTTTTGTGATTTTTTTCTTATTAATTTAATATTTTTTACATTTTTTATTTCACACAACACTGAAAATAGTTAATTTTATAAAAGCACTATGTTTGGATTCAGTTATATGGAGAACCAAGTTCATCATGCACTACATAAAACATAAATTTTAACCTTTTTTACATGTAACATCTAATTGGTATATGTTACACGCAAACCTGACTTGGTGTACATTACACAAAATAGTGAATTTCTACAAAACATCATTTTTTATAATTATTTAAAGGAGAAACCTATGAACATGCCATTAAACATAGTAATATAAATAATAATAAATAAATTTTAAATTTTTTTATAATGGTTTTATATAAATAATACATATTTATAATAAAACACATATTTTTTTTGTAAAGTACTTATAAGTTTAAAAATGCTGGTTTCTCAAATAAGCTGCTTTTAATGTCCTTCTAAAAAAAATTTTAATTTTAGAAACATTTAAAATATAATTTGATAAATTAAACTTAATTTTTTTAAATATATAATTTCAAAATTATATTAGGGTAATATTTATGGATTTTTCTGAGAAACATCATTTTTGGAAGAATAGTGAAAAATATTGAATTTTACTTTTAAACTGACTTCTCATCTAATTAATTTATATGGTTAAATTATATTTTAATTTGGTTTAAAATTTTATTTAGATAATATTTTTATCAATACAGACAATTTTGTTAATTTTAATCAGTTTAATTTTGAAATTCTATATAAAAACATAGAATTTTTTTGAATATTTCTATGTTAAAATACCCACATTGTAGACACAACCACATGATTAAATTTAAATTAATTTCTACCACATATATGATTGTAATTTGGAAAGATGGATTCCATATTTGGAATCATAATAATTTATAATATAAAATAAGATGAACACATTTTTTAACTGAAATGGTAGAGAAAGTGATTATAATTAATTATGATGATTGAGATAAAAATAACATAACAAAAGACTAATCCTTAAATTGAAGACCCAAAACGACCTAGAAAATTGAAAAATGATATTTTTAATAACCATATTTCGAGACTATACTCAATTTTGTATAATATATTCTATTATTGGATCCAATTTCAACATGAAAAATGGGGGTGAAATTCTCTGTTCAAATATTTACTAGAGTTCCACTCATCCTTCACTATAAAAATACCTCCTCTCGTCCCACTTAATCACACCTGTCAATACCCTTTTTATAGAATAATATCTGAAAATATTGTAATGGCTCGGACCTCTCTGGCCCATTCCTTGTCAAAAAGAAGGCCACGAAGCATTCTGGAGGGTAAAATGGACCTTTCCCACACTTTCCAGTTTTTTTGAAACTACAGGCCGTGTAGTTTGAGTACACTCCATGTACCCCCTTTCCGGGTATACCCCGTGTTAAAGGCCGTGTCGTTACTGTGTGGAATAATGGGTTCACACCGTGTGAACAGTTCTACACGCCTTGTAGTCCCTCCCAGTGTACGCGTTACCAGTCAACGGCCGTGTGCCGTGTCGGAGCCGTGTCCTTGCCATGTGGACTAAATGAGTACACGCCGTGTGTCCAAACTACACGCCGTGTAGTCCTTCCCCGCGTATGCGTTACCCTCAAACCGTGTGTTGACCAGTCAACAGCTGCGGAGCCGTGTTGGAAGCCACGTGGAGAACGTGTGAAAAAACCGAGTACACGCCGTGTACCATAAAGTACAGGCAGTGTACTTTTTCTTTTCATGCCTATAAAAGGAGGGGTCCCCTCCTCCTTTTCAACACACACCTCTCCTCCCCTATCCTCTGAGCAGAGCTATCTTTAGAGACTCGAAGGCTCTTCCTTCCATAACTTCTTCGTCTGAGCTCTGATTTACGATCCGTCAGCGGCCACGTGATCGTAGTGACGAGGCAGAGCGTCCCAGCTTGGATCTGTTGTCTTTCCTTCAGCCTTTCCTTTCCGACCTCCACCCGAGGAGGTTTTTCCGGGACCCGATAGAAGTGACAGACGTCGACAGACATCTTCTAAGGTTGATCTGGGGGAGCATTGCGATCAAGAACCTATTGAGGTAGGGATCTTACCTTCTTCTCTCAAATTTGTGAATTATGAAGGGTGGGTTTCCTCTTGTTTACGTGAAACACTTTTGAACCGGTTTAATAAAGATAATAACTATCTTATATATTAGGGATGGGAAGTTGTGGTTGCTGTTACTTTATATCCTGTGATATTATGTTGTGAATTGAATGAGCTTCTTCCTACTGAAAATCACGGTTGTTGGGGGCCTTTGCTTATGAAATTAAATGTTTTCCTCTCCTTCTGGATTTTCTATGGGTGGAAACCTTGTGGAATGTAGAAATTGGTTAATCACATAAATTTGGCTGTTTAAAATCTAGAACCCTTGTGTGATCACCCCGATTGAACAAAATGGAATAATGAACATGTGGGTGTTGGCTTGGTTACGTGGCATGTGATGGGGGTGTTTTGTGGGTTGTTGTGGATCGGGTGAACAGTAGGGCTGCGATTGACTTGGTTGTGGGTTGGTGTGAATGTTATGATGGTGATGGGTAGTGGGGCTGCAATAAATGGTATTAAAGGGATGATGATGTACGGGCTTTGGTGTGGTTATGGTTATGGTGGTTGGCAGTGGGGCTATAGGGATGGGTTTAGATGTGAACGGGCTATGGGTTTTTGAATAATAAATAAAAAGTGGAAGAGTTAATAAATAGTGGGGTGTGGTAATGAAACAGAAATAATAATCAATGGGGTTGGTTGGTTGATAAGAGGGACTTTGTTGTGCAGCTTATGTTCTTCCTAACTTGTTTTGTGGATGACAAGGATATGTTTTACGAACTATTGGTGTGGTTAGTTTTGGATAGTTTCCCAGTAGTTAAGGAACTAAATAACTATTTTCTACTGAAATGTGAAAACCTAAAGGGGGCTGGGTTTGTTTGTTGTATGCATGCTTCGTAGTAGTAGTGCCGAGGCACGTGCTCAATTTCTCTATTTATAAGCCAAAGGTTGGGCTGTGTGGTTGGTATATATATATATTTTTATCTTTTGTGTTTTATCGCACCCCACCCATGTTGAGCACTTAGTGCTGAACACTCCCATTTTATGGGAGAGGGCGTTTTTCCTTTAGATACTAGCTCCTTCCTGCTCCTTCTCCTCTAGGCTGTGATGGCTTGAGGTGACCTTACACCTAAGACTCTTCGGGTAGGTTTTGATTGGGGTGGTTTTAGCCCAAGACTCTTCAGGTAGGATCTACTGTTTCCCAAGACCTTTGGGATGATGCCCAGTTGTGTGCGGGCGGGATACGTGGTTGTGAGGCCCAGGTGTGTGCGGGTGGGATACGTGGTTGTGAGGGCCAGGTGTGTGCGGGCTGGATACATGGTTGTAAGGCCGAGGTGTGTGCAGGCGGGATACGTGGTTGTGAGGCCCAGGTGTGTTCGGGCGGGATACGTGGTTGTGAGGCCCAGGTGTGTGTGGGCGGGATACGTTGTTGTGAGGCCCAGGTGCGCGCGGGCGGGGAGAGTGTTGCAGCGTCAGGACGTTCGTCGTTAGGAAGAGCAGCTAACTAAAGGGAAATGGTGTGGGGTACCAAATACTCTTATTTCTCATATACTACTACCTGTTGTTCTTTTTTTTGGTGAGTGTGGCTGGTGAGGTTGGGTGGATAGAATTCCTTGCTAGGTTTCTTCTGTTGTTCTCACGGGACATTAGGATGTATCCCAACTTATGCACGAGAGCTTTAGGTTTCCCTATTGAGTATACTTTTATGATCACCCTATGTTTACTTTTAGGTTTCCAGGAGGACTACCAGGGCCGTGCGGGACCCTACTATTCAGACATTTGGAGTCGTTGCTGTTGGTATACCTTTTTTTTCTTTTGGTATTGTACTTTGAGCTTTCTTGTACTTTTACCTTGTTATAAAATTGTTTAAACATGCATGTGGGATTGGTTTGGGTTTATTTATATACACTTTCTCTTTCCATTTTTGGTGGTTGACTTGTCCTATTTCCCGATCCTAAATAATAAAAAGGTTAATGCCTCCCATATTTGTGAAAACTCATACCCTTGGTGCTAGTCGCCACCCTGGGGCCTACTGGAGGCGGGACTCGGGGGTCATTATCTCCCTTTCACCATTTCCCGCTCAGGAGGGGCATCTTTGGTGGGAGGGAGTCATGGAAAATATATCTCAACAAAATCCCTCACCTCATTCTAGAATCCTACCATTTTTAATAAATAAATACAAGGAATCCCTTTGGTGCACACCAAAAGAAGTTACCCAAATAAGCGGTGACATTATTCCTTGAGTTCTTTTATGTTATTTACTTTCTCCACCCCCTAAAATATTCTTAGTCCATAAATGTGTAAAAATAATAATCTATATACTATTATGTTTTTATGATAATATGTCAACCTACAATTATATACACTTCCATATAATGGGTAATGAACATATTGTTTATGTGAACCATGAACTACCACCTCACGAAATGATGATTGTTCATTTCTCCTTTACCACCTCTAATAGTGGAAATTTTGAATTAAAATAAGATTATATGTGTTAAAAATTATATATATTATTTATTTAATATTTTTTAATCCTTTTACAACACATATATTTACACTTTCCATTTTTTTGTGAATATGATAATTTAATTTGATAAAGTGTAGACTAAAACCCCTCAAAGTGATGTGACTCATTGAAACACCTCATGGAATGAAATGAGAATTAATTTAATAAAATTATATATATATATATATATATATGATATAATAATTATAATTTAACACATATATTCTCTTTACCCTCTCTCCATCAATATAATAATAAAACAGAAACATCATTCATGCGTACGTATGGCCTACCGTCTCCATGAACGATGTATTTCATTTTATAATTATATATTATTTAGTTTATAATAAAACACATATAATGAGTATAAATGATATTTGTATCATTTTTTTTCATTATTTAAATCATGATATAAGTATAATTAGCATAGATATAACAAATTAAGATTGATGCAAAAAACAAAGATGATATTACACGAAGTGAAACCTTAACATATACTGGTTTACAATAGGGAAATATAAGGTCATAATAAAACCATGAAAGGTATTAGATATTAGAATTTTAGTTTGTAAAATATGTATAATAAACATTCATTTATTATATAGAAATATTGCATGAGTACGAAGAGAGTCCGGACACAAGGTAAGGGAAATTTCATCTCACTTTTTATTTACGTGAGATACATGCCTTAGAACCCACTCATTTCTTTTATTTTGTGGTGTATATACTAACCATGAATGTATTCAATGATTATTATTAATAAATTTAACGTTATTTTCATATCCATTATATGATATTTCTTTCATGGGGTTAATGTTTCAAAGGTTTCCAAATCATTAAATTGTTTTTTCTTAATTTTCCTTTTTTGAGACACATGCCATGTTATGCACCTATATTTTCCATGAGGTGTATATAATACCTTGGAAATGTTATATAATGAATCCCATTAATTAAATGATATTTTATGCTTCATTTAATGTCATTTTTCTTACATTGGGAGTATGGTTCAATGTTACCAAGTGGTAAGGGTTTATTGAAATAATCTCTTTTCTTTTTCGAGATTATTAAGGTTTATGCTCTCATTGGTGAAATATTGTGATCCCTATCTCAAGAAAATTCATTAATTTTATTCTCATCTAGTAATTAATAATATATCTATTTAATGTTACTATTTTTCTACTATTTGGTACATAATAAAGGTAAGAAAGTGCTTTTAATAAATCCATACTTTATGGTCTCTTTGGTCGGAAATATGTGTTCCTTCAAAACAATGTTTTCAAAAAATTGTTTCCATTAATATTCAAATATTATCCTATAATATTTAAAATAATTTTTCCTTTTTTTTACCAATGTTTTCAAATTAATCTTCATATCACTTTCTAAACATCACGTTTTTATAATGATTTAACGTGAAAAAAGGAATGTTTTACTTACCTCGTACAACATGTACAAATTTACCCACCGTGATGACCAAAATTACTGTGAAGATTACTTCAAAAGATTAAAAAGATAATCTTTTTTAAAGGAATATTTTTCCTTAATATTGTAACACCCGGTACTTTTATGAGAAATATTTTGTTTTTATGTTATATAAATTATCAAAGGAATCTTTCACTACACACATCACTTGCTTGGCTTGCTTTACACGCAATCACGACCTTCCTCGATAGCTTGCGTCGTACGCAATACCGAGTTTCACTAAACAACGATATGCTATTAAAATATTATTAAAACTAGCCGCCATGAATAGTAATAACTAGTTTTTGAAATTTTATAATTTTTTTTTCAAAATTGACTTCATTTTTGGATTCAGAATGTCAAAATTAGCCTAGGGTGAAATTTTTGTATTTTTCTGAAAACTTTCAATTTTTGATGAATAGTGAAACCACTAAGTGGTAGTTAAAAAACTGAATTTTTCATAAAAATTAATTTTACCACTTCTGTGAGTTGAATTTCAAAAATCCGAGAGACACGATTGATTTCCAGTAAGTAAAATGTGGTTCAATGATATGAAAATAATTTTTGGTGAATAATAACTTTTTACTATTTTTACCACGGTTAAAGGTAAATAGGGTAATTAAGGGTAAAAATGATATTATTATTACCCTAACACATGTTCTAATTCTATTGGATAAGTTTAATTCGACCAAAAACAACCTTATGAATAAAATATGACCATTTAGTCCCACATGGATTATATTAGGACATTTATTATTAATTTATTTAAAGAAGGGTTAAAATAGTTAAAATCAATGTTTAATAAGAAAATAATTTTAAATATAGGGTTATAAATAACATAAATTCGACTATAAATATTCATTAGAAATCTAAAAAGATTTCCTACATAATTATATTTAATTTGTAATTTTTAGACTTTAAATAAGTTAATTTATTTATGACACATAGATGATGTAGTAATTATTTTATTAATGAAATATTGACATAATTGATGTTATAAATACCCAAATAAATATAATTTGAGACATTTTATGAATTAAAATAATTTTATAGGTTAATAAGACATGTTATTATTGATTTAATTATCTTGTTTTGAACTAATCATTCTGTTTTGATTTTCACAAAAATCAATTACTAAATAGTGTCAAAATTGAAATAAAATATTTTTTAAAACAAATATTATATTATTAATTATTATTTTATTCCTAAAAATATAAGGTTCTTTCAAATGACTGAGATAAGTTTATATATATTAATAATAAACAACTTGGAGTTCGTTTGGCTGCTTATAGTAAGTTTATTAACCTTATAGTATAAGAACACAAGAAGACACGATAAAAGTAAAATTATTTAACTTAATGTTAAATCTAAATGATAAGGTTAAAATAGGAACCTAACCTTTTCTAAATTCTATTGGATGAGAGTATTTGGACCCATACCCACCTTAGATTCAAAATATATCAATTTGGAGCTATTTTAAACCGAAATTTACTTTATAATATAATAATATTTTTAGTTTTTCCAAAGGAGCCCCTCTCCTCCCTTATAAAAGGGCACCTCCTCCCCCTCTTCCTCACACCACTTTGAGCCTTCAAGCTCGTACAAACCCTGCCAATTTCTCCTCTAAACTTCCCTAGAAACATCCTAGAGGTCTTGGTATTCTATAAAGACCAATTTTAGTTCCCTAAAAGGAGGTCTCAAAGAAGCACTTCAAAGAAGAGGTAATGTCCATTACTGATTCTTTCATCTTTATTTCTTCTTCCACTTCTTCTTATTTAGTTGTTTCATTATGAAGTAATAACATCAGTATCACTCATATACTGATATGTTATTATATGTATGAAACAACCCTATTTCACCATCTATCCATCCTATGGAAAACGAAATCACCGCGCATGTGTACGTACGGAATACCGTCTCCACGCCGTGGTGTAATATATTTTCCACCACAACCTTACCTGGATGGGTATAATGGTGTAAATAATGAATTTATATGACTATTATAAAGTGATATTGATTCTCAAATAGTATACATACACTCCAATACAATTCCACGATCATGGGAATGATATCATCGCTCGTGCGTACGTACGGAATACCGTCTCCACGATGTGATGCGACTCATTATACATGATCTTAATTGCATAATGATTATATAAATGAATTGAGTAAATAAATATGATATATATTACACTAATACAATTCTTTAAATGAGGTATTTATAACCTAAAAATAAGTAAAATAATTTATTCGACAAAACAAGCATAAGAATAAAAAGTAATAAACACCCGAATAAACAAGTAGTAATGAAATATTACTAATAATAAGCTAAGAATATGAAAATATATGATATCATAAAAAAAGTATGATTCTTTAATAAGTAAATAATATTATTTAAATCATTATACAGGAGGTTCGGACACTTATGAAGCAAATCAGACCTAAGGTAAAGGAAAATATCACAATCTCATTTTTATCCGAGATTGTTTATACTTTGGTATTTACTGGGGTGTATTTTATCATCCACATCCATGTTTCCTCAATATGTAAAATTTATATCCTTCTACAGTAGTTTATATCCAATTTTACCCTTCGTTGATTTTTTAGTAAAATATATGAAAGGAATCTTTTGTCATTTTTCATACGAGGTACTTTTTGACTTTTCGGACAAAAGTATGAGAAGAATGTTTTTTTTAACTTATACGACATGAATGGATTTTTAAAACAATATTTCCAAGAATCTTCCTTTAGAATTTTTCAAGTTTATTTTTAATCAAATTCTTTTAGTTTAGAATTGTATGACATGTTAAGAAATGAAAAGTGTTTTTGAAGTAGAAAGGATATTTTCCCCAAGAATGGAGTTCAAGTGTTTTATCAAAATTATTTTCCATCTAAGATAATTAAGGGTTCTGTTTCTATCCCAATTATTACATTGATTTGATTATGTTATTATGGAATTATTTTTATGAATTCATTTATCTTATATGAATTGTTTTATTATGTCACGATGTTTAAGAATCCCATTTTTATTACGTGGGTTATGCTATGATATATGATATATGATTTTATGGAACACATAAGAATGGTATCATTATGAGATGGGTGGGACCTATATCTCCCTCCAATTCATTCGGTAAAGATTTTATATCTCATGAGATAGACATGGCTGGAACGGCAGGTTAAACCGGTTCAGTGAAACAAGACTGAAATGAGGAGTGAACTCGGTTCAGAAATGGACTTTGTCCACTAAGATAGTCTTGGCAATGAGCCTTGACTAATAAGAAATGATTCTCTATGATTATGTGTGTATTTTACAAAGTTTCGTGTTTTAAGTTATGATTATTGGGATTACATTTCACTACTATGATTTATCCTATTTATGAGATTATGATTTCTTTTGCAGGTTATGATTTCCAAAATTATGTTCTTATGTATATGATGTGATTGATATTTCTTTTTTTTACCCTTACTGAGAATTTGAGCTCACCCTTTTGTATGTTTTCTTTCCCCAGGTCAGGAAGAAGGTTATTAAGTAAGATATGCCAAAAGGGACTATAGATATGATGAAATAAATGAAAGATAGTATAGACGCTTTATGAACCAGTTGTTTAGGTTTCTCAGTTTCTAAAGACACTATACCTATACGGTCCTTTCCTGGTTTTGTTATATGTTGTAATAAGTGTGCGTAAATTCTAAAGTAATGACAATGTATGTTAAGTATGGGTCGTTACAGTTGGTATCATAGGAAAGGTATAGTCAACCTTTGGAAACTAGGATATGAAAGCCTTAGTAAGAACCCTAAGGATATGTATAAGCATAGAACACTATCTTAGTGTTTTAGAAATGGCCATGAATAACCTAGGATAAGACCTTAAGTGTGAAATTTTATTTTTGATTATGTGGTTTTCCTATTATAATTAGTGTTGCTCACACTATTCTTCTTGGTTTTATTCAATGTCTAGAACCCGAAGGAATCGTGTTAATGCGGAATGCGACGGGCAATGCAATGATTGTCCCACTGAGCAAACAAACATTATGGGAGTTGGAATGAAAAATCTTATAGCCATGCTCACACAACATTCTCAAGCTATGAATCATGCAGGACTTCCAAATGAGCACAGGAAGGAGCAACATTCTGTTGAATCCTTCATGAGGCAGCGTCCACCTTCATTCAGCGGGTCTACTGATCCATTAGTTGCTGAACAATGGATTAGTAATACTGAAAAGATATTTTCAGTTCTTCAATTTTCTGAACATGATAAAGTCATCTTAGCAGTGTATCGTTTGGAAGGTGATGCTGATCAATGGTGGAATCTTATCAATAATACGAGGCAAAGAGATGAAATTGATTCCATGGAATGGGACGAGTTCAAGAACTTATTTTTCAATAAGTACTTCCCTCATATTCTCCGAACAAAGATGGAGAGAGAGTTTCTTGAACTGAAGCAAAAGGATGATGAATCTGTTGGTACCTATGAAGCAAATTTTACAAGACTTGCAAGGTACGATTCTGGTATTATTATCCAACCTGACAGTAAAATCGATCGATTCTTTAGTGGCTTAAAACCAAGTCTTAGATGGTCATTAGCCATAAGGGACTTCAATAGCTATGAGGAAATCGTTCGATGTGATATCAATGTTGAGATGGAGATTGGAGTAACACATCAATCATATGGGTTTGATAAGAAGAGGAAAATGGAATTCAAAGGAAAATATAAAGAGCACACTAAAAAGAAGATGAGCTTTCCCTTATGCTGAAAGTGTGGAAAGAAACATAGAGGGAGTTGTCTTAAAGGGACAAGTAAATGTTTCAAATGTGGAAAGGAAGGTCATAAGGCATTTGAATGCCACAATGATGGGAAGAAGATGTCTAATGATGCAAACAAAGGAAGGTATACATAGAATGAACCTACTACACTCTAATGTTTCAAGTGCAAGGAGATGGGGAATTATGCCAATCAATGCCCAAATCCAAGGGTTGATGATGATGGTCGACGTCAACAAACTCTTAAGGATAAAGACAAAGGAAAGTCACATGAAATTTCTATCAGTGATGTGGAGTACGATAACGATGTGGTGAAAGGTACACTTACCATACACTCTAAAGTAGCAAATGTTTTATTTGATTCTAGATCCACCAACTCCTTTATTTCTGAAGAATTTTCTAAGGGTATCACCATATTACCTCAACAATTAGATGTTGAGTTAGCTATGACAACCCCTAATGGCACAACAGTCACATCAAAAGTTAATAATTCTCTTCCGATTTAAGTTTGAGGGAAAGTTCTTCCTACAAATCTTGTGATCCTTCCTATAGTGGAATTTGATGTGATTCTTGGCATGGATTGGATTTCTCTACCTGGAGCTCATATCAATTTCCAAATAAGGGAAGTCACATTTCATATTCCAGATCAATCTATGATCGTCTATCGATGCAAGGATGAACATAACCTTTCAGTGGAAATTTATTCCATCTTATGGGTCTTGATTCCACTAAATGAAGGTTATTTATCTCAAATGGTTGGTGATAAACTCATGATTAAGAATATGCCCATTGTATGGTATTTTGATGATGTCTTTCCGGAGGAATTACGAGGTCTTCCACCAAATCATGAAGTTGAGTTTTCAATAGAACTCGTACCGGGTGCTTTGCCTATTTCAAAGACACCTTATAGAATGGCCCCAATTGAGTTGCAGGAATTGAAGAAGAAACTCCAAGAAAATCTTGATAATGGATTCATACGCCCTAGTGCGTCACCTTGGGGAGCACCTGTTCTGTTTGTTAAGAAGAAAGATGGATCAATGAGACTCTGCATTGATTATCGCGAACATACAAAGATCACTATGAAGAACAAATATCCTCTCCCACACATTGATGACTTATTTGACCAACTACGCGGAGCTCAATACTTTTCCAAGATTGATCTTCGTTCAGGGTATCATCAATTAAGGGTCAAAAGGGAGGATATGCCAAAGGCAGCTTTCCGTACAAGGTATGGACACTATGAATTCATAGTGATGCCATTTGGTCTTACTAATTCCCCTGCTATCTTTATGGATATTATGAATAGTCTCTTTAGAGACTATCTTGATCAGTTTGTGGTAGTCTTTATAGATGATATTCTTGTCTATTCAAAGAGAAAGGAAGAACATGAAGATCACTTGAGAATTATATTGAAGACCTTGAGAAAGGAGAAGATTTATGCCAAATTTACCAAGTGTGAATTTTGGCTTCAAAAAGTTTCATTTTTGGGTCACATAATCTCAAAAGAGGGGATATCTGTGGATCTAGAAAAAACAGAGGTTATCAAAAGATGGTCGAGACCAACAACAGTAACTGAGATCCGAAGTTTTCTGGGTTTGGTGGGATATTATCGACGTTTTGTGAAAGATTTTTCATGATTGTCTAATCCACTCACCAATTTGACTCGGAAAGGAGTTAAGTTTGTCTGGATTGAGGAATGTGAGGAGAATTTCAAGGAGTTGAAAATAAGGTTATCCAGTGCACCTGTGCTCACACTGCCTTGTAGTGGAGAAAGGTTTGTGATCTACAGTGATGTATCCAAGAATGGATTTGGGTGTGTTCTTATGAAAAATGATATGGTGATAGCTTATGCCTCACGACAGTTAAAAATACATGAGCAAAATTACCCAACTCATGATTTGGAGTTAGCTGCGGTAATCTTTGCATTATAGATTTGGAGGCATTATCTTTATAGAGAAAGGTGTGCCATTTATACTGATCATAAAAGTTTAAAGTATATTTTCACACAAAAGGAGATGAATATTGTAACACCCCAAGATTTCATAGTGTGTTATTTCTTCAAAATAATTCAATAACTTTCACTACATGCAACACCATGTTCAAGCACACCATGACTTACCAAACAAGCCGTTCAAAAGAGGTTATGAATAGTATTAGATAAATTTTAATGTTTATATAATCCTTATAATTTTAGAATCCATATTATGTTTTTCTTAGATATAATGCAAGAACAAATTCATTTTCAGTATTGCACTTTTATCAACTTTAATAGTGAACCCTTTTTAAATACTATATTTTAAACTTTTTGACTAAATGGGGACATCAAAAATTTAAAATGAAACATCCCAAGCTTCCACGGTACGCTTTCTTTGAATAATACAGTAGCGTGTGTTGTACGCAACCTTGAGTTTTAACACACACCACAACCAATCAAACTAGCCGTTATGAATAGTAATACCTAATTTTTGAAATTATATATATATTTTATATTTAAAAATGGACTTCATTTTTGGATTCGGAATATCGAAATTATCCTAGGGTGAAATTTTGGTACTTTTCGGATAACTTTTATATTTTGATGAATAGTGAAAATTACTAAATTTTAATTAAAAACAACTTTTTTAATCAAAATAATTAATAGTGATAAATTATGAATTTGAGTGGTTTTAAAGTATATTTAGAATATATTTTTACCATTTAATATAATGTTGGTCATTGGACATAATTTTACAATTAAACCGAACATAAACGAGTGTCAATCTTTTGATAGTTATTATCTCTTAAAAACACGCTTTTTGTTTTGACAGCGGGATTTAATTTTAAATTAATTTCTGCCACTTCTGTGTTTTGAATTTAGGAAAATGGATTCCATATTTGGAATCAGGATGTTAAAACTGTGTAAATAGGTAACTTTTATTTTTAGACATTTTCAATAATTACTACGGTAAATATTTTATTTACCATGGTTAAGGGTAAATCCGGTAAATAAGGGTTAAAAAAAATAATATTATAATAATACTAAATTACCCTAAAACGTGTCTTAACCCTATTGGTTGATACATGGTCGACCATGGGAATCTTTGGGTCTATTTTGGGACCCCATGGATCCACTTGTAAGTGATAATGACACTTTATTTTAATTTAGTTAAAATGAATACAAAAATGACACAAGCATATATCTTTTAGAACAACAATTGTTACATAGGGTTATATATGTTGGATTTTAGATTATAAATATTCATTAGAAAGCTAAAAAGATTTTCTACATAATGATATTTTATTTATAATTTTTAGACATTAAATAATTTATTTTATTTATGACACAATGATGATGCAGTAATTACTATAATAGTGAAAAATTAAAATAATTGATATTATAAACACCCAAATAAATATAATATGAAACTTTAATGAATTAAACTAATTTTCTAGGATAATATGATATATTAGGATTGATTTAATTGACTTTGTTCGAAGTAATCAATCTGTTATGAGTTTCACAAAAATCAACTATTGAATAGTGTCAAAATTGACATAAAAGAGTTCTTAAAACAAATATTATATTATTAATTGATATTAAATTCCTAAAAATCTAAGGTTCGGCCAAGAGACTTATATTATGATAGGTTAATCATTAATGGACCACTTGGGGGTCTCTTGGATGTATATAGTAAGTTTATTAACCATATTATATAAAAATACAAAGAGACATTGTAAAAGTGAAACTAATTAACTTAGAGTTAATACTTAAAGATAAGGTTAATATAAGTATCCAAACCTGTCTAAATTCTATTGGATGAGTTGTTTTCGACCTATCCCCACCTCATCCTTTGAATAATCAACTTTGGAGCCTTTGGAAACCGAATATGAATTTATTATAAATTAATATTTCTAGCTTTTCCAAAGGTGCCCTCACCCCTCTTATAAAAGGGCACTCCTCCTTCTCATTTCCTCACACCTCTCAAGCCACTTGGCTCGTCCAAACTCTGCCCAACTAAGCTCCCCAAATCCCTCTCCTCCTCCTTGAAGCTTCCCCTTAGGCAGAAAGCATTTCAAGAAGTCCTTTGGTTCCAACCAAAGTGAGTTACCTAAATTAAAGGTAACAATTTCTCTTAAAGTATTTTCATTTATTTTGCTTCTCCAACCCCCAAAATCTTTTTATTTCCTTTATTTTATAACAACACCAGTATCCTCAATATACTCGGATGTTGTTATAAGAAGGATTCAAACTACACATTCACACAACTCCATCTAATGGATGATGAACATAATGTTTCTGTGGATGGCAAACTAACGCCTCACGAAACGATGATTGTTCAAATACATCTTACCGCCTCTCATGGTGGCCATTAGGATGGCACTGTAATTAAATATGATATTAATGATATATATTTTATATATAAGCTTCTGTAATTCCATTTTATTTCATACCATTATTCGTTTCATGTTGTATATACATACGATAATTTAATTTGAGGAAGTGCGGACTACCGCCCCCTTAAAATGATATGACTCGTTCATACCACACATGGAACGTATAAAGGATGGTGTAAATGAACTTAAGTAACATATATAAAATATTATATTATACTGGAATAGTAATATACCTATGTATAATTTGGATTCGATTCTTTTAAAATAAAAATTAAATGGAAGTAGCGTTCGTGCGTACGTACGGACTACCGTCTCCACGAACGCGATGAGATTCATTCTCCATCGTATAATTTGATGATTTAAAAATGATGTTTAAGAACTTGATACCATTCTGGATATGAATAATATACATCCCATTAATAACGAATATGTCTCACATAACAAAGAATATAAAGTAAAATGAACCCGTTAACACCCGAAATGACGATAATTCTAAAATATTATTAACAAATCAATGATAAAAGATCATATATGATATCATATTAAAGTAAATGATTCTTTTATTATTCAATAACAATTATTTCACCATTATACAGGAGGTAAACCTACCATCGACCAAGGAAAAAGTACAATGTAAGGGATTTTCTTATCTCACTTTTAATTCCGTGAGAATTCCATTGATCACCACTTAATTATTGCATGTGGTGTATGTGTACTGCCCATGATTGTATTCATTGTGTTATATACTTTTATTTATGGGTATTTACATCATCATGGTATGATAATTCTTTCATGGGTGTATGTTTCTTAAGTTACCTAATCAATAAGGGAATTTGAGATTTCAATTTCCACTCATTTGGCTTTACGCATATTTCATTGATTATATTACCCCAAGATTATGTGTGGAATCACTATTCATTTGATTATGTCATAATTTCCACTCCCATTCCTGTGGATATAAGTTTGATACACATAATCACTCCATTGATAATTCTCAAGTCATTGATATGAATTTGATAAGAGTAATTTTAACTCATTCTCCATTTATTGAGTTAAACATCCAATTCGTTGGTATTGTTTTTACAAGAATATGTGTGAATATACTTTGATTGATTTACACTGAATATCCAATCATATTTAGTGTATTTATATTTGTCACACATAATTATGTCGTTGATTTATCCTTAACCAAATGATACAACCTTTATGAGAGATTTCATCTCAATTTACATTCCATTGAGACTTCTTTGATGATATACACCAAATCACTTTTATGTGGTATATATAATGTACTTTGACATAGTATATCATGAATTCCTTTATTCTCATGATATTACAATGTTTTGATTACCTCAATTATTTGTATTCAAGTGTCTCTCTTTTGGTTAGAAACTCTAACCAAAATACCATTTTAAAATGTTTTAAAGAATTATTCTTCTAAATCATGCTCATTAATGTCCATATTTTAAAAATGGTTTTAAGGATTTATTTATATGGACATTAAAGTTTTAATATTAAAAATCCTTTTAAAAAGTTTCAAAGTGGTATGGGACACTTTGATTCAAAAATCTATTTTTAAATGGCTTCTTGACAAATAGTGTGACTTTTAAATGTTTTCATGAAAAGGGGGATATTTCTCTCAAATAGTTTTGATGATTATTTTCATCTATGTCAACATCCTTCATTATTCATGATTGAGGTTAATGTGATACAATACAATCTTCCATATTGTATCAAATGAGTTATATTTGACTGTGGATGTTCTATTTTTATACCATTCAGGGTTTGTGGTTAAAGTATTGACATTTCGTATGCTAGTTTTAATACGAATGTTTATTTTATGCTTAAACCTATTCATATGAGGAATGCATTGGACTTAATAAGTGACGGGTGGGGCCCGCTATAGCTCCTCGATGCATCGGTAGGTCTCATGAGACAATCTAGTGTCTTGGCACAAGGCCTTGGCAAAATCTTATTTGTAGTCTTGGCACGAGGCCTTGGCTATGTGGTTATGATAGTCTGGCATTATGAATTCCATCATTATGAAAGTGGTTATTGATATTTCATGTGATCATTCGACTAGTAGAATATCCATTTGAGTAAGTAAATGGCATTATTTCATTTTACCTTTGCCATTTTATGCTGAAGTTCAAGTTTAAAAGGCTTTTGTTTTAGTTATAAATTGCCTTAAGTGTTTATGCTCATTTATGAAAGCTTCTGCTATAATGTTATCCTTACTGAGCATCCGAGCTCACCCCTTTCAATGTTTTATTTTTTTTCCCAGGATTGTGAAGAAGTAATTTATGAATGACCTGCAGGGATAGTATGAGGGGATATGAAGACAAGATTTTTTTTTATGATGTAATGTAAAAATTTATGGATGTATCTAGTTATTCCAAGGCTACTAAACTAATCGGTCTTTCGAGACTTGATCTTTCTCGTGATCATGCCAATGTTATGTAATTAATGCACCGACTCTGGGTAGCTGGGGTCGGGGCGTTACAGTTGGTATCAGAGGAAGTTTAGTACAAACCTTGGTAGCTAGATTTAGATAAACTCTGATTAGAGCACGTAGACCTAAGATGAACTTTGAGGATTAGTATAAAAAAAACTTCCTAGAATTTTGGTATTGTAAAGATTTTGTGAGTTTTCCGAGCAATACATCCCTGTCTGGATACGAGCAGGTAGAGGCGGCTCTGGCACAGATGTACCTAGGGATAAAACCCGAAAACACCGCTTTGAGCTAGACTCGAACGGGAACTAGTGCACAACAACGGGCCTTGCTGCACTCTTGGTTACGACACTCCCGGGGGATATGCTTAGGATAATTTACATTTTCTTTACAAACCGATTTAAGTAATATATACATAAGATGAGAGAAAATGACCTTGGTTAATCCTAATATGTTTCAAATTGAGAATATGGTGACATTTTAATCTCTAAATGATTTTACGACTACTATTACTCACACAATGCCTTCTGGTTTTAGTCAATGGCTGGATTCCAAGGAAGTCATAGTGACTTTGAGAATGATGTACAAGTTGGGAACAGTGGTGGCAATGAACAACAAAATGGAATGTTGATAGGCGTGAAAGATATCGTCTTTATGCCAAATCAGTTTTCCAAAAATATGATCAACAACATATATATTAACCAACTCCCAGACTCAACAAGGAAGAGAAAGGTGATAAATGATAAGATCTCCAGCAATGGAGACCATGGAGAAAAGAAACCTCAATTTTCATCATGCAGGAATTGTGGAAAGAGACACCCAGGAAAGTGTCTCAATGGGACAACGAAATGTTTTACGTGCGGGAAGGAAGGACATAAAGTGAAGAATTGCCGAAGAAAAATGAAGAGTACTATGGAAGAAGATAAAAATTGTCCTAAGAGTCCATTTACAGTCATTTGTCGTAAATGTAGGGGACCTGGCCATTACCCGAGTGAATGTCCTATTTTATAGGATATTTTCTTGGTCAAAGAAGAAGCTATGTGGAAATAAATGGCTGGAGAAAAATTTAAAAAGTATTAGCACTCCTTGTTGATGGGTTTGCTTTGGAATAATTTTCTCTTGTATTTGTAACCCCGCAGTTTGCCATGTGAGAATGATATTTGAGGAAGAATTGTCTCTTCTCTTGTGGATATAGGTATAAATAACCATTTGGTTTTATATGATCATTGGGGTTTGAGAAAATGATAAGTTATTATAATTTGGGATGAAAATGCAAAGTATGATATAACATTTGTGGTTAAATTATGTTATTTTGAGGAATTTATCTCATTTTGGTAATATTATAAAATATAGTTTTTGAAAAAGGACAACACGTAGACCGTGTGACAACCCATCGCGTCGGACAAATCCGTGGGAATCGAACCCACAACCAAAGTGCGATTGGGATTTATCGCCTACCACTGGACTACGTGAAGTCCCTGGTTAGTGTGACTATTTTTTTTTGTTAAATGATTTTATTGATCAATAATAAGATGATTTGGGTTCTTATGTCTTATCAAATGAATACCCTTGGTATAGGAAAATGATTTGGTGATTAAGTGATAAATGTTATTTTGGAAGATGTTCGTTTTGTTAGGAACACTATATGCCCAAGTAAAATTGAATACAATGAGGTTTCATTTGTAGAGTAATGGTGGATTTTTATCTACATTTTTATTGTTGATTTATAGTGATTTGGGTTATTTATGGAAATGATTAACCTATAACAGAGAATATGTGATGATTACTTTTAAGTATGTTACTTTAAGAGTATTTGATGTAATTTGGAGATACAATGTAACATGGGAGACTACATAATCAAATTCTTCTATGTTTTGGGTTTCAATATTAGTTTGGATTATATTAAAGGAATTTAAGGACAATTGGTTATTGAATGGTATCTATTTAACTTTGGGGTATTGTTGGTTTAATTTTAGAAATTAAGATTAGTGCATATTTATCTCAATGAATATCCTTTTGGGGGATCATTAGATCATTCAATAACCATTTTGGTTTTGATTAATATATGGTTTATCCTGCATGGATCATGTGATTCTATAGAAGTTTATTCTAGCTCTTCCAGTGTGACCAAGTCTTCTTGAATACTCATCGTTTAAAAAAAAAATTGAGTTAGTGGTGGAAATTTATTAAAGAATGAAAATCTACTTAAAATTTAAGTATATCGCATAATGTTCTTAGCCAATATCATAAATAAAATCCCCAACATTAATAAATGAAACATAGAACAAAAATGTTGTCCTAGATGGTACCTTAAATCATCACAAATTTATGGCTTTGGGATTTTTGGCCTTTTCATAGCCATGTTCTCTACCACTCTCCATCAGATAATTGATGGTTAGATTTCTCCTCCATATCCATATTTTCCTTCATGGAACCCTAGTATGTGTTATTTTCGGTAATCTTCATACTTTCGACTCTTTATTTTAAATAGAGGCCTCATTAATTCATTTTTCGATGTGGGATTTCAACTAAGATATTTTGAAACATCAAAAATGTGTTATCCTAATACCCTATGTTTTGTTGAACCGATGGTATTTCAAATCATCATAGATTGATGATTATAAGGACCTCAATTTTACACTTGTTTGTGATTGATGACATCAATCACCACCTATAAATATTTACGTTTTTCCTCCAATTATATGTCTCTAGTTGCCACCAATGTTCTCCTAATCGAGATCATAATTTGGTGGTGACCCTTTGATTTCTCTTTTTCTCATATTAAGACTAAATTTTAGTAACCCAATTTCCGATGTGGGTTTTCCCACAAATATATTATCTATTTTCAACCTTTTTTTTCGAAGAACAATTTCAAATTGCGAGGACGCAATTTATTGAAGGAGGGGAGAATGTAACACCCCAAGATTTCATAGTGTGTTATTTCTTCAAAATAATTCAATAACTTTCACTACATGCAACACCATGTTCAAGCACACCATGACTTACCAAACAAGCCGTTCAAAAGAGTTTATGAATAGTATTAGATAAATTTTAATGTTTATATAATCCTTATAATTTTAGAATCCATATTATGAGTTTCTTAGATATAATGCAAGAACAAATTCATTTTCAGTATTGCACTTTTATCAACTTTAATAGTGAACCCTTTTTAAATACTATATTTTAAACTTTTTGACTAAATGGGGACATCAAAAATTTAAAATGAAACATCCCAAGCTTCCACGGTACGCTTTCTTTGAATAATACAGTAGCGTGTGTTGTACGCAACCTTGAGTTTTAACACACACCACAACCAATCAAACTAGCCGTTATGAATAGTAATACCTAATTTTTGAAATTATATATATATTTTATATTTAAAAATGGACTTCATTTTTGGATTCGGAATATCGAAATTATCCTAGGGTGAAATTTTGGTACTTTTCGGATAACTTTTATATTTTGATGAATAGTGAAAATTACTAAATTTTAATTAAAAACAACTTTTTTAATCAAAATAATTAATAGTGATAAATTATGAATTTGAGTGGTTTTAAAGTATATTTAGAATATATTTTTACCATTTAATATAATGTTGGTCATTGGAAATAATTTTACAATTAAACCGAACATAAACGAGTGTCAATCTTTTGATAGTTATTATCTCTTAAAAACACGCTTTTTGTTTTGACAGCGGGATTTAATTTTAAATTAATTTCTGCCACTTCTGTGTTTTGAATTTAGGAAAATGGATTCCATATTTGGAATCAAGATGTTAAAATTGTGTAAATAGGTAACTTTTATTTTTAGACATTTTGAATAATTACTACGGTAAATATTTTATTTACCATGGTTAAGGGTAAATCCGGTAAATAAGGGTTAAAAAAAATAATATTATAATAATACTAAATTACCCTAAAACGTGTCTTAACCCTATTGGTTGATACATGGTCGACCATGGGAATCTTTGGGTCTATTTTGGGACCCCATGGATCCACTTGTAAGTGATAATGACACTTTATTTTAATTTAGTTAAAATGAATACAAAAATGACACAAGCATATATCTTTTAGAACAACAATTGTTACATAGGGTTATATATGTTGGATTTTAGATTATAAATATTCATTAGAAAGATAAAAAGATTTTATACATAATGATATTTTATTTATAATTTTTAGACATTAAATAATTTATTTTATTTATGACACAATGATGATGCAGTAATTACTATAATAGTGAAAAATTAAAATAATTGATATTATAAACACCCAAATAAATATAATATGAAACTTTTAATGAATTAAACTAATTTTCTAGGATAATATGATATATTAGGATTTATTTAATTGACTTTGTTCGAAGTAATCAATCTGTTATGAGTTTCACAAAAATCAACTATTGAATAGTGTCAAAATTGACATAAAAGAGTTCTTAAAACAAATATTATATTATTAATTGATATTAAATTCCTAAAAATCTAAGGTTCGGCCAAGAGACTTATATTATGATAGGTTAATCATTAATTGACCACTTGGGGGTCGCTTGGATGTATATAGTAAGTTTATTAACCATATTATATAAAAATACAAAGAGACATTGTAAAAGTGAAACTAATTAACTTAGAGTTAATACTTAAAGATAAGGTTAATATAAGTACCCAAACCTGTCTAAATTCTATTGGATGAGTTGTTTTCGACCTATCCCCACCTCATCCTTTGAATAGTCAACTTTGGAGCCTTTGGAAACCGAATATGAATTTATTATAAATTAATATTTCTAGCTTTTCCAAAGGTGCCCCTCACCCCTCTTATAAAAGGGCACTCCTCCTTCTCATTTCCTCACACCTCTCAAGCCACTTGGCTCGTCCAAACTCTGCCCAACTAAGCTCCCCACATCCCTCTCCTCCTCCTTGAAGCTTCCCCTTAGGCAGAAAGCATTTCAAGAAGTCCTTTGGTTCCAACCAAAGTGAGTTACCTAAATTAAAGGTAACAATTTCTCTTAAAGTATTTTCATTTATTTTGCTTCTCCAACCCCCAAAATCTTTTTATTTCCTTTATTTTATAACAACACCAGTATCCTCAATATACTCGGATGTTGTTATAAGAAGGATTCAAACTACACATTCACACAACTCCATCTAATGGATGATGAACATAATGTTTCTGTGGATGGCAAACTAACGCCTCACGAAACGATGATTGTTCAAATACATCTTACCGCCTCTCATGGTGGCCATTAGGATGGCACTGTAATTAAATATGATATTAATGATATATATTTTATATATAAGCTTATGTAATTCTATTTTATTTCATACCATTATTCGTTTCATGTTGTATA
The DNA here is from genome assembly GCA_963277665.1 of Viscum album. Lineage (NCBI taxonomy): Eukaryota > Viridiplantae > Streptophyta > Magnoliopsida > Santalales > Viscaceae > Viscum > Viscum album. The sequence continues at coordinate 1,677,263,304 of OY728163.1, read as the reverse complement.
TACATACGATAATTTCATTTGAGGAAGTGCGGACTACCGCCCCCTTAAAATGATATGACTCGTTCATACCACACATGGAACGTATAAAGGATGGTGTAAATGAACATAAGTAACATATATAAAATATTATATTATACTGGAATAGTAATATACCTATGTATAATTTGGATTCGATTCTTTTAAAATAAAAATTAAATGGAAGTAGCGTTCGTGCGTACGTATGGACTACCGTCTCCACGAACGCGATGAGATTCATTCTCCATCGTATAATTTGATGATTTAAAAATGATGTTTAAGAACTTGATACCATTCTGGATATGAATAATATACATCCCATTAATAACGAATATGTCTCACATAACAAAGAATATAAAGTAAAATGAACCCGTTAACACCCGAAATGACGATAATTCTAAAATATTATTAACAAATCAATGATAAAAGATCATATATGATATCATATTAAAGAAAATGATTCTTTTATTATTCAATAACAATTATTTCACCATTATACAGGAGGTAAACCTACCATCGACCAAGGAAAAAGTACAATGTAAGGGATTTTCTTATCTCACTTTTAATTCCGTGAGAATTCCATTGATCACCACTTAATTATTGCATGTGGTGTATGTGTACTGCCCATGATTGTATTCATTGTGTTATATACTTTTATTTATGGGTATTTACATCATCATGGTATGATAATTCTTTCATGGGTGTATGTTTCTTAAGTTACCTAATCAATAAGGGAATTTGAGATTTCAATTTCCACTCATTTGGCTTTACGCATATTTCATTGATTATATTACCCCAAGATTATGTGTGGAATCACTATTCATTTGATTATGTCATAATTTCCACTCCCATTCCTGTGGATATAAGTTTGATACACATAATCACTCCATTTATAATTCTCAAGTCATTGATATGAATTTGATAAGAGTAATTTTAACTCATTCTCCATTTATTGAGTTAAACATCCAATTCGTTGGTATTGTTTTTACAAGAATATGTGTGAATATACTTTGATTGATTTACACTGAATATCCAATCATATTTAGTGTATTTATATTTGTCACACATAATTATGTCGTTGATTTATCCTTAACCAAAGGATACAACCTTTATGAGAGATTTCATCTCAATTTACATTCCATTGAGACTTCTTTGATGATATACACCAAATCGCTTTTATGTGGTATATATAATGTACTTTGACATAGTATATCATGAATTCCTTTATTCTCATGATATTACAATGTTTTGATTACCTCAATTATTTGTATTCAAGTGTCTCTCTTTTGGTTAGAAACTCTAACCAAAATACCATTTTAAAATGTTTTAAAGAATTATTCTTCTAAATCATGCTCATTAATGTCCATATTTTAAAAATGGTTTTAAGGATTTATTTATATGGACATTAAAGTTTTAAAATTAAAAATCCTTTTAAAAAGTTTCAAAGTGGTATGGGAGACTTTGATTCAAAAATCTATTTTTAAATGGCTTCTTGACAAATAGTGTGACTTTTAAATGTTTTCATGAAAAGGGGGATATTTCTCTCAAATAGTTTTGATGATTATTTTCATCTATGTCAACATCCTTCATTATTCATGATTGAGGTTAATGTGATACAATACAATCTTCCATATTGTATCAAATGAGTTATATTTGACTGTGGATGTTCTATTTTTATACCATTCATGGTTTGTGGTTAAAGTATTGACATTTCGTATTCTAGTTTTAATACGAATGTTTATTTTATGCTTAAACCTATTCATATGAGGAATGCATTGGACTTAATAAGTGACGGGTGGAGCCCGCTATAGCTCCTCGATGCATCGGTAGGTCTCATGAGACAATCTAGTGTCTTGGCACAAGGCCTTGGCAAAATCTTATTTGTAGTCTTGGCACGAGGCCTTGGCTATGTGGTTATGATAGTCTGGCATTATGCATTCCATCATTATGAAAGTGGTTATTGATATTGCATGTGATCATTCGACTAGTAGAATATCCATGTGAGTAAGTAAATGGCATTATTTCATTTTACCTTTGCCATTTTATGCTGAAGTTCAAGTTTAAAAGGCTTTTGTTTTAGTTATAAATTGCCTTAAGTGTTTATGCTCATTTATGAAAGCTTCTGCTATAATGTTATCCTTACTGAGCATCCGAGCTCACCCCTTTCAATGTTTTATTTTTTTTTTCCCAGGATTATGAAGAAGTAATTTATGAATGACCTGCAGGGATAGTATGAGGGGATATGAAGACAAGATGTTTTTTTTATGATGTAATGTAAAAATTTATGGATGTATCTAGTTATTCCAAGGCTACTAAACTAATCGGTCTTTCGAGACTTGATCTTTCTCGTGATCATGCCAATGTTATGTAATTAATGCACCGACTCTGGGTAGCTGGGGTCGGGGCGTTACAAATATGCACCAAAGAAGATGGTTGGAGATGATTAAGGACTACGACTGCTCAATTCATTACCACCCTGGGAAAGAAAACAAGGTGGCAGATGCATTAAGTAAAAAAGACCATGCCAGTTTATCCATGATGAGGATCACAAAAGATCCAATATTTATGGATTTACAAAGGATGGATCTTTGAATTATAATGTAAGGGGAAAATCATATCTTTCTCAAATGAATGTTCAACCATCTATACATGTGAAGATTAAAGAGGCATAGAAAAAAGATGTCGAGTTACAAAAGAAGGTGAGAAATGTTCCTAAATTTAGCCTTGACTGTGATGGAATAATAAAGTTCAGGAATTGGGTTTGTGTTCCTCCCATCCCAGAATTAAAGAAGGAGTTGTTGGATGAGGCTCATAGTTCTTCATTCTCTATTCATCCTGGAAGCACAAAGATGTATAGGGACCTGAAAGAGTACTTCTGGTGGGATGGCATGAAAAGAGATGTTGCTGAATATGTCTCTCGATGCTTGGTTTGTCAGCAAGTTAAAGCTAAGAGACAGAAGTCTAAGGGGATGTTACAACCATTACCCAAACCCGAATGGAAATGGAAAAACATCACTATGGACTTTATCACCGGACTTCCTAAAACATCAAAAGTCAATAATGATATCTGGGTCATAGTTGATCGTCTTACAAAGTTTGCACACTTCATTGCTATTAGAGAGGATTTATCTCTGGATCAGCTTGCCAGGATATATGTAAAGGAAGTGGTAAGATTGCATGGAGTACCACTTTCTATTATATCTGATTGGGATCCGAGGTTTACCTCAATGTTCTGGCGAAGTCTTCAGCATACTCTGGATACAGAGTTGAGTTTTAGCACTGCTTATCATCCTCAAACAGATGGTCAGTCTGAGAGAACAATTCAAACTATATAAGATATGTTGAGAGCTTGCTCTATGGATTTCAAAGGTGGTTGGGATCAACACCTACCTTTGGTGGAATTTTCCTATAATAATAGCTTTCACTCCAGTATTCAGATGGCCTTTTATGATGCTCTATATGGAAAGAAATGTAGGACTCCAACTTGCTGGGATGAAGTTGGGGAAAGAAATCTATTAGGACCTGATCTTGTTGATGAGATGGCAGAAAAAGTCAGATCTATTCAACATCACATAAGAGCAGCTCAGAGTCGACAGAAAAGTTATGCCGACAACCGAAGAAAAGACTTAGATTTTGAAGTGGGTGATAAAGTGTTCTTACGAATATCTCCTTGGAAGAGAGTAATAAGATTTGGAAAGAAGGGAAAGTTGAGCCCTAGGTATATCGGTCCTTTCGAAATACTGGATCATGTAGGGAAGGTAGATTACCGATTGGCGCTTCCACCGAATCTCTCTCAAGATCACGATGTGTTCCATATATCTCTCTTGATAAAGTACATACCTGATCCTTCACATGTACTCAGCTCAGAAGTTGTACCACTTGAGCAAGATCTTTCTTATGAAGAACGACCGATAGAGATTCTGGATCGTAGAGAAAAAGTCCTACGAAACAAGACCACTCGCTTGGTGAATGTTTTATAGAGGAACCACCAATTGGAAGAAGATACATGAGAGCTTGAGGATATGATGAGGGAGAGGTATCCTCATCTGTTTGTTACAAAGTGACAAATTTCGAGGGCGAAATTCATTTTAAGGGGGGTAGAATGTAACACCCCATACTTTTATGAGAAATATTTTGTTTTTATGTTATATAAATCATCAAAGGAATCTTTCACTACACACATCACTTGCTTGGCCTGCTTTACATGCAATCGCGACCTTCCTCGATATATTGCGTCGTACGCAATACCGAGTTTCACTAAACAACGATGAGCTATTAAAATATTATTAAAACTAGCCGTCATGAATAGTAATAACCACTTTTTGAAATTTTATAAATTTTATTTTTCAAAATGGACTTCATTTTTGGATTCATAATATCAAAATTAGCCTAGGTTGAAATTTTGGTATTTTTCTGAAAACATTCAATTTTTGATGAATAGTGAAACCACTAAGTGGAAGTTAAAAAACTGAATTTTTCATAAAACATAATTTTACCTCTTCTGTGAGTGGAATTTCAAAAATCCGAGAGACACGATTGATGTCATTAAGTAAAATGTGGTTCAATGAGATGAAAATAATTTTTGGTGAATAGTAACTTTTTACTTTTTTTACCACGGTTAAAAGTAAATAGGGTAATTAAGGGTAAAAATGATATTATTATTATCCTAACACATGTCCTAATTCTATTGGATAACTATAATTCAACCCAAAACAACCTTAGGAATAAAATATGAATATTTAGGCCCACTTGAATTAGATTAGGACATTTATTATTAATTTACTTAAAGAAGGGTTAAAATACTTAAAATCAATATTTAATAAGAAAATAATTTTTAATATAGAGTTATACATAAGATAAATTCGACTATAAATATTCATTAGAAATCTAAAACGATTTCCTATATAATGATATTTTATTTGTAATTTTTAGACTTTAAATAAGTTAATTTATTTATGACACAAAGATGATGTAGTAATTATCTTATTAATGAAATATTGACATAATTGATGTTATAAATACCCAAATAAATATAATTTGAGACTTTTTATGAATTACACTAATTTTATAGGTTAATATGACATGTTATTATTGATTTAATTACCTTTTGTCGAACTAATCATTCTGTAATGAGTTTCATAAGAATCAATTACTAAATAGTGTCAAAATTGACATAAAATAGTTTTTAAAACAAATATTATATTATTAATTATTATTTTATTCCTAAAAATATAAGGATCGGGCAAATGACTTAGATAAGGTTATATATATTAATAATAAACAACTTGGGGTTCGTTTGGCTGCTTATAGTAAGTTTAATAACCTTATAGTATAAGAACACAAGAAGACACGGTAAAAGTAAAATTATTTAACTTGATGTTAAATCTAAATGATAATGTTAAAATAGGAACATAAACTTGTCTAATTTCTATTGTATGAGATTATTTCGACCCATCCGCACCTTATCTTATAAATATATCAATTTTGAGCTATTTAAAACCGAACTTGACTTGATAATAAAATAATATTTTTAGTTTTTCCAAAGGAGCCCCTCTCCTCCCTTATAAAAGGGCACCTCCTCCCCCTCTTCCTCACACCACTTTGTGCCTTCATGCTCGGACAAACCCTTCCAATTTCTCCTCTACACTTCCTGAGAAACAAACTAGAGGTCCTGGTCTTCTTCAAAGACCAATTTTAGTGCCTTAAAAGTCGGTCTCAAAGAAGCACTTCAAAGAAGAGGTAATGTCCATTATCGATTCTTTCATCTTTATTTCTTCTTCCACGTCTTCTTCTTTAGTTGTTTCATTATGAAGTAATAACATCAGTATCAATCATATACTGATATGTTATTATAAGTATGAAACAACCCTATTTCACCATCTATCCATCCTATGGAAAACAAAATCACCGCGCGTGCGTACGTACGGAATACCGTCTCCACGTCGTGGTGTAAACTATTTTCCACCACCACCTTACTTGGATGGGTATAATGGTGTAAATAAAGACTATATATGACTATTATAAATTTATATTGATTCTGAAATAGTATACATACACTCCAATACAATTCCACGATCATGGGAACGATATCATCGCTCGTGCGTACGTACGGAATACCGTCTCCACGAGGTGATGCGACTCGTTCTACATGATCTTCATTGCATAATGATTATATAAATGAATTGAGTAAATAAATATGATATATATTACACTAATATCATTCTGTAAATGAGGTATCTATAACCTAAAATGAATTATAGGAATTTATTTTACAAAACACCCATAAGAACAAAAAGTAATAAACACCCGAATAAACAAGTAGTAATGAAATATTACTAATAAGAAGCTAAGAATATGACCATATATGATATCATAAAAATAATAAAGATTCTGGAATAAGTCAATAACATTATTTAAATCATTTTACAGGAGGTTCGGACACTTACGAAGAAAATCAGACCTAAGGTAAGGGAAAATATCACAATCTCATTTTTATCCGAGATTGTTTATACTTTGGTATTTACTAGGGTGTATTTTATCATCCACATCCATGTTTCCTCAATATATAATATTTATATCCTTCTATAGTAATTTATATCCAATTTTAACCTTTGGTGAGTTTTTAGTAAAATATATTAAAGGAATCTTATGTCGTTTTTCGTAAGAGGTACTTTTTGACTTTTCTAACGAAAGTACGAGAAGAATGTTTTTTTAACTTATACAGCATGAATGGATTTTTAAAACAATACTTCCAAGAAGCTTCCTTTACAATTTTTCAAGTTTATTTTTAATCAACTTCTTTTTGTTCAGAATTGTATGACATGTTATGAAATGAAAAGTGTTTTTGAAGTTGAAAGGATATTTTCCTCAAGAATGGAGTTCAAGTGTTTTATCAAAATTATTTTCCATCTAAGATAATAAAGGGTTCTGTTTCTATCCCGATTATTACATTGATTTGATTATGTTGTTATGAAATTATTTTTATGAATTCCATTATCTTATATGAATTGTTTTATGATGTCACGATGTTTAAGAATCCCATTTTTATTACATGGGTTATGCTATGATGTATGGTTTATGATTTTTTGGCATACATAAGAATGGTTTCATTTTGAGATGGGTGGGACCAATATCTACCTCCAATGCATTGTGTAAAGATTTTATATCTCATGAGATAGACATGGCTGGAACGGCAGGTTAAACCAGTTTAATGAAATAGGACTGAAACGAGGAGTGAATTCGGTTCAGAAATGGACTTTGTCCACTAAGATAGTCTTGGCAATGAGCCTTGACTAATAAGAAATGATTCTCTATGATTATGTGTGTATTTCACAAAGTTTCATGTTTTAAGTTATGATTATTGGGATTACATTTCACTACTATGATTTATCCCATGTTATGAGATTATGATTTCTTTTTCAGGTAAAGATTTCCAAGAGTTATGTGCTTATGTATGTGATGTGATTGATATTTCTTTTGTTTACCCTTACTGAGCATTTGAGCTCACCCTTTTGTATGTTTTCTTTCCCCAGGCCAGGAAGAAGGTTATTAAGTAAGATATGCCTAAAGGGACTATAGATATGATGAAATAAATGGGAGACATTGTAGATGCTTTATGAACCAGTTGTTTATGTTTCCCAGTTTCTAAAGACACTATACATATACGGTCCTTTCCTGGTTTTGTTATATGTTGTAATAAGTGTGCTTAAATTCTGAAGTAATGACAATGTATTTAAAGTATGGGTCGTTACAAATATTCTGGATATTTTTTATTTTTAAACATGTTTTTAATGAAAATGGTTTATTCAAAAAGGTTTTAGGGTTATCAATTCTTTCTTTAAATGTTTTCAATGATATTATTAAAAAAACGTTTTCAAAAAGGTTTTTATTTTTAAAAAATTATTTTAAATTTTTTAAATAAATAATTATAGGTTTTAATGTAATTTCCTAGAAAATGGATTTCAAAATGTTTTCAAGATTCTTTCATAATTTTTTATTAAAAGGTTTTCAAAACATTTTCATGATTTATTTAGATGTTTTCAAACTATTCTAAAATAAATAGTTTTAAAAATGTTTTAAAACATTATTTATTAGCTTTCATAGTATTTTCAAAGAAAGTGCCTTCCAAAATGTTTCCAAGCTTATTTCATTGGTTTAATAGTAAATGTTTTCTAGATTTATTTATAAGTTTTCAATATATTTTAAAAGAATTTTTTTTTCAAAACATTTTCAATGTTTCTTTATATGTTTTAAAATCGTTTTAAAAGAAATATTATCCAAAAAAGTTCAAAATTATTTTATAAGATTTCGTGGAAAATGGGTTTCAAAAGGAATTATGTTTTTTAAAAACATTTTTCATGAACAAGGTTTATTTTCATTAAGAATTTTTTTCGAAATATATTTCCAATTTATCTTCCATCTATGATGGAATATGTTTATATAACTCAAGCCCTTTTAAGAAATGATCCAAATGTTCCATTTATATTTTTTTATTGAATGGTTTACTTTTTATGGAATGATTCTTATGACACCAGTTTCTCTTCCATGGGTTGCATACTTTTGAAACCCACTTCTTTTAATGTGCTATGATTTTGATTAAATGATTATGAAACATGTATATTTTTATAATGGTTATGATATGATTGAATATATATGACACCCATTTAATTTCATAGGATAAGATATGATTTTTAATGATCTTATGGAACATGAATGTATGCCTTCATTATGAGATGGGTGGGAACAATATCTCCCACCAATGCGTTGGTTAAATAATTATATCTCATTATAAAGACATGGATGGAATGAGAAATTAAATCAGTTTAGTATTACAGTGCTAGAACATGAAATGAACTTAGTTTAGTATTACATGGACGGAATGAGGAGTGAAGTCTGTTTATAAATTTAGGGTAAGAACCATGTGTGAACCCGGTTCTGTTAAAGAATTTGTATACTAAGAAGGCCTTGGAAGCTATGCCTTGATTTCTATGAAAATCATTATATATGCTTATGTGTCTACCACAATTCCATGTATTATTCCTATGTTATTCTTTAATTGATTATGTTATTTATTTTCTTATGATTCATCTCTATGGAACTACCAATATGTATGCCATGATTCCTATTTATGATATTTTATATATAGTGTATGATCTTATAATGATAGGATCTCGTTCTCATACCCATATTATAATGTTTATGCTTACATGTATCCAGTTTTTACCCTTAATGATCATATGAGCTCACACTTTTTTATGTTTATTTACCCAGGGTATAAATATATGTATTAAGTATTATGTTTCTAAGACATATTCTTGTCATGAAGAACATTGTGGGAGATAATGTAGCTCACTTATGTACCAGTGTTTATTTTTCCATGTTTCCAAAGGCACTAGAAAAATACTGTCTTTGGGTGTCTATTTTTTAATGTTTTACATATTCTGAAAAAGTTCTTCATTGTTAATGTATAAAAAGTTAGGGTCACCATATTGGTATCAGATAAAAGTTTTAGTTAACATTTGGAATATGGTATGAGAAAAACCTAGTGATAACCACAAGGATATGTCTATGGATAATTTTAAGAACAATAAAAATTATAGGAAAATGTCATTGGAATTTCAGTAAAAAATTTAGTGAGTGGTTTCCTATAAATACATACCATTCAGGATACTATGAGTATACGTGGTTCTAGAACAAATTTACATAGGGGTAACCACTCAAACAAGATGTTTCAGGGTAGACTCATGATAATCTGGAATATGACATTGAGCCTTTCTGCACACCTGGTTTGACACTCCTAGGAGATATGCTTATAGAATTCATAGAAAATACACAAACTATTATGAATAATTTAAATATAAATTGAATATTAATAACCTAGGATAAACCTATAGTGTCATATATTAAATAAGATTTCAATATTTAGAGAACATATAGGTAATTGTTTTCATTATTATGTTGTTTAATGCTATAAAAAGTAATGATCACACTATGATTATGGTTTTAGTCAATGGGGGGAGCCATAGGGAACAAGATTTATGTTTAATGTTATGTAGCATTTACTGATAAGAATTCATGTGGAATGATTAATGTAGTGAAAGATGTTGTGATCATTCCTAATTAGTTTTCAAGGAACATGATTGTCAATGTGTACCACAACCAACTTTTTATCTCACCGAGGAAAATAAGGAAGTAGTTCATTGAGAGTATGGTAAATGGAGACCATATAGGAAAGATGATTTGGTTTCTTTTGTCTCAAGAATGTGGAAATAATAACCTAAGGGACTATCCTAGAGGAACATGAAGATTTTTTTAACTATAGAAAATAAGAACACAAAGCAAGTGACTGAAAAAGAAAAAATTAAGAGTTCAGTTAATGAAATGGATGAGGTTATTGGAATCCCTAAGAAATCATCTAAGGTTAAGTGTTTTATGTTTGGAATAAACTTTCATTATGAATCTCAATGTCCCAAGAAGAAATCTCCTGATGACAATAAGTAAGGTAGTGTAAATAATGGTCGTATTGTGGATGTTGATGAGACTACAAATGTAATGTGATAGGAAAGTAGTTTTATGTAATATTACAAGGGAGAATTCTCATGGATTATGGATGAAGTTGAATAATAGAAGTTTTTATGAATTTGGTATTCTGGAATTATGTTATATGAATGCTGAAATAAACAAGGATTGTCTAGTTTATGTTTTTTCGAAGGATTTAAAATACTATGTTAAATGATTTCAATATACTAAAAAAGTGATTTAATGATAAGGTGATATTTTTACTAAGGGAATTTAACCTATAATATATTAATATATTTTCGTTTGGATAAATATATGTTGGATATAAATAAAAAAATTGGACGGTACTGATTACATTGTAACTAAACAAGGACATGTTGACAAGTAGTCCATGCTATCATGGATGAAGTTTATAACTTCTTGGATTTATGGAATATATATATTAATCTATAAAATAAAGAGGAATGTATGTTTTCCAAAAGTATTTATGGTTTATAGGATGTTACCATGTTCCAAGAGCATTTACCATGAGGGTATTCAAATGTTTGGAATGTGACAACCAAGAGCTACTTTTTGATATATGGAGAATCAATGTTAATCATATTTTATGAATTTATTTCAAAATAATTGGATTTTATTCTTTTAGAAGGGTTATACGGTTAACCAATCTGAAAAAATTTAACATAAACATTGGAGAAAGTATTTTTGTATTGAGAATGTATTGAAAACCTGGGTTAAAAGGCTATTTAGTGATTAACTTTATTTCAAGGATGTCCATCATATTTATTTTGGAAATTATATTAGTGTTTTTTCAAAAATGTACATCATATATTTTGGGTGGTAACCAATAAAGGATGCTGGTCTTGAACCAATGATCGAAGGATGATAAGGGTTTCATGCCTACCACTGTCATATACAATGTCCTAGTTAATGTATAATTATATATGATGAATAATTATTTATGATTAAATTATAGTGTTACATTTTATTTTTAGAGATTAATGTATTAACCATGTTGATATTTAAATATACTTATTGACAAATATTTATAATTTTTATTCTTTAATGAGACTTAATATCTACTAATAGTACATTTTATTGATTTTAGAATCAACATTAATTTCTAGACATCTATTTATTGAAGTAATTGATGAATTATAAATAGTTAATATCACAACCAAAGAATGATTTTTTGTTTATAAAAAAATATCAAGTAATTATATTTCCGTATATTCTTGGTCAATAAAATAATTAATCAACAATAGGATAATGATAACCAAATGTTGTCATGATACATTAATTTTTGTTGAACCGATGGCCTTATAAATCATCATAGATTTATAACTTTGAGACCCAATTTTTTTTTTGAACATTCACTTATTTTTGATTGAAGACCTAAATCACCCTCATAAATATTTACGTTTCCCTATATGTACAATATTTACAACCAACCTATGTTCTCTCTAGTGAAAACCTAGATAGATGTTAATTTAGGTAACTCTTATGGTTCCAACTTTCCCTTTTTAAGGGAAGTTTTAGTATTCATTCTTACAATGTGGATTTCTATGAATTATACAAAAAAATATTAAACCTATGATAACCCAAAAAAATTTAGGGTGAAATTAATTTTAATGTGGGTAGAATGTAACACCCTGAGATTTTGGGATTTTGTATTCAAATTAGTTTAATCTTTTTGATATTTTCTATTTCATTCAACACAAAAAATAGTTTATTTGATAAAATAACTATGTTTGGACTAATTTATATAGAAAAACAAGATATTAATGCACTATACACAACATAAATTTTATCTTGTTTTACATTGAACATCTATTTGGTGTTTTTATCACACAACACCGACATGGCGTACGTTATACACAAAAATGAGTTTCAATGAAATATCATTTTCTTGTTATAATTATTTAAATGTTATAATTAAAACAAATCCTTTAAAATTAGTAATATGAATAATAATAAATATTTTTCAAATATTTTTATAATGGTTTTATATAAATAAAACACATTCATAATGAATGATATAATTTTTGGTAAAATCCTTATACATTTAAAAATACTATTTTCTCAAATGAACTTCTATTAATGTCCATCTTTGAAAAATAATTAAATTAATTTTAAACAGATTTATAAATATAATGTGATAAAATAAAAATTATTTTATAATTTCTATTTTAGAAACTATCTTAGGGTTAATTTTGTCTTATTTATGAGAAACTTCATTTTTGGATGAGTTTTAAAAAGTACAACATTTTAATTCAGAAAATCTTTTTTATCTAATTTAGATATAAGCTTAAATTATATTTTAATTTGAATTAAAAGTTTAATTATATCAAATTTTTATAAATGAAACCAATTTTGGGTCATTAAAATCAATTTCACATTGAAACTAAATATAAAAATATATCAAGGTTTTGAAGGTTTTTACATTAAAAACCCGTCATTGTCGACCCATCCATGATATTAAATTTAAATTAACTTCATCCACTTATATTATTGGAATTTACAAAAAATGGATTCCATATTTGGAAATAAAATAATTTCTAATTTCTAATAAGTTCTAAGTATTTTTTGATGAAAATTATTAGTGAAAGTGAATAAAATTAATTAAATTGATTTCAAGAAAAATTAACATAACAAAGGACAAAAACATAAATTTATGACCCAAAAAGGCCTTGAAACTTATACTAGAGCCATTGGATGGTCATATTTGGACCCTATAATACCTTTTGTATACTTTGGTTCATTATTGGATCCACTCACAACATGAAAAACGTGGATGGAATTCTCTCTATAAATTTTTTTAAAGAGTGCCACTCCTTATCCATTATAAGAAGGCCTCATCTCCTCTCACTTCCTCATACCTCTCAAGAAAATTGGTTCAACCAAGATCTAAAAAATAGATCCAAACATCCTTACCCTATTTCAATAATACTCCATTTTGAAAAAAAAATCAATCCAAGGAATCCCTTTTTTGAAACCAAAAGGAGTTACCCAAATAAGAAGCAACATTCTTCCTTGAGATCTTTTATATTATTTCCATTACCCATCACTATAAATATATGTATTACTTGAATGTGTATCAAAACCAATATCCTAGATATAATAGGATGTTTTTATGATAACTAATCTATGTACACATACACACACTTCCATTTAATGGGTAACGTACATATTTGTTTACGTGTATGGGGAACTACCGCCTCACGAAACAATGATTGATCATTTTTTACTTTACCGTCTCTAATGGTAAAAACGTTGATGGAAAATATGTTTATATATGTTATATATTAAATTTACTATATCTTTAATCTTATATAATTTTTTTTGAATCACATATATCTATACTTTTTTTTGTGTAAATATGATAATTTCATTTTAGCATGTTTGGACTATCTCCCACTCAAAGCGATGTGATTCATTCACACAATACATCGAATGTATTAAGGATGTGTTTAGAAAATTTATATGACATATATGATATAATAATGGTACTAGAATAATTATATATATATATATATACATATATCCAATTTTCTCTCTTTCTTTCAATATGATAATAAAACAGAAACAATGTTCATGCGTACATACAACCTATCATCTCCATGAGCAATTTAATCCATTTCATACTTCTGTATTATAAAAATTATTATAACAAACTTATATGGAATATAAATTATATTTATATCATGGTTTAAATTCATGAAATTATTATATAATTATAATGACCAAATATATAAAAAATTAAGACACATGCAAAAAACAAAGAAGGTGTAGCCTGAAGTGAAACCTTAACATAGAATTGTTAACAAGTGGGTAATATAAGGTCATAATAAAAAAATCTCTGTTATTAGATATAAGAATATGATTATTTTAAAAATTAATAATATACTTACATTTATTATACAATAATTCTGTATAAGTTTGAGGAGATTTAAGATACTAGGTAAGGGAAATTTCATCTCATTTTTTCTTTCCATGAGACAGATGCCTTAGACACCACTATTCTATTTTTTGGTGTATATACTAACCATGAATGTATTCCATTATTATTATTATTCAATTTATGGGTATTTTCATATATATTCTATGATATTTCTTTCACATGGTTTATGTTTCAAAAGTTACCATATCGGTAAATTAATTTTGCCTCAATTTTCCATCTTTGAGACACATGCCTTGTTATGCACCTATATTTTCCATGAGGTGCATATAATGATGTTGAAATTTTATATCATGAGTTTAAAAATTATCATGATATTTTAATATTCATGTAATTTCATTTTTCATACATGTAGAGTATGGTGCAACATTACCAAGTGGTAAGAGTTTATCGAAACAATCTCATCGCTTTTCAAGATTATTTATTTTTATGCTTCCTTGAATGAAATATTATGATCCATCTCTCAATAAAATTCATGAATTTCTTATCCGTTTGTTATTCATAACATATTAATATATTGGAACCATTTTCTTCTGTTAAGTACATAAGATAGCTTTTAATGTGTTTTTAAGAAATCTTGGCTTTACCCTCTCTTTAGTATGAAATCTGTGTTCCTTCAAAACTATGTTTTCTAAAAAAGGATTCCAAGAATATTAAAAAATTCTCCTATAATATTTCAAAGAATTTTTTTCTATTTTTTCTTTTACCAATGTTTTAAATGAATCATTATGTTTCTTTCTAAATAAGTTATTTTTCAAACCTTTTACTGTTAGAAGAATGAATATTCTTATTAAATCATACGATATGTACAGATTTAATCACTATCATGACCGAAATTACCTTGATGATTATTTCACAAGAATAAAAAGTTATTCTTTTTTTAAATAAAATTCCTCATATTATGGATATTCATTATTTTTAATGTAGTTTTTAGTGAAGAAGGTTTTTTTAAAATGTTTTATGGCTGTCAACGTTTCCTTTAAATGTTTTCATTGCTATTATTAAATAAAAAGGGTTTCAAAATTTTTTTATGTTTTAAAAATTATTTTAATCATTTTAAATAATTCTTCATAAATTTTCAAATTATTTTCAATAAAAATAGTTTTCAAAATGTATTCATGATTCCTTCATAAGTTTTCAAGTAAAATGTTTTCAAAAAAACAAATTCAACCATTCTTTATATGATCTCAAAGTATTTTCAATGAAACTGTTTTCAAAACGTTTTAAAACAATCTATATAAGTTTTGAATTTATTTTCAATGAAAATGGTTTTCAAAATGTTTTTAATGTTCTTTCATAAGTTTCCATGTAAAACGTTTTCAGAACATTTTCATGCTATATTTATATGTTTTCAATGTATTTTCAAAAAGTAGTTTTCAATCATTCATTATAAGTATTAAAAGTATTTTCAAAGAAATAGTTTTCTAAAATTTACAATATTATTTTGTATGTTTTCATGGAAAATGGTTTGGAAAATATATTATGTTTTTAAACAACAATTTTTCATAAAAAGTATATTTTTCATAAATATATTTCTTCAAAATATATTTCTATGTTATTTTACATCTCAAATGAAATCTATTGATGTTACTAATTACCTTATTAGAAATTATCAAAATGTTCAATTTATATTTTTTTCTTGAATGGTTTAGGATATTATGGAATGATTCTTAAGAAAATCATTTACTTTCTGTGGGTTATATGCTTTTGAAACACAATTATTTCCATGAGTTATGACTCTGATGAAATTATTATGAAACGTATATATTTTTCAAAAGGTCATGATATGATTAAATTTTTAAGATACCCATTTCATTTCCTGGGGTTTGATGTGATTCTAAATGATCTTGTGGAACATATATGTATGATTTCATTATGAGATGGGTGGGACCTATATATCCCTCCAATTAATTAGGTAATGATTTATATCTAATGAGATAAAAATGTCTATAATGGGAAATGACTTGATTAAGTATTATATGGATAAAATGATAAATGAATTCAATTCAATATTTGAGAGACAGAATGATGGGTGAACTCAATTCTGTAGTAGATGGCTATAATGGGGGTGTAAATATAGTTTAGTAAAGGTCTTTGTCAACTAATATATCCATGGAAGTGATGTCATGACAACATTGGAAATAGTTATATATCCTTATGTGTCTTACACACTTCTATTTATTATTATTATGTTATTATTTCATTTTTTATGTTATTTATTTCCTTATAATGTATTTCTATTGATCTTCTAATATTTTTTCAATAGTTCATGTTTATGATATTTCATATGTATGGTATGATCTTATAATGTTATGGTCATGTTATAATACACATATGAACATGATTATTCTTACATATATCCCTTTTTTACCCTTTCTAGGCATCTGATCTCCTCCATTTTTATGTTTCCTTCCCTAGATTATGAAGATTCATATTAAGTATGATATGTCTAAGATGTGTGTTAGTAACGAAGAACATAGTGGGTGATAATGTAGCTCAATTATGTACCAGTGTTTATGTTTCGATGTTTCTAATGTCAATATAAGAATATGGTATTTGGAAATCTATTTTTTAATGTTTTAAGTATTACAAAAATGAGATTCAATTTTAATTTATAAAAAGAGTGGGTCGCTATACTTTCCTTCATTATATTCATAATTTGATCTTTTATGAGAGTCTATATGTATATTTGTTTGTGTGTATGATACTTTGAATATGCTCACATTATTAATCATATTTCATGATAGATGACTTGAAATAATCACAAGTTTTCTTATTATAGTTGTAGTTATTATGGGTTTTACATTAAAATAATCTCCACATTGTCCTTTTCACCCATGGTTTATTTTAGTTATATCCATTACTAAAACCAAAAGGGTTGGCATGTCTGAAAAAATCAATTGTACATGAGAATATTCAAAATAATTAAAATAATTTCAACCATTAAATTCATTGTTATTTCATATTATCACATTGATCTATAGGTCTTTTAGATCAACCTATATAAATCCAAGTTTGAACTAGGTTACTTTAAGTTATGTAATTTTACATTTCTCGACATAATAACTCAAAGTAAATAGGAAATAAATCCTTTATAGTGGGTTGTAAGTAGAATATGATCAACCAAACCATATCCTAAGGGATTGTCAAACCAGGTGTATAGTTAGGCCTTTTATTCATGCCCCAAGTGGTGATTGAGTTAATTCCCAACACACACTTTTCTGGGTTATTATGCCTAGGTACTTCTATTATAGGGCCGCCATCTACATATAATATCCATAAAAGGTTTTATTTCAAAGTAAAACCATTTAATAAATACTTTTCTATTATTTAAGGATATCATATTATACTTAGAACCATCTCTAGGGTTTTCACTAATGTTCCCCAACCTTAACACCAAAGAAAACTAAAATAATGTCAAAATATAACCAAACCCTCATATGATACCAAATAAATGGACCTAAGCTAAAATTAATCTTAATAGTATAATAATATAATGATTTTAACAATATATCTCACAATAGTCACATTAAATAAGGACCTAAATCCTCAGTGTCTTGGAAATTAGTTGTATAAGCATATTATATTATTACACTTGTGAATATTTCTATATAATAATGCTCATATGTACCCTTTTATAGATACCTAACATCATATAATCATCTTCAAATCCATGGTATTGGAAATATACTAAAGTATTGATCTCAGACACTACGTAATGAAAGAAATATAATAACTTCATGGAAAACACTAGGAAGAAATTAATATCATAATAAATGATCATAATACCCCAAATAATAATAATAAAACATGTTATAGTAAAATAATAAGTTAAAATACCAATAAAAAAATCATAAAATATATCAACTATCTCAAAACACTTCTCAATAGTCATGTAACATGTGAGCATGATACAAAGGAAGAACTTAATTTAAAAATAATCTGCAATCATGAAAACATAAAATTTCTTAGAAATAAAATGCTTCTTGAGAAGTTTTTATAACTTTATAAACAACATGGAAATTTGGAACAGCCATAAGCATAGGAAAACCCATGTGAGAAAACCCATTATGAATACCCTTATGTGTACAATATCATTATGTCCACGATTGAAATGTAAGAAAACCCATCATGACCATATTTGTGTGGATAAACTCATTATGTCCATTCCTGATTATCTCATGAGAAATGAAAATAAACCATTGCATTTTTAGGTGGTATAGTACCCACCCATCATCATCCATACATATGTGAGCCACTTAAAAATAATGAAAAAATATATTTCAATGAATCTATGGTGAAAAAATAGGTTTTAACCTAACATGAACATAAGAAATCATGGATACCCAAACCCCTTTTAAAAAAATGATAATTATATAATAAAAAATAAAGTATGATAAAAATT
Organism: Viscum album; assembly: GCA_963277665.1. Classification (NCBI taxonomy): domain Eukaryota; kingdom Viridiplantae; phylum Streptophyta; class Magnoliopsida; order Santalales; family Viscaceae; genus Viscum; species Viscum album. The sequence continues at coordinate 1,677,244,408 of OY728163.1, read as the reverse complement.
TTACTTCATGAGAGATAAAACATAGAGGATAAAAATAAGTGAGAATAAAAAAGATTTCACAATACGTTTTAAACCATGTTATAATTGATAATGTATAAATTACGTTCAATAAAAAAACTTTTGATAAGGGAAAGAGAATAATTTTTGAAAAAATTGTTATAAATAGTTCCACATAAAATATCATTGGAATAAATAAAAGTTACCAAAAAATATGCAGTGGGAGATACAACCTTTTTTTTGAAAATATGAAAAAACTTTTTCATTAATATTTTGAAAGGAAATTGTTCAAAAACTGATAAAATTTATAGGATAATGAAAATTTTTCTATAAAATTAATAAAGAGGTATAAAATTATTATCTTATAAAAATATATATACATTTTATAATAATTAATGGAAAACATTATTGTGTCATGAAAACATGGATATTGAATATAAATCAATTAAAAGTAACATGAATTTTTCATAACAAAATGAATTTCAATGAAACAATAGAATAATAAAGGATGTAAAAATTGATTTGAAATTTTATTTACCTATAAAATAGTGTGGAAATAAAATATAACATCATAATAGGTTATAATAGATAATTCTTGATGGATAATGGTGAAGAAAGAGTGATTACATCTTAAGGAAATGATTTGAGACAAGAAACCCCATTAAATTCTTTGTAACTTTTGAATCAAAAGATCATGATATGTATATATTTAAAAAGTAAATTTAATAACATTAAATATAAGATGACAAAAAAATTACAGTAGGGATATATGTACACTATTGAAAAGGAAGCATGGTGTATATCTTAAACATGCCTCACTGGATTCAAATTTGAGACAAAGAAACCCTTGACTTATTTCACTGCGTAGTCAGATACACTCTAAGATCCTATATAAAAAAATAAATATCATAATAACTAATATCATAACCATATTCATACCAAGAAATATTTATAATTTTCATTTATAAACTTATTGTAAATGTATATTATTTAGTTTCCCTATTTCCCACATCAAGTGTTTATAGTTTTGACCATTTATTGTAGTTTCATTGGAGCATCATCGATATTAATTATTTTTCGAAATTTCATCATTAAAGTTACTATATATTTCATTTAATGGATTTATTATAAGGATTTATTAAGGATAAATTTCATTTCATGAGTACTTTTATCTTTATCCAAGAAGATGTTATCGACAAAAAACATTTTCTAGTGTTTTTCAACCAATGAAGGATGTTTTATTTATTAATGGGTTAAATATTGATGTATCTTTTATAGATAAAAAATATTTTTTTTAAAAATTTATGTCATATTATAACTATAATGTTTTTCTCCTCATCCGTAATATAATTTCATAGCGTTGCTCAAGTATGTGGTCAAATCGACCCAATCATGAACTGAACATGATTATTGATGATTGTGAGGTGACTAGGTTTAATATAATTACATTAGAAGAATAATGATATATATTATTGTTTACAAGTGTGAAATTTTATAATTATATATTAATTATAGTAATAAAAATTAATTTATATGGAAATATTAAATAATTTGAATTGATTATTTTCCTCTTATTACACTTGTTTTGAATGATTTAATTTATGA